>JAKSZU010000006.1:4468070-5668070 GCA_026018925.1 Tupaia tana | reverse complement strand
CTGTCACATTACTTCACAATTCCAAGGGCCCAGAGAAAGCAGCTATGATATTCCCTTCACCTGCCCTCCACGCTGTAAGCCCTAAACTGAGAGTGAAATGCTAACACCCAGGCCAGGATGTTGCAGTGGTTTATCAGTGCTACAAATCAGAACTCAGGCCCCTCTTTCAGTTCCACCGAAGGGACCAGATGCTACAAGTGGGCAGAGCAGCTCAGGTCCTTCTCTCTGAGAGGAGTCAGAGGCAGGCCCCTCCTCTGTAATTCAGGGGCTTGCCCAGGTTTCCACTTAATCTAGCAGAAGTGCACGCGAGCAACCTGCTGGGAGAGATCCTTTTGGAGCTCCCTCATATTCATGCATTTGAACTCATAGACGGTGGAAACACCTTGTCCCATGGACTCCTCCCTCTAGAGTCCTCTCAAGAAAGTGGAGGGTGCACGCAAGGGCTGGAGAAAGAAACACTGGAGGGCTCTCAGTGCTGGACTTGGGAGAAGATGAACATACGGCCTAGGGCCCAGCAGGTGGCATGATGGTTAAGATGCTGGACTCCCGGGAACCAGCAGTTAGCGTAATGGCTATGTCGCTGGACTCCCACGTAGCTGATCACGGTTCGAGTCCTGAACCCGGTGGCTTAAAACTCACGCCGGGTGCGTGTGTGTGCGTGCCCAAGATCCCGAGAGGAGAATAGAGGAGAAGGGATTGCGGCGTGACCATCCCCCCTGGGGGGTGATTTCTCACTTTCTGTCTCTTTGTCTCTCAATTTCTCACTTTCTGTCTCTATGTCTCTCTCTGTCTGTCTGGCGAGCGCATGCGCCCTATAGCAAAAATCTCTCTCAAAAAAAAAAAAAAAGATGCTGGACACCCACCTGGCAACCATAGTTCGAGTCCCAGACCCAATGACTTGAAAATCATGCTCTGTGTGTGTGCGCGCGCGTGTGCGCGCATGTGCACGCAAAGTCCCTAGAGGAAAATCGAAGAGAAGGGACTGTGGCAGGATCACCCCACTGGGGGATGAATTCTCACTTTCCCTCTCTAAGTCTCTCTCCAGTGAGTGCATGTGCCCTATGACAACCCCCCACCAAAAAAAAGAAATTACAGTCTAAAGTGCAGCCTAAACCGACCTCAGAAATGACAAGGCATGAGCAGCCGAGAGAACAGACATACAGTCCACCCAGGAAGGCCTCCATCTTGCGTTCTTGGATTTCACTTCTCAAAAAGTTCTTCTTGGTGAGCAAAAGTAATGGCCAATTCCTAGGGAGGACTTCTCTCTCTCATGCACCACGTGAGGACACGTTAGGGCTCTTGTCGTCAAATGACTGACTTCCCCTGCAGAGGTCCTTTCCTGGCCACCCTGCTCCTGTGTCTGTGTGGGAGGAGGGGAGCATGCAGTTTGCAGAGAGCACCCAAACCCATGAAGCTCCTGGCATCTTCCTACGGAGTTAGGTTGTGTAGACCACCGTATTAGTGTCCTAAGCTGCTTTTATTTTTAAAGAATTATTTATTTTATTTTATTTATTCATTCATTTATTTTAATTTGACCAGAAAGAGACACAGAGAGAGAGGAAAGTGAGAAAGCAAGCCATCAGGTCTGAAACTTGAACTGTGGTCAGCCACGTGGGAATGGCCAGCGCCTTAACCACCACATCAGCTGCTGGCCCCTACGGCTGCTTTAACGTGGTACCACCCCCTAGACAGCTTAAAACAACCTATAGATGCTCATTATCCCATAGTCTGGAAGCCAGAGGTCTGAAATCCAATGATGCACTCCTGAATCTCGTGGGAAGCCCCACTGTGCTTGCCTCAGCGTATGGCGGCTGCTAGCGATCCTTGGCACTCCTTGGTTTTCAGCTCATCACTCCAGCCTCTGCCCCACCACACGGCATTCTCCCTGTGCATCTTCATGTTCATGTGACACTGCACACTGCATTTGGGCACCCGCTACTCCAGCCTGACTCGTCTTAATTAATCGCATCTGCCATGACCCTAGTTCCAAATCAGGTCACATTTTGAGTAACTAGTGGTTACAACAGCAACATATCTATTTGGGAGGAGATGCGATTCAACCCACCAATCATGTTAGCCGATTATAAAGTGATAGCCAGTTGAATGCAAGGTCTCCTCCTCAGCCCCATTTAACCATTAAGAATGACATCCCCTTTGACGGTCACATGCTAGGGTTGCACCATCACCGAGGAGGTGGGATGATATGCTAGTATAACTGAGAAGTTTCCAAGGCCATTTCTAACACGGTGACTGTTGGTAGTTCAATGTGACTGAACACACAGTTTCAGTTCCAAAAATGAGACCCTGGGGACTCAGGTGCCCAAACGATGCCTGAAGCCACACACTAATTTTCAGCCCTCACCTAAGGCTGCTAATGAAGCAATCATTCTGGCCCTTGAGTTTCAGGTGTCCAGAAAAACAAAATAACCTAACAAATTGGGTTAGAAAGATGGAAGAATTACTTGGTGAACTAGTCTCCACCCTAAAGGCAAATAGTTCAGATGAGGTAAAAAGGAGTTTTCATCATTCTCAGGAGAGGAAGCAATCTACATTTGTAGATACAAACGTAATCTTCACAAAATTTCATGTTTTTCATAGGGCGGGCGCCACCACGCCCAAATTTTATGTTTTTCTAGGTGAAATGAGCTTCTCGTTTTTTAAGAACAAGAGTACCCAAAGAAACCTAGTTTTGGTTGTTTTGGTAACAGTGGACGGGCTAAAGTAAAATCGGATCTTAGATAACTAGTTGGGATAAAAATAGTCTGACCTCTGGGACCTTGACCCTTGGGGACCATGACTCATAAAGAGAAGGCAACAGAGAGAGGAGCCCATGGCCACTCAGCGCCCTCACGGCCTGCCGCTGGCCCACCTCAGCTCTCTGGCTGCCTCCGTGTTACACGTGTAGTAGGAAACACCAGGCTTTGCCCACAGAGGTTCCTGAATCCTGAGAACTCTTCTCTGTGATGAAGCAAAGAGTAGAGGCTCTGTCCGACGTGACACAAGGGCACGTGCGCTCACTGACTCTCACTCAGCATGGACTGCAGCCTGACTTACAGAAGCAGATGACAAACCAAAATGAGACCAAACTGAACACCCCAGCAAACAAATGTTGGGGTGAAAATTCATAAACTAAATGAAGACAGCCCTGCGCACTGCAGTGAATCTTCCTCTCTGACTGACTTGAGAAGGAGCAGGGGACTGTGACCATACCCTCATGGTACTCTCACCATGACCCCTCGAGCCTGTGAGCAGAAGTGGCACCCAGGGCCTCCTCTCTGGACACTTCTCCCAACCCGAGTCACCCAGTAACTTTGTCCTAGTTCATGGCTGCCTGGAGATAAGGCAGGCCCCTACAGCCCACGTGAAGGGTGCCCCATGGAAGGGTATTTTAAGAAATGAAGAAGTGGGCACACAATCATCTTGGCTTGGAAACGGCTCCCTTCTCCTTAGGGGGTCTCTAGATCTTTCCTCCTCAGGCCAAACACAGATCCCCCAGAATCCTCTGCAGACTTCTAGAGAGGTTGGCCCAGTGTCATTCAGGGACAGGCAGCTCAAAGCCTCCAGCTTGGTTCAAATGCCAAGCCACACATCCGGTACCACAAACAGACCCACAAAGTAAGGGACAGGCTTGGCTTGGAAATGCGCCCTGGAGCCAGCTGCATCGGGAGCGATGGCCCCCTCGGGCTGGACAGCAGTGCTGGCCCTTTGCGGCGGAGACGGTACCGGGCCTTGATTGACAGCGCTGTGGTCTCGCTGTGTGGAGAAGAGATAGCAGGAAGCCACCAGCACCGTGGGGACTTGCAGAGCTTTAGCATCACAGACAGAATTGCTGATGATAAGAAATTTCTGCTGTTTCCTCCTGGGCACAGGCTCTGTGAGCGCCCTCCCTCTATTCTAACATCAAACAAGAAACAGCCTAAAACACGAGTGTCTTCCTTCAGAGGAGTCTGAACCCCAGGCCGTGTTCGTTTTTAGGTTAGATAAAGGAGTAGATCATGAACGACGCTTTTCACAGAAGGAAAGGCAGCCTGGCAGAGCTGGAGAACCTAGAGGACGAGTCTTCTCTTTAAAGCGAGGCAGCTGGGTTTACCTCCTCTACTGCCTGCCTGCCTGCCGGGGTGTCAGGCTGACACTTTGCACTCTCGGTTCTGTCAGGTGGCACTGCGGGGGGAAGTGGGCAGGGCTGGGGAAGCTGGTCATTTTAAACCCTTTCAATATTAACTTGAATAGATCATGAGGAGTAGCTCTCTAAAGAGATTTCAGGTGCTCTACAACATCCAAAGACTGTCCCATCTGCCCTTCTGTACGTGACAGTCCCATGGTTTTCCCTCACGACTTGCCATTCATTCATTCTCAGCTGATCCTAGGTTGAGATATTGTTGAAATGCATCACAACATCTCAAGCTCTAGCCTTTGGGGTTTTTATGAGACACCAAAAAAAGACAGGAAGCAGAAAAATCCCCCAGTGAAGGTGCTCACTTCAGAGGTCTCAATGCACATGCCAATTTGAGCAGCCCCGTGCCTCTCCTCCATGGGGAGTTGTGTGTGCTGGGTAGATAAAATTACATGGATGTTTCTACCACCACAACCGAGAGCTTCCACATGACACCGCACGTGACCCGACTGCTACTCCAACGCCTTCTGTACGTGCTTTCCCCCAGGGATTGTCTTATTGGGCCAAAGTCCACTCGGAGCTGGCCAGTCTGCAGGCCTCCTTCTTGGTGCCTGTGCTCGAGTTCTCCACCCTGCATGTTCTTTAGGATGAAAGGTACATTTCTAGGATTAATGGCAAAGTCCAGCATGAAACAATCACATCCATCCCGTGAGACCTTGCAGTTCTGCAAGAAAAGAAACTCAGGAGAACTCTGACAGCATCCTGCAGACTCTGTACCTTTGAGACAAAACAGCTTCCGGCAATATCAGCTGTCATTAACTTCACTGTCACTTGGAGAGTACTCGGTGTCCTCAACAGCTTTGGCTGAGAGGTGTGGGAGAATGTGGCATGGGTAGGAGCTGGAAGCTTTATTGATCAATTCTGAAAACATCTTGCACTCACAGACAGGATAGAGGACTGTTTTAAGCACTAGAGAATTAGTTTCTGGACCTTTCAACCCCAGAAACTTCTGGGCTTCCTCACTAGGAGGGGATCTGTAAGAGTCGCATACAGCAGGTAATGTGAAGCGTCGGACATTGCTGCTCCAGTCTCCTGGATTTATTATTCTTATTCTTATTTTGTTTTTGAGAGAGAGAGATTTTTGCTACAGGGCATGTGCACTCACCAGAGAGACAGAGAGCAAAAGTCACCCACCCCACCAGCCTCCAAGGGGATGGACACGCCACAATCCCTGGCATTCCCTCTCAGGATTTTGGGCAGACATGTACATGCACCTGGTGGGAATTTCAAGCTGCCAGGTCCAAGACTCAAATTGCAGTTGGCCATGTGGGAGTCCGGCACCCCAATCACTATGCCACCTGCTGGCTCCAACATTCTCACGGAATTTTAATGGCACACTCTCTCAAAGTAGTCTCTTTCCCCCATAAAAGTTCTGTTTTCTACATTCATAAATCTATAAAAGTGTCTTTATATTTCTGATTTTTTAAAACTCATTCTGTTGGCAAAAAAAAAAATTCCCTGTTAGTTTATATCATCTTGTGACTTGTCCATTATCGATGTCATGTTTGGTTCAGAAAAGGCCCTGCCACAGGGGTCACGGGGAGCCCACGTACAGGATAACCACACCGTCAGTCAGTGTATTCAGGGTGGACACTGCCTTCACACAGACACCCTCTCCAAACTTTCTTCTGAACCTTAATGATACAAACAAAAATGATGCTGAGAGGAAAAGACACATCCTCCGTGCGCTGGAGGTCTGCTGTGTCTTCAGGGAAGTGCGTGCTGTGAGAGTCCATCCTGGTCAGTACCGAGGCTCTGAGACTGCCCGGGAGCACTGAGAAGCCACCCTAAGCCGGCAGCAGTGTAAGCCCTGGGGATCAGCAGCGGCGTCTGGTTCTTTCACTTGATATGAGAGTGTGTTAACGTCCTCAGCAAATACATCACCAAGGAGGGTCTAACAGACCAAGAGGCTGGTTCCCCTTCGTCCACGGTGGGTACCTTCCACCTTTTCCAGGTGGGATGAGGCAGAGGAGCTGCTCAGTCTGGGGGCAGCAGAGGGTGAGTGCCAGAGCTCGACGTGGGTCTACTGGAGTGTTCGGTACCACTGAGAAGCAGGTCCAGTGCCCCGGTGGGCAGCAAGGACGTTAACCGGCTACAGCCCAGAGAGGAGATGAGCAAGAGGCAGGAAAGCAGCAGTGAGAAAAGGCCAGGCCAGGTGCCCACAGTAAGGCCAGCAAAGGCACAGCCCAAGGGCCACAGCTCAGTGACAGCCAGAACCAGAGGGGACACCGGGCTGTCCTCTGAGCCAGCCCCCACTTGAAGGGCACCTCTGGCTTTGGGACCCACCCGTGTTCGCTCTCAGGACCCAGGCCTGTCTTAGTCTGCTATTACGTTGCCAACAGAAAACTCGAGGCTGAGTGACATGAAGAATAAAGGTTAATTCAGCTTATGGTTCAGGCTGCTGCAAAGTCCTAAACGTAGCTCAGCATCACAGCCCGGCTGACAGGAGCAGGGAGGACAGTGGGCGGGTAAGGAGAGAGACCTGGGCAGCCATCTTCCTTAGCAACACACCGACACGGGAACATGTTCCTTCTCACGAGCGCTACAAGGAACTCAGCCTTGTACGAGGACGCTTCCATCCACTCAGGAGAACGAAGCCTTCACGATCCAGTCACCACCCTGAGGTCTCACCTCTTAAAGGTCTCAACGCCTCCCGAGGCCATTACACTGGCATGTCTTTGGGGGACAAACCACTGTACGAAGCATAGCAATCCAGACCTGCATGACTCTGTTTTGTTTTGGTGTTTTCTTTTTCTTTTTTTTTTTTTTTTGGGGGGGGGTGTGGGGGCTGGAGGGAAAAATCCTGCTTTCCTACCCGAAGGAGCTGTGTGAGTGTTAATAGCCCAGGCACAGGATGATGGACCTTTATCAGTCATCTCATGGGAAAAGCTCTTGAATCTCAGAAAAGAGGAAGAACATGCACTTGATCGTTTCTGCCTCGGGCAGGAGGTGCAGGGTTGTGTCAAACAGGCACTGAGGCTGGAGAAATCAGGGTGGAATTCCCAACTGCTTTTACGGTCACTCATTTGGGGTTGGCTTTAAATTGGGATGGGAGAACATTTGTTGAGGTACAATGCTATTATTTCAGTGATTCTCGTCATTCAGTGGATGAATATTTCTGGGAGTCTGGGGAAAGAACTAATTTGAGACATGCCAGAACCTTCTGATCGAGACATGAAAACTAAAGCTTAGCCCCATGTGGTGCAGTGGTAAGGTGCTTCTCTGCAGGGCCACAAGTTACGTGGAAGTCTGGGCTTTGGTTCCAGGTCACCATGTCCCCAACAGAGTAGGAGGCTGATGGGCGAGTACCAAGTACCAGGCATGGACAGGTGTACCTGTGATTCTGGCCGGCTGGGGAAGCCGGGGAGGCGGAAGATTGCAGGGTGAGTCCCAGTTACCTGTGCTTGTCTCTCTGTTTCTCACTCATGAAATAAGTAAATAAATAAATAAATTTTAAACGAGAGTGAAAAAAAGACTAAGAGCTAAAGGATGGGTACACCCACAGGCAGAGGGGCTGGCAGGCCCTCAAGGTCTTCTGTGTTAGCACTTCCCAGCCACAGAGCATTGTAAAGAAGAATCACGACAATAAACATGAAAGACCCTGAACATCACAAACGTGTTCTAAAAATAAAAACTCTTTCTTCATCCTAATAATTACTCTGCTCGGAGCAGAAGCTCAGAGATCGTGTGTCACTTAACGCCCTGCACTCAGGTGACCAGAAGTAATTCTCTCCCCATCAGAAACTTGTGAATCTAATTTCTTCTTTGGCTACAGATGTGTAACATACTCAGGTGCTGTTAATTTAATAAAGGGGCACATCATAGCCCCATCTGCGTGTAAAAATCAGTAATGCCACGCTTCTTTAGGAATATGATATGCAGACTCTCTGGATTCAGTAGAAAAATATCAAAGCAGTTTTGAGAATTTATTGGAAAATTCACTTCTGATTGCATTCTCATCTTGGCTAAGGAATCAGAAAGTTCCTTAATACAATTATGCAGTTTTGTAACTCCATTGCCCTAAGCTTGATTACAGATTACCAGGGCTTCATGGTGTAGAAGATGATGAAAATTAAATTTGGTGAAGAGAATGTGCTGTAATTGTGTTTGTTTAAGTTTACTTCTTTATTTCTCCTAGAGAGAAAGAAAGAGACAGCACCTCACCCCAACAGGGCCTCGGACCATAATCTACCCCCGGATTTAGCCCTCCAGGGCTGCAGGAACACGTGCATACCCAGCTCGAACAGGAATGCCTGGGATGTGAACCCAGGAGCTTGCCATGCGGGCCCAGTTGTGCTACCACTGTGCCACTGCCTGGTCCCTGTAGTTGTGCTTCTGAAGTGTCTTTATGGGAAGAAATGTCTATGTTCTTCACTCTGGGTCTCCAACAGCCAAGATGGCTGTGTACTGTCAACAAGAGCATCGTGGAGCAGCTAACCCATGCACATATGTAAGGCATTTTTTTAACCTTAAAGGAATACAGAACTTCTATGGGAAGGACACAAAGCACTCAGAATATACTCAGAAGCCTCCTGGGTTTAGAAATAACCTGAGCATCCAATATAAGACTTTGTTTTTGCTATTGAGATGTAAAATAGAGAACACCAACATGATTAAAACAATGTTTTTAAAGCAGAGAGTGAAATGTTCAGTATAAGCATATGGAAGTAATTTGACGATAGAAAATTTCATAAACCTGAGTGAGTGGACCAGGCAGGACTGTCTCTGCTATTGCTGGTCCCAAGGCTGGGTGGGCAGGCACCAGCAAACCTTTTCTTAGAAGTCAAGTTATTTGCAGAACATAGAATTTCTAGGCTTGGGACCAGCAGTTAGTGTAATGGCTATGTCACTGGACTCCCATGTAGTCAACCGTGGTTAGAGTCCCGGACCTGGTGGCTTAAACTCACATTGGGCACGTGTGCGTGCGTGCCCAAGATCCCGAGAGGAGAATGGAGAAGAAGGGATTGCAGTGTGGCCATCCTCCCTGGGGGGTGATTTCTCGCTTTCTGTCTCTCTGTCTCTCTCTCTGTCTTTCCGGTGAGCACATGCACCCTATAGCAAAAAACTCTCAAAAAAAAAAAAAAAAAAAGAATTTATAGGCCTGACAGTTCCTCTTTTCTTTCTTTTTCTTATTTTTCTCTTTCTTCTCCTCTTTTTCTTTTCTTGTCTCTTCTCTTCCCTTCTCTTCTTCTCTTCTTTCTTTCCTTTTTCTTCTTTTTTTTGAGAGAAATTTTTGCTATAGGGCACATGCACTCACTGAAGAGACAGAGACAGAAAGCAAGAAATCACCCACCCGGGGGTATGGCCACCTGAAATCCCTTCTCCTCTGTTCTCTCTAGATCTTGGGCATGCGTGTACACATGCCTGGTTTAAGTTTTAAGTTGCAGGGTCCGGGACTCGAACCATGGTTGACTAGGTAGAAATTTAGTGAAGTAACCATTATGTCATCTGCTGCTCCTGACATTCCCCTTTCTTGTAGTGGTATTTTAGGAAAATCTCTAGTAAAAAATTTAGCAGCAGAACTTGTGAATATAACCATCTACATTGTCAAGTACATAATTTTTTTTTTTTTTTTTTTTTAGTATTTTTCTGAATTGACAGCCATTTCGTTCTCTTGGGGACATTTAGCTATTTCTAGGGACAGTTTTGGTTGTCATGACTGGGGGGGGGGGGGGGATGGCTGGAATTCAGTGGGTAGAGGCCAGGCATGTCACTCCACATTGTATAACGCACAGGACAGCCCCCCCCCCCCCCCCCAGCAGAGAATTATGCAGTCCGAAATGTCCACAGTGCTGAGGTCGAGACCCTTGATGCATATTATGAGTATACTACAGATTAAAACACAAATCCTCCTCCTAAAGTGGAGGTGCTGGTACATATTCCATGCAGTTCGTAACAAACACGCCTCAGCTTTTTGAATTATCACGTCAAAGAGACTCGCTCAATGGCTACCAATGGCAATGGCATTGCTAGTTTGCACTTACCCCATTCTCACTCGATTATCAACACCTCATGAAAGAACTAAGGTGAAGAGAAGGCAGAGGAGGTGGCTCACCTCTCGAACAAGACCTGGCTGTAGTCGTCCAGGACGTGGGCGTGGGTGTGGAGCAGGATGGTGTTGTAGCCCACCAGTGCCACCATCATAATCAGCATTTTCAACTCGTAGTTCACCCGCAGGAAAACGGAACAGGATATTAATCCCAGGATGCAGCTGTATATGAAATACTGGAGCAGGGGGATATGACAGACAGATACTTAGGAAGTCTTCTGAGAAAGGTTGACACTTTCAAAATTGGGAGCCACTGCCAAGCTTGTTTGGTCAATTTATGAATGGTTGTGAAAGTGGAGGCCACTGGGCAATGTCTGAATAGATCTGGTTCAGAAAAGAATTATTCAGTCCATGGCCTACTGACCTAGCCAGCATGAAGAATGAAAATAAACATGTATACTGCCAAAAATGTTTCTGGGGAAAAAAACCATAAAAACTCTATGTCTAAACCATGTCATTATTAAGCAAATGGCATTTATTTCTTGAAAGTAAAAATAGTGTGACCCTCTATGTATTTACGGAATTAAAAAATTATAACATGCTGAGTTTTTTCAGCTTTTCAATCCTTTACTTCATTAAGAGGATGTAAATCATTACATATACCTCCGTTAAAAATGAAGGAAAGCCTAGACATTCTATTAACGGAGAAATAGTGTGCCAGAAGGTCGAGTTAAAACACAGAGGAGTTGAGTTGAAAGCTTTGGTCGAGGCGAGCACGGAATGCCCTGGGAGCTGGAGGAGCCACAGGGGGCCACACGCCTCCCACCCTGAGTGTCTATTTGCTTTGACCACAAGGAGACTTCATGCAGATTTGTCTATGTGAAATTCGTAACGATTACCGTCATCCTTCGTGATGCCAAGATGGTGGGTGGTTCTCCCTAAATGTAGTGGATGGAGACATTTTTTAAAAATCTTGCCAATTTTACCTTTTATTCCCCTCTGTGAAAACACATCTTTACTTTAAAAAACAAGACAAAACAAAACCGGAAGTGCCAGGTGAAGACTGTGGGGGACTCTGGCAGGGACGCGCTCTCGTTGCGGGGCTACGGATCATGTGCACAGGTGTGCATGGTTCAGGGAGAGAGCGGTGGACCACACAGCTGGTTTAAACCGTTCTCTACAGCAGAGGATTCCGCATTGCCCACATTGAGACTACCGCCAACACAGCGCACAATGAATCCTGCCTGACTCATCACGTAGAATAGAAGAGTCAATGTCCATTCCTCTCTGGCTTAAGATAATGCCTAATTTAAAGGTCTGCACCCTTGGATAAGGGATAAAGCCCATGCCACCCTCTCTTCCCAAGCTCATGGGGACATTGCTATGGGACCTTGGTCATCTTGCCCATGAGCCAGTCAGTTAAAATGGCGAGAAGGTAAAGGACCAAAGCAAAATGGCAGGGGAGCAAATAAGGGAAAGCAGTGTAAGGAGAAGGGGCCTCCGTTATTGTCAGAGCTGATGGAGCAAAGGAGGAACTGTGAAAGAGGACGTAGCAGTGACCCCTTCTGGTCCCCAAAGAGCTCACTGGGCATTCGCAGACTGACTGCTTGAAACGGAAACGGGATGGGAATAGTCTGTGTTACTTTTAGATAATTATCCCGAAAATGAGAAGGAACGTATCAAAACCTTTCTTTCTTCTGTTCTTTCTCTCACAAGCAGTTCATGGAAGAAAGAAGTCGTTATGCTGTAAATGACTGATTGAACTCTTTGGCTTAAAAGACTGATGCGTTAGTAAGTTTTAAAATTTCACTCTGAGTTCTTTGGTTAAAATGAGTCAGTTAGCGGGAACCAGCAGTTAGCGTAATGGCTATGTCGCTGGACTCCCATGTAGTCGACCACGGTCCGAGTCCCGGACCCGGTGGCTTAAAACTCAAGCCGGGCGCGTGTGCGTGCGTGCCCAAGATCCCGAGAGGAGAATGGAGGAGAAGGGATTGTGGCGTGACCATCCCCCCTGGGTGGTGATTTCTCACTTTCTGTCTCTATGTCTCTCTCTGTCTGTCTGGCGAGCGCACGCGCCCTATAGCAAAAACCTCTCAAAAAAAAAAAAAATGAGTCAGTTAGCAAGAGTTATTTGAGGATGGAACCAGGGGACAGCATTTCATGCCTGCCAAAGGAGAAGCAGAAATACAGGATGTGAACTCCATGATCACAGCGTTAGGGTGGTACAAATTCACAGGGACAATTAGAAAAATCTATAAGCAATGAAGCCAGAGAGCTCGTGGCATGACTGAAGGCCATATGGTAGGACACGCGCTGGAGGTGCTGGAGCAGTCAGGACTGCAAAGGCCAGTGTGGTCGGCAAAGGCTTAAATGACATCGTGAGTCTGCGAGTGTGGGTTCACCAGTCCCAGGGGCCTAGGACTAACGATGGCCAGAAGTGTAAACTCAGGACTGACCCAAGGACAGAGACCAGGGAAGAAAAGAGAAGCCTAGACCAGACCCTAAGGTGGACGCCCTGGGTCAGAAAGGCCAACAACGTGCAGGGAAACGGCAGAAGCAGGAAGAGAGCAACGTTCCTACCGGAAGGAAAAACAGATTTTGTGCACGCAGGATTGCCGCCTGGCTATTGGAGGCAGAAGAGCTCATGTTTGACGCATTGGCAGTTGGAAGGACGATTTCCTCTGAGTCGCTCAGGAAAAACTGCGAAGAGAATGGTTTTCAATGAATTAGTGTAAAGGAGGTTAAAAAACCAGCAGTTTGGCAGACAGGTCATTAATTACTGTGTCCCTTGTGTGTCGTTAGGACTGTGCGAACAACCCGATGTCTCTATTTTAAACGTGAGCGATAGTTTTCCTCTTTTCCTTTTTGAAGCTTTGGGTATTTCTATTGAATAAGTAAATAACTATTTATTATTGGGCTACATATGGAATAGAGGATCCCAGAAGCTCAAGACTATGTTAGTAAATGGAAGCTCTTCTATCAAACATTACGTTAAGAATGCACAAAGCAGAGGGCAGGAGGTGTGGTGAGACTCGTGTGCGCATCGCTGTGTGAGCTTCTAACTCTCCACCGTGAAACCCGAGCCTTTGGATTTTTTAAATTTAGACAATTTTTTTTTAGTATTTGCACCATCTTGTTTTAAACAGTAAAAAGTCAATAGTGGAGCTGGCAGGTGGCATGGTGGTTAAGGGCACTGGACTCCTACATGGCCAACTGCGGTTCGAGTCCTAGACCTGACAGTTTGCTTTCTCACTTTCTCCCTATCTCTCTCACTCCTTCTCTGATCAAATTAAAGAATAAAATAATATAAATAAAATAATTCTTAAAAAAAGAGTCAATAATGTTCTGTAAATTTTTGGTTTTAAGAAAGAAAATTAAGGACTAACAGTTGGCGTAATGGCTATGTTGCTGTACTTCCATGTAATCAACCGTGGTTTGAGTCCCAGACCTGGTGGCTTAAACTCATGCCGGGCACATGTGCGTGTGTGCCCAAGATCCCAAAAGGAGAATGGAGGAGAAGGGATTGTGGTGTGGCCACCCCTCAGGGGTGATTTCTTGCTTTCGGTCTGTCTCTTTGTCTTTCTGGAGAGTGCACATGCCCTATAGCCAAAAAAAAAAAAAAAAAAAAAAAAAAAAAAAATTGATTGTATGAGCAAAATCAATCATCACCAAGCATTAACAAATAATGGATATATTTGTATGTAGCTAAACATGTAGGACATAGGGCAGCGATACATAGTCATTTACTTATTCAACAGAAATACCCAAACCTTCAAAAAGGAAAAGATGAAAACTATTACTCACATTTAAAGTACAGAGATACATTTGTATCTAGTACCTGTAAATGCTTGATAGCATGCATTGTGAAAGACTAAAATTTGAGAAGACAGAAATTCTCAGGACTGTTGAAAAAGCTTTTTGTTTTTTATTTTGTTTTTTTTTTTCCAGAGAGTGCACGTGCTCACATGGGTGAGGGGTATGAAGAGAGGGTAGGAGAAAGCACCCCCAGTGGGGCGTGTTCAAGCCTCAACCCCTTCTCCTCCATCTCTCCATCCTGTTGGGGTTTTAGACATTCATGCACATGTGCTGCTGTGCTTTTAAGCTGCTAGGGCCATGATGCAAACCAAGGATGGCCATGTGGAATCTGGCTCCCTTAGCAAGGACACTGGGCCGGCTCTAAAAAGGTATTTTAGTTAAAAACAAAAGGGCCAATCTCTAGAAAATAAGATACTTAGCTGTGAGGTAACTGTCATCAGTGCCTGTGCCCAGTAGGTAGGAGGGTCCTGACACCCCTCACCCAGCCTGTGCCACGGCAGCACAGGCTGTCTAAGGGCCCAAGATCAGTCACTGCTCTGTACCATGACCAGGGGCTAGAATGTTCTGGAAAGATGAACCAGAGAATCATGACTTGGGTCCAGTACCTTTTACTGAAAGACATTGAATTTATCCATAAATCAAGGCTGTGTTTACTGCACAGGGTTAACCGTACCTTTTCAAGGTTACAAAGTTAAATTTTTCTGGGCCAGCAGGTGGCATGGAGGTTTAATTGGATAAACATCCCACATGGCCAACTGTGCCAGTTTGAGTCTTGGATACAATGCCTTGTAAAACACACTGAGGGTGTGAGCGTGTATGTCCAAAATCCCAGCAGGAGAATAAAGGAGACAGGATTGCAGCATGGCCATCCCTCCCGGAGGGTGACTTCTCACTTGCTCTCTCTCTTTGGCAAGTAACACGCACCTTATAGCAAATGAACTAACTAACCAACCATCAAACAACAACAACAACAGCAACAACAAAAAACAGTCAAAATTTCCTTTATTGATTGTAGGGTTGCTTTGTTTGCTTCTACTGATCTATTTATTCTTCCTTGGAGACATAGCTTGTCAAATACTTCAGCTCATTTATTTGGGCAGATCAGAAGGCATTTGATTAGTATCTTCGTGGGGACATTCCTCTCATATTCCAAGAGTGATACCAGCTGCAGTGTTTCTACCCGTTACGCCATTTGATGAAATCCAGCAGCAAGATGCTGATTTAAAAATCAAAGAAATGTAGTAATTTCCTTCTTTACTGTGAAAAAACTTATCAAAATGATTTCAATCCCTGGTTGAACTACAGATATATTAATTCTTTGGGAAAAGTTGTATCAGAAAAAAAGAGATGGAAAAATTTCTTGGCAAACATCAGGCTCTAAAAATTGCACATTTAGATTAGACAGATCCTGCACCCAATTGATTTAAATATTAGGGAACGAACAGATGACAAATAAGACTGTCTAAGGCACCCAGGATCTTGAAAAAAATAATGAACAAGAACTTCTTGGTGATATCCCTATAACCAAGAAACTAAATAAGTAAAGACCGGGTGTTACGTTTTTGCACACCATGAGTTAGAAAACACCACGTGGAAGCTGTCCTGCAAGGAAGCTGTGTAATAATGTGATGGCTCAAAGTAGAAAACACCAATAGAAAACCGTGGCCATCACAGGACAATGCACCCTGACGCCCCCTTTCCTATCGCTTTGTAGTATTTATTAACTACCCCTAAGATGAAGAAGCTCTTCATTCTATCTGGAATCAATCACTCTACAAGTGTGAGTCAGCTTCCTTTCTTCTGTCTTCTTCGTCACTTTAAAATAACAAACTCATGATGGTCCCTAGTTAGAGCCACTTAAACACTCAAGAGAGTTACTAACCCCTTGTCTACCTTCCTTCCAGGTTAAGCTGTCCCAGGTTTATCCACAGAATGAATTTCTAGTGTCATCATATTTGGAGAACTCCTCTCTGGACCCATTTTAATTTTCTACATCCTTCATCATAATTGGGAAAATAATATCATCCTGAACATAACGTGTAAGAAAGTGCAGATGAACATCATGTCTTTTCAACTTTACTTCCAGATTTTACATTTCCCAGACAATGGAAAATATATCAAAATCAGAATTAGGTTTTTCCAAGTCGTCCTAAATTACGAACACATGATGTAATCTTGTTTCGTGCCTCATGAAGGAATCACGTTTGTGGTTTGTTGGAACTAAAAGCCAGGCAGCTACTAGTTAGCTACAACTAACTCCTTGCCTGCATGATTCACAAATTTACATAAGATTTATTTATAATAAATCTGTCAGAAATTCTCAGGAGGAATAGCAACACGATGTGGGCAATCACAGGACGGTGCTTTCAAAGTGTCAGGAAAGAAAGGGGCAGTGCCGTCCAGCTCTCTCTGAGACCCTCACACATGATTCTGCACCGTCAGCTGGAAACGGAGCGAACCCAGATCATTTGCAATTTGGCACCAAACCCCTACATCTGGAAAAAACGTGGTTAACTATTGCTTGTCTCCACTCTATATCGTGGTGTTTGAACATCAGGTGTTAAAGATACCCTGGTGTTTGGGGCCAGCAGATGGCGTAGCGGTTACGTTGCTGGACTCCCACATGGCTGACTGCAGTCTGAGTCCTGCACCTGGTAGCTTGAAACTTACCTTGGGCATATGTGCGTGCATGCCCAAGGTCCTAGGAGGAGAATGGAGGAGAAGAGACTGTGGTGTGGCCATCCCTTCTTGGGGGTGATTTCTCACTTTCCCTCTCACTCTCCTCACCCCTCTTTGGCAAACGTGCCCTGAGGCAAAAACCTCTACACCTCCCTGACCCCACCCCTCAAAAAAAAAAAAAAAAAGATATCCTGGTGAGATCTGACAATTTATTTCAAATAAAATGACCTGGACATTTCGTCATTCATATCAGTGTGCAATTCTTGAGATTAAAAAGAGCAAATTTTCTGCACACACGTTTCTTCTCACCCTGGCTCTCCTGAGGGCTGTTAATGTGCCTGCTCAGGATAAATATCAGCTACTAGAAGGCCCCGTCGAGCCCTGCGTGGGCTGGCCACACCCGCCGTCAACAGCACAACCGTCTCCCTCCTCACACTTCACACTCCCCTTGGGGTGAAGACAGTGATGGCCATGATGGTGGAGGTGGCCTCAAGGGCCGTGACATTTCATGTCCTCTGTAGCCTGCCATGGAGCTGTCATGAGGAAGAGTGAGAAACTGCACCATGGAGCCGCCCTCTCCCTCACGGGGCCGGAGGCAGAAGCACCCTCTTTTAGAAAACACACCTGTAGCCGTCGCATGCTGGATCAAATGGGTAGCCATTGGTGTCACCCAAGCAGCTACGGGCAAGTTTCCAAAATTGCACTGGGACGGGCCAGGGAAGGAAGAACACCCTGCCTGGGTGGGCCCGACTCGCCCCTGGGCTTACCATGTTGAACACAGCCATGGTTAAGATGATGGCCGTGGTGATGACCGTGAGGGAGATCCGGGGCCAGGGCCGGTTTGCGATGATGCCTGAAGACTTCAGAAGCCACATGAGTGAGGCAGAGGCCTTTTTGCTGCATTGCTAGGAGGAGAGAGAGAAAAAGAAATGCCTTCCTATTTCTGTATTTTCTCAAGACCCTTAACGATGCCATATAAACACAAGAAGCACCAACATCATTCGTAGATTAAACAAGTAGATTCTCCCCTCCCCTGAAGGCCTACTCCAAGTCATACACCTTACTGAAGTTATGTTGACATCATTGTCATAAATTAAGCACAAATTAAATTCGTATACGAAGGTATGATGTCCACGTACGTCTTTTAAAATCGACCTGAAGTTCTGTTATTTAATAATTCATTTGGGAAAGTGAAAATACCGGTGAATTAAGTGACTCTAGGGGAAGTACTGGGTCTCAGCAGCTGTCATGAATAAAGTGGTTATCACAAATCCAGTCAATCTACGCAGAAAACAGACCGTCAGCCCCTTTCATCTCTGTCTTAGCTGACTAAAAGAATACGACCCAGGCTAGGGTTGTCAAAGAGTCATTATGCATTTTTCTGCATAGAAAAACAAAAAAAGGGACCAGCAGATGGCATAATGGTTACATCACTAGGCTCCCACATGGTTGAACATGGTTCGAGTCCCAGACCCAGCGGCTTTAAACTCAGGCCTGGCATGTGCGTGTGTGTGTGTGTGTGTGTGTGTGTGTGTGTCCAAACTCCCGAGAGGAGGAGAAGGGATTGCAGTGTGGTCATCCCCCTGGGGGATGATTTCTCATCTTTTGTCTCTCTCTGTCTCTGGTGAGCATATATGCCCTATAGCAAAAACTTCTCTAAAACAAAAACAAACAAAAAAAAAGTCAAACTTTCCCCAATAGTTTGGTGCCTGCAACTGCAGGGACAACACCCAGAGGTGTGAGGTGTGAGGTGTGATGCCAGCACCTCATCTCATCTCGGGGCAGGAGGCTTTCTCACACCACGAAGCACTTGTAAAATTATTTCTTTCTTTCAATTTTGCCAGCGGGTACGTGCGCTCCACTGAGAAAGTCAGATACAGAGAGAAGGAGAAAGCACCCGCCATTCGGATGGTCCCTTCTCCATTTCTCCCCTCTTTTGGGATTTTGGGCACACACACCAGGTCTGGGACTTGAACCCTGCAGTTGGCCATGCGGGATCCAGCCTCCTTAGCCACATACTGGCCTATAAAACATTTCTAAACAATTTTTGATGATGTTGAGAAACATCTCCTCTAAAGTGTACTCTCTAAATGTTTTTCAATGCGCAGTTCAGCAGTGTTCACAGTGTATGCACTAGCTCTAGAAATGTTTCCTTTTGCAAAGTCGAAACTCTGTGTCCGCTGAACAACTCCCCCTTTCTCCTTCTGCTTAGCCCTGGCAAACACCATGCCACTTCCTGAGTCCGTAATTCTGACAACATTCCATACCTCGTGTGGAGAAGGCATGTGGTACTTAGCTTTCTGTGACTGGCTTATTTCTCTCCGCATAAAGTCCTCAAGGCTCGTCATGTTGTAGTATATGACAGGATTATCCCTTTTTTTTTTGTTTTTAAAGTTTATTTATTTCTTCCATAAATGAGAGAGAGAGAGAGAGAGAGAGAGAGAGAGAGAGAGAGAAACAGAAGAGAGAGAGAGAGAGAGAGAGAAACAGCACCACCCAAGTGTCTTCATGCCACGATCCACGCTCAGCTCCAGACAACCTGGATCATGGGCTCTGTGCAGGCCTGGCATGTTCAGGGAGGTCTCCGGATGCAAACAGAGAACCTTGCCATGTGGTCAGACTCCAGTCGCATCACGCTTTGCCACTGCTCTCCTGTCTAGTCCCTCCCTTTTGGAAGGCTGAACAAAATCCCACGGTGTGGATAGATCATATTTTCTTTATCATCTGTCCATGGACATGTGGGTTGCCTCTTCTAGCTATTGTGAATAAAGCGGTTATGCCCATGGGTTTTGAAGAAGCTTTTTTGATACAGAAGGGATTGGAGTCTTACAAAATGACAGCTAGCATTCCCCCACTCTTTATCGTGGGCGAGATACTGGTCTGTGGCCTCTCAGTGGGTGAGGTCATGCCGAGGCCACCTTCTCAGGGAGACACCTCTGATTTTCTCCATCTTCCAGGTGGCAGGAGGCAGAAGCACAGTGTCCTGCTAGGGTGTGGGCAGCCCGAACTCTGCCCGTGTGGTGCTGTGGTGTCATCTGGGGTGATGAGCTCTACTCGGGACTTCTCCAGGGACCTACATTTTAACCTTCATGCTCAAGAACTTGTGACCCCACTGTGATGTGTTCCAGATGCACTTTTTTTTTTTTTTTAAATAGGCGATTTAACAAAGATTTCAAAGGAATAAACACATTGTACCCCTTGGCCTGTACTATCACTTCACCCTGATGGAAGACCTGATACGACATCTCTGCCCCTCGTAGAGAATATTCCAAATAGCACAGACATACAGTACTTTTATTTCTCTACCTCTTTCACATGTTTTCAGCATTATTCCCAATACTGTGGGCACAGCACTGCAATACGTTAAATGTGGAAACAACAACGAAATGAGATTGGGTAATGTAGGACGAGGGGATGTTAGAAGGGCAGAGACCCAGCCAATGCCCCCAGTTCACACCCCCAAACTGCGAGAATCCATCCCTGTAAGTTATGATCCTCTGTGGCCTCAGTTTTCTCACGTCCAAATGGGGATCAGATGGCAATAATAATGGTACCTTCCTTCCTGGTCTCAGAGGTTTCAAAGAGCCATGTGACATAAGGCACTTGGGAAAGGATTCAGAAGTGTTCACTCATCTTGTTATTTCAATAAAGAAAACTATTTTTCAGAAACATATTAGTGGCTGAAAATCTGTTTATGTCTCTATAAACAACCACCAAAACCCTTCCTTCCTACGCCTTGCTACTAAGGTCCTCTTTTCCTTCCAGTTTCTGATGTTAAAAGATGGAGAATGTCTGCCTACAGTGACATGGACAGGGGACACTGTTCTGGCTCGCTCTCTTGGCTGATTTTCCTGGGCCCTTCCTTAGTTTCTCTGGGACCCTGTCTGGGATTCAAACCAGTACTACCCCAGGCTCCAGGGGCTGCCAGGAGCCAAATCACTGGCAATGGCAGGAAGCTGACTAGGCCAAGCTGTGCAGGACACTCTGGCAGGTAAGGCTGAAACCAGGTCTGCACCTCGGGCTCGGAACAAGAACGGGCTTCTGACAGGGTTTGGTGCCGGCCTAAAGTCTGCTGTCCGTGCGATGCCTCTGAGCACCGTGAGCGCGCACTCCTTTAGAGCGTCGCAGGGCAGGCAAGCGCCCACCGGGGACTCTTACTCTTCCTGCTTCCTGCCTGCCACTCCCACAGACACACTGGGTTCCGCAGCAGAAGCTGCAATGGGTGTGAAGGCTGAGACTCAAATGAACATCAGACTCATCTAGCCCAGACTCCGATAGATGATGGCCTTTGGCTTGATTCCACAAATTAGGGCATATTTACGCGTCCTGATGATTGCGAACCATGTTTTCATTTAAAAGAAAACGACCAGAATCAATTTTTCTGTGTGTGAAATTGTGATCATTTCTGTACACGTAAGGTATATATATAATAATGAAAATGCTAAGTGAAGAAAACACAAAACTATCACTTCAGAAGAAAGTTTAAATCTAGCTCAGAGTGCATATCCTGCTTAGCTAGGTAAGACATTGTCTAGTTATTATACAGATGTGTTTCAGAGATCATAAAACTGAAGCGAGTTACTCTGGCTGTCTAGAATGAGTGCTGGCAATCTCGCCCACTGTGCTGTCTATTAGGAGTTAGTTGTAGTCTGCATACAGGCTGATCGTGTACTGAAACACACACGGGCAGGAGCCGCTTCCTGACCACGCCAAGGAAATGACAAATGAGTGTTCAGAGCCACCCTGGGCTCAGGGCAGATCCAGGGTGCACTCGGTTCAATTCCTTACCCCATAGAGTTTCCACACAAGCCTCAGAGCCCCTGCACAATTGATTTTAAATTCATCATGTCAAATACTCCTTGTTCTGGAGGGCAGGGAGGCGGGTGGCTAGTCTCCCACCCCTCCCCGAGTAAAGCAAACAAAACCATTCTGAAGCAGAAAGGCTTGGCTACTGTGCTGGTAGCTAGGCCAAGCAAGTCAGTGACAGAGCTGTATGCCCTGAACGAGGAAGATAAAGACCCTGGGGGACAGAGAAACCGATGGTGTGGACCAGGGGGGAACAAACCCTCCGGTCCTAACATGGGAGGAGCCCACTTCAGGGAAGATGGAGAACCCTGACTATGTGTGCAGTTTTCTACAACAATTTCGATGGCTCTTGATATTTAACATGCTTTAGTTTTTCTGTTTCGGGTTAAGTATGAAAATAAAGGCCCTGGTGACAAAAATGTGTATCAGAATTCCGACTACCCCAGTTAAACATTCTGAAAGATGACATCTCACGGAACGCCTGGGTTTTAATTCAGAAAAAGCTATTTAACTGAAAATGTGCTAACTCCTGCTGTGAGCCTGGAGTAATTCAGTCGTTGGCTTTGCTCTTCGGTTTCCTCCCATTTCTGATCAGTGGGACTCATAGTCAGGGGGCCTCGGTGGATCCTGCGACCTGCTCCTTAGGGTGAGCCCCTCGTGATCTCTCCAGAATCATCCTGGCTGGTACCTCCACACCCAGCTCCGGCAAACGTAAGGCTGGCACTAACTTGGTGGGGGACGTAAAAGAAAAGAAAGTGTGCATTTGTAGGTGAACCCGCCACAGGGCTGGCGGTGAGTACAGTGAACGATGTGGTGTGGGAGGAGAGAAAGGAGGTGAGAACCCCAGTTCTTAAACTAGCACTGGAGATTCACACTATGCATGTAAAATGTTCCCACATTTTATTTGAATTTAAAAAAAGTAAACAAGTGAAAAACAGCAAAACAACTCATGAAAAATATCAGCCAGCCTTCTTCCCTCCTCCTCTCTCATTGTTCCCTTCCTTCCTCCCTCTCCCTCCCATATTTTGACCATTTTTCACTGAAAACATCTGCTAGTTTCTCACTATAGAGTTAATTCCTTTTTTTCTTTTTGAGAGGTTTTCGCCTTAGAGCATGTGTACTCCCTAGAGAGAGACAGGCACAGTGAGAGGGAAAGTGAGAAATCACCCCTCAGGGAGGATGGCCACACCACAATCCCTTCTTTCTTTATTTTTTTTTTTGTTTGTTTGTTTCTTAAGAGGTTTTTGCTATAGGGCACGTGCACTCACCAGACAGACTACACAGCATTATGCTAACTGCTGGTCCCCACAATCCCTTCTTTTTCATGCTCTTTTTGGGATTTTGGGCACACAGACACACGTGCCCAGTGAGATTTTGAAGCCACCACGTCTAGGACTTGAATTGCGGTTGGCCATGTGGGAGTCTAGCAATGTAACTGCTATGCCATCTGCTGATCTCTCTAGAATTAATTTCTGATAATTTAGTGTAATAGTTATTACAGTAAAATGCACTTACAATTTTTCATTACTGTCCACTTAAAAAATAAGATGAACTACCTGAAATATGCTTATAATAAATGATGCTTCAAAAACTATAAACAAAAAATTAAAAAAAGTTATATTAGAATGGCTGAGTAGAAATCTTTCATCATTAAAAATTCAGAACCTGGGGCCAGCACGTGGCATAGTGGTTAAGGTGCTGGACTTCCACATGGCCGAATGCAGTTCGAATCCTAGATCCTGTGCGTAAGATTCATGGGTGTATGTGCATGTGTGCCCCAAGCCATAGGAGGAGAAAGGAGAAGGGATTGTGGCATGGCCATCACCCCTTGGAGGTGATTTCTCACTTTGCCTCTTGCTATCTCTGTAGCTCTCCAGCAAATTCACGTGCCCTATGACAAAAACCTTAACAACAACAACAACAAAATTAGAACCCAGGTCAAAATGTTGCTTAAAAACTGTGGTGATTATGTTTTCCATATTAATAGGAGCTTTTGTATATTTGCCTAAACAAACATTTACTTTGGTGATTTAATTGGCTAGGGTCTGTGGTTCTGAGTGACAAAAAACAAGCTAGAGAATTAATTACTTGTAACATTAAATGACACAGGGCCTGTCATGTGTTCTTTGATTATCTAACTGCCCTTGAATTTCCTAAAGGGGGACAGACTTCTTCAGTTAATTATATTTTATAAAAAATCACATTGTGTAAGTACATCCATTTCTTCTTCTTTTTAACTGCCAGAGAGCACATGCACTTGCCAGAGAGAGACAGAGGGAGGAAGCCCCCAGCAAAAGGTGTGTCACACTACAGGTCTCTACCCTCTCTTTGGGCACACATGCGTAGGTACCTGGCTTATCATTTAAGCTGTCAGGGCCAGGATTTGAACACGACTGGCCACGAGGGATCTGACTCTCAACAGCCAGGCTATGGTGCTGGCCCACCCACTTCTTCCTTAGTCCCTGGATTAGCCACGTTCCTGGGCCATTCTTCCACTAAGAGACACAGATGGCGCTGTTCATGTTCTTTGCTGAGAAGCTGAGTTGGTTAAGGACAGTGACCACATCCCTCTTTTCTTTGTATTTCCAGAGGCCAGCACAGCACCTGCCAAAAAGCAGGAACTCCAGGGCCAGCAGGCAGCAGAGAGGTTGAGGTGCTGTACTCCCACATGACCCACCACGGTCCCAGACCTGGAGGCTTGAAAATCATGCTGATGTATGTGCCCCAAATCCCAGAAAGAGGGTGGAAAAGAAGGAATTGAGACATGGCCATACTCCCTGGGGGTGATTTCTTACTTCCTCTCTCTTGAGTGAGCACATGTGCCCTATGGCATGAAACTAGAATTAAAAAAAGCCAGAATTCCACAAATGCTTGCTGAGCACATTAGAAAATTACCAGGGTACGGAAACAAAGAGGGAACTCGGAGCTGGAGGGCTGAGGCTATGGGGTCGGCCCAGGAATGTCCAGAACAGGACACAGGCTACTGTACCTGGAGCACGAGGAAGTGGTTTCAATGCCCACAGGTTAAAGAACACGCTGCCTTAGGTCTGCAGAAGTCAGGCAGTGGGACCAAGAGCTCTGAATACAAATCAGAGCCTCGTAAAGCTCTCTCTCCAGGTAAAGAGGTCTAGAAGAGCTCCCCTCACTGATCCAGAAACATCAATAGACTTGCACTGATAAATCCAGACCATAAATAGGGTTCTGGGGTTTGAGATTTTATTACCTGCTTTATAATGAGACTCTCAAATTGAGGAGTTATTAGTCTGGTTAAAATCCAGACGAAGTCCCAGGCTCAGGCAGAGCAGGAATAATAGCATTGCTCGTATGATACTCTATACCCCAGGGTGCAGGGTCACCCAGGTAGGGTGGGGGGACAGTTTCTACTACCAAATATGACCCCAGAAGAGAGGAAAAATGATGAATTCTAGACAGAATTGGACTACATGGAAGAGTCGACAGGTCTAACTGTTAGATTTAGTGCCGTAAGACCTACAGTCCACACAACAGTCTGAAATAGTCTCTAAAATACAATTACAACAATAAAAAAAGGGCTCCAAGTCTCTAGTGAGTGAGCAGATTGTTCAGAGAAAATAACAGGTATACTTTTAAAAAGAACCACACAGACTATCTAGAAATGAAAATGTAGATGCTGAAATTAAAAACTTAACAGATATGCCAAGGAAGGTAACGTAGATCTGAGAAGATAACTTATAAAACAGCCTAGAAGGATAAAGAGATGAAAAGTGTGAGAGGTTAAGACACAGAAGATACGATGAAAAAAGTCATCATATGTCTAATAGAAGTTTGAGAGAACTAAACACACACGCGCGCACACACACATACACACACGCACACACCAGAGAAGAAACAAAATAAAAGGACATACAGGGCAATGAAGTTGGGACCTGGAGCGGGACATGAGGTCTGTGGTTGGGACACACTGAGTCCCATTCAGAAACAGTGGAATTAACTGACACGGTACCACCAGAACTCCATTGCCCACAAAGACAAGGACAAAGCCAACATACGAAACAGCCGAAAGGAAAGACGTATTGCCCACGGATAGACACGGTTACACAGACTCCAGACCTCTCCTAGTGCAACAGAAGCTAGACAGACACGGGACTGCGCTTGCCAATGTTAGAAAGCATTATTGCCACAATGAGGAAAACTAAACAATTTTAAAATACAAAATCTGAGAGGGTATAGGAGAGGACTTGGAAAGATTTATGAAAAAAATGGAATTGAGTTTATTTGGTGCAAAAAGTTTCAAAATCAGTGCACAGTTTGTCTTCTTTTCTTTTCACCAAAGGGCACTGGTGTGCACTCACCAGGGAGAGAGACAGACAGAAAAACAGCACCCATTAAGGGTTACGCTACAATCCCTTCTCCATGTTTCCAGCCTGTGGGATCTGGGGCACACAGGCACATGTGACTGGCGTGGTATTTCAGCTGCTGGGGCGAGGATTTGAACTGTGCTATCAGTCATTTGGAATCAACTTCTTTCCCCACTGAACCACTGGGCTGGTCCTTCATAGTGTTTTCATAATGTGCATTTTCTGTGAACTTTTTGTAGTCTCTCATTTTGTACACAAACTCTCACAGAAAGGATTATACAGGGAAGCGCTTTGGTAATGTGGAAATCCAGTCTTGGGAGCATGGATGGTATCCGGGAGAAAGTGAACGCAGACATCGTTAAACAACGGGAATAATGTTAGCAATGAAGAATTTGAGTAGTTTAAGCACAGAAAAACTTAACACCAGCATGAAAAATGGGAAAGGATGATCAGACTTACAGCACAGTGCTGGTATTTTTCAAAAAGAAGATGGAGATACTAGTGGATTTTGTTAATTATGTGGACAGACATGTTACAAGGTTTAAGGTCATAACTAAAATAAAACAGACTAGAATACAGAACTTCCAAGTCAGTAGGGGAAATAAAGGAGGAAAAAAGAAAGAAACCTACTGGTAAGAGGAGTCAAAATAATAAATAGAAGCAAAGAAGATGCATAATGGATAAAAAAGGAGACAAAAAGATGGTAGCAGTACTTACAAAACACGTAAAGGTACTACACTTATCAAGAAAAGAGGGAGTTTTTTTGGGTCACATACACCTCAATGCTGTTTACCAGAGACACACCTAAACCACACATAATGACAAGGGAAAGCTACAAGGAGAAAGAAAAGGGGACACGAGGCACATTTTAACCAAAAGAAAGCTGGCAGAGTTAGACTGACATTAGAGAAAATAGACTTCAGGGAAACACCCCCCCGTGGGGTAGAAAGCTCTCCCGCCAGCAGGTGTGTGACCTACTTTCCTTCCCCACAGTGACCCGCCTCTGCTTTGGTCTCTGCCGGAACGAGGTGGTGGGCTGCAAGCACGCTCTCGCTGCTGCACAAAGCGCAAGGTCACCGCACGGAGAGAGAGATTTCTGCTGACATGTCCAGCATCTCCATGTGCTAACGTGGCATGCCTGTTCTACAGCTGTGTCGGGAGCTTTATTTGTTGTATTTTGGGGTGGCATTTTGGTCCGTCACTGTCCTGTATTCGTTATGCAGATGGAAGTCCCCTCGGGTATTCGGAAGTTAATCGACAGTAAATGTGCACTTACGGTTACTGCTGTGACCACTGCAATGGCAACTGACAACTGTGTTGTTCTTGCCGAGTGTTATGAGACTGTGACCTTGACTCTTATCTGAGTTTCTACCTAGACAAATTAGATCGTTTTCGTTATCAAATATAACACCGTATATAAGAACATGTGAGAGGCCAGGAGGCAGACCAGTGGTAACACAATGGACCCGCATGGGAGAGGTCCTGGAGTCCTGCCTTGAACCTCCTTCAGCATGCTGGGCACATGTGGGGATGTCTACAATATGGACCAGCTGAGACTGGGGGTGGATTGTGGTGTGGGGACCTTGTGGGGAGTGTGTCTCTCTGTCTCTATCTCTCTCATGGAAGAAAGAAAGAAACCTAAAAAACTAATGGTTTTTCGTATATATGAAAACATTTTGTGAAGTATCATTAAGGGTCTTTGTTTTTTAAAGTCTTATTCTTCATTTGGCTTCTTTTTTCCCCTAGAAATCATGTGCATTTATGTAAGAGAGACAGAGGGAGAGAGGGAAAGTGTACAAGCATCCCCATGGAGAACAGTCACACCACAATCCTTTCTCCATTTCTCCGTCCTTTCAGGATTTTGCCACACATGTATCTCAAGTTGCTGGGCCCGAGACTTGAACCATGAGGTCCGCCATGTGGGATCCAGCTGCCTTAACCACTGTGCCACAGCCTGGCCCTAAAGTTTATTTCAAGAGAGAAAGGCACCCCCCAAAGGGCCATCATGCTGCCATTCACTGCCAGATCACAGGCACATGAACAGGCCTGGCGTGCTCAGGGAGGTCTGGGCTGTGGCCAGGACACTCCCCAGGAGTCCAGCTGTGTTACTGCTATGCTACCACCTGGTCCCCATGAACCCACTCTGAATTAAACTGCATGGACAGGCACGTAGGGTATCTTAGGAAACAGGATGGGAGGAGAATATGCATGAGGTGCCATGGGAGGCTACTGTAACTTACCCATGTGCTTTTGCTCAATGGTGCTTAGCAGTCACCCAGGGTGGCCTCTGTGCCTCTCTGGCCCGTGTCCATGAATATGGACCTCCCTGAAGAGTGCTGGGCATCCACTTCCTGGTGACTCTGTCTATATACAGACCAGCCCTCTGGAACCTGCTTCCAACAAGGTTTCAAGGCTTGATTTTAATTCTGGCTCCACCACCTACTTGCTGTAGGCCACTGGAAAGTCTGTGGTGCCCGCGAGACTCCAGTCCACTGACTAGAGCAGACATTCCCTCCAACGGCTCTTGTAGGGGTAAACGAGCCAGAATAAGCTAAGTACCCAGCACAGCAAGTGCTAGTTTTAACAAAAAATTTATTAATTATAAGTCACAACAAAGCTGGAATCAGAACTGTTCTTGGGGATCTTGGCTACCATAACAGCTTGGATCGATGCCAAAGGTTTTTACCCAGGGACGGGAAGCATTTGCAGGACTTGCCGTTATCACGTTCGTGATTATGTCCTGGGATTTGCATTTCTGTCCTCCAGTGATCTGATTACAACTCCTTCTGTGTTATATTTTCTGGGGGAGACTTTTATTCTGAGTGACCAGAGATAGGAAGTCACAGGGATGGGCTTTTGGAGCCTCTGGAGAACTGGGTCCCTCTTCCGCAATGAAAGGTAAGACAAGGTTTTCTGTGGGATCTCTTTCTGCCCTTGAGTTTTACAACTCTGAAAGGCTAACCATTTGTCTCTCTCTCTCTTTTTTTTTTTTTTTTTTGGAGAGGTTTTTGCTATAGGGCGCGTGCGCTCGCCAGACAGACAGAGAGAGACAGAGAGATAGAAAGCGAGAAATCACCCCCCAGGGGGGATGGTCACGCCGCAATCCCTTCTCCTCCATTCTCCTCTCGGGATCTTGGGCACGCACGCACACGCGCCCGGCGTGAGTTCTAAGCCACCGGGTCCGGGACGCAAACCGCGGTCGACTACGTGGGAGTCCAGCGACATAGCCATTACGCTAACTGCTGGTTCCCAAGGCTAACCATTTGTGATGTAAACACAGTGCCTCCTGAAGGCACCAATGCAGAGGCATCTAAGGAGACCTGACCAGCGAGGTCTCCACCATGACGGGCCTGCTGTAGAGAGGCCAGGGCCCAGCATATCTCAGAGACTCTGCACCTGTGAGCTGGGTTCAGAGCTCTGAATTCAGAAGTGGAGTCTGGGAGATGATGGGCGGGGTGGGATGTGTTCTGAGAGGTGGGTGCGGGAACTGAGGTCACACACTCATCTTGTGTTCCAAGCACTACAGTGAACAGAGGGGAATTCACTGAAGGGCTTCCCTTCTAAAAGGATAAAAGTAATAATACAAAATAGGAAGCTCAACCAGACAGCTCTAGCAAAGCTGGTGGTGGGAAGGTGGGCTTTTCAGAGTTGGGTTATGGGGCCAGATCATTTCCAACCTAGGACAGAGCCTGAAGCATAAGGAATCCTACTGCATGTGAGTGGGTGAGTCATTTCAACACCATGTGCTGAAGGCTGCCTTGCACAGACACACATGCTGTTCACACATGGAACTCGGCCCCACAGACAGCCGAGGACAGAAAGACAGATGCCGCCTCTTGGGGAAAGTCCTCCTGTGATGGGAAGCAGTCTGCATCCGACACAGGAGGGAGGAGCTACGTGAAACCATCTGGACGATGGACGTGAGAAGGACCTCGCAGAACACGAAGTCCAGCAGCAGTTCCACAGTACCACGATGTGCTCTTTGTGTCTTAAACAACTTACTACGTGTAAGAGGAGCAGAGGAAATAAGAGGTCTAAACCAGCCGCTCTGGAATCGGGTCTGGACTACGAGGCACAGCCCAGCTTCCAGACACAGAGAAGGGACCCTTAGGGGCTGTGTGGATTTCAAGAAGGTTCCCAGGAAGGCCCCAGTTGCTGGGCCCACCCAGGCTGAAGAAATAAAAGGTGAATGGCATCATGGGAGGACAGAGCCAGCACTCCTGGGAGGCCCTGAGGCAGGGACAAGGCTCCTAGCAGTGAGGGCAAAGAGGAAACGGGGCTGGGCGTCTCGTAGAATTCATGGTGGGAATATTCATTTTATTTGTTGTGGAGATGCACAGTGATTAAATGTAAAATAAAATAAAATAAAATAAAATAAAATAAAATAAAATAAAATAAATGACAACATAAAAAAAGACAGTTTTTCAAAATATGCCACTGAATAAATATCTAATTTTCTTTTTTTTAAGATTTTTGCCATAGTGTATGTGCACTTGCTGGAGAGAGACAGAAACAGAGGGAAAGTGAGAATTCCCCGGGAGGGGGGTGACCATGCCACAGTCCCTTCTCCTTTCGGGATTTGGGGCATGCACAGCATATACTTGGTATGATTTTCAACGTACAATCCACATGTGAGATAAGCTGTTCAATGCGTGAGGCTGGGATTGCCAGTGGAACCATGACTGATGGCTCCTGTTCTGCAAACCTGGGAAACCTCCTGGGGCAAGGTAGAGAGAGTGGATCTCGTGTGCTTTCTACCCAAGGGCAAGATCCTGAGAACATGGACAGCTGAGTCTTTGTATATAACGCTGGATCCCACATGGGCAATCTTGTAGTTTGAGTCCCCTAACCAGTGGCTTGAGAAACATGATGTGTGTGTGTGTGTGTGTATGCATGTCCCAGATCCTAAAAGAAGAAAAAATGGAGCAGAAGAGATTATAGCGTGACCTTTCTCCATGGGGGGGGGGGGCTCTCTCCTTCTCTCTTGCCATAGGGTGGGCGCCACCACGCCCTCTCCTTCTCTCTTCTCCTTATGTTTGTCTCTCTCTCTGGAGAGTGCACATGCCTTCTAGTAAAAAAAGAATAAAAAATCTATGATATTTTCTATAACCCCAGTCATTACATACAACAATCTAATTGATAAAAATTTTAGTTTATCATATCTATTTTGTATAATAAATAGCTATTATAATTCTTTTTTGTCATATTTAATTGCCAGAGGTCACACACACTCAGGAGAGAGACAGAGAGATAGAGAGAAAGAGAGAGAGGAGTGGGACAAGTTTCTAAAGGAGCGAGGTCATGCTGCAATTCCTTCTCCACTTCTTCACCCCATCAGGATTTCTGGCATACATGCACACATGCTGGGCATGCACAGCAGCCGGGGCCAGGAGCTGAACCATGTTTTTTTTAAACACTATCTTACTATGTCATTATCCTTCTGCTTTAGTCTTCCAAGCTGGGACAGAAAGTGTGCAAGTGTGCCTGGCTTTTTCGGGAGGGCTGGATCTGAACCTGGACTTCCTGCATGGCCTCCACCCACTGAATGGCAGTGTTAGCAGAGAACACTGCTACAGCTGGACCATAGGAAAACATCTCGATTAAAACAAATCTTTAGGGATCAATAGATGGCATAATGGTTAAGTCACTGGACTCTCATGTAGTCAACTGTGGTTCAAGTCCTGGCCCAGTGACTTAAAACTCATGTCAGGCACATGTGCCTGCATGCCCAAAATCCTGAGAGGAGAAGGGAGGGAAGGGATTGCAGTGTGACCATCCCCCGTGGGGGGTGATTTCTTGCTTTCCATCTCTCTGTCTTGCTGGTGAGCACATGTACGCTATGGCAGAAATCTCTCTCTCTCTAAAAAAATAAAATAAAATAAAGTCTTTAAAGCTTCTCCTGAGAATGCTCATGAACTCGGCTGGGAGCCTGGCTCAGTGGTCTCTTCTGCTTCACCTCATCCCAGTGAACAAATGAAGTGCTCCTTACCTTCAGGGACCTGTACTCCCTGGGTGGTTTCTCAGAATGCTCTCATAGAGCTATGAGCAGTAACAGCACTTGCTTCAGACTCAAGAATGAACTCAGATTTCATTCTCACATCCAGCACTATCGCATAAACCAAGCGTCTGTGACTGCCTTAGATTAAAACACGAATATAGGTCTTCCAATATTTGCTATCTTCAGATATTTCAGAATTTTATATTTCAAAAGTGGACGTAAAAAAATGTATTTGATACAAACTTGAATTCACCTATATACTAAAAAGACTCCTATTACACTTGCATACACTGCAACAAATATTCTATAAACTCAGAGAGGATAAAAAATGTTGACAGTCAGGAAAAAGAAAAAACAAACAAACATTTAACAAACACCAGAATGGAGTGATTGTGCATGGTAATATCTTTGACTTGCTTGACATTTACGTTTTGAGGACCCATGTGGATGCTGTAAAGAAGACAATGATTAAATGCAAAATAAATAAATAAATGGAAAAGGTAAAAAAAAATGCTTGAAGGTGTGGATAAAGGTTTGATGTTCAAATAAGTTGAGCTGAAATTTGCATAAAAATAGGCATGTGAATATCTCCTTTTCTATAACTAAAGATTATGAAAGCATTTATATTTTATTTCTGTTACTGGAATTAGTTGCTGTTTTAAAAATAAACCTGGGAGGTTAAAACCTCTAAAAATGTTGACAGAAACAAATAAGGTGTGACTTCCAACAACTTTGTGTCTTGGTTGTGCCTGAACTGCCTCAGTTCATATCCTGGGCTTGGTTCATACCCTGGGTTCGGTTCATACCCTGGGCTTGGTTCATACCCTGGGCTTGTTTCATACCCTAGGTTTGGTTCATACCCTGGGCTTGGTTCATTCCCTGGGCTTGGTTCATACCTTAGATTCAGTTCATACCCTGGGCTTGGTTCATCCCCTGGGTTCAATTCATATCCTGGGTTCAGTTCATACCCTGGGCTTGGTTCATTCCCTGGGCTTGGTTCATACCCTAGGTTCAGTTCATACCCTGGGTTCAGTTCATACCCTGGGCTTGGTTCATTCCCTGGGCTTGGTTCATACCTTAGGTTCGGTTCATACCCTGGGCTTGGTTCACACCCTGGGTTCGATTCATATCCTGGGCTTGGTTCATACCCTGGGTTCGATTCATATCTTAGGTTCGATTCATATCCTGGGCTTGGTTCATACCCTGGGTTCGATTCATATCTTAGGTTCGATTCATACCCTGGGCTTGGTTCATACCCTGGGTTCGATTCATACCCTGGCTTCGATCCATATCCTGGGCTTGGTTTATATCCCTGAAAGGTGCACGTTTCTTTACTGCAAGCTGTAGCCCTTGAAATGGCAAATTGACAAGCTTTTTGAATGTTTTATGCAAGAAATTAGTATTCCTGAAGTGAGAGAAGGTCCTACCACACTGAAGTACCTACCAAAAGCTGTCCAGCAAAGCAGACAAACAGGATAAAGGCCAGCGAGAGAAACGCAGCTCCGAAGGAAATCCCCAGGACGGACGTCCTACCAGGAAACAGGAAGGCGCAGGTTAGAGTGGACGTGAATCATCCCTGTCATCCTAGAGCCAGCAGCAGTATTTCTGGCTTAATCAGGACTTAAAATGAGAGCTGCCATCCTCACCAGTTCATGAAGAAATCAAAATGGAGCTGAAACAAATCACACGTAGTTCCATGAAGTGTCTACAGTCATGGCTGATAACTCATTACGAGCCATCGAAGTTGCTCTGTAAGCATCAGTTTCTTACAGGATAACAGTCTTCTTCTTATAGATGGCTGTCCCATAGGACACTTTCAGGCCACACTGGTCTGTGTACCCCATCTTGGTGGCCTCTTCCTTGCCGTGGATTTCCTGGAAGTTGTTGCCTCAAGGCAGCCTCACCTGGAGGGTGGAAGGTCTCATGCTGTGCCCTCCCACCTGATGGCTGAGGACAGGCCCGCTCAGTCTCACCCAGCCAGATTCCACTTCGCTTGACACAGATGCAGCTAAATGCTTAGGTGTCCCAAGGTGTCTAAGATTTCACAGTGTGAGGCTTTTACATGCCAATGGTCATTACAGCATCCTGCGGTCAGGAGATATTGCTAAGTTCTAAATTCTACCACCTATGGGTTACAGGTGTATTTGTAAAAAACGTATGCATTTCTGATACAACCTTTAAACACTTAAATAATGCGAATCCTTTTACAACTTCTTTTAATTCAATATGGAAGTGTTCAAGCGTCTTTAAAGAGCTGATGCACAGTACATAATCAAAGATGAAATTGAGAGGTCAGATGGTGTCTGAGACAGCAGTGGAAACTTGTGCCCACGAGCTTGGCTAGATGTAGTAAGTTAACAGAAGATCTGGCACTGGGGAGAGAAGCAACACTCTGAAATGATGATATGTGGAACGGAAGAACCAGATGCCAATCAGCGAGAAGCTGATGGCACCCTACAGGCCACAGCTGTGTGTCTCTCAGGACAGGAAACAAAAGACACAATGAATGGGGTGAGTAAATTCCCTAATGCTGTCCTGGTGGGAGGGCTTCACTCACCTCACCACCTCAGGTTCCTGCTCTGTTACAACAGATGACTACGAGCAAGACTTAGAAAACCTTGAGTTGAACTAGTTCTTGAGCCTGATCCAGTGATGTACTGGGCAACTGAGTCTTGTCCCAGATACGGTTTCCAGTGCCTTCAAACACCGGGCCCGATAATCACATTTGTTCCTGTTTGAAAAGTGATGCTGAGAGTCGAGCAGAGGGTAGACATATCCCAAATACACCTAGACCATTGAGTAGTTTCATGGGCCAGGTGCATGATAGGCCGCTATTTTTACAAAGGCGAGTAAGATAAAATCCTCGTTTTGAGCTGCTCATAATATAGTAAAATAAACACTGTGTGTTTCCTTAGCCCCTTTTTAAATTTATTTATTTATTTTTTAATTTTCATCATAATCTTGTTTATATTACATTGGATTGCATATAGCTTTACAGTGTATTACATAGCTTTTTCAAAAGGGAATGCCATGCAGTCATACAGTACTTCAATCTCTATTCCCTGGGTGGAATCTACCCAGAGGCACTAGCTATAACGTCTTTGCCTGGTTCTTGTCATCTCAACACAAACTCTAACAGCTGGGTTACAAGAGGAACTAAGCGTAGTATTGCTGAGACTTTGTAGAGACCAGGATTTGAGATTGCTACCAATGAGGCAGGTGCACCTGGGGCAGTAGGAATTCAGAGAAAGAAACACACTGGTCGTGAGGGCATGGTGACTGCAACTGGAAAATAACAACTCTGAAGCCAGCACAGTTTTGTGTGATCAAGAGATTAATTACTTGCAAAACAATACATGACCCTCCCACTGTTTCCCCTTTACCTTCCCCTTTTAATAACCTTCTTTAGACTGGGACTTCAGAGATGGTCTCTGGACAATAGCCTGCCATCTTCCCAGGTGGTTGGCTTCCTAAATAAAGCTACCTTTCCTTTCCACCAAAACTTGTCTCTTGAGTATTGGTTTTAGAGTGGTGAGAATGGGAACTTGGCTTTAGTCCTGGCTCAGTACTGGTTTTGTTCTCAAGGTTTCCTACCTAGGAAGGCAGAGAAAGGAATAGTGCTGAACCCACTCCTCAGAGTAATGGTGGACTCTTGCTACTCCTATGACCAAAGGGGAACAGTGATTCAACTCTTGAGCTTTGGTCTGTTATCTTCATTTTCACGAGAGCTTTGTCAGGTGCCCTTTGACCCTATGCTCTCCTAGTTCCTTCCTGGAGTAAAGGTAATGGCAATGCCATGAGGCTGGGTTCAGAAACTCACATCATTTTCTTAGGTCTGCAGCTGCTTAAATAACAAATGAATGATTTCTTTTTTTTAAATTTAATTTTCTTATTATTTTCACTATCTTTTTAATATTACATTGACTAACATATATCTTTACAGTGTATTACATTTTTTTTCAGGATGATTACCATATATATCAGTCAAGACAAAGACATTACTAACCACATCATCATCATCAAATAGCTTTTTCATCATTATATGATTTCTTCTTGAAGGTTTGAGAAAATTCAACTCTAAAAACCTCTGATGATGACAATGACGATGAAAATGGTGATGGTGGTAGTGATGTGACAATGGTGTTACTTACAGGAATAGTGATGGTGGTAGTGATGATGACAGTGGTGGTGGTTATGGGAATAGTGATGTGGTAGTGATGGTGATGGACATGGTGATGGTGGTAATGACGATGATAACAACACGCACTAGTGGCTGTGGGGTGTTACTGTGTCTTGAGTGCTGTTCTGAGAACTTTGTATGGAGAGCTCACTTATCCTCACAATAATCCTGTATAGTAGTCCTATTATTACTTCATTTAACTAAATAGAAACTGAGGCCTGGAGAAGTTGAAAAACTCGACTGGAGTTCTACTAAGTGATGTAGTCAGCACGCATGTCTACACAATCGTGTTCTCGACCTAGGTTCTTCTTTTAGAAGACAACATGAAGCATTTTCTCCAATAGTTACTAATTATATTTTTTGAGTCAAATTTGATAATTTTCTAGAAAAAATATAAGTTGTATTTGTATTTTCAAATGTAAGATACTCTATGTAATACAGTATTCTCTTACAATTCTAAAGCTCTCCATATTTGAAATAATTTCATTTTGTGCTTAATAATAATTTTCTCTTTTTTCTTCTAGATCAGACTTGAAGTTTTGTGTGTTTTGTTGATCTCAAAGAATGAATTTTTGGTTTATTATTAAGGCTGATGCTTTCTGGTTCATCTTCTATCTTACTAGTTCCCAATTTAACTTTCAAAAATTATTTTTTTCTTCTTCATTTAAACTTACATTATTTTTTTGATGGTCATTTATTGCCAGTTTTTGTATTCTCTAATAAATGCATTTAAGGACATAAATATTTCAATAATTACTACTTTAACTAAATCTCATAGCTTTTGATTCATAAGTGGTTATTGTCATTTTTCTCTAAAAGGCCTGTAATTTCAACTTCCATTTCCTTTTAACACAGAGTAATTCAGAAGTCTGATTTTTAAATTTTACAAGGAGATTAGTTTTAGTGGTCTTTCCTATTTCTAATTTCATTAGATAGAAACAGAGATCTATTACTAATACTATGACAATTTTAGGAGAAGGTATGATAAACATGCTCTCTTAGTACTATGTCTTATGAATTTTTGAAAATGATATGTATTCTCTTTTCGCTGGTAACAAAGTATGTTCTTTAAATACATCTATTGATAAAGTCTGATGAGTCCTCAAAGGGCTGACTTATTTGGTATGTCAATGTTAGTGTATATTAATGTTTCCAACTAGGACTGTGGCTTTGTCAATAAATTAGCACATTTTTATAATTTGAGTTGTATTTATTTCAAAGAGACGCCAGAGTGCATACAAGTTTATAATTGCTAAATTTTCTAAATTTTCATGGTAATGGGACCATAATAAAGATTATTGCTTTTTTTGTGCTGGATACCTTTTATTCAAGTTGCATATTGCCAGAAAATTAAATCATGGAAGCTTCTTTCTCCTATATTTGCAAAAACCTCTCAAAAAAATTTAATTTTTTTCTTTTTATTGGAGAGGTTTTTCTTTTTGCTATAGGGCGCGTGTACTTGCCAGACAGACAGAGAGAGACAGAGAGACAGAAAGCGAGAAATCACCCTCCAGGGGGGGTGGCCATGCCGCAATCCCTTCTCCTCCCTTCTCCTCTCGGGATCTTGGGCACGCATGCACACGCGCCCGGCGTGAGTTCAAGCCACCGGGTCCGGGACTCGAACCGCAGTCAACTACATGGGAGTCCAGCAACATAGCCATTACGCCAACTACTGGTCCCAATGAAATAAATACTTTTTCAAAGAATAGCTTTCGGCGCAATTACTTTACTGCTTGTTTTTAATTTTATTAACTTATCTTTGGTATTTATTCTCTTCTTTTAAAACAATATTTTCCTTTCTTTAATTTTTTACATTCAATTATTGTATATCTTTACAACACTGAAAATAAATACTATGTACTGTTCATAATCATATGTGTTATACTTTTACATGCCTGGATGCACAAGTGTGTTTGCATCAGCATCACTTCACACACAGTAAGGCACTGCGCTGACACTTTGATGGCTATGATGTGATGGGAGGGGATGGGAGTTTTCCAGCATCATTATAATCTCACAGGACCACCATCGTACATGCGGTCTCATGCACTGAAGTGTTGTTATGTGGTGCATGACCATCCAAGCATTTTAAGCTACAGATTCTCTTCTTTATTATTGCTTTAGTTAGACCCTGCATATTCAGATACATTTTGATATTCAGACATTTAAAACGTTTTCTTATGATTTCTTCTTTGACTCATGAGTTATTCAATAGTATATAATTTAACACTGAAATATCTGGAGATAGTTTGAATATTCTATTGTTAATGATTTCTGATTTTGGTATGCTTAGGTATTAGACTATAGGCTCTTGAGCTTTTCAAATTTATTTCAATCTTTTCAAATATGTTGAGATGCGTTTGTGGCCTAATCTAGATTATAATTTGATGCGTGCTCCATGCGTAGTATACAATCACATGTATTTTTTACACTGAATTTGATGTTCTAAGAAACATCAATTAATTCTAAAAAAGGCTATAGTTTTATTCAGATGTTCCATATCTTTGTATAGTATAAATAATAAATGGATGTTAAATATATAATAGAGATTTGTTTAATTCTTCAGTTTGGTAAATTTTTCTCTTTTAAGTATTTTATACCTCCATTATTAGGTGTAAACAGGTTTTATAATTGGCATTATTCGACATTTTTCTTTATTTCTGTTAATATTTCTTGCCTTCATTTCCACTTTTCTGATGTTCACATACATACGGTAGCTTTCCTGTGCCCACTGTAAGTCATGTATTCTCTATGCTTTACTTTCTGCCTACCTACTTGTACTGTAGGTTTGCTGCTGCTGACTTCCCTCAACTTTTTTTTTACTCACAGAATGTTTGTTTTACCTCAACCTAAAAAGTGAGACTTTGTACTGAGTATTTAATTCAGGGCTGGTTATGTTTACATCAGCAGCTTAACGGTGCTCAATTGCGTTCTGCCACCCGTTTTGTCTGATAAGAAACTTGCTATGATCCCTACTGCTGATCCCTTCCATGACATATTTTTCTATGCAAAAACGTGTCATGAATTTCCCAACAACCCAATATAATGTCTTTTTTTCCTTTGGCTGGATTTACATGTAGGGTGCATGTGTTTTCCAGAGAGAGAGAGAGTAGAGAGAGAGAGAGATGGAAAGTGAGAAATCGCCCCTTGAGGGGGAGGGCCACTTTATGACCTCTTCTCCTCCATTCTTCTCTCAAGATTTTGGGCATGCATACACGCGCACCTGTCATGTTTTTCAAGCCACTGGGTCTGGGACTCAGATTGTGCAGTTGGCCATGTAGGATCCAGCTGCCTTAGACACCACAGCACTGGCTGGCCCTACTTCTTCTTTTTTTTTTTTTTTTTTAATTCTTTGGTTTCCAAATGTTTGATGATGATATGTTATATGCTCTTTTCTTTACATTTATCCTGTTTGCTATTCATAGAGGTTCTTGCCTTTTGAAACTGAATTATTTCAGTGAATTTGGGAAAATTTGTTATAAGTATGCTGATAATTTCTTTTAATATTTAAACTTGTTGTAAGTGTGCTGGTTTTCTTTCAAACATATTTTCATTTATATCTACAACTCCATTTCCTAGATTCTTTGCAAACTGTTTCTGTCTAGGTTTGACCAATGAGAAATACTGGTCGAGGCTGATGAGCAAAGGAAAGGAAAAGGCTGGGTGTTTCTTCTTCTTGGCTCTACTTTGCAGCCATTTTCTGGATGGGCTGCAACTTCTGTCTTCTCTCCTGGTCCAGATACCTGTAGGACATCACACCTGTCTCGGTCTCAGCTCTGACTACGGAGTGTTGTCGTGGTTCCAGCATGTGCAGGAAGGTCAAAGACATGGGTCTCTGGAATACCACCTATATTTTATTTTCTTACAAACCTAGCAGTCATTGCCACTTCCTCCTCTTACCAGTCTCTTGGCTCTATTCCATCCCATTTGGTGTGTCAGGTTTTTCTTCATTCTGTAAAAACTTCTCTTTATTAAATTACCTTGTTAAAATACCTGGGGAAATTTATGTTTTCTTTGTTGAATTCCAATTTACTACTTAGATAATTTTTTTTTTCTGAGAACTGTGATCTCATTGAATAAAAACACAGGGAAAGTGATAGTCATTACTTTCAAATTCCTATACATTTCCTTTGGAAAAACAGGTAAAGCGTGTTTTTAATTAAATTACTTAGTATTAGGAGGGCTGAACACATATCTACATAGTCCTTTATGATGTATTTGACCTTTTCTATGAATGGATAAGTGATTGTGGAATTATATTGGCCTTTAATTATACACATATCAACATATTTTATAATAACTATTGGTTTAATCTAATTGCAAATTACATACTTTTTTTGAATTAGAATTTACATAATGGATTATTATACATCAATGGCATTTACGGGCCCTTATTGTAAGAAAATGTATTTTAATGTTTTTTTTTTAACAATTATTTCACTAGGAAGACAGTTCATAGAGACCAAAACATTCTTTTTTTTTTTTTTTTTTTTGAGAGGTTTTTGCTATAGGGCGCATGAGCTCGCCAGACAGACAGAGAGAGACAGAAAGCAAGAAATCACCCCCCAGGGAGGATGGCCATGCTGCAATCCCTTCTCCTCTGTTCTCCTCTCGGGATCTTGGGCACGCATGCACACGCGCCTGGCATGAGTTATAAGCCACTGGGTCCGGAACGCGAACCGCGGTCGACTACATGAGAGTCCAGCGACATAGCCATTACGCTAAGTGCTGGTTCCCTAGACCTAAACGTTCTTAAGTCAGGTCAGATAGAGACTGTCAGAAAAAAAAAAGGGTATTAAAATTTTACTACTGCTGTTTTATAATAATTTGCTGGATACAATGGGAGTATACCAGAAGAGCTGGTGATATATATAAATATATATATATATATTTTTTTTTTTTTTTGAGAGGTTTTTACTATAGGGTGCATACTCTCACCAGAAAGACAGAGAGAGACAGAGAGACAGAAAGCAAGAAATCAGCCCCCCAGGGAGGATGGCCATGTTGCAATCCCTTCTCCTCCATTCTCCTCTCAGGATCTTGGTCACGCAAGCACATGTGCCCGGCATGAGTTTAAGCCACTAGGTCCGGGACTCAGACCATGGTCGACTACATGGGAGTCCAGCAACATAGCCATTATGCCAACTGCTGGCCCCGGGATTGGTACCCTTTTAAGAATTGGCCAGGGAGCTACCTGTCTCTTTCTACCATGTGCATATACAAGGAGAAGATGTTGGTCTGCGACCCAGAAGAAGGCCCTCACCAGACCCCAGCCACATTGACCCCTGATCTCAGACTTCTGACCTCCAGAATGGCAAGAAATAAATGTCTTCTGTTTATGAGCCACACAGTCTACAGTACTTTGTTACAACAGCCTGAAAGGACTAAGACACAAGGGAACAAGAAATACCATGAGGCTCAGTAATGGTTGGCCAAACGTTCTTAATTATCACCATTCATCCTGCCTGTTCTATCAGAAGCATGTTCAGGTCCATTAAGCATACCCAGATGTTTGTGTAACTTAATCAATTTTAATTAACATTCTGGTTGCAAAGCTGTTTCTTTTTAACACACCCGCATAATTAATTTATGTACTTACTGAAAAGCAGACCTGACTCTTCCCTGTCATGAGGCAAAAAAAAAAAAAAAAATAATGGCACTTTTTAGTGATCATTTTTTACTTTGGCACTTCAATCAAGTGTATTGTTATTATAAGGAAGAGGCTGATTTCAGACTGGTCCTTTCCTCTTCCCCTACTCTCAGTTCGTGTATTGTTTATAGGTGATCCTGACAGGGATCAGACGCTCATATCTTGCTAGGAATAATCCAGCAGAGATGCACCCCTCTGTCTAGAAATCAGCCTCCTTTATCCCCTTCAGTAAAACAGGGCTCAAACCACATGCACTTACTTTGGCAGGACGAGGATCTGCACGATGAAGATGCAGAAGAAAATGAGACACGCACAAGTCACGTAGTACTTGAATGCTGGCAGTGCAGTGGCTCGGTACTAAAGGAGAGAAGGACACCATGAGTGAGAGCACTCGAAGGCAGCACTGCACATGGCTGCACAGCAGCCTCCGTGTTCCTAAGGCATGCATCGTACTTGTAAGTGTTAGGTTGCAGCAGCAGTGCTTCCTCCCAATGAACCATGAGAGATCGACTCTCAGAGACCCCAGCTGGTGAGTGCAGCTCTCAGAAATCTATTTACAAACAATTGTGCCACTCCGGTAAGGAGAAGGCACGTGGTCAGAAAACTGAGTAAGTGACCAAAAGCACCCATGGGTGCTGCAGGTGCCCTGGTTCCCCATGGATCTGATGACTGACACTACTCGGGGAGAGGAAGTGACTGGTCACAGAATAACATTGCCCTTTTGAAAAATGTTGAGGGAATGCAAGGCCTATTCATTTATTTACTTTATCATTTATTCTAATGCTCCTTAGGAAGAAAGGGCCTATGGCTTTGTTCTCCATCAGCTTGTGATGGGCTCTTCCTTCCTTCCTCTTGCCCAGCACAGTCTCAGGGGCCCACCTGGTTCTCTAGATCACCCAGAACTGTTGGGTGATGAGAGTTTTCTGCCTTCCTGAGATAGCCCCTGCTTGAATAGAAAGCCAGACAACGCTGACCTACAACAGTCTTGGGACCTCTGCTATATGTTGCCCTTATGGGGTGCCAGCCTTCCAAATGCTCTACCTGAACTCACTCACCCCATCCTCACGATGACCCTGCGAAGCAGCAACTACAATACTGTGGTCCCTATTTCAGGATGAAGGAACTGTGGGACAGAATGATTGATCAATAATCTCATGGAGACACAGCCTATGGGAAAACAAGGACCTTCACCCAGACCCACGGGCTCCAAATCCACACTCCCAACCACAAGGCTACACTGCCTTTCGAGATAAGGTGTTTTTGTTCTTGTGTTTTAATTTTTTTTTTATAATACTATTAAAGAAAATAAATTTTTTGACAATGCCACTGGAACCTTCTGAAAATACTGCTGGGATGCACTAGCTATATCTGCATAGGTTATTGGGAGGACCTAGTGTCCCTCGAGTTAGTCTGTTGATGAGATGTCTTGCTGCTTTCCGCCTTCCTCCTGTAGTAAGAGGGGGCTGGGGGATGAGACGTGACTTACATCTCAGTGTTCTCTAAAGCTGTCCTTAAAGCGACCTTTGCAGATATGGAGCATGGGGGCTAAGTAAAACTGCATGTTCAATGATGCTCATCTTACTAGTGTTTTTTCTTTTTTTTTTTTTTGGGTGTGTGTGTGTGTGTGTGTGTGTGTGTGTGAATTTTGTGACTTAATACCCAGACTAATTAACATGCTTATGAAGAAGCTATCCGAGCATACTGACTAGAATGTGATTGCATTTTGTGCAAATATGTTCTTGTCTTTCTTAACGTCTTCAGAGCTCTGTGCAGAGGTAGGAGCTAGAGTTTCACTGTGGGATTAACAAAGGAAATGGACTTTCACCTGGAAAGGATTGAGTGACAGTTATGCAGTAAGTAGCCATTAGTATTTGTCAAAGGTATTCAGGGATAAGGTGGTCAATAATAACATGTTATACCAAGCATCAATTTCGTGAACTGTCTGTAGTCAAAGTCCTCTATTTAGAAGTCAACACTTGATCTGCTTGGCCACCAGTACAAGACAAAGTATCACTGTAACTAAAATCCACCCCTGATGAATTTCTAAAGCAATTTCGATATTTGATATTCCCATTCAATATCCATAAAACAATGAACTTAATTTTCTCAACAGAGGGTTAATACCAGGGCTGTGAATGCAGCCATTAATAAAATAACTAGTTCAAGTGACGCCTATAGCCATTGTACATAGAGTGAGGTCGTGGAAATCCCCTCCAAGTCTTCTTCCTTCTCTAGAGCAACACAAAACGAAAGGCAGATGAAATGAAGTTGGCCTAGAAAGATAGTTATCTTTCCTGCAGTAACTACTTTATTCATCTTTAAAGGCCTACGTTAAGCTCGCCATGTGAAAACATAGCATCTGGCTACTTATTTGTGTCTGAAATAGTGCTTCCTCTGGGAGTCCGAATGTGAAAGTATTTCGATGAAACAAAACTTGAAAGTTTGGGTTTTCAATTCTCTTAAATAGGTGTTGAAAGGAAAACTCATACTGTTCTTAAACTGTAAAGACAAGTTTATCAGGAAGAATTTTGTTTTCTTTCAAAGCATGTTCTGAGAAAATGTCACAAGGAAAATGCCAGCTCTTAGCTCTGTCCCTCTCTTTCCCCCATTCCTCAGACACACTGTGGTCTCTTTTACACCAGGAGTGCTGAGGACGGCGACTGGCCAAAGACAGAAACTTGGTGACGAGACTGATGTTGAAATAAGGCCGTCATGGAGGACACATGGAAAAGCCAGAGAGGGCTCTGGGCAGTTAGAGGCAGATCAAATGTCACAGGAGCACAGTTTCATGGGGACTTCAAAGCTACCAAATCCAGAAAAACCAGCTGATTTTTGAGGAAAAAAGAGCTTACTTCTTTTTCTAGTATTTTGTTATAGAAAAGCAGTGAGATCCTCTGAATGTCTTCAGACTTGAGCCATTGCCTAGAAATAAAAAAGACAGGCACATCATTAACTGCACCTCCAACGAAACATCTGGAACTACTTTTTAATTTCTTTTTAATGAATTACAGTCTTGCAATTTTTTACAATTGTAAGTCATCCCAAACTGAATAACAAAGTATAATGCCAGCTAAGCAGACAGGGGATCTGAGAGTGTTACAGGGTGTGAAAATATAAAATTCCTATTCTCACATGGGCTCTCTTGGAAAGCCCTGTCTTACAAACCAGCTTATCAAGCTGAAACTCACAAGATAAACAAGCGGGGAGCTCAGTCATCAGAAAGATTCAAGTAGGTCAGTAAACTGCTTGATGATGTGCTGAAATCACATGGTATTATAGTTTCATTTCCTAAAGGATCTGGTTTCTAGAGAAGCACATTTTTCTTAGCTGATTGCAAGCAGCCCCTCGCACACAGAGCACCCAAATCACTGGAGTGCCTTCCAGCTCTGCGTGAGGAGACTGGGCTTCTTTTGCACTTACAGAAAATGCTTTCATTGTGATTGTTTTCATTTCTAGAAGGTAAAAACTGTGCTTGGGTCCAGTTTCCAAAAATATTGCTAGATTATATATTGCTCATGTACAATAAACCATCGGTTCAGAATATGTTGCTACAAATACAAAAACATATGCACAAATGCACATGCATCTCTCAGATGTCAAAAAATAAATAAAAATGATATGAAAAATGCATTTTTCCACACTAGTTGAGATTCAAAAGTCTCTTTTAAGAACGCAGTTGTATGGGACCAGCAGATAGTATGATGGTTACATTGCTAGACTCCTATGCAGTTGACTGTGGTTTGAGTCCGGGACCCAGTGACTTGAAACTCACATCGGGCACATGTGCATGCATGTTCAAAATTCCAAGACGAGAATGGAGAAGGGATTGTGGCGTGCCATCCCTGTGGGGGGTGATTTCTTGGATTTCCATCTGGCAAGTGCATGCATCCTATGGCAAAAATCTCTCTTTAGAATTAAAAAAAAAAAAAAAAAGAATGCAGTTGTAAGCAGAGAAGAGCATGAGGAGGAACCACACTCTAGGACTCTGTACACACTCCTGAGTGACCGGGCACTCCGGGCCCCCGCTGACCCTACAGTGTGCGGCAAACACAGGTTCTGGAAAACACAGTTAAGAGAAGCAGAAATATACACCTTCTTTTACTTACTAGCATAGGAGTGTAAGAAAAGAATCATAATCTATGCATCATGTATTTATCAACAAAATACATTACTGACTGATTTGGGTCATTAGACACTGAATTTGCTTTTACTTTCCTAAATACCTTTACAATGAAAAAAGTAATAGTCTCAATATGCATGCACATATTTCTATATGTATACGTGTATCTATATTCGTTTACAACTCTATCTCTACCTATAGTTATATCTATGTATAGTTATATCTGACTAGAGAGTAAATAAGCAAGAGAAAATATTTTATGACAGTTGAGATTTATGTTTACAAAATTTTCCAAAAAATGTTACACATGTTCAAACAAATATCAATTTGTGTGCTTATTTAATTGCTAGAAGACATGTTCACTTCTGAGAGACAGAGAGAGAGGAAGATAGCGCTCCCTAATGGGATGTGATCACGTCACTCTCCCTCTTCTTCCACTTCTCCGTCCTGTTGGGATTTTGGGCATACATGTGCCCAGTGTGTCTTTCAGGCCACAGAGGTCAGATTTGAACCTCGGTCAGCCATGTGAGAACCTGCTCCCTATGCACGGTGCCCACCACGGCACTAGGGGCCAGCCCCACATGCATATTCTAATGTGATACATTTCCAAGCCAGCGACCCTAGCTCAATGAATTTGTCTCCCTGAGATGTGTGAAGTGAAAATGAGGGCTTTGAGAACTCAGAGAAAAGGGCAAGTGAGACTGTTCCATGCAATCAGTGATTAACAAGTCCAGCCCCTTCTGATTCCAGATCAGGGCATCTAAATGTAGAGTGATATAAACCATGGCTAAGGAAGGGTTAACCCTGGAGACTGCATATCAGAGGAGAGAGATCTCCAGGTCTCTGTGGACCCTCCCAGGGAGTCTGTTTGTTTTCTTGTTTGTTTTTAAGTTTCTTTCTTCTACAAAAGAGGGAGTAGGGCTGGGGGCACCCCTAACCGGTTCTCCACACTGTAAGCCTGAGGTCAAGATGGCTAATCAGGATTGCGGGCACAGGATGCAAACCCAGGACTTTTCCCTATGACTCTGGCATCACAGTGCATTGCACTAACACTATGCTCTCCCATTCGGCTGTTTCTCTTCCGTTCTGAGGACTTTCACTATCATCACCATTAGTCTGAATATCTCGGAAGATCTAATTATCAACAGTTGCACTTTTAACTTGCTTAGCGAGAAGTCAGCGATGTATTCTAAATGATTCTGTTAGAAGTGAGATCCATTAATATGGTTTACTTGGTATTTTTTTTAAGACAGGTCTCACTATATTGTGACCCCCTGCCTCAGCCTTCCCATGTTACTGGGACTGCGGGTGCTGCCGTGTGGTCCCAGCCTGCAGAGCATGGCGTCTTGGCAGCTGACACCACTGTGGCTGGCCTAAAAATACTTTTTGATTCAGGAACAAGAATGAATTTTTTGATGTTTTTATCACTATACCAGCTGCAGAACTACATTAATGCCCTCTTCTATAGATTAGCTGGGAGGTATCTGAGGTTGGTTAACATTAAAAGAATCATAAGATAAAACAGTATAAATTGCAACTATGCCCACTTTTAGAACTATGTACTTATCAAATGAGTAATATTTGGAGAGAACTTATGAAAAACAACTCCTGCCTTCATTGTGAAAGAAAACCCTAAAAAATGCTCCTGGATAATGTAAGCATGGAGATAAAATAAAAAAATTGACAAATGTGATTAAATCAAGCTAAAACACTTTTGCATAGCAAAGGAAACAATAATTAGAGTGAAGAGGCAATACTCTGAATAGAAGAAAATATTTCCAAGCTATGCTTCAGGTAAGGGATTGATAACCAGAATACTAGGGAACTCAAGAAGCTCTCCCACAATAAAAATAAACAATCCAATTTAAAAATGGGCAAATGAGTTGAACAGACAATTCTCTAAGGAAGATGTGTGAATATCCAAAATATATATGATAAAGTGCTTGACATCTCTTATCATAAGATAAATTCAAATCTAAACCAAAAAGAGATACCATTTAACCACAGTATCAATGACTTTGATCAAGCAAATAAGACAAATGCTGGCAAGGCATGGTGAGAAGGGAGCCCTCCTACACAGCTGGCAAGAATATAAATTGACAGCCACTGTGGAAAACAATAGGGAGGCTCGTCAAAAACCTACAAATAGAACTTTCTTATGATATGATAGCCCCACTCTTTGGTATTTACCCTAAGAATAAGAAACTACTCAGTTAGAAAGACACCTGCACATTCATGTTATTGTAGCCTTATTCACAACTGCTAAGACATGAATCAACATAAGTGCCCAAAAACTGATGAATGGTTTGAAAAAAAAATGTGGCACATGGATGCTATGAAATATTATTCAGTTATAACAAAAATGAGACTCTGTTATTTAATAGCAAGTGGATGAATATAGAAGATTTCATGCTAAGCAAAGTAAGCCAGATTGTGAAAGACAAACACTGTATGTCCCCGTTTAATATATTCCAAATATTTGCATTCTATGGCATAAATTGAAAGATCTGAAGATATAATTGTAGGGAGGACAAGTGTAGATGCCAGAGATTGGGGGGGGATGGAATGCAGAGAGTGGGTGGGAAGGGCTCAGGAAAGAAACAATAGACATACGTCTATTTCCTCCATGAAAAGGATGTACGTGGTAATAACCTTGGTTTGAATGTCACATACAACATGCATACTCTGAAAAACCATATTATGTACTGTAGAGATAGACAATTAAGTGCAAATGAGATACCATAAAATGAAAAATAACATGTATGGGAAAAAAGGTGAGTGTTCTGCATGAACTCAGGCTGAAGCTGATTGTAGAGATGATGTATTTAATATTACTGTCATCATCATTTGCTACACTTTGTCAATAAAACATAATTTCCTCTTTCTACTGCTCTTGTGTTTTATTTGGGTGGGTCACACAGCATTTGCTGCTATTTCCACTGGTTGAGTGAACATATCCTTCCATCGACATTCTGTGAAATCAGACTCTTGCCTGGGTTTGGATACCGATATTCCAGGTAATCATAGCCCCTCTGCTTGTGATGTGCTGAGGTTCCAGATGGGGCAGAGTTGAGGCTATTTTTTACCCCAAACCTGGTGCCAGGAAAAGCAGAGCATCTGCTCGGGAACTGTGGTGTGCCCTGAGTACTCTGGGATGGGTCTACTGGACTACCCCAAGGGCTCTAGACAGGAGTTTATCAGCGTGCCAGCATGTCTGAACTTTGCCCCTTGCCTCACCGAGACACTTCATTTCAGACGCAGATGCACTTGCACACCCCTCATACACAGAGCCACGCGATCCTGTCATGAGCCCTGTGAATAATCTAAGATAAACACCTACATGGAACTGTTTAGAATGGGCTTGCACTTTGCAAAGCTAGGACGTAGTTGAGCCGCTTCAACTGAGTATTAGAGAAGAAACGTTCTAGGTGAAAATCAGTTATTCTTCTCAAGTATCAACTTTCATGATAAAAATTAGGGAGGTTCTGATGAGGATGGAAAACTTCCTCTGCAGTCTTTCCACTGGTCCTGCTGGTGCTTTCTCTACAATTTAGTCCAACAAATACCTTCTGAGTGCCTGAGGAGCACCACCACCAGGCCGAGTCCCGTGCCACCTGCTCCCCGAGTTCAGCATGGCACATGTACCTGGGAGGTTGTGCAGGGCCAGCGGATGACATCACTGTGCCAGACTGTGAAAAGCAACACCTGTACACGGTTTTCTCCCTACATCTGGTGGACCGTTTAAAACCATAAAATAGCAGTTCTTGGCTTCACAGGCTGAATGATATTTTGCCCTCCAAAGAGTTAGTCTTCCTCCCACGGCTCACAGTGAATTCAGATTCAAATGCTCTTCCAGAATTTAAAATACAGCTATCTCAGCATCCTTTAATTTTGCAGAGGAATCCAGGCATTTCTGTGTGGGAATGTATTGTCCACGGATTATGTTATGAAAACAATTTGAATACATTCCCACACAGAATCCACATTAATATTTAAAAATATTACTTGCTGGACATGTTATGCTGTCATTTTTTCCTCTATAATTACATCACTGTAATGCACTGTTTATCAGTCATTGACTTGGGGAATATGTTCTAAGCAGGATTTAAGCAAATATTTGAAAGATAAAAAAGACATACTATTAATAATAGCTATTATGAAGGACAATTGAAGTGAAATAAATGAATTGTCTCAGAAAGCTTGGCTTTGTTGTGATAAGTGAATCAGAGCCTGCAGTACAATATGACAGTATTTTTAAATAATGGGGTTTGAAATAAGAGATGAACAATAATTTAAGGTAAAAATGTACTTACTTTTGTGCATTGATTCCATCAATGGCTTGAATCATTCTTTCATTCAACTCTTCTTCAAATCTTTTCTTCTGTGACTTGGTTCTACATGAAAAAGGAAATACTTTGAGTAAGAATAATATTATGACTGAAGTAAATATCAAGCTTATTTTTCCATGATGCCAACAACTCTATTTAATTCTGCTAATTGAGTAAAGAAAAAAAAAAAAAAAGAAAAGAAACAGTCTGTGAGCAGCCTTTTCTGGACAAACACAGAACCATTCTGTACCGGTGACCTGACTAGCATTTTTACTACAGAAAGGAATGTCATCCTCTCATTCACTTCAAATGGAATTTACAAGGTCTTAAAAAGAAGCACTGGAAGTCCGTACCTGAGATTTGAGATAAAAGGACATTCTCTCTTAAGAGATGCCCTAGCCCTTTACGACAGAACACACGGGGCTCTAGACATTCTCCTCCAAAATTGGGCTTGGTTGACCAAATAATCACACCCTTTCTGTGTTTACCTTGATCACTTTTAAGGATCTGCAGAACTGCAGTCTTATTTTAGGCCTATCGAAGATGAACCGTATGCACTGAGATGATCCTCGGTGTTGGAAAGCACCCTCTCAGAAACCCACTTACAGTTGCAGACCACCCCACATGGCCTCAGAAGTATATAAATATAATAAGTCATAATAAGTCTTTTTCTAAGTAAATTATCCTGAGTAACGAGAAGACCTCCTGGAGTTTAATTCGCTAATTTGTGTAAGAATGAGGGAGAAAGCTAACATGGCTGCATTTTCCTGAGAGCTGTCTACTGCAAAGACGAAAAGCACAGCCCAGCTCTTCCCAGCTGCCCTGAACAAGCCTGCGCTTGGATCTTGGTATGGGCCAAGATTCTGTGTGTTCTGGTTGGTTAAAGACAAACTGAATAGTCCTTCTAGTCTGAAATAAAAATAACACTTTTCTGAATTCGGAATTACCTCTAGATACAGATAAGAATACCATTAAATATTCAACACACATTTATCGATAATTAAATCTCACAGCATTCTTTTTTTTTTTTTTTTTTTTTTTTTTTTGGAGAGGTTTTTCGCTATAGGGCGCGTGCGCTCGCCAGACAGAGAGAGACATAGAGACAGAAAGCGAGAAATCACCCCCCAGGGGGGATGGTCACGCCGCAATCCCTTCTCCTCCATTCTCCTCTCGGGATCTTGGGCACGCACGCACACGCGCCCGGCGTGAGTTGTAAGCCACCGGGTCCGAGACGCGAACCGCGGTCGACTACGTGGGAGTCCAGCGACATAGCCATTACGCTAACTGCTGGTTCCCCTCACAGCATTCTTATTAATGAGCGGATGGGTTTTCCAGTCTGGCGTCCTAGGTTTGTGAATTGGTGCCTTCAGGTCCTGCCTTCTTTACACATGCCAAGGACAGTTTGGGTTCAAAAACCAAAATGATATGAACTGACCAACTGACAGATATTGAGCCAACAGAATGAGAAGGTTTTAGCGTTTGAAATTCCAAGCAGTTTGGAGAAGGAAAATTAAGTTTTATCCTTATTTTTAAAAAAGCAAGGAACCTCAGCAACTCTCCGCATGACTAGAGTATGCCAGGTGTGGAGAGTCACGTGATGCGATGTATTGCCTTAGGCCCTTCCTTGAATTTTTATCAGGCCTTCATCTAGATGTGAGTATCTTGACTTCAATTTGTGCCTTTTTTCCCCCCTTTGGGCAAAGTCTAAGAAAGATGGGAGGGATCTTGAGATTCAGGGAAAATATAACTCTTCAATGTTGTGTCCAGAGCTAAACCCAATACTGCCTTTGTTAATCTGCTTAAAGATTAGTTTAGATAATGCCTGTTGAGGGTTCAGCGCCCTGAATGTGCCAACAAATGCGTTATTTGAATTCACGAAGTTTCTGGAAAGTAATCCCTGACACAGAGTTTTCTTGCCTCTAATCCTGTGATCTCTGCTATGGAGATGAGGAGGTACCCCTGGGCTGGTAATCTGCCCCCAGGAGTTCTTGACTTTTGCTCTGCTCTGACCTTGCCCCTGCCTGGGACCCCCGGGGGCCTTCCCCCTGGTCTGTCCCTCCAGTCTTTTCCAGTTCGTTTCCACTCTTTTCCCACGCTCTTTCTCCAGACTTTTCCCCAACATGCTGGAGTGGCTGCGATTAAGGAGGTGTGGAGAAGGTCGTGTGGTGGCAGCTCATGGGCCAGGCTGAGGCTGGAGCTGGAGCTCGGCCAGGTCCCTGTTACACGGCCGAGTGGTACAAGTAGACCCGGGTGAGCCTGGCTCTCTACGAGACCTTGAGGCCCCCAAAGGTCAACCACCACAGAGGAAAGGGAATAAACACTAAAAGGCCACTCGTAAAGCAGGCCAGACAGGAGAGTGGTTAGGAATGCAGACTGGAATCACAGAGCCGAGGCCCCAATCCTGGCTCCATCTCCACCAGCCAGGGCTTGCTAGCATCTGCCTTGACCCTGTGCCTCAGTTTCTCCCCTTCTAAAGTAATATGGCAATAGCATCCACTCTGGAGGGATGCTGTAGGGGTGGGACGAGATTTTCTATGGCCTAGCAAGATAAAAATGATAGTTTATGGTCACTATCTTCTAGACAGTGCTCATTCCAGAAGACACTGCCCCACACAGAACTGGGGTTCCATGAGATATTTTCCCACTGTGATTTCAATAAATAGACACTTGAAGCAGAGCTGCATGGAGGGGAAAACAAACTACCAAAGTTTATTGAACAAAAACGGAAAGGAAGTCCATGAAATTTCAGTGGCCAGTTACTCACAGATGGGGTAGCATCTCGTGGCTTTCATGGCTTCATTTTCTCCAAGTGTCTTATGGAGTCCATAACACCCATAAAATTATCTTCAATTCTATTATGGCATATGTTTCTTAAAAAGAATGCTTCAAAAAACATAAGAACCTGATTGTTTTATACCATAAGGACTGTGTTATACTTAAATGTTCCAATTTTAAATCTGTACTAACTATGAATTAGATCTCAAAAACTAAACTATGTAGGAAGGTTTGGGGCCTCATGTTTTGGCAGGTAGTGATCTGTCAGTGTTTATTTTTCACTTGGATACAGTGCATTTTCTTCAAGAAAATATATTCATCTCCTGTTTTTTCCTTTGTTCCTGTCTGACTACAGCTACTGCATATAAACGGACCTTTCTGTGAGGAAAGGCTGCTTTAACTTTCAGGCCCTACATGAATTACCCTAGCATCTGCTATAAGCAATACCTTGACTCCCAAACCCACATTAAAGTAAAACTCTGAGACCATGAGAAAGAGAAACGAGGGGGAAAAACAGTCAATATATATGAGTTGATGGTGGAGGCGAGAAAGCATTGATAGACACTTGTGGGAAACTTCCTTTTTGAGAAAGGGGGGAACTTCTTCTCCTCAAGATCTACCTCGCTTTTGTCTATCTTGAGGATTCAACACCAAAGTGCAATTTTAAGCAACACACTCATTTTTTGGGACCGGAAGTTAGCGTAATGGCTATATCACTGGACTCCCACATAGTCGACCGCAGTTCACGTCCCGGACCCGGTGGCTTAAAACTCACGCCGGGCGCGTGTGCGTGCATGCCCAAGATCCCGAGAGGAGAATGGAGGAGAAGGGATTGTGGCGTGGCCATCCCCTCTGGGGGGTGATTTCTCGCTTTCTGTCTCTCTGTCTGTCTGGCGAGCGCACACGCCCTATGGCAAAAACCTTTCCAAAGGAAAAAAAAAAAAAAAGCAACACACTTATTTTTAAGACAGTTCCATTTTTTTTTTTTACTACACATTAGCATTAAGAAAAGCTGCTTTAAGGAAACAACACTCTGAAGTGCTCACCAGGTGGTGCCATCTTTCTCCCTCTCTTAATTCTAATAACAAGACACTCACAGTCCTATTTTTAGAAGCTGAAAGCAATTTAATAGGCTTTTAGCAAGTAGCTGCTCTTTTAGAAGAGTAGCCTTTCCAATTACTGTAATTGATGATAATTACTTTCAGAAATAAATAAAAAGCAATAAGCCTTTAAAAATGAAATAGTCAAAGACATACCATACCTTAAGGTGCGATTTTGAAAATTATGTTGACCCATTGGTACATCCTGTATATTTAAAGAAAAAATAAAAAGAATATTAGTTGCCAAAAGCATACTTCGAGAAAAACACTGAAGTTCAGTGATGTATAATATATTTCTTATTTTATCATGAAAAGTGTTATTTAGCAACAATTATTCATGTGGCAAAAAAGGCCTTTATCATAAATATTAAGATGAAAAACTCAGTTTATATTTAGAATGCTGCTGTAATATATAAACTCGGTGATAGAGGGATCAGGATTGTTTGTTATGTAAAAAATTTATATCCTGATATTTGTAGATCTGATTTCAGACAACAGTATTAGAATTACAGTCAATGACTTAAAATCATATGAAAATGAACTTTGGTATCAGACGAATATTAGAAAATGCCTCAGACATAAACATAACCCCAAACCTACCATCAATCGTTATCACTGCACTAGGCTGTTAAGAACTGGTACCCTCAGCTAAGTATGGGAGGTCATGAACGACTCGATAAAGAGAAGAAACCAACCCACGAAGTCTGGGATATCCTGAAGGAGTGCAGGGGAGACACTGGTGAGTTTATTAGTGGAGAATTCACTGCCAAACAAACTTAATAAATAGACTCATACATCTGCGGCGTAAGTATAGAGAAAAGTTGGACCAAATCAGCTCTAACGCTACTTTAATCGGTAAGGTTAGACTGGAAAGTGTAGTCAGCCTTAAAAAAGGCAAGGTTTTTATTTTATTTTATTTTTGTTGGAGAGGTTTTTTGCTATAGGGCACGTGCACTCACCAGACAGACAGAGAGAGACAGAGAGATAGAAAGCGAGAAATCACCCCCCCAGGGGGGATGGCCACGCCGCAATCCCTTCTCCTCCATTCTCCTCTCGGGATCTTGGGCACGCATGCACATGCGCCCAGCATGAGTTTTAAGCCACTGGGTCCGGGACGCGAACCACGGTCGACTACATGGGAGTCCAACGACATAGCATTACACTAACTGCTGGTCCCAGGTTTTTATTTTTATAAATGTAATTGAACTCCAAGTTTTATTATATACAGTGAAAGAATGCATGGCTCCACATTCCCATCAATATTGAAAGAGTCTGCGAGTTCTGCACAAGCGATTAGATAATAGAAGTAACTTTTGGCAACAACAATTGTTCTACCCTGGAATGTATCAGTGAGGGCTCTTTCTGCAAGTGAGTAAGAGACACACAGCCAAGTAAAAGCTGCCTGGGCTTTAAGCACTAACCAAAGCCTTGGGACCTTCTTAATACACCTTACATTGTTGCTAAGATGGTATGAGCCTCAGCTTTGAATTTGTGACAGGTAACACCAGATGGTTAAGAAAATGGAATTGGCTCAATAGGCCCTCCGAATTTTGTAAACAACTGCTTGAAGCTTATAGCAGTAAACAGTTCAACTGTCTTGACTGAGGCATCTTCTCACCAGCACAGAACAACAGACTGAAATCATTCCTGTTCTCCCATGCTCAGATAGTAATCGACATGGTCACTCCTAAATCTTTGGACAGTAAAGGCTGATAAGGAATCAACAATTGCAACACCACCACACCCGGAAAAGTAAGATGCCCCCTCCCCAACAGGTAAACATAAAGAACAGCACAAACATTTATGTATGATTTTTATTTTTTAAAACCAATCAACCAATTGCTGGTGTATGGTAGATCTCAGTGAGAGAGGTAGTTATTAACGATTAGCACTAACAAATACAATGCCGAGGCAAAAGCATCCAATCATTATTTCTCGTAAAAGCAATAGCATTGTATTTCACTGGCAACTGGAAACTAGACTCCAGGGATGCTTTTCCTCTAGCAAGAAGGCCCCAGGGGCTCCAGGATGTCCTCTGCAGATGCCTCATCTTGATGCCCCCATCCAGTGCCCCGGCTTCAAATATCACCCATCACCGAAGACTCTCCCATCCATATCCACCCAGCTCAGGCTCTCCCGAGTGCTGCACTCGCACCTGCAACCGTCTGCTTCCCAGCTGTACTTAGGCACCCAAATGGGGATCTGACTTGAACATGTCCATGAACAACATTTTGATTTTTCTTAAATAACCTGACCCTTCCTGTGCTCGTCATCTCGGTGGATGGCGTCATCACCCCCTCAGCTGCGGAGCCTAAAAATCTGGATTCGCCTCTGCTCCTCACCCTCAGGCACCCACCCATCACCAGTATTATCCGCTCTACTTTTAAATTAGCAGAAGACTTTGTTTCTGCTGTCGCCGCTAAATTCTTAGCATTTGAAGGCAAGAGTCTCACTGGTCAGCCTCACCCTCTCGCTCCATTATTCCAATGCATTAATTTAATCATATACTGCTCTTGTTTAAGATCCGCCATGACTCCGCGTTACACTTAGACTGAAGTATAAACTCTCATCTTAGTACATCTCAGCCCATGACTTCCCTTTGCTCATCATTGATGACGGTCCAGCCATACCAGCCCATCTCTACCCCCGGAAGACACGACGCTAATTTCTACCTTTGGGGCCCGGATTGGTTCTTCTTCCTCCAACCTTCTCTTCTCGTTCACTGAGGTTTCCCACCTTCCTGCCTGGAATAGCCAGCCCCGTTCGTCCTGATGGTGTTGCTCCAGGCTATCGTTATCCCAGCCCTCACCAGTACCTTAGCGATCTTGATCATGCATCTGCTTTCCTACTTGTGGTCTTTGTCTTGTCTGTCATGATGCAAATTCCTCCAGCACATGTCCTAGTGGCCTCCCCGTTGACAGTTGGGTCACAATCTTCTGTCATATCGCATTTATTTTTTGGCTTAACAAAGCCCTTGGGAAGTGGGTAGAAGAGCTATAACTAACTCAGAACAGGTACCTCTCCTCTTGGGCTTGAGAATGTCACTGTGAGATGTCGAGAGATGGCGAGCAGGCACAGGTGCCGAGAGCAGCCACCCGAGAGCCCGGTATGTTCCTTGTCATCTGTCAGAGCATTTCATGACGTCATGGTTTCTTTTTAATCTCAGCTGTATCATAAACACGGTTAATGCTACAGCATACCTAAGACTTACTCACAGATAGTTAAAAATCTAACTACACTCTTGGGGTTATTCTAAGTGCTTAACTGCATTTCCCTCCTCCTATGGGTCCTTTTACTTTTCATCTCCTGCTCAGACAACCAGAGCGCCTGTCCGTGTTCTGAGGAGCTTCGGTACCCCATGGTATGTGGAAGCCGGAAAGAAGCTAAAGGAACCACAGCCAGCGTGCAGCCCCGAGACGGCGTGAGCTCATCGACCCACAGGCCAGGGACTCGAGGTCTTTGTCTTTTTATTAAATTGCTCAAAGCTCTCTACCTGCTTCGTGATAGGAAAAAAATATACTTGATTACAAAAGTAGTTTAAGTGTATCCAGTTGCTACATCAGGTGCAAATAACACTGTCTTGGGTTATTAAGTTATAACACAAAATCACTCTAAGGTGAACCCCAGCAGTGCAGGCTCAGAGTTCATCTCCAAGCAGAGGATGGTAAGCTGCGTCATTGCAGATAGGAGTTACTGTGGCAGGAGAGGCCCAGCCTTCGGTTGGGGACCAGCTTCCCTGCACACACAGACAATCTGGAGGTGAAGGGGGGGCATACCGTGGTGCTGATCTTGCCGTTCTCGGTGGTCATGCTGTCCCTGTGATGCAAGTGTGCGAAGGGCTTGGCTGCCCCCCAGGACTCCAAGTACCGGGTCATGCGGACCGAAGCCCTCATCTTGGCTCCATCCAGGGTGTGGCGAGGCCTGAAGAGGTGCTGAGGACTCCGCCGTTCTCCCTGGGGTGAGAAATAGTGTCACACCGGGCGCCCAAGAGCCCACTGTTTTTCCTGCTCCAGCCTCACTGACCAAGCCGATTCCTCTGAGCACCCCTTCGCACACTCTCCTCTGCTCCTGCCCTCATTCCTCAGTGTTACTGGAGAATAATCCACTTGAACAGAGTGATTTTTCCCCAGGTAACAAAACTTTACCTGTAACTGAAACTTATGGGGAAAAACAACCATGTTAATGGATATTCTGATAAAATAAATTACAAAATGGAATATGCTGAACCGTTGTAATTTCTTCCTTGACTATTTTTTCCCCCCTAAATTGACAGCCTTAAGGATTTGGGCTCTTTCTAAGGCTAAGTGGCTTCGCCCCTCCATGTCTGGTGCTTTTGCCTGAACACAGCCCTCTATGGTACTTCACACCCATGCCACCACCCCAGAGCTCTTGCAGCAGGTCACATGTCCTCTTCCAGAGCAATGGCAGCTGGTTGGGTGCTTGTCTCCCAAGGGGAAGGTGGGGCTTAGGGATGCTGTCAAGAGGGAACACCCACAAACTTGACCTTGTTGATTTAGTGATGCTGACTTTCACAGCTGAGAGGCCTTTCTTGCTGGCCTTTGCACCACTGACTAGCTGTGTGATATGGGGGAGTTACTTACTGCCCCCCAGCACTTCAGATCTTAATCTGTAACCTAACGACAGCACACACGTGGCAGGAATTAGTGGAGACTTCGAAGAAATGGAAGCCCTGAGTCCCTTGGTCTAGCCTACTGTGTGGTGACCAGAACGAGGAGCTCTTACTGGTGGTTGGGTCTTCCCGGCAATGGAGGTTTTCACTGTATGGTAGTTACATATCTGCACACACACACACACACACACACACACACACACACACACAGAAATGCGCTGATACTGGTTTGCTAGTCTTCTTTCCCCATTCTCACATAGTCATTCTATTTTATCTATTAGATTTTTATCTCCTGAAGGCCTGAGCAAAATTCTTTCTATTTGTTTAGTTTCCCAACTAACAGAGATCAAGACTGTGCCCAGTGAGAGCCTGTATGAAGAAGCATTGACTAACACAGAGTGGGTCTTCAAAAAGTTCACAAAAATGCACATTACAAAAAACATGCATGGATCTCAAAAATTTTTTTGCACTAAAATAAACTCATATGTTTAAAATAATTATTAACTTACTTTATTATTATTATTTTTAATTTGACCAGAGAGACTGACAGAGAGAGGGGAAAGTCAGAAAGCAAGCTGCCAGGTCCGGGACTCAAACTACGGTCGGCTATGTGGGAGTCCAGCACATCAGCCACCATGCCACCTGCCAGCCCATAAACTCATATTTTCATTCTACGTTTTTTTGTGTGAACTTTTTGAAGTCCCCTTTTGTATGCATCTGCTAACATACAAACCTACTAACATTGACTACCACGTACAACGACCCAAACCAGCAACCTGCATCAACAGCCTCATGCTGACAAGCAGTGCATTTCAACTACTGCTTTAAGAAAGATATGAATTCATGATTCCAAAACGTGTTCAATAACCAAGCCACTGTACATGTTCGAGGTCATGTCAGAGACAAAGACTAACAAAGAGCTGCCCTGATCCTAAACTAAAACCTGCATCCGTATCAGAGATACACCCCTCTCCCCTTTTACTCACAGACACAGAGGGCTCAGCAGACTCTTCACAGCAGTACTGACCTTGGGATTGATTACGAAGTAAGTTTTCACCAGGTGCTGTTTTAAGTATGGATCCCTGATGTCACCATCTCCTTCCTCGACTTTGTAAGCTCCATTCAAGTGTTCCAGGGTGACTGAAGAAATGTGAACACGTCTGAAATTTCATTTCAAAAGCACATCAAGACAAATAAGGGTAAATGGGAAGGAAAACTGGAATTTATATAGCATTAATCACTGCTCTGGAAAGAACGTATAAAAATAATAGTCATCATAGAAAGATGCGCTCAGAGTTCATAAGCTGCTCTTACTTGGGGGCATCCCTGCACCACAGAAACCTGCACGGAGGGAGTGGTGAACGGTAGCAAGTAACGCTTGATCAACGATGTCCTGTGTGTGAGGACATCCTTTGAAACGCATGGCAGGGGCATTTCTGGAACCTTTCCAATCTACATAAAAGTATGGGTTGTCATGCTAACCACTTGCTCTCAGCCTTTGCTTCGAGACTCTTCTGTCTGAAACATGCTCTTCTACCCAGAGATGGACTTACAGTTGTTCACTTTAACAGGAGGAGTTTCGAGGTCACGATACTAGAGACATGCCCTACCTGGACTGCTTTACAAACTTTAACTCTGGTCCCTAGCCATAAATTTCCCAATACAAAGCTATAATTTAGGACCTGATGTCCCCAGCTTTTGACTATGGGTCATGGGGTGGCGGCATCCAAGCTTGAACATCCACAATTCTCTAATGAATGTAAGAGGGCTCTGGACACAGGTGACATGAGACGGACAGAGGTGACAGCAATAACTGAAAGTGGATTGGTGGCCAGCCTGCCGACCTCGCATGCCTAACTGCTGCCGGCCCAGGAGAAACTGTGTGATGGGCCTTACCCAGGGACCCCTCCAGCTTCCATGTGGTTGGCCAGGGTCACGTCATGTGACCACACATCATACTGCCACTTCTGCAGACCAATCACGCCACACAGCACATTCCCAGAGTGCACGCCCACACGCATGTTGATATCAACTCCGGTGGCATCTCGCACTTTCCTGAAGAGAAGGGAGAGAACATGATCCAGTAACATCCTCTTCTTCCTTTAACTCCTGGCCCATTTTCCTGGCATTTATTATTTGGAATTTCTCAGACTGTCGGAGATGCTGCTATGAATTCTTCCTGTGGCAGAAGGTTCCTGCTCTGAGCCAGGAGAACCTGTTTTTCTGCCTAGACGTTCCCAGATTAAACCCAAAGCTCCAACGCTTTGGCCAGCAAAGCTGGATCAGGCCAGCCGGAGCCAGGCAGCATTGAGCTGTGGCTTTTACTTTGGCAACTACTACACAGCAAGCATCTTCCTGGTATTGGCACCTGCTCCAGGTTTCATACAGAATCATGTGGCCTTAGCCTGTCGCGTCAGAGGTGGTCTTGGATGCCACTGGCAATCCTAGTGCTTCAAACAGTGGATACTTTCTGCAAATAAGAGAACAGTACAGCTCATTCGTGAGCTAATAATGACTTTTGCCTGAGTAAGAAATCTTCTTAAATGACTCTGAGGTTGAAGCTTTTCCATTGTACACATTCTTTAACAAAAAGAGAAAAACTTACTCTTAAAAAGCTTTAACAATGTACAAGATATAATGAGAAAGAAGCTAATTAAATTTTTTTTTTTGAAAAATACATTAGGATCCTATCACCAACTCATTAACAAGAAAAATGAAGAGCTTCAATGAAGGGAACAGAAACAAAAATGCTTACTTCTTTCTGCCAGCTAAATGCACTTATCAAGCAGAGTAAATTGTAAAAGTCTGTAGGGAGATGTCTGACGTTATGTGGAGAGACTGCCGCGAGGAAATGGAGCGATGCAGCGATGCCGACTGAACGTAGACGGCCAGGTGTGCCGTGTGGCCCACCGGGTCACTAACATCAAGCCCACACAGGCACGGGCAGCATCTCATAAAATAGTATCATTTTAGCACCGTAAAAGTGACACAGAAATGGATGTAAAAGTACGTGGCATCCTGAAGAAAGAACATAGAATGTTTTCCTTCACTTTCCTTTCCTTTCCCTCCCTTCTTCCTACCCTCATTTCCTTCCTTCTTGTTTGTGCAACAAACAAAAACCGCGATAACCCTTGACCCTACCACCCTACTATGGGCACCCCCTCTGGACTTTGGCTACGAAGGATCCTCTCTTCTGCCTGCTCCCTACCCCCTCAGCTCCCTCTCCTGTCAGGACATGGGTGTCACATGGTCAGCTTGCCATGTTCTTCCAGCCCGGGGAAAGAAGTAAGAACACTGGTCTCCCCTTCCAGGTTGGCCGGCAGGCCCCACTTCAGGCCCAGTTACCCTGAGGGCGGTGGCACTCCCCGTGTATCCACCTCAACCCGAGTCAGCCCCATGAGGACATAGATCTTGTCCAGTTGGTTCGTATACCCAGCCGTGGGTTCAGGACCTGATATAACAGTGACACTTCAAACAGCTTTGTTAACTGAGGCCATTTACAATTTTTATTTATTTGTTTACATTTTTACTTTTATTGCCATGGGCACATGTACTTTCTGGAGAGAGAAAGACAGAGAGATAGTGAGAGGGAAAGTGAGAAATCACCCCCCAGGAGGATGGCCATGCCACAACCCACTCTCCTTCTGGGATTTTGGGCACACATGCACACATACCAGAATGATTTTCAAGCCACCAGGTCCGGGACTCAAACCACAGTGAATCATGTGGGAGTCCAGCACCTTAACCATTATACCATGTGCCGGTTCCAACTAAGGCCATTTTTGAAGGGTTTACTATGCTTCCATCTTTGAGAGATGATACTCCTAGCAAATTTGTTACAGAACCTACAAGTGCTTTTAAGACTTTGTGTTGTTGAGAGAGAATAGTCCCAACCTCATGGCATTTCTTTTTACTCAGATAGGTTAACAGAGAGACAAGGAAGAAGAAAAAGGGAGAACAAAGCTTCTAAGGTGGCCATTTGACAGAACAGACTCATTAATGAGTTGTCTAATTAAAACATTAAAAACAATCTCTAGGTCCACGGTGTCTTGTTTTAGAAAATTAAGTTGATCAAGGGCTAGAATTGGCCAAAAGTTCTGATGCATGTAGATGCAATTTATATGATTTATAGCAAACATTAAAATAATTGCTGGAACTTACAACAAACTTTCTAGTTCAGGAGAAACTTCACTGTGTTTTATAAAATAATATGTAATAATAATAATGTGTTTTATAATAATAATATATAATGTGTTTAATAAAATTAAGGTCCTATTACTTTCTTGACTGAAAACAATTTACATTTTTTTATGACAAGGAAAAATAAACTTTCTAAGCATTGAGATAACTGCAGCAGAAGAGCCCCACGCCCGTGCCTTGGCTAACAGAAACCGCGGCACTGAGAAGTGGGGGTGCGAACACGGGGAGAGCGGGCAGGTGCTGCAGGTTCCTAGGAAGCGTGAGGCCATACGGCGAAATCCAACTATCAAGTGTGTATTTTTTCCTCACCAGCTAAAAAGCTAAATTCCTAAGCTCATGCCCATCCTAAGGCTCCATAAATGGAAACAGGTATTTCCGATGAGCTGGTGATGCCCCAGTGGGCTGAGTGAGGATTCTCTCTTCTAAAAGTTCTTCTGCATGCTGGAATCACTTGGATATAATGAAATCGGAAAAGAGCCGAATCAAAAACAGAAATTAAGCTTCAGGAGCTAGGTGGGTGATTCGATGTTATTGATGAACATAATTTTGTCCTTCATAAAAATTCTTTTCCAAATCTGAAAAGGAAATGAAGAAAGATGCTTTCCCCCATAGGACCCAATTCTCCTTGCGTTTAAAATGAACACGGAAGCCACTTCCAAAGGTTGGCTACAAATTTGAGAAAAACTATCCACTCCACTATTTGGACTCACTTATGTCTAGACTCAGAGTCACGAGTAGTTCCTTGTTTTTGAAAAAAAGTTTAAAAAAACGTGTTTCTTGACTCAGAGAAGACAAGTGATTGACTTATGGAAATAGGGAAGGAGACCAAGGTTATCTCCCACAGTGTCTTCCACAGGGGGCGACGACCTTCCCACCCCAATGCTCTCACCGATTGCCTGTCCCCTTCCTGGCCCTGACCTCTCCAACAGCACTTGTGCTAATTTGTCACTGAGCTGGTGGACAGCAGCGAGGCCTCCCCGAGTCACCGGAGAGATCTCAGCCTGATCTCTGACCTCTGCGGCTGTGGAGCAGCCATGGTTCTTGCCTATAAACCTCTTCGTTCTGCCAGCATGGGACTCACACACTGTGGGCAAGCACAGAGACAAATGGACTTGTTGCTTTCACAGATAGAGCCCTGTTTTCTGTAACCCTGGGACAAAGAACTTGAAAGTTAAGCACCTAATTTCAACTCTGTTAAGATTTTTAAAGTTAAACGAAAGATAAGGTAAAAGAGACAATCAAAAAATCCAGTAAACTGAACCCTTTCAACCATGCAATCTGCAAACAAAAATGTCTTATCATTTCTATGAATATTCTGGCTTCTACAAAGGGCATTGCTAAACAAGGGTTCATTAGGGTACTGTGATGGAAATGACCTTGTCAGCGCACCCTGCTACCCTGCACCTGAGACAGGAAGGACAACGTTATTCTACAGGAGCACGTCTTCCCTAGAATCACAGTGATAGAAACTAGAGACATGACGCAGAAAACATATATTATGGATATAAATTAAAAGTAAATTCACAGAGCTGAGCATTTTTGACTGGGTGAAGTAATTTGGGGTTGGATTTTTATAGTACTTGCAGTTAGGTGGTAAAAACCACTTTTTCCCTTACAACATGTATGCAGCCCTATTTTTCAGAACTTGGAGAGATGTCATGACTGCAGACATTTTCCTTAAGAACAAAGAAGACATTCAACTTTCTACAAATCACCTTTGACACAAACAAAACTGTCCCTTCCTGCAGATTTCCTAACAGGCTCATGGTAACCTCAGGCTGTCATGACAATAGTCAACACTCACAGAAGTCTTCCTGTGGATGGCGCCACTCGTGCAAATACATAGGTCTCTGCACATTTGTTTTTAAATGTGCAATAACGTATTCGGTATCAGTAGTCAGAAAAAGGGGAATGGTCACAGGTGAGAATCACAGCTCCAAACGGTTAGGCAGTTGAAAAGCTTAAGAAGTAGGCACACTTACTTTATGGCTTCGCACATGTCCAGCCCCATTTTCACACAGTTCTTGGCATGGTTCGGGAGAGAAATAGGGAGTCCGGACACGCAGTAGTAGCAGTCTCCTAAAATCTTAATCCTCATGCACTCATTCTCCTGGAAGAAGAAAGCAGAGTCCCAGAGGCATTATGTACATCCCCGTGCTAGAGATCCGCCAGCCTGCATCAAGGGCGGGCTCTACTGACACTCCCAGGGCGTCAGGCTTGCGGGCGAGCACGGAGAGCTCCTCCTCAGACTTCCTTTCATCTCCCAACAAGACTCAGCCACCGTCACCTACAGGCCCATTTGCCAAAGCAGGTAGGAAAGGAAAGGGGAAAAAGGAGAAAGCAGATGGAGGGTTCTGGAAAGATTTACACTTAAAAAGAGTAGAGGAAGAGGCCAGCCGGTGGCATGGTGATTAAGCTGCTGGACTCCCACATGGTGGACGGTAGTTTCAGACACAGATCTAGTGGCTTGAACCTCACACCAGGCGTGTGTATGTGCATGCCCGAAATTCTGTGAGGAGGATGGAAAAGGGATTGTGATGTGGCCTTTCCCCCTGCTGGTGATTTCTCACTTTCTTTCCTTCAGTCTCTGTCTCTTTCTGGTGAGTGCACATGCCCTATGGCAAAATATTTACAAATAAAATAAATAAAATGGGGACCAGCAGATGGCATCATAGTTACATCTCTAGACTCCCACATAGATGACCATGGTTCGAGCCCTGGACCTGGCGGCTTAAACTCATGTCAGGCACGTGTGGGTACATGCCAAAGATACCAAAAGGAGAATGGAGAAGAGATTGTGGCATGGCCATACCCCTAGGGGGTGATTTCTCACTTTCTGTCTCTGCTCCTCTCTGTCTTTCTGGTGAGCACATGCACCCTATAGCAAAAACCTCTTTTAAAAAAAATTAAATGAAATTAAATTAAAAAAAATAATAAAATGAACAGAAGTGGGTAACTATAGAATCATTCTCTTTAGACTGAACATTGCCAAATGTTAATGGTAAAATGAAACAGTCTTTGTGGTATAGACACTTTCAGGACAGAAAGGAGGATTCAATTTTAATTAGCATCTATGTCATCCCCTACTATTCTGATGGTTTTCACTTATTTTAAAACCTGAAGCAAGTTCTCTATAGACATAGAGCTTTCGATAAACATCTCTATGATCCAGTAATTCACTATTCAATGTTGGCAAGTAATTTAAAACAATTATGATCTTAGGCCAAGCCACTTTACTATAAAATTCTAACTCATTATTTTTCTTGGCTGAGTTGTATTTATATTATAATATTTAGATTAACTGCATTCATATGCATCAATCCTAAATCAGTTTCTAATCTTTTCAACCAGCTTATAGACTCTTCTGTAAAATAAAACAAAAACAAATGTATGCCAAACACAGATATTTTTACTCTAACATTAACACGGGCTTATGTATAAACTGAACAAATTTGAAATTTAAAAAAAACAAACATATTCTTGTTCTTAAGCATGTGTTAGGTTTGCAGAAGACTGCCTATTTCTCCCCCTCTCTAGCAGTGAGCAAGTGAAGGTGTACTTTCATGCTCATCTACGGTATGTAGATGTCCTGCTTAGTAATTCCTAATAATAAGATGATAAATAAGAAAACAGTAATCACTTAGTAACAGGCTTTCCTCCTGTTCTCCCTATGTATATTCAAAATCAGAAAACATGAGGGTCACCACCAGTGGACAGTAATGATATTGAGTTCTTTAGCTAGAAGTTCTGTGCTTTCACAGGCTGGGTTGTTTGCTTATGGTGCTCTCAACCCATATGGTATTATGAACTGATGTCCACAGATGGCACTCCTCTGGCCAACAACGGGTGACCAAGTCACTCTAGACTAGATTCAGCAGGTGCCTGGACATTCCTTCGTTCCAATGGTAAGGAAAGACAGAAAGTCACACTGAATACTTGTGTTATGGCTAATGATGTCCCTCCACCCAAATTCATATGTAGAAGTCCTTCCCCTTGAAACCTGAGAATGCGGCCTTATTTTTCAAAGAGATCATTGCAGAAGTAATTCATTAAGATGAAGGTGGACCCTTCTGCCCTATGACTGCTGTCCTTAATTCTACTAATTCAAAATTTTAAGGCATTATTTAATTTCATCCTGTCTTTTTTTTATAAATGAGCACCCATAAAACTCACCCTCTTCCTATGGTTTGGTAATAGTGGGAACTAGAGCTGTCCAACCACTAGCTGTTCAAAAACACCAGTGAGGGCGAGTAAGGTCAGTCAGACAGCACGGGGCACCATCCTCAGGGCGTTCAACCCAAGGATGATGCGCTAACATCTGCAGGCTGGAATTCTTCCTAAAAGTCTGGGCTGGAATGTTCCATATTGTTTAAAGTGAAATAGATCACGCAGTGAACTACATAAATAACTAATATCAATAGGCATAAAGAGGTTCTTTTTGTTGGGAACAACTCCAAGACGGAATTAGACTGACCAGAATCATTTTAGGAGAAGTTAAAGGCTGGTGAGGGAGAGCTTTGTTTTGTACCAGTATTCCCCCAGCAGCCCTAGAAGTTCCTGAAAGTTCTGGTGTGGTTTCAGATGACTTGTAATCTTTTCCTATCTGTGAAATTCCCTCCAAATGTGTATACGAACAGCAAACGTTGAACTTACATTTCTGTTTACATGGTGGAAGAGCCAAAGGACACAATGAGAAAGAAGTAAGTTCAAGACTTGTGCAGAAGGCATGAGTCCTATTTTAGGGCTCCTTCCAGATCCCACTAACAGCATGTTACAGGATGGTTACGGTCAGATGAGCGGAAGAAATGAGCTTACCATCTCCTTGACATGGAAATGCCTGACATAGCACCTGAAAATAGCACAGTGCAGAGACTGGCATTGAATCTCATCCTCTTGAATGAATTTATCACATGTGTGCTGAATTCGATATAAGCAAGCGGCAGTTGTAAAAATAGATGACATGTGATAATTATACTTTATGGCATTTCTCGTCCCTGATACAGGTTTGAGACATCCAAAGGCAAACAAATCCAACCAGTTTTACAGAAGATATTCCTAAGGGATGCCTTCATGAGAAGGGAAAACATCGGTAATGGTGTGGAGGAGAAGCAAGCCGAGGTTTCATACACCGCTGATGTGGGCAGGGATCCAAAATGCTCACCTTAGCAATTTGATCAAACTTCCCGAAGAGCTCGTTTAGCATGTGGACCAGTTCTCCTGGGGAACAGTCACTCGCCAGCCGGGTGAACCCAACGATGTCCGCGTATAAGATACTGTGGGGACAAAGAGAGGGCCAGGGTTTTTGCAAGCTGATACTTGCTAAGAAAGTAGCAATATTTTTTTCCCATTAAAAGAGTATGATTTGTTCCTACATTTCACATTTACATTTCATGAGAAAAATATTTCTACCCTGCATAGAAAATTTATAAACATTCTGCTAAACTTGATCACTTAAAAATTTGAGGGAGGGCAGCATGGTGTGATCGTGATAAAGTGAGTTTCAGTGTGGGATAAAGAGAATGTTCTGGAAATGGATAATGATGAGGGTTGCAGAACAACCAAGATGTTCATATTCACCGACTATACACTTAAAAAAGTTTCCAATGTAAACATGTTCTGTATATTATATAGAATAAAAAAGTCCCATGAGTTGGTCCCAGTCAACTTGGCTCCAGCCAGATCAGGGCAGGAGTTCTGCTGTTGGCCACTCTGCTCCGTGTGCCAAGCACCAACCATGGCTTCCCCTGGGAGGGAAGACTCGCCCTCACTGATGAGCTCTGATGGGTCTGAAAAACCCCAGCCACTGGGCTGCTGTGCTCTCCGTTCTGCTCAGACAATGCCCTAACCCACCGTTTCTCTCATGCTCCTCTGTAGAGGCAGGGCTCACAGTTGCTGAGCCAAGATCCAAACAGAAGAATCAGCTCTGCTGGCTCAGAGCAAGACAGCCTGATCCAGGCGGTACAGGGGAGGGAGAATGGGTGGACAGCAGCTGACCTCACTTTCTTCTTGTTCACAACATCCTCGGTTCTTCCGGTGGTGAAAACTTGTAGTGGGTGCAGCAGCTCTATGGTAGGCTGACTGGAGGTATCGTAGGCTGGTCCAGAGGTTATTTTGCAGCAGAGAGATTTAAAAAGTAAGCAGGGAATTGTGACATGATGTGCAAAGGGCCATGGCAGAGGAAGCACAGTGCACCATGGGACCACACAGGACAGGAATCTGACCTGGACTCTGACCGGATTGCACATTAGAAAGACCCTCTGACTGCAGCAACCCAGAAGCAGTTAGAACCATACCCTGAGAGGGAGTACAGGAGAGCCCTCTGGAAGATATATAACATCAGGAAATGGAGAGAAGTAGACAGATGTGGCAGACTGAAAGGAGAATGAACCAGCTGTTGTTACATGTTAGATGTTTGGGGTGGAGAAGGAAGTATCAAAGCATTGAAGTCTAGTTTCTGGTTAAGCCATATGTTTCATAAACCTAGGTTTGAACAAATCAAAACAAGCAGGTAGGGAAAGAGGACTGGTTCAGTTCTGTGCATTAGCTTGAGGGTGGTGTCTTAGATACTCATTCAGTTGGTGAATGTGGAAAGCTATGAATGAGTGTTGTGTCTTGGCTCCTATGGGTGGAAATTAAGGTCCTGGGAGAGAGCTGGAGAGAACACAGGAGATATGGGAAAGTCCTGAGATTACTCACTTCCAGGAGAGGCTAGACATAGGCAAGAAAAACCACAAAGGAGACTAGGAAAAAAACTAGAGAATAAAGTCATGGAGACCCAGGGCTGGGAGAGTCCTTGAGGCAGGAGGCCAAGGCTGAAGGGCTCCAGCACATCTGAGTGGTCAGTGAGGGAGAGATGCAGAGGTCATGTGTAGATCTGGGGATGAGATACACAGGTGCTGAATTTAGTAAGAATGGCGTGTGTGACCTCATGGGGCTTAAAGCCAGAGGGTGGCAATCTAAGGAAGGAGCGAACATAAGGAAGATTAGTTAGAATTGAAAAAGTTCTGCAGAATATGTGCTATAAAAGCAGGAAATAGGTGCTTTTGAATTGGACGGTGGCATGAAATTAAGGGACGTGTGCTTGTTTTTAATGTTCTTATGTGTTTTTGAAGACATAATATATCTGTGAATGTTTTAAAACAAGTGGGGAAGATTCTGAGGAAGACAATGAAGATTCAGAAAGAAAATGGTAGTTGCTCTTACATTGCTAGATTATTATTATTATTTTCTTTAAATAATAAACAGCTAGTACGTATTAGCAGAGAATACATTTTGTTGAGTGAATAGTCAAGAAGAAACATAAGTTGGCAACTGGCACTGTCTACAAACCTAATAATATTTATTTTGAAAAACTAACACTCATATAATGACTGGACTATTTGCATTAACTATGTATCGACTCTACTTATTTTGCTTATAGCTGTCTTATTTTAGAATGAATAGATCACCCATTTTTCATATTAAAAAATTGGAATTCTATGCCATTTAAATGTCTAAGTATTTAAGTTACTTTGGATTCCAAATATATTTTGAGAATTCAAATTTAATTTGGTATCATAAACACAGTCATACACTCTGTGAAGAAAATTAAGGGAGGGGAGGCTGTTTTTGCCAATCATTTGCCTCATGCACCTTGACAGTCAGCCTCCATGATGGGCCCCTCTCCTCACCTCCTGCTACTGATGCCCACACTAGATAGGGCTGACGAGAAATGGCCTTTCGAGGTGCTATGGTCTGAATATTTGTTTCTTCCAAAGCTCGTGATGAAATTTAATTGCAAATACATAGTATTGGGAAGTAGTGCCTTTAGGAGGTGATTAGGCCATCCACCCTCATTGGTGGGTCTAATGCCTAAAGAAAGGGATTTCAGGGGTGTCCTCTCTCTTGGCTGTTCTGCTTCTCTGCCATGTGAGGAACAGTGTCTGTCTCCGCTGTAGGACACAGCATTCAAGGCTTCATCTTGGAAGCACAGACTAGTCCATCAGCAGACACCAAACCTGCCAGGGTTTTGGTCTTGGACTTCCCAGCCTCCAGAACCACGAGAAAGAAACTGCTATTATTTATAAATTACCTGGTCTATAATATGCTGTTGTAACAGCACAAAATGAACTAAGGCACAAACTATTTCAGAAAAAACACTGCAGCTCTTCTGGCTCTCTTGGATCCTTTGCTCGTAGGAAGGGAGCTGCCATATTGTGAGGACACTCAGGCGGCCTATGGAGAGGTCCAGTGATGAGAGACGAAGGCCTTCAGCCAACGGCCAGAGTTAACCTGTCACCCACGTGAGGGGCCCTTTGGAAAGCAGATTCTTAGCTGTTGCTGACATCTGGCCTGCAGCCTCATTGCAGAGCCTGAGCTAGAACCATCTAGCTAAGCTGCTCTCAAATTCCTGACCCACAGAAATTGACATAATTATGATTGTTTCTTTGAGTCACTACATTTTGGGTTAATATTTATTACATAGAAATTTATAGCTAACACAGATAGCATGAGCTCTTCAACCACTGAGGTAGGTGGTATTTTTAGTTAGTTTTTATAGGTCAGTTTGGTTTTGGGTTATAATCCAGCCATTATCTTGTTTAGATAAAAGTGAATTTAACTTGACTTGTTTTGAATACCAAATAACTAACTTAAAAATATTTCCCAAGATGGGATGGGTATTGCTGAATTTCATATAGCTAGCTCTAAAAAGAACACTTACTAGTATAACCAGCATGTTAGATATCTGAATGTTTCCCATATAATTTTATAGGTAACACTCCTGCAAACTGAAGTCAGGCCAGTGTTTTAAATAATGTCACTTCTTAATGAATTTAATTTCACTCCTATATAAACTTTCCTTAAATATATTTAGCTTTTTTTGTATCCTTTACCTAATGGTGCCTCCTGAGTTCCTACTTAATACACGGATGTTTATCTGCTACCTCCTTCCTGCTATGAGTTCCTTCATCTGGGCATGCTTGGGTCATGTTGATCACTGGCTTTATACACCTTTTTCTAAAATCTGATGTCATAGGAGGTTTGTCTTTGCACTGTGCTTAAGTTGTAGTTAAATTTGTCTCTCATGAATGAGCTTTAGAAACTGGACCTGAGGTAGCAGACCAGGAGGCAGCCGCATGCTGTAGGGAGTCTGGACTTAGAGATCCCAGTTCTAGGAGATGCCCAACAGAGTTTCGTCATGAAGGTGGTGCCTGTTCTTGAACAGGCTCCCTCTGGCAATGAAGCTAACACCATCAATCAGGAAAGATCAGGCCAGACAGACACATACACAGGTTACTTTTGAAGACAACCCAGCTAGACCAGAACAAACCCCCAAAAGAGGTGGTATAAGAATGTGCAGGGCAACATCCTTGATGGAAAGAACACTGTGGTCGCGATGGGCTCGCTCTCTGGTCGGGAGGTGGTGGATGAACGTGGGAAGGTACAGCCTCTTCAGGCTGAAGTGGAACTCCTCACAATCGCTCTTTAGAGCTTAGGGGAGATGAAGGCCCCACACTGTTCTCCTTTCTGGCTACAATCCAGGATGATGACATGTTAGCTTTCCAGGCCTGTGATTATAGGATGACTCTCTCGGAAGAGGATTCGGAATAAGTCGTAACTTTCCCTACGAATTAATTAAGGTGTACAGGTGTCCCCTGTGACTTTGGTTATTGGCTGGTCACAGTCCCCAGACATGCATCATTCCTGATGTGCAGCAGAGCACCCAACATCCCTGGAATGTGAATACGCTGGCTCCTCAGAGGCCGTGTCCTGCAAAGTCCACCTTGAAGAATATGTCCTTGTGCCTAAAGAGCCCACAGACCTACCCTCCCAATCTCAGTGTCTCTGACCGTGGGGTTCCCAGTGTAAGGATTCAATTACCTCCTTGCTCCTTCTGACTGATGGTCAGCCACAGAAAGGAGGGCTGTGAAGGACACGCCGATGCAATGAAGCAAAGAGGATTGTGTTTCTATAACGTAGTGGGATGCCCGAGAGCAGCAGCAGGAAGGGTGGCGTGGGAACCCCAGTGCCTGCAAAGGCAGCAGGGACAGCGCAGACACTGCTGCAAATGTGGGCACAGTGAGCAGTGCCTGCCGGACAGACGGACGCCAGCCTGCAGGAGCCGGCAGGGCAGCGTACCTTACGTTGGTGTGGCGCTTGACGTATAGGTTGTGGAAGTTGTTCGTGTTCTCCATCTGCCCGGCCTTGGGGCCCTGCAGCCTCTGGATGATCTCTGCCTTCATCTCCATGGCAATGTGAGCTGGCAGCAAGGACAGCAGGAGCCGCTCCTGGAGCGAGGAGGGGAGGAAGGACAGACAGGTGTTTCAAAGGACTGGGGACGCACGTTTGAAATCATCACCGATTTGCAGTGGGTGCAAGTGGAGATGCTTCCTAAAAAGCTAAAATACGAGGGGGCTTCTTAGAGTTCATGGAAAATGGAATTCAAGGACAAGTTTGTTTTGGTGCAAAAAATTCTGAAGTCCATGCACAGTTTTTTCGTATGTATTTTCCATGAGCTTTCTGAGACCCTCTTTATACAGATTCTAGAAATCTATATTGAAAAACCATCAGATTTTCTAAGGTCAGACTGTGTTATTATATTCCTTAATATTTTTTGTGTTCTAAATATACATTCTTCAGCATGGTGAACAAAGAAAGGAAAGTTATTTCCCAAGGATATTATTTATCTCTTTTGATTTTAAAGTAGTGAAGCAGAAGTAATATTGAAATGCCAGAAACCAGTGGTCAGTCTAAGATAGAAAGTACTTATTTTCTCTTCCTTGGTCATTTTAGAGATAAAGCACATGCTTTATTGCACTTTATAAAGTCAGCTAATATTCCACGTTTCCTAAATAAGATAGTCAATATTTCCAAATATTTCATTTCCTCTATGATGAGTACTCAATCCCCTCTGGTAACTCTGAACTATTATAAAAATGGAGTTGGAAATATTAGCTTCTCCAAAATGTCACCTATAAGAAAGTGCAGGTGGAACACAAAGAAATGATAACATGAAATTTTGTGTATTTTTGGTCTCTAAACTCAATAAAACTTACATTCATGCCACAGTAATTTTAAATGCTAATTTGTAGGTAACACCAAGTTCTTCATGTATTGTGGAGTTTAGCAACTGATATCCATTGTCAGTGAACAAACATTTGTTCAATCATTTTTTTCTGTCTCCCACCTTCTCTCATTTTTCTTTTATTCTGTCTTGTATATACTTTTTCCTTTTCTAGACAAACTGATGAGAGAGCAGGGGGTAGGGAAATAAGCTTTGCCCCAGTTTTTCAAGGTAGTTGTCCATTTCTTGGGTCCACACAAGTGCATGTCACCTGGGCAGCTCCTTCCAGGGAGGGAGCAGAGTTGGCCCAGAGTGTGGCTTGATGAAGAGGGGCTGGCCGTCACTCCAGCCCACCTCTGGCCTGGGAAGATGGAGACAGTTAACAGCAGATCCAAATTTTGGACTTTAGTAAAATGTTGAAAGAGCAGGAACTCTCCTCTGCATGGAGCCAGGAGCCAGAGAAAAACTAAGATGGATGAAAAATATTAAGTCAGCAATGACCCAAGAAATAAGGCGATATTTTTGCTTGAAATGCCCATTTTTCTGGGGCCACTTGGAACTCAAGTTACCAGGAAAATTCTAATGACATGAAAACTAGATATTTGAAAAAAACAAAACAAAGCAAAACAAAACCTAGATATTTGTATTTTAAAACTTAAGAAAATAAACTCCATCATGATTATGTACAACACATGCGGTTGAGGGTCTGGCTCACTCCCTAGGCAGTCTCTGGATCCTCTTGGAAAGGTGATGGGATTTCTGTTTTCAGCACACAGCACTTCAGCTACTAGCTTTTGTAATCCTGATACACAGAACTACTCTATCTTCCAATCATTTGACTCTCATTCCCAAAATACATACATTTACCATCTATCTGCAATGTCCTCTGTGTTCTGCATTCTGGATATTAGAAGTTTGAGAAGTCTCACGTTAATCAAACCCATGATTTATCAAGTGAGTTCTAGGCGGACGGGCTCGGTGCCCTGAAGGTTAGGGACTGAGTTTAGGGACTGAGTTCAACTGACGCTGCCTCCACGTAATCCCATCACCAGAGGATAGGCGTGCGCCATGGCAAGGCTCCATGGGATGGTCGGTGTTTTCTCTTTCTGCTTATTGATCAGTATACGTGATGATTGGGTATGACGTCAACAAAGGAGTCACAACGTGCAAAATCAACAAATAGAGAAAACCTAGTGAGCAAAGCGTGAAATTTCTTTCCACAAAGAATCAGAGATGTGTCCAGTCACATTCTCAGACATGAACGGGACAAAGGAAAACATCTTTCTCTGAGGCTTCCCACGGGACCTCTGTCATAATCAAAGCAAGTGGGTGCTAGGACCAGCAGTTAGCGTAATGGCTATGTCGCTGGACTCCCACATAATCTACTGCAGTTCGCGTCCCGGACCCGGTGACTTAAACTCATGCCGGGCGCGTGTGTGTGCGTGCCCAAGATCCCGAGAGGAGAATGGAGGAGAAGGGATTGTGGCGTGGCCATCCCCCCTGGGGGGTGATTTCTCACTTTCTGTCTCTCTGTCTCTGTCTGTCTGGCGAGCGCACGCGCCCTAAAGCAAAAAAAAAAAAAAGCAAGTGGGTGCTGAAAATAAATTTCTATAACTTCTAAAAGTGATCAGGAATGTTAACATGTCTTGAATAGATTGTAACAAGTATGAATCTGGATCTAGGCTGTCTATTTAGAAGTCCTAATGGAATCTGTGTGTCTACAGAGACGTCCGATGATTCGCTTAATCAGCTTAAAACCAGTTTTGTAGTTTCTTATAGGTGATGAGTCAACGGCTAAGAAGGCTTCAATGCATCAAGCCCTGGCTCACGGAGCTGTTTGTTACCGCACCGTGTGTATGTGTGGATTCGATGCCATCTTCAATAGTTTCTAGCTGAGCTTCTTACAGCATCTACCATGTCCCTTCTGCCTTCCTTGGAGGCTCCAGGAGTCTGTTCCTTTCCCAATGTGCGGTGCCCTGCACCAACAACCCTCTGTGGCAGGTCAGAGCTGTTCTGTACACGGCTGTTCTGTCCCCTCTGGTGCAGGCCGAACTCCCTTCCCCCAGCTCTCCCTCATTAGCTGACCTTCTTCCTGGTCCCTCTCCCTCTTCTGCTGCCTGGACCCACTTTCTGTCTGTGCTGTGAGGGCCACTTGTGGTGACCTTACTGAGGCATTTCTAAGCATCTTCTGTCCTCCCCCTACACTGTATAAGATTTGCTAAACCTGAACCAGTTAGGAGACAGACTTTGTCCTTGCTGGATAAAATAAAGAAAAAGAAAGAACGAAAGAACGAAAGAACGAACGAAAGAAAGAAAGAAAGAAAGAAAGGAAGGAAGGAAGGAAGAGAGAGAGAGAGAGAGAGAGAGAGAGAAAGGAAGAGAGAGAGAGAAAGAGAGAGAGAGAGAGAGAGAGAGAGAGAGAGAGAGAGAGAGAGAAGAAAGAAAGAAAGAAAGAAAGAAAGAAAGGAAGGAAGGAAGGAAGAAAGGAAGAAAGAAAAAAGAGAAAGAAAAAGAAAAGAAAAGAAAAAGAAAGAAAGGAGAATGAAATATAATAATTATCTTCCTTGCCTTTGGACTCATTTAACAGCCAAAAGTAAATCATGATTTCTATTTTAGATCCAATTAGAGAGGATTTTCTTTTTTTTTTTTTTTTTTTTTGCCACAGGGTGCATGTGCTCACCAGAAGGAGAGAGATGAGAGACACAGAAAGGGAAAGTGAGAGATCACCACACTCCCCCTGATCTCTAAGGGCTGGCCGCACCTCTATCCCTTCTCCTCCATTCTCCTCTCGGAATTTTGAGCACTCATGAGCATGTGCCCAAGTGTGATCTTCAAGCCACCAGGTCTGAGACTCAAACTGTGGTCGGCCACGTGGGAGTCCAGCACCTTAATCACTGTGCCACCTGCTGACCCATGACTAACTTTATACAGGCAGTTTGAAAACACGGGAAATCTTATGTTGTATAAACACAATTTCTCTTTTGTTGTTCTAAGAATTTTAGTAACTTCCAGTCAGTTGCAGCAAAAAACTTCAAAGCTTTACATAACCATCCAACTCTGGTGCCATGTAGACGCGCAGCACAGTCTAGACCTCGTGGGGCCACGGGCTGGGGTCTGCACACACCTGCTGGGAGGCAAAGTGCTGGGCAGTGAGGTGAGCCTTGAATAAAGCCTGAGCCCAAAGTGGGGAGTCAGGACAGTTTCGATTAAATTTGGTTCCTCTTCTGAACTGCCCTCATCTGAAAGGAAAGCCCCGTATTAAGGCACACATGATCAATTTCAATCCCATTCACAAAATGCCAAGGTTAATATTCCATTAGTATTTCAGCTTTTTGCTAATGTCGCTGTGTGCCCTGTCAAATCATCTGAAAGCAGCAAACCTAAGTGCTTAATATATCGGCTATCACGGAGCCACATTACCTTCCCACGTACACTGGACAGATTCCTCAAGGACACTGTTGGAAAATCATGTGGTCAGTAAACTGACAGATGCACACCCACAATGACTTCTTGCTAGAAAAGCCTGTGTAACTATGAGAATTGGACTAATTCTGTGTATGCAAAGATTATCCGATTAAGAACTTGGCCCTCATTTGGGAATCTCATTGAGCATATCCTCTTATTAAACCTCCAATTATTACTCTTAGCAATAAATTTTCCCTAGAACTTGTTCTTTTGAATAGTGACTCATAAGAGAACTACAGAGTTAATTTAGTAAATTTCAATGTACTATTAATCAAAGTTCAGAACACTGAGCTCTGAGTTCTCCTAACACAATGAAGCAAAGCAAATACTACAACCATATTTTATGTCACTTTTTAGATGATTTCAATAATAGGAAAATCCAATTTAAGCAGACTTGTATTAACACTTAAATGTCAAGCTAAGGTATAGTCATACACATCATATCCTGTCCCTTCAATAAACCACACATGTAGTAAATATTTACAGTTGCTTCACTTTTTGGGAATAGCAGATAGTATAATGGTTACATCGCTGGACTCTCAAGTAGTTGACCACGGTTCGAGTCCTGGACCTAGGGGCTTAAATTCATGCCAGGCACATATGTATACGTACCAAAAATCCCGAGAGGACAATGAAGGAGAAGGGACTGCAGCACAGCCACACCCTGTGGGGTGATTTCTTGCTTTCTGTCTCTCTCTGTCCCTCTCTTTCCCTCAAAATGGAGGATAATGATTGAACTCTCTTTTCATAAGAATCGAAACAATTTTCTCTGTCAAAATTCCTACCTCTAATTCTTATTTTAAATACAATGTGATCACATGAGGATGCCACACCAACACAATGGGCAGAAGGGACGTGCATGGCTGTCACTCTCCAACGGTAAGGAGCTGTCAAAATGGACAAGCAGCAGGCCCCTGGCAGCTACGGGGCCATGGGAAAACATGCAGCTCCACTGAGGACAGAGTGTCATTTCATACAGTCCTGCGGAATGGAAGGGTTCAATGGCCGTTCAGAACAAAATACTGAAAGCTCTGCACTTAGGAAACACCTGCCAGAGGCCCGCTGCTGTGGCATAACTATGTACTGACATGACACGCTGCAAGGTTGGACGCCATCGGGAAGATCGGGAGTTCAGTGCCCAGGACGGCCTGTGCACTGTGGGAGGCTGGGGGGTGGGGATCCTTGTGTGAGACCCTGTGGAGGGTGCTTGTTTTCTCTCTCACACAAAATAAACATTAAAGGAAAGAAGAGAGATCCCTGCTGGGCTGTGACGAGACACATAAAGCCCTCCCAGCGGGCACTCTGTCCTGTCAGTGCCAACCTCCTTCCACAGCCTGTCCACAAAGTTAGGTCCTAGTGACAACTGTGACGGCTGCTCATTTCCATTCCAGACTGGCCTGTTTCTCTTAGATTGCTCCTTAGTTACGACTTTACATTGATCAATTAAAAGATCCTGTATACCTTCATAACTTGAAAGGTCTTGTTCTATCTTTCTTTGGCTTTTGCAAAACAAAAACAAACAAACAAAAACCAAAACGAATCATCATATTTGTTTATGAGACATCATATTTGTTTGTGAGAGAAAGTAGCAGAATTTAGTTATAAAACCAGCTCTGACGTGAGAGAAGGCGTGACCTTTCTCTGCCACCTCGATCAAATTGCTTCAGCCTTTGGGTCCCAGTCTGCTCGTCGAGAAGCAGGTCTACTGGACTAGGCGAGTTGAAGGCCTCTGTCCGGTGTTTCAGCAAACCATGGTGCCCCGTGCTAGAACTTCCCTCCGCCTGTCTCGGAAGTGCTCACATCCTGCTGCACGACCTCACAGTTAGGGCCACACAGAAGGGGGGACCCCAAGTAGACTGAGACACAACTTGGGGTCCCGAAAAAGCAAGCGGGAGGAGGCTGAGTCTGTGCTGGTTCGATGCGTGGCTTCGAGCGGCAGCCCGTGAGGCAGGCTGAGATCCCAGGTGCGAGGCTAAGGGAGATGCTTCTGCATTGTGTGCCGAGGACGAGCTGGCTTGTTCGTGCCACAGGCAGAGAACCGACTGCTTTGTGCTAGTTTACATCAACGTGCGCGTCAGCAAATCACGGTTGTCTTTTACAAAACAGTAAATCCCTGTGTTGCATGAATGTCTTTTCTTCTCATTTAACAAATTTTGGTCACATAAAATTCAATTTAAATTTAAACTTATTATTAATAAGCTTATTCATTTACTTGTATATATATATTTTTCTTTGGAGAGGTTTTTGCTATAGGGTGCGTGCGCTCGCCAGACAGACAGACAGAGACAGAAAGTGAGAAATCACCCCCCAGAAGGGATGGCCATGCCGCAATCCCTTCTCCTCTATTCTCCTCTCGGGATCTTGGGCACACACGCACATGCACCCTGCATGAGTTTAAGCCACCGGGTCTGGGACTCGAACTGCGGCCGACTACATAGGAGTCCAGCAACATAGCCATTACGCTAACTGCTGGTCCCTTTACTTATAATTTTTTAGAAGTTGCTATAGGGTGTGTGCACTTGCCAGAGAGAGATGAGGGTTTTGGGGGGAGAAAGCACCCCTCAGGAGGAATGACCTTGCTGCAATCCCATCTCCTCCAGTCCTCTCTCAGGTCTTTGGGCACACATACACAAGCATCAAAGCTGTCAGGTCCAGGAGTCAAATTGCACAGTTGGCCATGTGGAATCCAGCACCTTAACCACCTCGTCACTGGCTTCCCCCTTCAAACTATATTCATTTATGGAGCCGGCAGGTGATGTGGTGGTTGGGGATGCTGGACTCCCACATGGCTGACCACGGTTCGAGTCCCAGACCTGGCAGCTTGCTTTCTCACTCTTTCTCTCCTCGCTCACTCTGTCTCTCCCTGGTCAAATTAAAATAAATAAATAAAGTTAAATAAAATAATTCATTTTTTTTTTAAAAAAAAAACTATATTCATTTATTATATTAAACAGAGAGGAGGCATCACAATAGGCTCTTCACACCACAATCCAGCCCAGTCTTGGCCAGCCCAGACCATGCCAGTATGTTCAGGAGAACCCAGCCATGCAAATCTACAACTTCCAGTGAGGGTCCAGTTGTGTTACTGGTGTGCCACCTCCTGGTCCCCAATTTCAACATTTGTGACTAAATAAATAAATAAGAAAGAAACATATAGGCATGGCTTAGAGGTGGTGAGGAGAGGTGATTGTCATTTGGGAAGTCCAAACTAGACAGAACTTGTGGTTTTCAACTTCATAGCCACTGGCTGCTCTTCCCACCCACTCTAATTTGTAAGGTCAACGAGATGACCAGACACTTCAAGAAGGTGCACTATTGAAAATGGTGAAGAGAATTAAATGATCAATCACATGTGATTACTCTTTAGTTAACAGAAGTTACAGAAGAAAGTGCTAATCAAGTGAAATTACAAGATATTTCTGTAGTCGCTGATAACAGTAAATTGGCATTTCTAAACTCGAACTGTTTACTATCAACTGTCGATTCAATTCTCTAAAATAGAGCCTCTGGGGAGACAGAAATCATCCTGAGGTAGAACACTTCAGTCCTTGCGCGGGAGGCTCCGAGACTCTTAGATAGGACCCACAGCTGTGGCCCTGTGCAGGCAGTAGGCACCCCATTGCACGCCAGTCCCTAAGAAAGATGGTGGGCAGGGATCTCAGTCTGGGACCCCCACAGCTCAGCACCCGTGTTGGTAAACCGCCAAAGGTGGAGACCTGTCATTCAACCAAGACCGCCACCCTCACCGTAAAGTGAAAAAGTAAACTGCCCCAGAGTGGACTCCATTCCGGTCTGACTTCCTCTCAAACATCATCCGCCCACAGTCCAGAAGCCCTGTCCAGCCTGAAGCAGGCAAAGCTGGTGGAGAACCCTGGAGAGAACATGTGAAGACAGACCCCACTCCTGGATGCCGGCCAAAAACCCAAAACATGATGTGGAAGCCATCAGGCAGAGAGTGGCACCTGCCACCGAGGAGATGAGTTGGAAATGCTGATGACACCCGTGGAAGGCGACAATAAGAAATAAAAATCATTGGCATCAGTTTGATGACAGGCTCCAAGGAGCAAAACTTAGTGCTTTAATGTTCACATGCAGTTCCTTAATGCACCTGCTCACCACAGATGACCAGGGATTTGATGCAGCCCTACCCGCCACACCTGCAGCAGGCCAAATGGTCATTCTAAGTGTGAGCTGGTCCTCCCTCCCGTACTTCACGGACCACAGGAGTGGCATGTGACTTGGTCTGACCAATGAAATGTGAGAAACAGTGACGTGTGCTTCTTCTAAGCAGATGCTTTAAGAGCCAGTGTGTGGGTCACGATGCTCGTATTCCCTCCTAGACTGGTGTGTTCTCAATAGTGACTCTATGAGTCTGGGTTCCAGGCACAGTGCACAGTGGCAGCTCACCTGCACAGGACAGATACAAGAGAGGACCATCACTGTCATGGGCCACTTTGATTTGGGGGCAATTGCCCACAGCACAGCCTTGCTGTGGGGACACATGCAACACTGTGAGACTTGGGCACAGCCACCCATGCCCTCAGTCCTGTGGGCACTCGATTTTCACAGCTGTTGAACCTGGCAGGATTTCACTTTTTCACTTATCTAGGATATGTAATCTCTCCCATGGGAACTGTGGCTTCACAAGCACTGGAAATTTCCTCTATGAAGTCCTATTCCCCTCTTTCATTTAGAGAAGAGGAGGCTGAGGCCAGGTCTATTGGCCTGGGTGAGCCTGCAGGGAGAGAGCCCTACATGGTGTGTGTTGTAGTCCGGGAGAAAGGGCTGGGATAAGGCATGTGGTTGCTCCGAGCATGTGGGAGTGGCACAGTGCAGGAACAAGCTCATCTCTGCACTAATCTGCATGTCCCCTTCTTCATCAAAAACCAGGGATTGCTTCTCTACGGTTTTCTCTAACTGAGAGCTGAAGCAGTGTGAATCTGCCATTCTATCTGGCAGTGGGTTTCAGCCTGTGTACAGATTGTGGTCGTCTATATTCTTTGGTCGAACTTTTATTTATTATTGAACACAAGAGCAGGAGGGTGCACTCAACCAGCCTAGTGCTCCTGTCATTAAGGGAACTCAGTGTCCCTATCCTCATCCCAGGGAGGTCCCCCAGGAAGAGCACTAGTGTCTGTGCAGGGCGAGTCCAGCACCCTTCTTCACAGTGGTGGCCTGGGCTTCCTTCCCTGCCTCCTGCAGAGGCTCAGGGGTCTCCTCTGAACTGGGCACACAGCTGCACCTACCAGCTCAGATTTCAGAAAACATAAAGAGTGTGACAGCACGAAGATGTGAGAGGAGCAGCAGAAGGGGAAGCCTGGGGAGGCAGGCCAGCCCTTCAAGCATTACCAATATTTGACTCACAAGAGGTCCACACATTCCTGTGTGGGGCCTTGGCAGCTGTCGATTAGAAGACAAAGTCCTCTCTTCTCCATGAATATGGGCTTTCTCCTATTGCTCCCAGGAGATTTCAGAACTGCTGTACTTGCACACAGATGCTCTTCATTCAGGGTTCTTTCTTCCATTCGGTAAACACGTACCAACTACCTGTCATATGCCAGTTGCAAGTCTAAACAATGCTTAACCATTTTCTCACTCACTTCTCCTAAACACCCCATGGGTAGACGTTATCACTGCCCTCATTTCTTTTTCATTATTATTATTCTTTTCTTTTTTTTGGAGAGATTTTTGCTACAGGGCACCTGCACTTGCTAGAGACAGAGAGACAGAAAGCGAGAAATCACCCCCCGGGGGGATGGTCACGCCGCAATCCCTTTTCCTCCATTCTCCTCTTGGGATCTTGGGCACGCACGCACACACGCCCGGCGTGAGTTTAAGCCACTGGGTCCGGAACTCAAACCGCTGTCGACTACGTGGGAGTCCAGTGACATAGCCATTATGCTAACTGCTGGTCCCCACTGCTCTCATTTCTACAGAGAGTAAGAAGACCAAGAAGTTGTGTGACTTGCTAAATGCTGCATACAGAGGTGGTGGAGTTGGGATTTGAGCCCACGGAGGTAGGTAATGGTTAACTACTCTTAACCAGTTTGCTGAACTGTATCCAAGAGAAAGACCAGACATAAATAGGCACCGGAATCAGCCACAGCTTTAGCTCATGGCGGGAGGAAAAGCACTCCACTCTGTGGTGACTTGGGGAGTGACTGAGTCTACCTAAGAGCATTTGCATGCTCATGACAGAAAGAGAGAGAGAGAGAGAGAGAGAGAGAGAGAGAGAGAGAGAGAGAGAGAGAGAGGAGCACCCTCTACGGGGTCTGCTCATGCCAAGATCCTCTTACTCCAGTCCTCCAGCCCATCAGGTGTTGGGCACTCATGCCCATGTACACCCACAGTGCTTCAGGCTGACTGGGCTGGGCTGGGGATTCAAACTGTGGTCTCTGTATGGGATCTGGCTCTTCTTGAGCAAGGCATTACTGCTGTACCATGGAGCTTTATTTTTTCAGTGTGTGTATTGGGGGGAAGGCCCTCTCCTTTAACGGTGGTAAAGTCAGAGACTTGAACCCTGAATCAAAATTGCTCATGGGGTGAGTATGACAAGCCCCCTATGCAGTTGGCAAACCCTCCGCCTCTTCCCACCATGCCATTCTCAACCCAGGCTCTAGCACTCCCCCGGAAAGGGTTGGGCACAGAGAAATGTGTAGCTAACTATGGAAGGCTTTCTTTAACAATATAGTAAACTGGGGCTGGGGAAATTCCTGGAAAACACTGCATTTGTCTCATGGCTGAAGTCACCAGTGAGTATAAACTTTTTCTGCTGTGATGCAAAGGTGAGCCGTCAGCTTTGGGTAGCAAGCCTGGCTCTCCAGCTGGGAACTCTCTAATTCTGTCACTGGTCCTGGGAAATCAGGAGCCCCTGCCAGCCTCCACAGAAAACCTAGGGGGTACTAGCAGACAGCACCCTTTAAATTCATGCCTGCCCCAGACACACTTTGTCCCTGTGGGCACGCATGAGCAATATCAAGAGATGGACTCACCATTTCTGTGTAGCGACTTTTCAGAGAAGAACGATAAAGGACAAAGGCCAGCACGCAGAGCTGCACTGTTATCCCACTCTGCTAATCCATGTCCTAAACTCCTCAGACACAGATTAAAGAGGCAAGCGGGAAACTGCACAGCAGAATCACCACAGCAAATACCTGAAGGGCTGCACACTCCTGGCATCTTATTAAAAGCAACTCAAATGAGAAGACCATGGTTCACACCCAAGAATCAAGTGCTTTGTTATAGTTTGCTCGACTGGCAACTTTCTACACACCTCATCTGTATTTCTATATTGTTAGCATATTGTTTTTATTTATTTTTTTGTTGTAACTTCTAAATCGACATATAACAGTTGCACATATTTTGGGGGTACACTGTGGTTTTTCATTATACCAATATTATATAATAATCAGAACAAGAAAGGAAGTTTATACGGCATCTCAAGCATTTATCATTACTTTTTTATTGTGAACCACTTGGAATTCTCTCTTCTAGCTGTTCTGAAATATGCCATGACTTCTCACCAACTATGGCTCTGTGATGCTGCAGGATGGTAGAACCCATTCCTCTATCTACACTCATGTATCTGATAAGTTCTCCTCATCCTTCTCTCCCTGCTCCTCATCCCTGTCTCTGGTACCCACCATGCACCTCTTCTAAGTAATTAATCCCTCCGTTTCCATTAACGAGTTGTAGCACCCAGTTTTTGTCTTTCAGGGTTGGGCATATTTCACTGAAGTAACACTTCCTCCAGGCTCATCTATGCTGACTCAGATGATGAGATTTCATCCTTTTTCAAAAACTGCTGACTAACGGGGCTGAGAGGTGGCATGGCGGTTAAGGGGGCTGGACTCCCACATGGCCGACCACAGTTCGAATCCCAGACCCAACGGCTTGCTTTCTCACTCACTTTCTCTCTCTCTCTATTTTTCCCCAACCCTCAGAGTCTGGTCAAATTAAGATAAATAAAATAAATAAAGTTAAATAAATAAAAATAATTCTTAAAAAAATCACTGATTAACATTCTGTTGTGTATATATGCCACAGTACCCCTGTCCGCATTCACCAGCTGATGGGCAACTGGGTTGACTCCATATCTTGGCTACTGGGCAAAAGTATTTTAAAAGCTTTGACTGTTTCTCTAGAAAATGCATTATTTAGTGACCATACCACAAATTTTCTTTCAGGGACTTCTCTTTCTAAGTTTCACTGATCTGTTTGTTCTTAGAACCATATTAAATATTCACTAAAAATAGTGATTCTTGTTCAGGATCTCATACACTCCATTACCTGACAAAGAAGCATAAACCAGGCTTGGAGCTCACCTCCAAGAGATCAAACATAAGTACTAGATTTTCCTGCAAATTATATGAGATAATAACCCGTTTAGATCATGCATAGAATACACTAAGAAACCTTGATTTGGTGTATTTCCTCCCTCATTATTTACTCCAAGTATATACATTCACATTCTGTTTTAAATTTTATTTTATACATTCAATCCATATACATCACTTAGCTTGTAAAGTGAATTTACCCAACATGAATACATTTCCTGCCAGTCCAGTGCAAAATACTATACACATTCTCATCAACAGATAGTAATGCATTCTGAACACCAAGCAAAATTTTACTCCAGAGGAGGCCCCTTGGCAGCCTGTGGGCTGAGTCTCTGCAGGCAGGTGTGTTCTGACTGGCTGCAGAGTGCACACGTGCATACGTGTGTGCATGTGTGGTGTGTTTAAAGAAGGTAAATGCTTCAGACGGGTCATGCGCCATACAGCTTACCACAGTCCATGGTGGTAAGCTGACAACGTCACGGTGCACATTTACCTTGTCTTCTCAGCCTCTGAGTCATGATTTCTCACCCGTTGTACTATTGGCATTTGAGAAATGGTTCTTTGTTGTGGGGAGCTGCTCTGCACATTGGAGGATATCTGGCAGCATCTCTCTCATAAACTTAGATTAGATTCGACTTCAGTGGCTCCCACCCACAAGAACCCCCAATCCCCTTGGTGACAACCCAGACTGCCTGTAAGCACTGCCAGCTGTTGCCTGGGTGCCTGCCCTCCACTCTGAGTTCCACCACTGCAGTTGTTTTACCCGTCAGTCCAGGATGGCAGAGCACACCTCTCCAGGGCACCACTTGAAGTACACTACCGCTTCTTCTCAGATACCATTGGCCAGCGGCCATCAAAAGGCTGAATCCAGCCCTAGGGGGTGCTGTGGCATGTCTCTGTTCTGGTGGGATGTGCCCGCCAAAAAGGTCCTCTGATGACAGAGGAAAGAGAGGATGGTATTGGGAGATAACAGGTGGTCTCTGCCCCACACAGAGAATTCAAATGCAGGGAACCACAGCCCTCCCTCTCAAAGTTGCCCCTGCCCTGCTAATCTTAGTTTGGTTAACGGCTGACCTTTCACTCAGCTGCCTAAGCAGAACCTCCTTTTATTCCAGATTACCCCTTCTTTGTTGTTTAGTTTTTTTCAACGTTTACCTACTTATTTTGAGAGAGAGAGAGAGAGAGAGAGAGAAAGGCAGAAGCACCTGACAGGGTTCCCACACTGTGATGCACTCCCAGCCTCAGCCCAGATAGCAGCACACTTGTGCTCGCCCCGTGTGCTCAGGGAGGTCCCAAGACACAAACCCAGGGTTGCAAATTCAGTTGTGCCACCACCGAGCCCACTCCCTTCTTCTTACCAGTCCACATCCAGGGAAGCAGAGATCCTCATCCTCCACACTGTGGGACCTGCTCTGTTCCCCCAATCTCCTACCACTTCCAGTCCTCGGCTGCCTCTCTTACCATCTGATGAGAACTTGCTGCTTAACTGGGTGTCCTGCCTCCTGTCCTGCCTCTCTCCCCCTTCCTCAGCTTTCTGAAAAGGGAAGCAGTCAGGTCAGGTCCGCCTCAGACAGCTCTGAGTGCTTCTAACGGTCAGGACAGCACACAAACCCTCTAGTGTGTTACAAGGTACCTCATACCCCATGTACGCCTCTCCTTTTTTTCCCCTCCTCCTTCTGTGACTCTAGCCCCAGCCCAGGACTGACGAGCACCTTCCCTGGCCCTTTCCTCCGTTATGTAAGGTGTCACAAGGAAATGAAAAGGTATCCTCGGATGTGACAGCAGGACAATTCAAAATATAACCTGAATTCTGTGTTTGGTCATTAAAAATGAACTTGCAATTTTCTCCATTAGAAGGAGTGACAAGAAGATGTATAAAATAACATGTATATGTAATGTATGCATGTGTGTGTGTGTGTGTGTGTGTGTGTGTGTATTTATACACTGGGTTTTCAGAAAAGTCATGATGTATTTTTTTCTATGCAGAAGTGTGTCAGTCACAGTATGCATTAGTTTCCATGCATCGATTTCTATGGGAGCTGCAGTGAAGAGTGGAGGAGAGTGTGTAGGTTCTTCAGTATATCCTTCTGAAAGGTCTCCGCTCTCTGCTCTATCTAGAGCTGATGAAGTAGCACTCTCTTTGTGTTACTCTGCAGATATGAGTCCAGGCACTCATGTCAATTGCACAAGCGAAGGCTTCTCCCACTCTATGACAGGATGGAGGGCATGCAGCCAGGATGCAGAGTGGAGGAGAGGGGAGGAGGGAACAACTTATAAATCGCAGCACTGCCAGAAGGAAAGAAGGTGAGTGTTCTGCCAGCAAACAGATCAGTATGGGACTGAGTCATGGCTAATGAGAAAATGCTACATACATTTAAAAAAAAGGCAACCTTATTTATTGATTAATTTGAATAATAAACCACATTAGCATATATAAACTTGAGAAATCTCTACTTTGTCATGCCAATGAAATCTGTCAAACATAAATTGATTTTTGAGAGTACCGAATTGGCATGTGTAAGACTGATGTCTGATAAAATATTGAATCCTGTGCAGCAATTTCTAAGGAAAATACCATGTTACTCTCACTAACTACCCACCCACACTACTTGTGCTCAAGTCTGGTGTGGTTTAGAACATATGCCAGTCACTACTGCTGCAAAACAGATCACCTCAACTCTAGTGGTTTACAGCAACAATGCGTATTTTTTCCTCATGATTCTGTGGGCTGAGTGGGGGCGGACCTGGCATTTGGTTTGTGGCAGGTCAATCACATGAAAGTACTCAGCTCTGGTGGGTTAGCCAGGCCCTACGAGATGCCTCCAGTTACATGTCTCTCTGGCGGTTGCTGCTGGTGACTGGGTTTTTGCTTCTCCACTCTGTGGCCACTTGTCCTCCATTGGGCAAGACTGCCTTCTAGAATACGGGTCTCAGGGAAGTAGTTTTAGAAAATGGATGGGGGTTTTCAAGGCCCCATAAGGCCTAGGCTCCTCAATTCACACAACATCACTTTTCCATTTTCTATTAGTTAAAGCAAGAGACAAGACACAAGCCCTTCCAGATTCAACGGTGTAGAAAATCTAGCCGTGTTTTCCATCTGCTACGGTCTAGATTCAAACACTCACCCAACGACTTGGTGGGGCCAAGGGTTAAGGACTTTCTATGGCAAATCTAGAGGCTCAGGCCTCAACATGAGGGACCCCAGGAATGGCAACCCGAGAACCCCAAGCTTCAGTTTAGCCTCAGTTATCTTGGATTCCAACCTGACTTTCTGTGAATGTGCCTTGTGTCTAGTTCTGTCTTCAATGTAGCCCTCTTCTGCTCACTCTCGTTCAAATGCCTAGTCCAGGCTGGACTTAAATTACTGGGTTCATGGAAAAGTCATGACACATTTGTGCACAGAAAACCAGAAAAATACGTCAAGACTTTTCTGATGACTCAATACATAGAACAAGTCACAGGAGCACCAGTTCTTTGGGAGGAAATGAGGCAACTGCTCCATTACACTCAGATTTTAGCTTCTCCCTCAAAGCAACATTTGGCAAGTAATTGTTAGAATGCCTTGAAACAAACAAGATAGACAATGGAAATAAAGCAGCTGTCTGCCAAGTGCAATGAGTCACTTTCAATTTATTTTAAGATTGTTTTAAACATGAATCTATATGAATGATCTCATAAAGTGCTTTTAAAAAAATTTAAGTTGACTTTTGGTCAAGAAAACAAAATTAAACAAAACCCACACAATATTGTGGAAATTTTACTCAATAGACAATTCTGAATGGAAAGGAGGAAATTAATGAAATGACATTGAGAGATATATTTTATGATTCATTCATAAGTCATACATTGAAATATCTGGGGATTTTTTTTCCCAGTGATTTTACTAAAGGACATTTTGGTAGCTAATAAAAACACACTAAAACACAGTACTCAAAGCAAGCTATTCTTTGCATATATGCAATTATGACAAAGCAGGAAATTTTCAGAAGAAGCATGCAAAACTTTTAATTAAATAGATGGATCTCTGGCTCTTAAGCCACTTGGATTGAAAACTGAAAGTCACATAAAACAAGATGTCTGATCCTCATTCAACATTTACTCAATACTTCAAAGCTACAGAATAAAAAGTTCACGTTTTAAAGAAAGGTGCACTTAAAAAGTGATGTAGGAGTTCCGGGCTCCAGGCGGACTCAGGCGGCAGGCCCAACCCTTCTGAATCTCCTCGCATCCCCACCGTTTCTCCTCCTTGGACCCCAGGTCGGTTGTCTGGGACTTTAAGGCGAACTCCCACCCCACCCCACCCGCAACCCGGATCGAGCCGGCCAGCAGTTCCGGGCTCCAGGCGGACTCAGGCTGCATGCCCGACCAACCTGGTCTTGTCACTCATCTTCTGACCCTTTCCCACTAGCCTTTGGACTCTTTCACTGCGCGCCGCGCGATTTCCTTTTTTCATTCTGTTTTCTTTGCTCTTGGAGTGTTGCTTATTCAGTCAATTGAAGGCTCACCTCTCCTTAGAGACAGTGAGGACTCTGGGCCATCCAGGGTAGTGGCAACAGTTAATGGTAATTGTGAGCAACAGGTAGCCCAACCATAAGGGAAATCATCAATTTTCTAAGTCTGTACAACTTTTAACAATCAGTTAGGAAGAAACATATAGATTACCTGATGACTAGGAACAATCGCAGAGGCTCAAGGAATATGAGCAACCAAGAAAAGGCCTCTCCCCCACGGGAAATCATCAAGCCTACACCACCCACAGTCAATACCATGGACGTCGTGGACATGTCTGATAAGGAATTCAGATTATTTGTAGTGACCAAACTAACTGAGATGGAAGAGAAAAGAGACAAGGAGCTCCAGGAGATGAGGAAGTCCTTCAGTGTCTTGAAAGAAGAAATGGATACCTTAAACAAGAACCAGATGGAACTTTTAGGATTGAAGAATGTGATACAGGAAATCAAAACCTCCCTTGAAAGTATTAAAAGTAGGTTAGACCAGGCAGAAGATCGAATCTCCAACGTAGAAGACAAAACATCTGACCTAGAAAAAAGTATCAAGAAGATTGAGAAAACAACCATGAAAAATGAGGATAATATACGAGGAATACTGGATACTATCAAGCGCCCCAACATCCGGATAATTGGTATTCCAGAAGAGGAAGAAAATAATAAGGGCCTAGATAATTTATTCCACGAGATCCTGGAAGAAAACTTTCCAAATCTAGAAAGGCATTCAAGTATCCAGACCCAGGAAATACATAGGACCCCGGGTAGAATCAACCCAAGAAGATCTTCTCCAAGGCACATTATAGCCAGACTGGCAAAAACAACAGATAAAGACAAGATACTAAAGTTGGCAAGAGGGAAATGCCAGGTTACTTACAAAGGTCACCCCATCAGGCTAACATCGGATGTCTCGGCTGAAACAATGCAGGAAAGGAAAGAATGGGGAAGCATAGTAAAAGTGTTGAGTGAAAAACAATTTCAACCAAGAATACTATACCCAGCAAAATTATCTTTCATATGGGAAAAAAAGATAAAAACATTCTCGAATAAACAAAATTTGAAGGAATTTACCAACTCCAGACCAGCTCTTCAAGAGGTTCTGAAGGGAGTACTAGACCAGGAAAGCTAAAAAATCAGAGACAGTTATACGAGAACAAAAAGCAATCAAGATAATGGCTCACTTAATGATAGGATCAGGTACGGAAATATCGATAATTACATTGAATGTCAATGGATTAAATTCTCCAGTTAAGAGACATAGACTGGCTGAATGGATAAGAAAACAGAAACCCTCTATCTGTTGCCTACAAGAAACTCACCTTATGGATAAAGACATACATAGACTAACAGTCAAGGGCTGGAAAAAGATACTCCATGCAAATGGAAATCAAAAAAAGGCTGGAGTAGTGATATTGATCTCAGACAAAATAGATTTCAAGACAAAGACTGTAAGAAGAGACAAAGAAGGGCATTATATAATAGTAAATGGAGTAATCCAGCAAGAAGACATAACCCTTATAAATATCTATGCACCCAACTCAGGTGCACCTAAATATGTGAAGGAAAGACTGCTGGAGCTAAAAGGAGAGATAGGGAGAAATACTACAATTGTTGGAGATCTCAACACCCCATTATCTCCTATAGACAGATCTTCTAGACAGAAAATAAACAGAGAGATACAGGACTTAAATGATACTATAAATGGAATGGGCTTGACAGATATCTATAGAACTTTCCACCCTACGTCCACAACATATACATTTTTCTCACCCTGACATGGAACCTTTTCAAATATAGATCATATATTAGGACACAAATCAAGCCTTTATAGATTCAAAGGCATAGAAACTGTACCCAGCATCTTCTCTGACCATGATGGAATTAAACTCAAGATTAATTTCAAGACACAACCCCGAAGATACATGAACACATGGAGACTGAACAACCTACTTCTGAATGACTTCTTCACTACTGAAGAAATTAAGGCTGAAATAAAAAAATTTATGGAAACTAATGATAATGAGTACACAAGTGTCCAGAATCTATGGGACACAGCAAAAGCAGTCATAAGAGGGAAATTCATAGCAATTAGTGCGCATAAGAAAAGGATAGAAAGATGGCAAGTAGATAACTTATCATCATGCCTCAGAGAATTGGAAAAACAACAACAAACAAACCCCCAAAATGCCAGGCAAAAAGAAATAATAAAGGTTCAAGCAGAAATAAATGAAATAGAAAATAAACGAACCATACAGAAAATAAATGAAAGCAAAAGCTGGTTCTTTGAAAAGATTAACAAGATCGACACACCATTGGCTAGACTGATTAAGAAGAAGAAAGAAAGAAACCAGATTAATCAAATATGTGATGAAACAGGCAATATTACCACAGACATAGCAGAAATACAAAATATCATTAGAGGATACTATGAGCAACTTTACGCCAACAAACAAGATAACCTGGAGGAGATGGACAAATTCCTGGATGCATATAATCTACCAAGATTGGATCAGGAAGACATAGAGAACCTGAATAGACCCATAACAAGCCAGGAGATTGAATCAGTAATAAATAACCTCCCAACAAAGAAAAGCCCAGGCCCAGATGGCTTCACTTGTGAATTCTACAAAACTTTTAAGGAAGAGTTAACCCCTATCCTACTAAAATTATTTCTAAAGATTCAAAAGGAAGGAAACCTTCCAAACTCATTTTATGAAGCCTCCATCATCCTCATCCCCAAAACAGATAAAGATATGACAAAAAAGGAAAACTACAGACCAATATATTTGATGAATATAGACGCGAAAATTCTCAACAAGATACTCGCAAATCGTATCCAACAACATATAACAAAGATCATTCATCACGATCAGGTAGGCTTTATACCAGGGATGCAAGGTTGGTTTAATATACGCAAGACCATAAATGTAATACACCACATTAACAGAAAGAAAGATAAAAACCATATGATCATCTCAATTGATGCGGAGAAAGCATTTGATAAAATACAACATCCTTTTATGATTAAGACTCTCAGTAAGATTGGTATAGAAGGGTCATTTCTGAACACAATAAAAGCAATCTATGAAAAACCTACAGCTAACATTATACTGAATGGGGAAAAGCTGAAAGCTTTTCCTCTGAAAATAGGTACTAGGCAAGGCTGCCCACTTTCTCTACTGCTCTTTAATATAGTACTGGAAGTCTTAGCTATTGCAATCAGAGAAGAGAATAATATTAAAGGCATTCGAATAGGCAAAGAAGAATTGAAAATATCTTTATTTGCAGATGACATGATGGTATACTTAGAAGACCCAAAGGTATCCATGAAAAAACTGCTTGAAGTAATAAGTGAATACAGTAAGGTGGCAGGATACAAAATCAATATCCAAAAATTTATAGCATTTCTATTTATGAACAACAAGTTGAACGAAGCAGAGCTGAAGAAAGGAATCCTTTTCACTGTAGCCACAAGGTGTATAAGATACCTAGGGATAAACCTAACTAAGAAAGTCAAAGACCTTTATAAAGAAAACTACGAAAATCTTAAAAGAGACATTGAAAGTGACATAAAAATGTGGAAGGACATCCCATGCTCCTGGATTAGAAGAATTAACATAATCAAAATGGCAATTCTACCCAAATTAATCTACATGTTTAATGCAATTTCAATCAAAATACCAGAGATATTCTTCAGAGATCTAGAAAAGGCAATCATAGAATTTGTCTGGAACCATAAAAGACCTCGTATTGCAAAAGCAATCCTGCGCAAGAAGAATGGAGTAGGAGGCATATCACTCCCTGATCCCAAGATATACTATAAAGCTGTGGTCATCAAAACAGCATGGTATTGGCATAAAAACAGACAAGTGGACCAATGGAAGAGAATAGAGACCCCAGAAATAACCCCCAAAGCTTACAGCCAACTGATCTTTGACAAAGGATATCAGTCAATCCACTGGGAAAAGGAAAACCTCTTTAGTAAATGGTGCTGGAAAAACTGGGTATCCACCTGCAGAAAGATGAAACTGAACCCCCATCTTTCACCATTAACAACAGTCAGCTCAAAATGGATCAAAGATCTGAACCTAAGACCTCAAACAATAAAACTACTGGTGGAACATGCTGGGGAAACTCTGGGAGATATTGGAGTAGGCAAAGACTTCTTAAATAAGACTCCCAAAGCACAGGCAATAATCCCTAAAATAGACAAGTGGGACTATATTAGACTAAGAAGTTTCTGCACAGCAAAGGACACAGTAACAAGTGTGAACCGACAACCCTCAGAATGGGAAAATATTTTTGTTAAATATACCTCAGACAAGGGACTGATAACCAGAATACATAGGGAACTCAAGTGCCTTAGGCAAAAAAAAAATGATGAACCCAATTAAAAGATGGGAAAATGAGCTGAACAAAAGTCTCTCTAAGGAAGACATTCGAACAGCCAAAAAGCATATGAGAAAATGCTCAACATCCCTCATCATAAGGGAGATGCAGATAAAAACTACAATGAGATACCACCTAACCCCTGTCAGAATGGCAAAGATTAAGAATATCAAAAGTGATAAGTGTTGGCGGGGATGTGGTGAAAAGGGAACCCTCCTACACTGTTGGTGGGAATGTAAACTAGTTCAACCACTGTGGAGAACAATATGGAGGTTCCTCAAAGATCTACAAATAGAACTACCATTTGATCCAGCAATCCCACTTCTGGGTATTTACCCAAAAGACAGGAGAACGCTCAGTCAGAAAAGTGCTTGCACATCAATGTTTATTGCAGCATTATTCACAATTGCCAAGACATGGAACCAACCTAAATGTCCACAAACTGATGAATGGATTGGAAAAGTGTGGTATATATACTCTATGGAATACTACTCAGCCATAAAAAATAACAAGACCCTGGAATTTGATAGAAAGTGGTCAGATACGGAGGATATATTGCTGAGTGAAGTAAGCCAGGCTATGAAAGATAGATATTGTATGTATCCACTCAATATATACCGACTATCAGCACTCTATAATAGAGAGCAAAAAATTGGAGGACATAAAAGCAGTGAAGGTACTTAATGAGAATAGGACAGTGTGGAATGGGGGAAGTGAAGAGAAGAGAATAGAGAAAGATAACAAGTGAACAATAGAGAGGCAGGACATTAGTGAGAAAGAGAAATGGCTTATTAACTGTTGATGTTGACATGTATAGTATTCTCAACTGGATTTGTCTGAGAAGTATTTCATGATGGGCAAAGTATTTGTACAAGCAAAATGAGAAATAGCAATTGACTGTTTTAAAAAATAATTAGAATAATAATAATAATGATTGGGGAAAACATAGAAAAGATATTGAATGTTAAAGTGGGGAGATTAATGTCTCTGTACTGACTGACATGCATGGCATTCCCTTTTGAAAAAGCAATGTAATACACTGTAAAGTTATATGTAATTCAATGTAATATAAAGAAGAATATGATGATAATAATAAAAAAAAAAAGTGATGTAGGGCCAGTTTCATAGTCTAGTGTTTAAGGAAACCAGATTCCACACAGCCAATGGCAGTCTGAGTCCCAGCTGTGGTGGCTTAAAAAACATGCCGAGTTCTGGCACGCACACGTGGCCTATGGCAAAAACCTCTCCCCCCCCCCAAAAAAAAAAAAAAAAAAAGAAAAATACATGCTGAGTGCCTCTGCATGAGTGCCCCAAATCCCAACAGGATAGAGAATTATAGAAAGGATTGTGGTGTGACCATTACCCCTGGTGTGTGCTTTCGCGCTCTCTCTCTCTCTCTCTCTCTCTCTCTCTCTCTCTGTCCCTCTGTTTCTCTCTGCTGAGTGCACATACCTTCTGGTAATTGCCAAAAAAAGTAAAATTTATTTACTTAATAACTTTTTAAATAATTATTTCCCTCAAATCATAGTATTAAACATCTGTATTCACCAATGTTCTACTGTAGCTGATTGCTTTTATCAGGGATTCTATGTACTTGCTAGTTGCAATTTGCTAACAACCTCAACACAACACCCCAAACACTAACAATACCAATTACCTGGTAAATTCATTGACCTTTTCTACTACTGCTAATATTTCTTCAGATCTAAGCATTTCCATAATGTTCATAATCTGAGCTGGTCCTACCTATACAAATTCAGCACTTAATTAATAGCATTCCAGGGAGTTGGGGCTGGTTACTCCAGCTTGTACAATCTCTCCTGTTATATTTTGTATCTTGCTGTGCTAAAATCTGCAGTTGTGTCTCGTAATAGAGGGGATGAGGGCCAGCCATAGCGTAGCAGTTGAGCACCACTTATAGAGAGCCGGATCCCAAGATCTGACAACGTGGGAGACATTCCTGGGATGTGTGTGTGTGTGCCCAGCATCCTGACGAGATGGACAGGTGGAGGAGGGCAAATTCTCGCGCGGCCACACCTCACAAGGTGTTTTTCTATCTTTCTCTCTTTGGCAAGTGCACATGTCCTCTGGCAATTAAAAAAAATAAAGGGGATGAAATGAGACCCTTCCTAAGAGGGTTGCTACAGAATTAAAGAAATTCATATACATTTTAAAAAGATTTACAGACCAGTAGTTAGCATAATGGTTATGTTGCTGGACTCCCACATAGTCGACCGCGGTTCTAGTCCTGGATCCGGTGGCTTAAACTCATGCTGGGTGCATGTGCGTGCGTGCCCAAAATCTTGAGAGGAGAATGGAGGAGAAGAGATTGCAGTATGGCCATCTCCACCATGGGGGGTGATTTCCTGCTTTCTGTCTCTGTCTCCCTCTGTCTTTCTGGCGAGCGCATGTGCCCTATAGCAAAAAACCTCCCAAAAATGATAAAAGATTTATTTATTTAATTTGATTTGTTATTATTATTTTTTAAATTTGACCAGAGTGAAACAGAGAGAGAGCAAGAGAGAAAGAGAAAGTGAAAACAAGCTTCCAGGTCCCAGATTTAAACCATGGTCAACCATGTGGGAGTTCAACACCTTAACCAACATACCAGCTGCTGGCCCCAGGAATTAATATTTACCATAATCTTAGAACCATGGCTGGCATATAGAAAACCTGTACGTGTTAGCCTTGATGGGCACTCTGTATCCTTTGATTAGTTCAGGCCCTCACATACATATTGCAATTTTCTTCTAAGTAGGGTGTATTCGTAGTCAGTAGGATACCCTGTCATTTACTTATTCTTCCATCTTTTACTTAATTCAAATGACTTGGTGGTGGGAATGGGAAAGCAGGAGAAAATGTATTTTATTTACATATTCTAGGTGTCTATTACCCTTACTTAATGATCAATAACTGAGGTTCCATTTGTTGATCACTATTAGGATATAAACAAAACAGGTGGCCAAATTTAGATGCCTATCAAAACTATAGGGCAGGAATTCCCTGTCAATACAGCCATGCATTTGTGTGGCATATTGGCATTTTGATGATGAACTACATCTCTGCTGAGCTCCTATAACATAATACTATATAGCCTAGGTGTGTAGTCAGCTGTCTTAGTTGGCTATTGCAATGCTAAAAGAAATACCTGAAACTAAGTGACTTATAAAGAAATAGAGGTTTATTTGACTCATGATTCTGGTAGCTGGAAAGTCCAACTGCATGGGGCTGGCATCAGGCTGGCTACATCACCACGTGGTTGACAGAATCAGAAAGGATGGTGGGCACGTGCAGAGAGAGCAGCCTGGCCAGCCATCTTCCCTTGTAACAACCCACCCTCACAAAAACTAACCCTTCTCAGGAGAGCTAGAATTTGCTTGATCTCTTATGAGAGTATTAATCCACTCATGAGGCTGATGTCTTCATGACATCATAATATTATAATATAAAAATAAAAATAACAAATTAAATAAATAAGTGAGACCTACCCACTAGTTCTCACCACCTCCCAACACCATTACAGTGGGAACATAATTTTAGAACATAAATCTTCAGGGAACAAACCATCATCCAAACAAAATATCTGAATTTGTGTGACTACAATCTGTGGTGTTTGCACAATGATCACCTCATGGCACCTTGCAAAGTATGCATCTCTGTACTTGAGTACCACATGAATGTACCTAATAAAATTAGCCATATTTTCTAAAAAGAAACAAAGAAAATTCACTGACTTCAGCCACAACACAAGAGGGAATGGTCCAGGACCAGCCAGGTGGCATGGCGATTAAGGTGGCTGGATTCCACATGGTCAACTGTGCAGTTCAAGTCCCAGACCTGAAGGATTAAAAACCACATTGGGTCCATGCCTGCACCACATCCTGAGAAGAAAATGATGAAGAATGCACTGTGGCATGGCCATATCCCCTGGAGGTGCTTTCTCATTTCCCCTCTTTCTCTCTCTGACAAGAGCACACACCCTATGGGAAATGAAAAAACAAGAAGAGGGTGTGGTCCAGCATTATAAACTCCCAAAACCCACAACCAAGAAGAGAAGAAGACTCGCGAGCGAGCTGCGCATAAGGTGGAGGTATGTGTAGCTCCTCACCCTGTGCACCTGAGCCCACAAAAGCAAAGAATTCTTACCAGAGCCCATCCTCTGAGGAGAGGCAAACTAAAAGGCATTTTCAGTTTCTTACTGAAGAATAATGAACTCATTGCATGGTAGAAAGAGAGACAGTGAACAACAACCAAAAATGAATAACATGGGACTATTTCTCTGGGTTAAAATGAAGGCTGCAAGGCCGAGGCATGGGCATGAATCCCAGCAGACCTCCGTGGGAATGAGATATGCTCGCCTCTGTGTGCCCTTGTGCACACTGGCTCAGGGCCTGTAACCGAAAGTCAGAAGGAGCCACCACAGCTGTGCTCAGGAAGTGCTCTCCTTCCACCAAGGCTTCTCTCTACCAGCAGCAAAGTGCTGGTGACCAACTGCCAGCCTCCACCTCGCCCACTCCCAGCTGCTTGTCATGTACCAGCTACTTTAAAGTGTGCTTCTGCTAGATCCCCAATAAATTAGGAACCCACCCCCGAAATACACCATCACAACAGGTGATACGGGTGGGTAGAGAGTAGTGAGGTTCAATCCAGCACCAAAGCTAGGGTCAGCAGGAGGCAGACATGCCTGGATATCATTCCTCAGATGCTCTGTTAGTGGAAGACTGAACCCAGGAAACAGCCCTCCCTTCTACCTCAATTTTCAGCTGATGATTTTCTCCCACTGGACGGATGGATAGCAAAGAACCAAGAGTGCCCAGGTCTCGCAAAGATGGAAGTTTATCAAGGGGTGTAGGAAACCCAGGACATATCCAGTGGCCTCAAAGAGAAATCTCAGGAGACAGTGGAGTCTCTTCAAAGGTGCAATGTCCTTCTCTAGATCTGTCCATCAGGATCATCTCTGGAGCCCCAACTGAGATCTGTCATCAGAGGGGAGTCTTCTTTGTCCCCATGTCTTTCTTACTGTAGGCTTTGCTCTGGGGCTGCATTCTAAACCACTGGATGCAGCTAGGGATGATTCTGTCCCCCCACCAGTGTTTTTGGTGGAACCTGGAGATGTGTGACTGGCACCTGGCAGGTAGGGACAGGGATGCTGCTAGCTTCTTACATCCGAAGGCATTTGTACTATTTCATAACTTGTCTCTGAAATGTTACTCAACTTGCTGTACCTTAAAAGAAAAAACTATAAAATAATTCTTTCTGGCAAATAGTAATTTCCAAGTCATTGCTGAGTTTTCAGCTGAAGAGGAGAGTGCAGCAGTTCTGGGCATGGGCAATGGGATCACCTGTGCCCCGTCAGCACTGTGGTCTTAATGCTGTGGATCTGCCCATGTTTGGATTTAGGGAGCAGATTCTCACCCAGGTAGGCAGCTGTCTAATGGCACAATGCAGGATATAGATGGGGCAGCAAGACCATACAGTCAACCAAATCACGGCACTGAAAATGGGAGATGTAAACTCAAGTCTGAGCTCACCACTCCTTGGATTGAGACTTCAGGTCTCTTCCTACCATTTCTGTGCCTCATTTTCCTCACTTTGAAACAAAGAGGCTGGGACGTAACAATCTGAACAATCTTGCTGTAGGAGCTGGAGAATCAATATTTCTGTAACACTTATTTTTAGATTAAAAAAAAGTCAACTTGAGTGTAGCTGCAAACAAAAGTATCTCATTTCCCCTCTCAATAGCTAATTCTCCAGCAGTCAGAATTCAGAACACATGTAGCTTGATTTACGGTGGCAACCTGTAATTTGTGTGAGAAAGACTTAATTTAGAAGAACGCACATGTCATTTTTTTTCATAACCAAGTAAGAGTTACAATTAGTTTGATTCATATGCTGTCACGGATGTCTCCACCACATGCACGGTGAACAATAAGAAGTTTCTAAGGCAGCTCTTGATAGAGAGAACTATTTTTCAGTTGTGTAATTAATACTAACCATAAATCCTCCTCCATTCCCCTCTTGAGCATCCCATGCTTGCTCCATCATCAACTTCTATGAAAAGGTCATTAAGCAGGAAAACTACTGAGTAGACTCTCCGATTGCCACCAAGGTAGCTGAATTCCTGCGCAGAATCCTATCTGTGGGAAGTGGCCAAAACGAGGACAAGCGAAATACTCAAAATAATTGACAAAATAAAAAATCTCTGAGCTCTTTCTTCCAATATTCCAAACATCTTAATATGTAGCAAATAATATTGCTCTGTCTCAAGTCAGATGAATCAAAATGTTTTCCCAGTATTTGAAAAGCAAGTAGGTGCAAGACTGAATTTCAAACAGAACAGGCAAGCTACTACTAACTAAAGAATCAAAGTGCTCACGATTGCTGCATCTCCAGGTACAAAATTCCTCCCTGGCTTATCATTTATCTGCATTATCAAATGTTTTATTAAAATTACACTGAGGATTATCTCATCAAAAAGGAATAAAGCCCAGCCAACAGATTAAATCATAGAGACATTATCATGTGGGACATGGAATAGCAGGCATAGAATGAATGGAGTTCAATTTTAAAATGTGTGTGCACACATTTCTGAGATCATCGACGGATGTACAGTTAGTATGTAAAGAAAGTTTTCATTTCTATCAGGTCGTTGGGAGAGTCATGATGCATTTTCACATAGAAAAATATAGAAAAAGCACATCGTGACTTTCCCTACAATTCAGTATCATGTTAAATAAAAGCGTAAGAGTATAGAGCTGCAATAAAGCCATTCAATCCATGCACATTTTGTCATAAAATGAATAAAACAGTTACGTAAGTAAAATGATCAAGCATCTTGCACATAATATGCATTCAGTAGACCTTGAGAGAATGAATGTTATTTTAAGACACCAGCCCAACCCTCTATACTTGGATTGTAGCAGCATCTTCAACTGAATAATGATGGCAAACCTCAGTTAGAAAGAATCAGAGGAAAAATTTTAATGTCTTTGTATTGACTGATATGCATGGTATTCCTTCTGGAAAAATAAATGTAATACACTGTAAAGTTATATGTGATTCAATGTAATATAAACAAGACTATGATAATAATAAAAAATACTTGGAAAAAAAGAAAAATGAAAGAAAGAATCAGAGAAAAATACAGAACGAGGTGCCACCATCTTCACAACTGAGACCCCTCAATCATGTGGACACTGCATGCTGGGGCAGAAATCAGCAGCCCCCAGCGCTACAAGCCCCTCTTGTTTTCGCATGTCCTATGGTGTACACAGCCTGTCTTAGGTTAACTGTGCAACGTTCTTCATATATTGGGCACCAAATTAAAGCACATTCATCAAAAATCCATAATACTGGGTTGTCTGGAAAGTCACACGCTTTTTTTGCATAGAAAAACATAGAAAAATATGTCATGATTTTCCCGACAACCTAGTATTAGATTGGAGAACACTAGAAATCCAAGATGTGTAACTCACCCCAGCCATTCCAGCCCTATCGTGTCTGTGTGCTTTTCTGCTCTCCCTCATCAGGGAGACACAGACTGGTAGTCACTGTAGTGAGTCTCTGCCCTCTTGCCAACCCATGAGACAAGCCTTTGTCCAGTTGCTCTGAGTCTCCTTTCACTAATCCCAGCATCAGTCTTTTCTTTTTTCATCCTTCTCTTAATGTATACTTCATTATCCCATTACCTCCTAGGACTGCGCTACCTACAGAGGATGATAAGATGCCCAGGACATAAACCCTCTTGTAAGGTGCTCGTAGTTGACATAGAAGAGCTGGGACATGAGGCATAGAGAAGTAGCAGACACTGGGAGTTCTTTTAATAGAATCATGTTCTAAAGTAGAATTGGGACACTGAGGGTAGACCAGCTGTCCAGAGAATAGAGTTGCAATTATGACCTGCAGTAGGAGAGAACTGGGCAGGGAAACAGGAAGCAAAGGGGCACCACGAGCTAGCTCAGAGCCAGTGGCACCACCCGCCCTGCACTAAGGCTCTGTGGGGAGGTACAGAGTGGGGCTTTTGGGACCAGGCAACCAGGGCCGACATTCCAATCCAGACATTATACACAGCTGTGATTTTGGACCTCATACATGGGAACCTTAGTTTGTCATCAGCAACAGAGGAAAGTTTCCCCAAAACTTGTATACTTTCGTTGACTTTCTAATGCAAACATAAATTATCTCTAGACATAATGCATAATGTGGGCACTAAATAAAGATGCTTTCCTTTCTTTCTAACAACCTAGAAAATGCCTGTTACATGTGTTGGTGATGCATGAACACACAGGGAGGTGGTCCTTCTTTCTACCAGAATTTGGAAAAAAATATAAAAGATTTTTCTCTGAGAATCACTTCCCCTGTTGCCCCCCAGCCCTACCCCCCCCCCAATAAAAATAGCCCATAAACAGTCCCATAACAGACATCTTAAAAAGGCACATGGACTGTCAGGGCCCAGCAGAGATCAACAGACACAGGCTGGGCATCACTGAAGTACAAGGGCAAAGGAGTTGGAGAGGACTAAGGGGACAGGACAGTGTCTGCCCAGCACTGCTCAAGGGAGAGGCCAGGCAGGCCAGGACCACAGTGTTTATAGCAGAGTAGACCAGTCCAGCTGTGTAGACAATGGAGTTGCAAGTCTGACCCACAGGAGGAGAGGATAGAGCAGGGATGCAGACAGCCAGAGGGGCACCACCTGCCAGCTCAGAGCAAGTGTTGTGGCACCTCCAGCCCTGCACCTGGGCTCTGTGGAGGGGGCAGAGTTGAGCTGCTGTAAGAGACTGATACATCTGGTTCTGACAAGTCCTCCACTGTGCTGGCTCTGGCCTGCTCCTGGGCCTCAGTTACAAATACAACCGGCCTCCAACACACACGGTCTGCTCCTGGGAGATCTTACTTAGGTGACAGTGGGAATGCTCGACGTCAATTCATAAGTTATCTGCTTTTGCTTTTGGAGCATCGGTATCTACAAGCCTGGTGTATGTGTGAGCTTCTGAGAGAGGGGGAACTCTTGGTGCCAACAATGGAGCTGCTGAGCCTCTAGAGAGAAAGACCAGCCGGGCCCTGTGGGTCCTATCTTGGAGCACTTCCAGACAGACACTCAGGACATGCGGGGATGCCTGTGATCACCGGGTACCTTCAATGCAGCCGAAGAAGCCAGGGAGAGAGGACAACAGCCCAGTGACACCAGGACTCCTTAGCACCCAGTATCTCATGTTAATGCCCCCAAAGAAATCTTTCCTTGCCATGTCTCTTTGAAAGAGAAATGGAAAATAGAAATAACTCTCTAAAGTTGAAGTAAAATTTTTAAAATAAACTTTCAATTTATCAGTGAGTGAAAAAAAATAACCTCATTTTTCTAAATTGATCAACTCAGGCTACTTTGTCCCATCTTTGGCCATCAAATGTTTTTTATTAGACAGCTTTATTCTTTAAAAATGGTCATATAACCTCAATTTCAATGGTTTCCACAAACAGAAAGTGCTTACCATACCTTGCAAAACTATTTTCTTTTCTTTTTTTTTTAGAGGTTTTTGCAATAGGATGCGTGCACTCACAAGAAAGACAGAGAGAGACAGAGAGACAGAAAGCGATAAATTACCCACCCCCCAGGGGGGGGGGATGGCCATGCCACAATCCCTTCTCCTCCATTCTCCTCTCAGGATCTTGGGCACACACGCACATGCACCCGGCGTGAGTTTAAGCCACCAGGTCCGGGACTTGAACCACGGTCGACTACATGGCTCAAACCACGATTGACTACATGGGAGTTCAGTGACATAGCCATTACGCTAATGGATGGTCCCAAGAAAGCAAGCCACTAAGTCCAGGGACTTGAACCTTGATTGGCATGTGGGAGTGTCCAAGCGCCTTAACCAACACACCACCTGCTGGTCCCCTGCAAAACTATTTTCAATGTATAAGGCTTTGGCATGCTAAACCTGGATGCTTCCAACTTGAGCTCTAAGGAATGGACAGGCTATTTCACTATTTCAGTCATGTGAGGCCACAGTTAGGAAATAGCCTTCCAGCCCAACTTGCTGACATGTGTCCGCTACCCTTGAAATTTCATTTAGAGAAAAGAATTCCCACACAGCACAGAGTACAGACCTTCTTCCAAGAGAAAGATTTCTGAACTGTGCAAAACTCTATGTGGGTCTGCCTTTCCTGAGGTTCTTGTCTCTTATCCCAAGGTCCTACTTGCCAGAATCCTAACCAAGCACTTGGGCCTAACCAAAGAAGTTCCCTTGTCTGGCTTCACATAGTGTGTCATCTACAGAGGGCTCTGGCTGGTCTTCCAAAAGAACCACCATTCAGTGAGCAGAATATTGGCCAGACATCAATGATGCCCATCTCAGAACCCAGAGAAAATGCCCTTAACTTGTTTTCCTTAATGTTGGATTCTTATTGCCCACAAATGCCGAAGCCACGATGTTTTAGAGCGACTCAGTTAAAAGCCACAGTACTGGGGTCTCCTGCTGAACACTGGAACCTGGGCCTAGGCTGGTGGCTGCAGGCCAAAACTCCACAGTGGGCAGGATGCCAAATGCAGGGTTGCATTCAAGAACAGGGGCTGCCCCTCACTCCACTTCGCAGTGGCCCATTCCTGTTCTCCGTGGAATGGCTGGGCTGTGGGTCACTGTTGGTGTGTAGGATTCTTCTTTCTATTGGTGGCTAAGTCTGTATTAGTCTTGGAGATATGAATGTAACTCTGTCCACTGCAGTCACTTAATAGGTATTTCTTACTCACTGTTGTAAGAATTCTGTGATTGATATAAAAACCAAGTGATAAACAGAATAATATATCCCTATACTAACTCTTCTGGATTGCCAGCCTTTCTCATCAATGTTTCTACTCTCAGTGTAGTCCAACTGAATACATTAATCCACGAATGAACGTTTGAGTCTGAGTACAGATTCAGACAATGTGTGCATGTGCTATGGCATCACCCTGGATTTACTGCAGACCCGATAAAGCAGGATGTGGAGGGGAGACCTGAGAGCACTCCCCAAATAGGTGAACGTCTGGCAGACTCCTCTACTTTTTTTCTTTCAAAGATGCCAGTTCTGCTTCTGTTTGGGGCAAAGGCAGAGAGCTCAGAACTTTTCCGTGTGCCCTTTGCCTTCCACGTATACCATAAACACAGATATTTCTCGCTAGAGATTTCTGACTCAGACCGAAGACCAGGAAATGCCGGGAGATCTGGAAGCAATGCTATCCAGGTAAGTGGATTTGGCAATAAAGGGCTGTCCCTCCCGGAGAAGCTTTTCTCGACCTCACATGAGAGGTGTTCCAACCATGTGAAAAGCACCCAAGGCTCCAGCACTATCAGTGAAAAACAGGACAGGAAGCAGCACAGCTGTGTGAGGAGCTGCCAGCAGGGTGGTAGGCAGTGAGGGGCAGGTGGCCGCTGGTCTGCTGGGAGGGCTGTGGAGGGACGGGGCAAGGCAGGCAGCAGTGACACTGCTGGAAGGCCAGCAGCTGCTGTCTGCACTGGCAACAGCTGGCTGAGGAGTCTCAGCTGCTTTCCGCCCATGACCTTGAAAAGGGGACAGCTGTATTCATCAACATTCTTTTGCTTCCAGAGCACCAACTGCTGCCCAAATTTTGAACATTGGCTTGGCTGGGAAATCATGACATCCTCTTAAGGAGATGCTTTGTGTTACCTTATGCTATTTTATTTCATTAAGACAGAGAGAGAGAGAGAGAGAGAGAGAGAGAGAGAGAGAGAAACACCAACAGTTGGCCAGCCCAAAGTGTCAGCAGCCCATGGGCCCATCATGTTTGAGCGGACCTGTGAGGTGACCTGGAGCCCTCCGCACTGCCTCCAGCATTGCGTGCAGTGCCCCTATTGTCTGTGCAACCTCTGCTGGGCACCTATTACCTGTCTGACCCCAATATTGTCTCCCTAAAATCTGCAGTCCTCTTTCTCCTTCATGTTTGTATGTTCTACTCAACAATGTTTACATTACCATATGACTGAGAGTTACTGAAAAAAAGTTATGCAGCTACACATGATTAGCAGAGAAAGGGCCTCCCAGAACACCACATCCTGACCCCCACAACCTGTGACTCTACTCCTTACAGAGCAAAGGGGACTTTCAGATGTGGCAAAGAGAAGGATCGTGGGGACTGGTAACAGCCTGGTGATTGAGGCAGCTGGATTCCACATGGCTGATCATGACTTGCGTTCTGAGCCCAGAACCCTTAAAAACATGCTGGGCCCATGCCCAGGATCCCAATGGGCTGGAAAAGAGGACGAGAAGGGATTTCGGTGTGAGCATATCCCATTGGAGAATGCTTCCTCCCCAACCTCATTCTCCATCTCTCCATCTCTCTCTGGAGAGCCGCTCACCCTCTAGCCATTGTGAAATAAGGTAAGGATCTCTGGATGAGGAAATCATCTCGAATATGCTGTTAGATCCAGAAGACTCAGAAGAGTTTATATAAGAGGAAGATAAGGTCAAATTAAAAACAGACATGCCGATGAAAGCAGAGAGACTGGAAGCAGCTACACTATTGGCTTTGCAGACTCAGGAGGGGCCACAGAGAAGGTGGGGGGCAGCCTGTGGCACAGGGCAAGGCAAAGGGAAAGGTCACCTACTGAGGCCCCAGAAGGAAGAAGCCCTGCTGGCCCTTTTTAGACTTCAGTCCTGAATAACCGTAAGAACCGATTCATATTCTTTGGAGGCACTGAGTGTAATTCATCCCAGCAGCCATAGGAAATAGCATATCACGTACAAAGCAGCAGCTACTACCCCAGAACTTCTTTTTTTTTTTCTTTTTTCTTTTTTGGAGAGGTTTATGCTATAGGGCACGTATACTTGCCAGACAGGGAGAGACAGAGAGACAGAAAGCGAGAAATCACCCCCTGGGGGGATGGCCACACCGCAATCCTTTCTCCTCCATTCTCCTCTTGGGATCTTGGGCACGCAAACACACGTGCCTGGCATGAGTTTTAAGCCACGGGGTCCTGGACTTGAACTGTGGTCGACTACATGGGAGTCCAGCAACATAGCCATTACACGAACTGCTGGTCCCGCCAGAACTTTTTTATTTAAATAATTTTTTCATTTTAATTGTGTATATACATTCAATCACATTATTTAGGTTACAAAGTGAACATTTCAATATGTGAACATTTCTCCGTAGTCCAGTTGATCAAAATATCTTCAATCGATACCCCCATACCTTCCCATCCTGTCAATGCTCTGCCTCCTTCAGAGAAGCAGCAGGTGCAAAGATAAACTTAGCCCTGGTGTGGGGCGTGGGCTGGGCGGGGCCAGTGATGATAAATGGGAGTGGCTTATGGTATCTCAGCCAACAGCACAGTGGTGCTTCCTTCGGCTCCTGTCATAGGGCTGCACCTGGAGATGCACAGGGAGATGGGCTCTGTGTTCCCATGGCAAGGAAATGGCTGCTTGGTCATCTGTAACCACAGCTTCTTTTCCACCTGCAGGCCCAGGGTGAGTTCTGAGGGGGTGATCTCAGCCTGACATCTTCGGGTCATATTACTTCCACTAACACTTATTAAACAGTATTTATAATGAAATTTACTAAATGGGAAAAGCGGGACATTCTATGCTATTAGGGGAGGACTCCAGGGATTTCTGGGATGGGGTAGGATCAGAATTCATGGGGTGTGTAAAGAAAATACCAGAACCACTATTGATGCTTATCTTTTAACATTACAAGGAAGAATTCCAGCCATTTAATAACTTGATCAACAGTGGCACGCTCTCTATGGCACTGCCAGATACTCAGGTAGCACGTGCAGTAGAGGAGGCACCAGCATGGAAAGAGAGCTGGCGGGGAAGAGGACTAGAGCAGGCGGACTCTGTGGGGCACCACCGTGTACCACTGTGTACCGCCAAGTGGAAATGCATGGATCTAGAATGTTCTTTGTGGTCAACTCTATGGAAACTAAAACCAACATACATATTTATAAAATGATGAACTATCATTCCAGATAGGAGGTTTCCTGTTATCTTGACGACAGTATTAAAAGCATCATAATAGAGAAATGAACTTTTTTTGGCCCAAACTGGCTTAAATTTATTCATCTTTCTTGTCATGACAGAGAACTTCTGATATTGTGCTAGCTAAGAAATATTTTTGAACATACGTACTATCTCCTTTCAAAAAAAGGTAGTCATTTTAACAATGAGGGGAGAAATAATCTTTAAATAGAACCCATGCTGAACCCATGCTGTGGAGAAATCTTTCGAAAAGTGTGCACTTACAACTGTCTTTTCATGTGATTTTCTTACAAAAAAAAAAAAAAACCAAAAAACTCTTATATTTTTATAGCTAAATACTTTAGAAATAGTTTTTAAATTAGGTTAAAAATCTTTCACATTAAGGCTCATTTTTGGTAAATGGGCCTCGAAATCCATTGCCAAAAAATAAAAATGCAATACCTTTCAGTTGATTTCCAAGAAGAACTAATTGGCATCAGGAAAGCTGGAGAATGAACAGGTGTATTTCATCAAAAATTTCCATGGAAGTGTGTACATGATTGAAAACTTGAGTATCATGATTTAGAGGCCTGATGGTCGAGCCTCTCATTGTTGGATCATCTGGTCACTAAAACCATGTGTCAGAATAAAATGAAATACAGACCTTATAAGCAGTCTATTACTAATCATCAACCAAAAACTTTTAACTATTGGGACCAGCAGTTGGTCTAATGGCTATGTTGCTGGACTCCCATGTAGTCGACCATGGTTCGAGTCCCGGACGTGGTGACTTAAATTCACACTGGGTGCATGTGCGTGCATGCCCAAGATCCCGAGAGGAGAATGGAGAAGGGATTACAGTGTAGCCATCCCCCCTGGGGGTGATTTCTCGCTTTCTATCTCTCTGTCTCTCTCTGTCTTTCTGGAGAGCGCACATGCCCGATAGCAAAAAACAAAACAAAACAAAACAAAAACAAAACAAAACCGTTTAGCTATTATCTTTAGATTGGGGAATTTAACTCATTTAAATTTAGCATAACTACTGACTGAGTGATGACTGTCACCATTCATTCATAGTTTCCTGTTTGTCTTGTGTTTCCTTTGTCTTTTCCTCTCCTGCTAATGATGCATATTCCACAATAATGCACTTATGAAAATATTAATTGAGAAGGTTTAAGGTGTGTTTGAATGATTAAAGAGTAAATCGTTTAAAAGGTTTTTTGCCTTTTTCTACCCTCAATCCTAATTTGTCATTTATAATGTACACAAAATATTTGCACATGTAATTTATAAACATAAAATATACATACAAGGGTTAAAAATTTGACACATAGGAATGCACAACCAAAAATAATTTGAGGTCCCAAGCCTTAGAAATATATCTCCCTGCCCAAGAATTCCCCAAATCATCATGATAATAAAATAGCAATACTAAAATAAGTAGATAAGGAAATATACTGCCCTAGATCTTGGGCAAAGCCATTCATGCAGTGAATGTTCAGAGGTGTTTGGTACTGAAAGAACTGAATTCTGCACCTCAGAACACCTGCAGGAGCACCCCAGCCACTGCCCTCCTGTTAACTATCTTTCTCTGTCCCCACGCTGTGAAGGTTAATTTTGGGTATGAACTTAGCAGGAGCATTGTGCCCAACAGTCTGGGCAAACACTAATGTAGGTATTGCTGTGAAGGTTCCCCCCCGCCTTCCTGTGATTACAGCAGGTGGTGTGGAGGTTAAGGCAATAGACTCCCACATTACTGACCGGGATTTGAGTTCCAGACCTAGCAGTTCGAAAATCATACTGGGCATCTGTACATGTGTGCCTAAAATCTCAGGAGGAGAAGGGAGAACAAGCGATTATGGTGTGGCCATTGCCCTTGGGGTGTGATTTCTCACTTTCCATCTCACTGTCTTTCTGTCTCTCTCCAGCAAGCACACACACCCTATGGCAAAGAAGCAAAACATTTAACTGACACGGAAGTGGGTAACATCTTTGACTGGTCTAATATATAGTGTATTCATGCTTGGAAAATTAATTTTATATGTTGTAAAGATGTACAGTAATCAAATGTAAAAATGATAATAACAGAATTAAAGAAAAACTATGTGCTGTTGACTAAGTAAATCAAACCATCCTCATCTATTCAGTCAAAGGACTTAAATCAAATGTGGAAGAAAAAGCTCTGCCTCCGAGTTGAACACAGAAATTCTGAGCTTGCAGTACTCTAAGACCACCACACCGGCCTCACCTGTATCTCCAACCTGCCAGTTGGACCTGCACATTGCGGACCTGCCAGCCCCTCAATCACATAGGCCAGTTCTTTAAAGTAAACATCTTTAAATAAATCTCTTTCTCTCTCTCTTTATGTATACGTACCCTGCTGCCTCCCTGGGAGGACATCTCAGCTTTGGCTAACGGTGTCAGCCAACGTGGTGAGATCAGGGAGCATTGGAGGGAGAGACACAGATGACAGGCAGGGGTGAGGGAGAGCCCTGTGAGCCTACAGCTAGGGGTCTCTGTAGTCTGCAGTGGTGACCTAATGGTTGTGGTTAGCTGAGGGGAGGGGGTCCCTCGCATCCCACCGAGCACATGGACTATGGCTCCATTGCTCCATTGCCCCTAATTCTCCACATCACCCACTCCTGCTTTCCCATAACTGTCTTTATTTCAGCTGAGAGCCTGAATTTGGGAGCACCGACACACAGAATTACAGTCAAGACTAGAGGCATGAAAGTTCCATGTTCAGACCTATATATGTAGTTCCATTTTTCCAAGTTTACTTATTTATTCCATGAGCGATAGCAATAAAAAAGGAAGTGAGAGAGAGCACTCCTGACAGGGTCTCAGTGCCATGATTCGCCCCAGCCTCAGCCACCTCTGGATCACGGGCACACGCACGTCCAGGACACTCAGGGAAGTCACAGACACAGACCAGTAACTTTGCCCTGTGCATCTGCCTTGCAGGATGTCACGTCTTACTGCTGCACCACCGTCTGGCCCTAAGAATTTCCAGCTTTGGTTATCGTATTTATGTGGGCCTATCTGATAAGATTACACACAACTATGAGTACCATTTGGAAACTGAGCCATATGTAAATGACTGATCTCTGTAATCACCTGAAAAGTTGAGGGTAGCCCAATTTTAAATGTAAAGTTCACTTTTTCAACTAGTCTTTGGATGTACTAGTTTTGGGTAAATTGCACAAAATTAATAAAATTGTTTCCTGTAAATCGGGCCATTCCCATGGAATTGGTACATAACAGAGACCATTATTTATCCTCAGTAACCCAACGTGCTGTTCCCACAAGTGTCCCGTTACAAGCCATGGATATTTGAGGAGTGACTGGCAAGTATAACTCAGAAACCACAGAACTGTGGGTTTCAACACCAACTGCTGGAGGTTTTCAACACGTTTACAGAGAAATAGACAATGACTTTGGTGTCAATTTTATCATACTGTTTCGATTTTCATTCCAAAAACAGTGAACTGCATTGAAATAACCAACATAGGACAGTAATCTGGGTACTACGAAGTCCTTGAATAGAACACACCTATACACACACACACACACAAACACACACACGCATCTAGAAGATACTTTGGTTTACGCCAGCTCTCATCTTAAATTACACTACATTGAAGAGATATGTGTAATTATTTAAATTGTGCATAATGTAACTAGAGCTGGATTGAATAGAGTGAACGGCTGCAGAGTAAGGAAAACTGTACCTGTACTAAAAAGAAAACCCTTGTGAAGTTTTAGCCAATGGCATCTCTCTTCCTTTTAATCTCCGAATCGGAGTACTAACTTGTTGAAATATCTAGTTTTCAAAAAATTCTGCCTGAAATTCAAACCAAAGCACCAAGAAAACTCACTAAGATGGTTAATTATAAGTGTCAAGTTGACTGGGCCACAGCACCCAAATATGTGGTTAGACATTTTTCTGTATGTTTCTGAGAGCTGTGCTTGGATAAGATTAACATTTAAATTGGTGGACTCTGAGTAAAGCAAATTGGTCTCTTTAATGTGTTGAGTGTCTTAACAGAAAAAGACTGACCTCCCAGAGCAAGAGAGAACTCTGTAGCAGACTGACTCCGGTTGGAACCAAAACATCAGCTCTTCCCTGGGTCTCTTGCCCTCCCCATAGATTTTGGACTTGTCAGCCTCTATAGTCGTGTAAGCTAATTCCTTAACTTCCTTTCTACACATACACACATCCCATTGGTTCTGTTTCTCCACCTATATTTCCTAACTAATACACTCAGGATTAATAAAGGCTACTGATTCTGATTCCTTAGCTTTGTGTTTTTAGCAAAAGAGATTTGATATACATAATTTTCTTTGCAGGTAGAAAGGAAAAACACAGGAAGGGTCATCTCAGGGCTTCTCACTCCAGTGACAATAGCCCAGGGCCATCCTGTAGGACTACGAATCTCCAAACTCAGAAATGCCTCTTCAGCTATCTTGGTGTCTACACCTAACAGGGATCTAGAAGTACTTCTAAACCTTGATCAAAACACTGTTTCACAGTAAGAACTTCCAAGTATGTATTTCAGAGATGCACACATTTCCTAGTACGCAACGCATGTGTTTACACTATTCACTCTAAATAAACCTTTCCATGCCTCAAGGTCTGGCCTCTCTTTTCAGCTTTTCAAGACTTCATGGGTTACTCATGAATACTTTTGATGTCAGTCTCTGGGTGCTCCCGACTGCCCACATTTTGTGCCCTTCTGTGTTTGTGTGGGTGGTGGGTATGAAAGGTAGGGCACGTAGAGACAAGAAGACAGAAACAAATCAATCTCTCCTTTTTTTTTTAAATTGCCAGAGGATGTGTATACTTGCCAGAGAGAGAGATATATAGAGAGAGGTAAAGAGATAGAGAGAGAGAAGGAGAAAGCACTCCTTAATGGAAAGCGGTCTTGCCCCAAACCCTTCTCTTCCATTTCTCCATCTCGTTGGATTTGGGGCACCCTGTGAAAATACACTCAGCATGGTTTTCAAGCCTCTAGGGCTAGGACTTGAACCTTGGTCAGCCACATAGGATCCTGCTCTTAACCATTAGGTTATGGGGCCAGCCCAAAACACACAGAATTCTAATAAAAAATGGGAAGATTATTCATCTTTCAGCAGTTCTATCTACTTGCCTAAGGCCCACCTCTATGAGATCTTCTGCCCCTACTTCTGTCTCTACTCCCTCGCATGTGCAATAGAACCCATTGTTTCTCTTCTACTCAAAGACTTGGCTCCAACAATCATCCTGCCTCTCTTATGACATCTGTATTTCTTTCTGTACTGAATTACTCGATCATGTGTGCATGTGCTGCTCTTACTCCCATGTTTAAATAACTTTCTCTCCATCCCATGCCCCTCCTTGGCTTTCCTATGCTGCATTGAGGCTTCTCTCCATTCTGACCCTCCTAGACTCACTCCTGTGCTGGATATGCCTAACAGCAATCTCTTTCCTGAACTATGTTAGCTGGCCATCTGAGCACCACCCTCCCCAGGCTCTCCTTATGTCACATGGGCCGCCTATTCCCAGAGTGCACTGCTGACTTCCCCTTTCTCCACCCTTGGTGGTGTATCCAGTCTCAGAGCCTTAAATATTACTGACATTAAATACTTCTTCTCCCAAACGTGCATCTTATAAGCCAACCCATAACCATGAACTCCAGACCGTACATTCAATTGCCTTTTCAACACTTCTGGAATTTCCAGCAAGCTCCCACTGAAACCAAAATGAACTTGCAATCTGCCCCCCCCCCTCCAGTTGTCAGACTGATTCCTGCAGGAGTCAAGATTTATTCCTCTTGCATAATGATAAAATGTACAATTTTTAAATCCTCATGTTTACCAGGATATGGGACAATTAACATGAATTTATACTCACTAAACATGTGAAAAAATGGTCTTAATTGATTTTGACCACTGAAGATCCTCTTGCTCAGACTTCACCCTCCTGTTCCTCAGTCTAGCCAGGAGACAGGATAAGACAATGAACAGCCATCTACATCTCAGTTAAAACTAGTTCCTTTCAGAGATTTTTGACCACTGAAGACCCTCAATCCAGACTTCATCCTCCCGCTCCCCGTTCTAGCTAGAAGCCAGACTTAACTCCAAAAAAACCCCTATAATCCATCAGATAACCAGAAACCACTCAGAGGCACAAGATATGTGAGAAATGAAGAAAATATCTCTCCTCTAATGGAAAAGAATAACTCCTCTTCCCCACAAAGAATACAAGGGAACTCATGGAAATGTCAGATAAAGAATTTAAAATATTCATAGTAACAAAGCTAACAGAGATGCAAGAGAAAAGAGACAATGAACTCCAAAAGATGCAGGAGAAAAGAGACACTGAGTTCCAGGAGGTGAGGAAGTTCTTGCATGATCTGAAACAGGAGAGACACGTCATAAAAAAGAATCAAATGGAATTGTTAGAGATGAAGCTGTAATACAGGAAATCAAAACTTATGTTGGAAGTATCAAAAGCAGATTAGACCGGGACCAGCAGTTAGCGTAATGGCTATGTTGCTGGACTCCCATGTAGTTGACCATGGTTCGAGTCCCGGACCTGGTGGCTTAAAACTCACGCTGGGCGTGTGTGCGTGCGTGCCCAAGATCCCGAGAGGAAAATGGAGGAGAAGGGATTGCGGTGTGGCCATCCCCTCTGGGGTGATTTCTCGCTTTCTATCTCTTTGTTTCTCTCTGTCTGTCTGGCGACCGCATGCGCTCTACAGCAAAAACCTCTCCAAAAAAAAAAAAAAAAAGAAAGAAAGAAAAAAAAATAAGCAGATTAGACCATGGAGAAAATAGAATCTCAGATGTAGAAGACAGAACCTCTGACCTAGAAAGATTCACCAAAAAGACTGAGAAAAGAACCCCCAAAAATGAAAATAACATACGAGGTATACTAGATACCATTAAATGCCCAAACATCTGGATCATCGGTATCCCCAAAGGTGAAGAAACTAATAAGGGCATAGATAATCTATTCCATAAAATCCTGGAAGAAAACTTTCCAACCCTAGAAAGGCACACAAATATCCAGACCCAAGAAATACAAAGGACCCCACGTAGACTCAAAAAGATTTTCCCAGAGGCACATTATAGCTAGATTGACCAAAACCACAGACAGAGACAAGATACTAAAATTGGCAAGAGAGAAACATCAAGTTACTTTCAAAGGATATCCCATAAGGCTAACTTCAGAACTCTCATTGGAAACAATGCAAGCAAGGAAAGAATGGGAAAATATATTCAAAGTGTTAAGTGAAAAACAATTTTAACCAAGAGTACTATACCCAGCAAGATTATTGTTCATATGGAAAAAAAAAAAGACAAAAAATTCTAAGATAAACAAAACCTGAAAGAATTTACCAACATCATACCAGCTCTCCAAAAAGTGCTGAAGGGAGTGCTATACTGGAAAACTAAAGTCGGACCCACAGAAATAAGAGTATAAGGAACAACCGAAAGAATGTCCAGCCTAATGGTAGGGACAAGTCTGGAATTGAATGTTAACTTCCAGAGTTTAAATGGAAAGATTGTTATGCTACGGTAACAACGCAAATTCAATAGAAGAGAGATTAATTATGTGAGTCTGAACTAGAGAAATAGAACTTTTTGACTTTGGACTAAAACGTTACTGATTTTCTTCGATGCTTTGATTCCTATATTTAAGGATTTTTGTCTTCTCTTGAACTGTTGATGGGTCCATCTACCTACTATTTGAACTGAATCCTAACCTTTTTCCTGGTTTTAAGTTTTAATCAAATTTCTCTTAACAGTTTTTGATTCTGATTTATTAAAATTTAAAAAAAATTAAATTAAAAAACCCATTATAGAAAAACCAAAAGGAAAAGACAATAAGAAAGATCGAGATGCAAGAACACTTTTGGCCAAAAACATCCCCTACAAAGTCACTCAAGATGAATTAAAAGAAGTATTTGAAGATGCCATGGAGATCAGAATAATGAGCAGAGAGGAAAAAGTAAAGGGATTGCCTACATTGAATTCAAGACAGAAGCTGATGCAGAGAAAACCTTTGAAGAAAAGCAGGGAACAGAGATTGATGGGCAGTCTATTTCTCTATACTACACTGGAGAGAAAGGTCAAAATCAAGACTACAGAGGTGGAAAGAATAGCACTTGGAGTGGTGAATCAAAAACCCTGGTTTTGAGCAACCTCTCCTTCAGTGCAACCAAAGAAACACTTCAGGAAGTATTTGAGAAGGCGACTTTAATCAAAGTGCCTCAGAGCCAAAATGGCAAATCTAAAAGGTACACGTTTATAGAATTTGCTTCATTCAAAGATGGTAAAGAAGCTTTAAATTCCTGTAATAAAAAGGAAATTGAAGGCAGAGCAATCAGGCTGGAGCTGCAAGGACCCAGGGAATCACCTATGCAAGAAGTCAGCCTGACAAAACTCTGTTTGTCAAAGGTCTGTCTGAGGATACCACCGAAGAGGCACTAAAGGAGTCTTAATGGCTATTCGTGCAAGGATAGTCACTGACCAGGAAACAGGATCGGCCAAAGGGTTTGGTTTTGTAGACTTCAACAGTAAATAAGATGCCAAAGCTGCCAAGGAGGCCATGGAAGATGGTGAAATTGATGGAAACAAAGTTACCTTGGACTGGGCCAAGCCTAAGGGTGAATGAAGGTGGCTTCAGGGGTCATAGTGGTGGCAGAAGAGGCAGAGGTGGATTTGTTGGCAGAGGCCAAGGAGGCTTGGGGGTCGAAGTGGCTTCCGAGGAGGCGGCGGAGGAGGAGGAGACCACAAACCACAAAGATGAAGTTTGAATAGTTTCTCTGTCCCTCTGTCTTCCCTCTTCCATTTGAAAGAAAGGACTCTGGGGTTTCTACTCTATTACCTGATCACTGACAGAGCCTTCTGAGGATATTCCAAGACAGTGTGCAGTCCTGGGTCTACTTGTAAAGCTGCAGAAATAACATTTCAACGGAGATACTCTTGTTGGTTTTGACTGGATATTCATATAAACTTTTAAAAGAGATGAGCAATAGAGCTAACCCTTACCTGTAGGTTTTGAATTTACATTGTTTCATCCCATGCACAAACCAATTTTTTCCTACAAATAGTTTTTTTTTTTTTTTTCTTTGCGTTGGGAAATTGTAAAGGAAAGAAGAATGTTTTATCATGATTTTTGCTTCAATGACTTTAGGACAAATCTTAAAAATTCCTAAAAAATCTATTAAAGATACCTATTAATACTTATTTAATGATTGCAGTAAGCTATATAGCCCCAGCGAGGTGCTACTTTATAGTATGTTCACTTTACTCACTGAGGTTTATGCATAAAGTCAGACATGCATTCTTAAATATGTATATATCAGCTGTGCTTGATATTGCAAATCTTTAAATTAAGATCTTTAGTGATAAAACAAAATGTGAAAAAAGGTCTCAATTGCAAAAGCTTATCTAAAGCAATTTTATTTGACTCAATCAGTAAATATTTCCAATGGTATCCTCAGAGGTTTTTTTTATTTGTTTGTTTGTCTTGTTCTGTTCTGTTTTTAGGTTTTTGAAATAGCGTGTGTGTGCTTATCGGGGAGAGGCAGAGAAAGGGAAAGTGAAAAATCAGCAGCAGCAGTGACTATCATGCTACAATCCCTTCTCCTCCAGTCTCTCAGGTTTTGGGGCATGCACACACATGCACTTGGTGTATTTTCAAGCTGCTGGGTCTGGGATTCAAACCACAGTTGGCCATGTGAGAGTCTAGCACCTTAACCACCACGCTACCTGCTGGCTCCTCTTCAGTGTTTTAAATACCAATATATGGATAGAATATGTGTAATAAACTACCTAATACGTATTGATATCAGTGTTCCTGGAAAAGAGTAAACACGTTATAATTTTTGTTCATTTAATTCTCACTAAATGCTGCAACGTGGCATGGGTATCACTATTATCCTGGCCTAACATCTTATGCCTAACAGCTCATGAGAAAGTCAAACCTAAGCCCAGGCTGGCCAGCTCCTGAGTTCAGTTCGGATGGCAGGCCTGGGGGTGGAGAGTAGGCATGAGAAATGAAAAGGGATAGAGAAGGAAGTGTTTTGAAATCTGAATTTCTTAGCAATTCTTCTTGGTATAAAACTTAACTCCTGTTAACAGAGCTACCAGTACTTTGCACTTAAATGTGAGCCCTCCCTGTCTACACACACAGCACGAGTGAGCTCAAGGGAATCAGAGCAGTGTAACTTTCACAGCAGTGCCATGGGAAAACTCAGAATCCTGGAAGTTACTCTCTCTTTCCAATCTAAAACCTCTTTCCCGGCTTTTTATTTTTCTTTTTACATTTTTTTCTTTTCCCTCTGGGTAGCATTTTATTTCTCTTTCTACAAATTTCACTGAAAAACTTGTGTAATAATGAAGGTTGGAATGTCATGATGAGGGCAAGCCACAGAGCAAGAGAGGATCTATTCACAAAATTGAAAAGAATCAACATTCCCAATATCCTGCGAAGAACACACTCCCAGCATAGCCAGTTCGACTACATGTGCACACACTCAATACCGTAAAATCAGTTTCAGAACAGTTGTATTCACATCACTGGCAGCCAGACATACAAACTCTTTGAATTTTATGTTCCTTATGTGTTAAAGGGGGTTAATCTGACAAAGGTAATTATAAAGGACCAATGGAATTCTGTAGACTTTTACACAAAGGGTTATTTTATTATTAATTCTGAGAACAACTACAAAAAGACTACAATGTCCATTTTTAAAGTTTATTTTTCTCATGAGAAAGAATGCTGCAAAGGGCTCAGTATTTTTATACAGGTCACGACTTAGTGGGAAAGATAGAGGAAGTCCCCATAGCTCTACTCAGAGAATGATTTAAAACTTTTTGCCTTTCATAGTTAGTTGCATTGATCAGTTTTTATAGCTTTGATGAAGGTTGGTATATTTTGTGCTCAGGGCTGGAAACCTCAGCATGTTACAATAATTTGTTGAAGATGTGGAGATGGGAGGTGTGGAGATGGGCATGCAATCTACTTACTATAAGAACAGTCATTAAGCAAATTGTACTTTTTTGCGTTGTTTTCTCTTTCTATGCTTGATGGACAAAGGGCTTTAAAGAACCCCTCGATGCTGGGTTTTAAGTTAAGACTCAAAGCTTTGGAATGAACGCTTGCCCCTGATCACCCTGTTAGTGATATACATGGCCTTGAGAATGAAGAGGACACTGCCAAGCTGCCAGATGAATCTTTGGACCACTGCTCTCTGTAGTCACCAGGGAGTGATAACCTAACTACTGAGCAATGTCTTGTCAGTGAATCATCTCATCAGCAACCATCCTACAGAGAAGAATGATTTCTACTGCATGAACCGGACTTCCCTACTCAATTACATTTTATTAGATGTGAGATAAATGTGTCTTGCTTTGGCTTTCTTATATTCTTTATAAATCCACCCTTACTCCATGAGCCTCTAAAGAACTGAATATTTTTAGAGATACCAGTTTTTCACATTCTCTCATCATTATTTCATTTAGAACAACAGCAATAAGGTGCAAGGTGCTTCCTGTGGTGCAGGAGTAGAGAGGGCAGCTGGGAGGTGCTCATACTTAGGCTCAGAGTTGGGCAAGACTTTGAGTTCCATGTGTCCATTGGAGTACTTGTACTGCTAGAATCTACATTCTGCTTGCCCAGTTAAAGCTGCAGAACAGCTGTTCTGGCATTTTTGTCCCTGAATTTTACCTAATCAATCTACCTTAATTATCTTAATTCTCAATCTAAATTAATTCTTAATTCCAATGCAAATAAACCAAGATCATAAGTTAACATTTACAGTAAAGGCGGCTGTCAGTCACTGAGTCTCTGGTGAGCCACTGTTATAGACGTGTGGCAATATGTGAAGAAAGCTTGAGGAATATGTGTGCGTGCTTACATGTCTGCAATCACGTGTGTCTGGGTATACAGTGTGTTTCATGTGTGTGCATCTGTATGGGCACAGGCACACGCACACGCAAGTTTATGGGAGGAAGTTGCACCTCATCCACAGGGAGTAAAAACACTGCTTGCAAACTGCTCCAGTGAAATGTAGAGCTTAGCCACATTAAATAATCCCAGAAAGAAGATGCTGCCTTTGTTTGGTTTTGGAATTAAAAAAAAGGGCAGTTGCACAACACCACCCTACTACTTCAGAGAGCCTTACAACTGAACAGCAGTTTCTGAGGAAAATGGTTTGATAATGATGATGATGGTTGATAATATTAGTTCTAAATTATTGATAGCTGTCAATAAGTAATAAAACCTTGGGGACAGGTAGTGATGCAGTGAGGACCCACTGAACCCATGTGGTCCTGGGATCGTGTTTTGGGACCTCACTGAGCACACCAGGCTGGTGCACGTGTGCTTATGGTCCAGGCCGGCTGAGCATGTGGATGGATCAGAACACGAAGAGCCTGGTAGGGCAGGAATTTGAATCATGCAGTTGGCCATGTTGGATTTGGCTGCCTTAATCACCAGGTCATGGAGCCAGCTTGCAAGAGTTCTCATTTATTCTGGATACTCATCTTTTAGCTGATACATGATTTGCAAACATTTTCTCCCATTCTACAGGTTGTATTTCCACTTTCACAACAGTGTCCTTTGGAGCATAAAAATTGCCAATTCTGATAAAGTTCAATTTATCTATTTTATTTAGTGTTATATCTATGAAACCACTGCCAATGCCCTGTGCATAAAGATTTATGAATATGTTTTATTCTAAAATTTTAGCTCTTAGATTTAGATCTTTGAGTCATTTTAAGTGATTTTTTTTTTTTTTTTTTTTTGGTATGGCATGAGGTAGTGATCGAACGGCATTTTTTTGCATGTGATATCAATTGTCACAGTACCATTTGTTGAGGACATATTCTTTCCTCATTGAATTATCTTGGGATCCTTATCAAAAGTCAATTGGCTATAAATGTGGTAGTATATTTCTGGACTTTCAATTATGTTACATTGACTTATATTTAGATCCTATGCCAGTAACACACTTTCTTGACTGTTATAGCTTTGTAGAAAGTTTTAAAATCAGGAATAATGAGTCTTCCAAGTTTGTTCTCCAAGTATTGTTTTGGCTATTCTGAGCCACTCGCATTTCCATGTGAAATTTAGAATCACTTTCTCTGTTTCTATTTCTTCATCCCCCTTTGTATGCTACTATTATTATGCATATTGCATGCATATATGTAGCAATCCATAATACCTTGTAATTATTATTGTATGTAATCCTATATATTTTAAACAAACTGAGAGAAGAGAACAAGTATATATTTATAGAGCTTGTTTTATATATATATGTATTTTTTTTTAACATGAGTTTTTTGGTTAACAGTTTTTGGCTTTCTTTCTCCCCCTCCCCAGAACTTCGAACATATCATACCACTGCCTTCTGCCTTGGGATATTCTACTGTTTCTCATAAGAAGTCAGTTGTTAATCTTATTTGGGTTTTCTTTAAATGATGAGACTTCTTTTTCTTGCTACTTTCAAGATTTTCTCCTTGTAATTGACTTTCAGCATTTTCACTATGATATGTCAGGGTGTGGATCCTGCCTTTTTCTATTGCCATAAAGCCAGTCTTAGTAGCTTCTCATTACCTGAAACCACAAGTAGGAAGAATACTAAGGTTCTTGGACCACCAACTGATAATACTAATAGTAGAAAATATTTCTATGAAAAATAGTATTTTTCCCATTATGTCATAATAGTATTTTTCCTTGTAAATTCAAAAACAATTATTTCCAGAAGAAATGTTTATCCTTATGGTTTGCTTTGAAATTTCCTGTAAATGAGGGTAAGTGAGCATTTACCATGAATTAAAATTATTGCTAGGATAATGATATGCCATGAGATGTGGACATCATGTCCATGTAACAGAAATGCATGTCTACAGATAGGAAGGAGTGAAAAGTTTTAAGGAAAGCATCTCCAAATCCTGGCCAGAAATTGAAATACAGTAACAATGAAAAAACAAACACACAAAAGCAGTTACTCATATAATTTGTGAAAGTTTCTGAGAGATTGAAAATAATATCAGAAAAATGTAAAATCATGGACCATTAGGCTAGAAGGAAACTTGAGGATGATGATGTCTAGAGCCTCATTTTACACATGAGGAAATGAACTCCATCCGGAGAGCATTTACATTACTGTCAGCATTCTGCCTTTTCCCCAGCCTCCTTCAAAAAAGGGAAGAAAGGATGGAGAGGGTCCAATTATTTTTGCTTTGCACTTCAAATCTGAACTATTTTGATACAGCACAAAAAAGAGGAAACCAGCAAACATCAAAGTCAAGGACAATTTGACCTGCAGCAATTAGGACCAAATGAGTCTTTGTAGCTGCCTGAACTTCTAAAATTGTGCCAAAGGGTTGTGAAAAGGAAAGAGAAGACAAGAATAAAAAGCCAGCTCTTTACCTTCATCTAGTTGTTATTTTCTTCATTAATTTTTTTTTCTTTCTTCCATGAGTAAGAGAGACAAAGAAAGAGAGAAAGAGAACCAGAGACAGGACCTCCTGCAGGATCTTGTCACCGTGATCCATCCCCAGCCTCAGCCAGCCAGGATCGCAGGCACATCTGTGCCCAGAATACAGAGGGAGGATTCCAGACGTGAATCAAAACCCTCCAGTTGAGGTCAAACTTGGAGAGTGTTGTATTTTACCACTGTCCCATCATTCAGTCCCTACCCTATTCATTTCTGAGATGTGTCAATCGGCATGGAAATTTCCCTAAGTGTGCATTAGGGTTGCCTTTCCCCAAAACTTTCAGGGGCATTTCTGAGTGTCCACACAGATGCTGCCCTGTGAGATGGTGAGGCTGAGCACCCACATGATGTCCGTGCAGTGGCTGAGCACTCGCACGTGCTGCTTGCTGTGTCGGAGCTGCCCTACCCCTGCACATTCTGGCTCTGGGGCAGTTCTATGGGGCAGACACTGTCACTACTCACATTAGATAGATCCAGAAACAGAGGCACCGAGAGGATAAAAACCAATGAACCTAATAAGAAAAACAAGAACACTGTTGCCCAGGGTTGGTCAAAATCAGGCAGAGATTGAGAGGAAGTGGAGAGGCACATTTATCCAGCCCAAAGGTCACAGAAGGGGTCTGCTTGGAGAGTGGACTCTGGAGAGAATGAAGGCTCTCCCATCTCCTCCAACACAAAACTCTTCCCCACTAACTTTTTACAGGAGATGCTTCAGACGGAAGCACTGGAGGATGCTGCTGGGACCTGGAACAGTGAATGCATGGGTGCTAGGAGCCACTGTTCTGAAGCCTGGCATTCAGAATGAGGAACAAATCTGCACATGCGCTCTGGCCTTTTCTGCAACCTCAGTAACTCCCCACCTGGTGTGCTTAGTGATGGTAACAGCGCTGCACTACAAGACTGTGGTTGGAAGGTGGCATTTATGATGCTTATGGACTCTGGGTTCCCTCCTATGAAAGAAACTGTGACAAATGCACATGTCACCGATGTGGAGCTGTATGCTGTGCTTCAGGGGACTTTGGTTTTCACAGGTTAAATGTAAGATCCACTATTACCTGGTCCACAAACTGAAATTTTATTGCACCTAGATAGAGGAAAAATATTAAATACTCAGTATTACACTGCATAATTCAAGGAGATGTTCTGTCCTTGCAGAAACATTGTCTTTTTCCCTTGCAGTTGGTTTTGAAAGATTATTAAGATGGTTTTGAAAGATTATTAAGAGAGTTTTTCAAACTTTGTAACCTATGATCCACTTGAATGAATATTAAAAAGCTAATTTTCTCTCTTAAAGCTTTATGAAATGAAAGATAAAACATTTACTGTGACTTAAAGTAATGGGAAAATGGGATATATTTCAAAAATATATACATATATATGTATATATATATTATTTTTATATAATATATACACATATAAATAGTATGTGTGTTTGTGTGTGTGTGTGTGTGTGTGTATATGTATATATGTATAATTAGTTCTCCTAGATAAGACATTCCTCATCTCAATATCTCCAAAAGTAAACTCTTGATTTTTTTTTAGAAAATTCAGGTTTTTGTAATTCTTGCTGTTTTTATTAATAGTGCTATCTTTACATTAAGCAACTACACTCATTTAGTCTTATCTCTTAAGTTTTACTGGTTTCCTTGCTTACAAAGTTTTCTTTATTCACCAACTTTTTTTATCTTTTATCTTAGTGCCTTTTTGCTTTACTGGAGGAAATCTTCAAATAACCCCGCCATAACAGATGTGTGAAGGCTGCATTTTCTGACTGTACCGGGTGCCTGAAGGTCTTTGATTTAACCTTACTTATGGATGGTAGTTTGAGTTGGTATGCAAATTAAAGTGTAAGGTACTTTTCTTGTGTTTTTATTTTATTTTTTTTTATTTTTGCTCTACTGTTTTCTATCATCCAGTATCGTTCATGAGAAATGCTAATCTGACTCTTGTCCCATAACAGTTAACCCAGTTCTTTTTCTCTCTGGAAGTTTTTAGGATCTCCCTCTTTATCCTGAATACTGAAATGCTAGCAGCATAACAATGAGTCTATAATGGGTACCTGGAGTGTCTGCTGAACAAATGAAAACTCAAGGTGTCAGTGGAAATGCCTCTAAATAATGACTAAAAAGAGAATGGGGATTAAAAACACTGCTCACCGGCAGGCAGATGGCATGGTGGTTGAAGTGCTGGACTCCCACATGGCTGGACATGGTTCAAGTCCCACACTTGGCAGATTGCTTTCTTACTTTCTTTCTCTTTCTTCCTCTCTCTCTCATCAAATTAAACAATAACAATAATGAATAAAATTAAATAAATAATTCTTTAAAAAATGAAACACTCTTAGAAAGAAAGTAATGTATCTGATCAGGAATGTGCTCTCTCCTTGTACCTGTTGATCAAACCAGTCATCTTTCTTCCCAAAGTTCTTCTGCCAGTTTTGATCTGGTCTCACAGGGAATGAGGGTGGGACGTCCTGTAATCTTATCAGTTTTCAACATCTGCTTCTTCATGGTCAGCTGGAAAAGTACATCCTGACTTTAGGAGTTGCACTAGTTCTTTCTTTTTTGAGGACTCTGAAGATGCAAGGCTGACTCTGTTTTTACCATGACAATTTCCAGTGCAGTCGGTAACACATTGAATGGGCCTCAGCTACCTTCTGCTCTGATGTAACACCCTGGCTACTTTCTGTGGACTTTGTATGTTTTTAATTGCCAGTGAGTGTGTGTACTCACCAAAGAGAAACAGAGAGAGGGGAAGAGGGAGAAAGTACCCCCAATGGGGTATGGTTACATTGTGACTTCTCCTCCAGTTCTCCATCCTTTCAGGATTTGGGGCACACATACACATGCACCCGGTGTTTTGTTCAAGCTGCTGGAGCTGGGATACGAACCACAATTGGCCATATGGAATCTGGTTCTTTAGACCACTAGGCTACAGGCCTGGCCTTGTATGGACTGTCTTCAGGATGTATGGAACTCAAAATATATATGGGAGGGAAACTTCAAAGATATTCATGGAATATAGTAATAAAGTGAGTTTACTTTGATGCAAAAAAGTTTGAAATCTTTGCATAGTTTTATCATAATATACCTTTCTATGAACTTTAAAAAAAAACCTTTGCATCCACATGTAAGCACATGCTTTCTAGGTGATGATGAAGATGTGATGTGCAAGATACTCATAAGTCAACTGAGGTAGGTGTTATCTCTTATTATCTCTTATAATCTCTCATTATCTCTTATTTACAGGTGAGGAAACTGAGGACTACACAGCTTAAGTAACTTTCTCCCAGGTTACACGGGAATCAAGGGATACAGAAGGATTCCAAAGAGCATGGAATCAGAGCCTGCTCCTAACAGCTACACAACAGAGCTTCTCAGCAACAAGTCCAAAGACATCTATTGAGGGCACTGCATTATTAACTAGGCCACAGTGTACAGGTTCAGCCTTGCCCTGGTATTAACCGAGACTTGAAAGGATTAACATGCTGCTGCTGTATGGCATAAATGTGATGGGGGAGAATGCATGAAAACCTAAACTAGGCAGGTAGCCAAGGGAGTGGCAAATAAAAACTCTACTTTGAAGGAAGAAACTACACAACAAAGTGATTAATTTTAATTGTGACTAATAACCCCCATGGGTTGCACCACTTTTTCTGGGGGGACAAAAAGGAGAAAGTGGAGGCAAAGGAGGGATATTGGGAGTTGGGGTGGGAGAAAAAAAGGTGGGATCTTGCACTGAAATAGAGGAATCACTGTAGACTGTGGTTTGGTCATTGATGGGGTTTGGACATTCTGAGTTTATGGTGCTACCGAAAAACAGGTTTGAAACTTAAGGAGAAGTGGAAGACAGAATTACTGAATTAAAACCAATAATCTGGACAAAATGATTGAAAATGTGTGGTGAGGTGAAAGCTGACTAATGTAAATATGGAGGAAGGATGCCTTTGGATGGAGTCCCCAAAACTGTGTATATTTGGTGGGTGTGAGGAGAATGTGTGCTTCCAAAGAATTTGAAGAGAAATATAAAAAGTTAAAGAACTAAAATGGTGCCAGATGATTCTCCAAGAATAACTTTTTTTCCCAAAAACAAAACAACAAAATAAAAACAAACAAACAAACCCTGTACAACAAAAGGAAACACTAAAGAAATCCAGGATAAAGACCAAAATGCCTTTCCAATAATAACACTCAGACAATTTAGCATGTATTTTCAGCTGAACAGTGACTTTCAATGGCAGCTGAACATCAAGGTGATAAGTGGGTGATTACTAATAAAAGAGAAACAAAAAGTAAGGCTGCTTTCTCAAGAGGTTTAGTAGTGAGTGGAAGGAAGCAAGACAAATGCATGTTGTATACATACATATACATTGCGTATGTGTGTGTGTGCGTATACTCTTTGTGGGATATATAAGAAAAGGTAAGTTTTTCCCTCAATTTATGTATTGATTTTTTTAAGTAGGACTGGCTCCCTGGCCTTATAGTTAGGGGAGCCAGATCCCATATGTCTGACAGCATGGTTTGAATCCTGGCCAGTGTGGCTTAAAAAACGTATCAGCCTTATTTCTTTTCCCCTTGATTACCTCCCTCTTACTTTCTCATATTTCCTTCCCTCTAATAATAATTTAAAAAAATTATTTTAAAAAATACCAGGCATATGTACATGTGTGCATAAGTTCCTTTAGGTTGGAGAAATGGAGAAGAGGCTACGGAATGACCACACCCCACTGAGGGGTGCCTCTTCTCTCCCTCTCCCTCTTTGATTCTCTGTCTCCCTCTGGCAAGCACGCATGTACTCTGGCAAAAAATAAAGGGGTTGGAAAAAAAAAAGTTCATCAACAAGGAAGAACATGCATCTGTGAGGCCCTTTAGATAAATAATAGTGGCAATACTTTGGTGGTTTATTAAGAAATGCCCACACGATACATCAGAAATAGAATACAGGCCTTAAAAATTATATTTAGAAGTAAAAGGATGATACAAAACAGAACAACACAATTACTAATACAAAGAGGAAAGCATCAGATGAGAGACATAATACAGTGTAACAATCTGACAACCAATACTAATAAATTATCTTTCTCACCAAGAAAGCCAAAGTGAGTTTAGATGTAGAAGCAAAATATAAACAGCATGGCTTTAAAGAGAAATGTTTAAAGAAGCTACAAAATCTTTATAAAACATCTTTTTTAAAAATGGGCTGTATATTTAATTATTTTTAAAAACAGACATTTCCTGGAAGGATAGATACAACAATGTTGCTCAAAAGAATGACTTCATTCAGCAGCCTTAAAATCTCTTGATACCAGACACTGAAAAATTAAAGGTAGAAAAACAAGAAGTCTAGTTTGCAATTTATTAATACATATGAATTCTGGGAGAAAGTACTAGTAGAGTGAATGGAGAATTTACTGAGTGGATGCAAGATAAACACACATCCCAGCAGTGCCCTTGTATAGTCTTTATCACTTAAAACTCATGTTGAAAATAAGATAACCTCTTCACAAGAGCAAAAAAAGAATCTATAAAACTTTCAGAATACACTTATTAAAAGTGTATGGGAAGTTAGCAGAGAAAAATCCCCAAAACTTGCTGATTGATTTAAAATAAGATATTTTCATAAATAGAGAAATTCAACCTTTCTAGATGGGAAAGCTAGAGGAATACATTTGGAATCTTGAAAAAAAAATCATCCCACAGTCTATGTTGAAAAATATACAAGCTGAAACTATCAAAGAAAATTCTAATTAGAAAATAAGGTATAAAAAAGAGGGGTAGTGGTAATCTTGCAGGGTACAGGAACTACTGCAATTTACAACGATCACAACTGTGAAGTTCTGGGATAAGGAAACAAACTTCTGAATAAAACAGATACCTCAATTTGGTTGAAAATATTTAAAAATATGTGTGTGTGTGTGTGTGTGTGTGTGTGTGTGACAAAAGAGACATCATAACATAATGGAATAAAGAACAATAACTTATCATGAAGAAAAAGCAAACCTGCATCGTACACTATGATCGTCTATGTCATTGACACAGACGTTTATTGTGTCACTTTGTTTGCTTATTTTTTTATTGTATAATTTCTTATCTAGATTTTATTGTCTTATATGTTTTTGAGGTACAATGGGGTTCTTCAAAGCATGCATCAGTGTGTGATAAACAAATGAAGGATATTACCAAATTCAACAAGTTCAACAAAGAATTCTACACTACAAAGTGTACCTTCATCTTTTTTCTTCCAGTTTTTTCTTTTCTCTTCTTTTTTGAGATACATACACCGACACACAGACACAGACACACACACGCACACACACACATACACAATCAGCAATGCCTATTTATTTATTTTTTCCTTTTTATTACTATGGAATACTCTCCACAGCCTATATGCCTTGTTTACACTCATTCCTGTGTCTGCTAAATGTTTTTCCCCAAGTACCTTCCCTAAACCTCATCCTCTCGTCAGAGAAACAATGAGAGACAATTAGACAGAAAGTGAGAAATCACCTTCCAAGCCATGCTACAATCCTTTCTCCTCCATCTTCCTCTCAGGATTTTGGGCATGCATGCACATGCACCTGGTATGAGTTTCAAGCCACTCGGTCCAGGACTCAAACCACAGTTGACTACATAGGAGTCCAGCGATGTAACTATTATGCCATCTGCTGGTCTCACCCTCTCCACTTCTCTGTGTAACTTTAAATTTGGGGTTCTGGGTAATCTCTTTTATAAAAATCTGCATTATTTTTTTACAACTCCACTGTTAGCACATCACTGTAGACAGGTTTATAGAAGCTGAGACTCTGGAGCAGATATAATGGGCTGTTTGGCTTCCTATGACACACAAAACCCTTTGCCCACCTCTCACCTAGACACCTGCAAAGGACTGTGGACTTCAGAGCAGCATACGGGTTCCCTTCTTCCCAGGAACCAGAGCACTTCCTTGACTATTGAGCATCAGAACTGGGCCCTGTCTAGGGGCTCCTGCCTCAAAGGACTTGAGGTCACTGAGGACACACATGCTGGCATCAGATTTCTAAATTCCTCATCTCCCTTCTCAGTAAATGCTTCAATGAAGAAAGGCTGAATAAAGCTGTCTCTGTGGCATGAGAAAAGCAAGTTTTCCAAATTTATTCTCAGTGGAGCAGTGTATACCTATCATTTTTGAAGACAATCTAGCTCAATGCCTCTTATTTTATGGCTAAAAGAAAGAAACCAAGAAATGAAATGATTAAATATGTCATCCTATAGAGAAAACACCCACAAAGTAACATAAAGTTGGTAAATTTTTCTGCACAATAATATCATTTTATTGGCCTGCCGGAGGCTTCAGTGTTCTATTGTTCATTTCCCTACCATATCAAATAAAATTATAATGTCACAAATCCATACATTACAAATCTACATGAAAAATAAAAGGAACATTTTTATGAAAACATAAAAAAGCAAACCTTATTTGAAGACAAATTTAAAGTTTTTCTATTATTCATCAGTAACCTTGAGTGCTCTGTCAATTCTCTTATGGAATTTGTCATATTTCATGTTCATTTATGTGAGCGGATGAAGTACGCTGCTCCTTAATGAAAGGATTTTCCTCTGCTTTTCAATGAAGCATCCAAATTCCCTCTCATAACTTCTTAGGAGGCTCACCTACTCACTTAAAAATGCTCCATCTTGGAACCAGCAGTTAGCGTAATGGCTATGTCGCTGGACTCCCACGTAGTCTACTGAGGTTCGAGTCCCAGACCTGGTGTTGGCTTAAACTCACGCTGGGTGCGTGTGCGTGCGTGCCCAAGATCCCGAAAGGAGAATGGAGGAGAAGGGATTGTGGCGTGACCATCCCCCTTGGGGGGTGATTTCTCGCTTTCTATCTCTCTGTCTCTCTCTATCTGGCGAGCACACGCACCCTATAGCAAAAACCTCTTCAAAAAAAAAAGAAAAAAAAATGCTCCATCTTTCAGTCCAGGTTTTAGCCCTCTACAATCTATCTGCCTCTACAGGGCACAATCTGCTCTTGACATTGGTGTCTGCGTACTCACCTTTGGGATACCCATTCCTAAATATTTCCTTAAACATTTTTTTCCCTCAACTTTTTAATAAAATTCACCAGCAAAGATCTGAAAAGTAATTATGTCAGATACTTTACTCATCAATGTCAAAATCTACCACTGTTTTAAAGATTCATTACTTTGCAGACTGTCATCGCATTTTACCATGAGCCAAGCGTTTCAAAAAAAGCTGCTTTAAAGGCATGTTCTTCAGCAGATCTGGATTAAGTTAACAGGCTGGGATAATTTCAAGCTTGAATTTTAACTTTGACATAAAAATTGCATCATTCATAACACACACAAAGAATTCAGTATCTACACTCTTTATTGAAAGGAAATCGATCACTTCCATGACAATGAGGCTAAAATAATTTAAGTTCACAGAAATATGTCAGCCAAAATGACACTAGAGACTTTGGGGGAGAGGATTATGGGCCTCAGAGAATAGGAAATTGTATGTTTGCTGTTTATCTTTGTTTCATGTTTGAAGTCTTAACATGACCAAGTATTGCTATTGTGGATAGTGTTGTAAATGAACCCCAAAATGGGAAGACATACTTGCTAGTATCTGGGCTCATTTAGAGCAGTCATGAAATAGAGAGCGTTCAAAGACAGCATTTAACCTGCATGGAATTCAGAAGAGATAAAAGGAGAGGTTTACAAATGGAGATTCAAGGGAATGTAAAGACCCTCAGGGACTAAGGGTTGCTATAATCACGAGAAATACAAACTGTTGAAGGATATGGTTCCTTTTTATAAAAAAAGAATTATTATTTAAATTTATTTATTAATCATTATTATTATTATTTAATTTGCTATAGGATATGTGTGCTCATCAGAGAAAGACAGAGAGGGAGAGAGAGAGAAAGAAGGAAAGCGAAAAAGCAAGCCACCAGATCCAGGACTCAAATCGCAGGGGGCCATGTGGGAGTCCTTAACCACCAGGCCAGCTGCTGGCCCTGAACAATATGGTTTTAGGGCTATTCATGATAACTAGTTAACAGTAATTAACAAAAGTAATTACTCCTAATTACACATAAAATTAACAATCACATTATAAAGGTATCAGAGAGAGTAAGCAAGCCAACCCAGTACGTTTTTGTGTGTTCTGTCAGTTATTATCAGAGTATGTTTTTGCCTGTTCCATGAAGGGCACAGTACTAAGTTCTAAGAGTATAAAATGATAATACTGATAATAATAATGAGGTAGCCCTCACCATTAAAGAATTCACAGTCTAGTTCCAAGATGGTAGGAACAGACCCTAGGTAGGACTGCTAGCGGGATGATGTCCACGGAAAGTGGGCTCGAGTTATTTTGTCTGGCATCAAACTGTGAAGGAACAGCTTAGAGGCTGCACTATTCTGACCCCTGATAATTCCTGGACAAGCAGAACCACTGTGAGGAGCCTGGCTGAGACATCTGCAAGGCCCTTGGATCATGCTTCATACGAAAGTACGTTTTGTTTAGTTCAAAATCACTTTTCTTCCTCCCACATTGATTCCTGTTCCAGGAGGACAAAGTTCAGACAACTACCCAAACCTTGTCCAAGGCATGGTCATTTCCTTAGGGCAGAGATCTCTGATACAGCCTGCTGAGCCTCAGATTCCATCAACTGGGTCTGTACCACTCTACAGTCAATGATAGAACAGTCATGATATAAGGAAGTTTTTATTGATTTATTTCTCTCATGAAACAGAGGGACAGAGAGACTCCCCAGAAGAATGCTCACCCCACAGTCTACCCCTACCTCAGCCAGCCCAGACAGTAGGTGTGTATACGTGCATCCAGCATGTTCAAGGAGGCCTTGGGATGTGAACAGGGACCTTCTCATGTGAGACTAGTTGTGTTAACCACTACACCACCATTTCATGACTTTATTCTATGCTACTTGCTTAGAAAATTAATTTCTTAGAGAATTTGCCACATGAGGAGCCAAAAGGACTCTGAAAATCAGTCCGAGAAAAGAAAATAAAGGAGTGAAGACTACTGGGACCAAACATTCGCTGGCCTCTGTCACTTGGCACTGCCAGATGCAATGACGCATCATTTGGGAGGCAGTGAGCGGGTCTCAGGTTATCTGCCACGGCTTACTCATTCTTCACCTAAGAAGACAAAGTCATTACCCACAGCTTCTTTGTTAATGCTTTTCAACTCATAATTCCACTGGCTTCTGACAGATTTTTGTCTTTAGGAAAAATTCCTAGCCTTGTTTTTCCCATCACATAATGAGGATTTTACTTTTAGGTGAACTACCAAACCTTGATACATTTCAACTCAGGAGAGCAATCCTCCAGGAATGTGGTTATAATGCCACACATTGCTACATGCTGAAGATTTTTGCTAAGAGGACGACAGGTTTCTTTTACCATTTAATTTTATGGTTTCATTTTAATGTTCTTCTAAAACATAGTTATATGCACCAGAGGCTTTCATTTTTGTCTTATCCATTCTCTTTATTTTTACCTACAATCTTGCCAACATCTTGTTCCCTTTCATGGTTTCTATTTTTTTGTGCCTATTTTTAAATAACTCTTTTTCATTATTTCTATTTCACTTAAAATTATTCTAGTAGTTATTACCAGAACATTAGTTAGCATATACAATGGACTACAGCTGTGATTATTAGTAACTATAGTGCAAGAACTCAGTTGTCTTTATTGAGAAATCAACCAACCCTTCTGCCCACCCCTTCCTTAGAATCAATGATTCAAAATAAAAGAAACACACCCCAGGACAACTATGCAATGTAATAGAGCAGAGACAATTGGCAGGTGGTTTAAGTGTATTGCCAGAGATGCCATCTTAAGTTATGTAATACAACATTGACTTCAATCGTGGGCAAAAACCACCTGGAGCAAATAACCTCACATTTCTCAGTTCATCATCCCTGCTGCATGTCAAAAGATACTGCATGAGCTTCCTCACTTCCTGGTTTCTCTTCTTTTGACCTGAGTCATTGCTCCACCTCTGCTCGACTAGAACTGGGCTGTCCAGACCACAGGTAACCACCATTTTGCCAAGACCAATGGTCATTTCTTACACTCTTCCCATGGTGACCCTCGGTGTGTGACTTTGTGGACCACCACCTCCTTTAAACCTTCTTCTCTTGGCTTCTATTGAAACATGCTCTTTGCCTTTTCTCCTATTGTAGTAAATTATTACAACTGTATGTTGCCTTACATCCATTTTGAAGATAGGCTGGGCTTTCTCACACCAGTAACAGGATTTGGTCACCCTGACACCATTTCCAGTTCCTTATCTCCTCTCAGTTCAAAATGGTTGACCAGATATTTCCTCACATAACCACTTCCCTGCAGACAGCTAGACACACCTGCTTCACTCACCCCAGAACCCCACACCCCACACGGACTGTGCCGATATGTCACAATGACAGCCTCTGCCATAGCATGACCCACGAGACTGTGCCTGCTTATCCTAAACGCACCAATAAGAACTCTTTGCAGGAAATCTATGTGGGTAACACACTAGGCCCAGTAAAGAATCAAGCTATGGGTCCCTGTCCCTTCCTACCTTGCTTCTCACCTGCTGGTTGAATGTGAGTGTCCTTGATGGCTTCCCCTCTGCCCATCGGCCCTGTGAAGCATGCTGCCTTCTCTCTGCGGTCTGTAAGTAACATGCTGCTGCTGCTGCTACTTCATGTGTTCTGTTCAACTGCGTCTTCTGAGTCTCAAGGGACTAACAGACCTGAGCCTAACTGCTTTCCGGTCTGGGGTCTCCCGCACAGTGGCTGTCTCAGTGGAACTAAGCTGGAACAGATCAGACACCAGCCATAGGGGCGTCCGCCAAGGAAAACAAGTTTCCTGTGAGGGGGACACCTGGTTATGGGTCAGATATTTGGGTCTGAGCTATCCACTAGGATAATGAAATGTCTCATGCAAGACACACTATAAACACCCATGGCTAAATTCCTGGGAAGCCTGTAGGGAGACCTAGAGTGACAGCCATGCTCATGAGAAAACTCAACATCAAATTTTAAAAAAAAGAAAAAAAAAACCTATAAAATTGGTTGATTTTCCTTGGTGATTTCAGTTCCCTTGTCTCTGCTCAAATATTGGTGTGCTTTGAGGTTTGGTCTTGAATCTCTTTGTGTCCTTTCTAACCATTCTCTGTCAGTAAGGACCACATTTGGTCCTGTTGCTTTACTAACTATATGCTGATGACTTCCAAATTTACATTTTAGCTCCAGATTTCATTTACAACTGCCAGCTTGGCATCTCCCCTGGATATGCCGCAGGAATCATAAAACTGCTCAAAACTCAACTCTTTATTTCCACTTTACCCCGAGCCCCCAGTAAATACTGTGATCACAGGCTTTGAAACCCAGAAGGGGCATTCCAACCATCCTACAGTTGCTCAAGCTCAAAACCCAGAAAACTCTCTTGGTTATTTTATATTTCTCTCACTCAAATTCTAAATGTAAACCCTAAAGATTTTACTTCAAAATATATCTTAAAGTTGTGCACTCCTGCCCAAACTATCCTTATCTCTAGTTTGCACTATTGCTATGGCTTCTAACAGACACCTTAGCATGTCTTCTTCCTCCAATCCCTCCTCTACCAACAGCCAGGAGGATCCTTTAAGCATGTTAACCAGTTCATGCCACTGCCTAGTAAAGCCTCCAGTGATCCCCTACTCAGCACGTATTAAAATCTCAAGTCCTTGACACACTTGCAGAGCCCAGCATATGGTCTGGCTCCTACCTCTCTCTCCAACTCCCCTCTCTCACCAACTGTCTTACGTGCCTTAATGTGTCTCTAGCAAGCCAGTCCGGCTCCTGACTCATAACCTTTGGAGTTCTGCTCCCTTTGCTAAGAGCAGTTTGCATTAGGTATCACAGAGCTGTGACCTGCAATTCACATCCTCAGAGAGCTCCCCTGCCTGGTTTCTCCAACGTGCCTCTCTACCTTCCCCATCGTGCTTCTCCACCACATGATCTTTTTATATCTGCTCATGAACATTACAAACTTGGGAGTTTATGGAGTTTATGGTTCCAACATTAGAATTTAAGTACAAAGAGACAGACTAGGGACCTTTAGTCGCGAGGATAATTGCATTTTCCATGCCTGAAGCAATCCCCAGCACACAACAGACATGGAAAACTCAGAGAACTGTGAATTTGGAATTCTTTTTTCTTTTTTAATCTTATCTATTTAATTTTATTTATCACTATTATTATTTCTACTTTGTAATAGGGCACATGTGCTCACTAGAGAGAGAGAGAAAATGAGAAAGCAAGCCACCAGGTCCGGAACTCAACCCTCAGTTGGTCATGTGGAAGTCCAGTGCCTCAACTACCATGCCACTTACTGGTCCCTGAATTTGGAATTCTTTTGTCTTTTCTTCTATTTTCTTTCTTTCTTTTCTGAGAGAGAAAGAAAGAAAAAAAGAAGTACTCTTCATAGGTATTACCATTTCACAATCCTTTCTGCCCCAGCTTCCAAGTCAGCTCGAACCACAACATGTGCCACTACATCCTGCCTGTTTGGAATGAGCTGATATCTGAACCTGAGTCCACCATGAGACCTCAGGCGTCTTCCAGCAGTGCCCACCCACTTGCATCATGGTGGCTGGGCTTAAATTCTGAATTCTAATAGAGAGGAGGACTAGGTCATTCCATATAAGGTATAATCTTGTACTAGTGGGAGAATGGATGTAAAAATACTATTTACTTTGAAAAGTGTATGGCTGGGTTCATGTGCATCTTATTATTTCACATTCTCTTTTTATTTCATTCTGAGTATATCGTGTCATCCTTCTTTCACACGTGTGAAGGCATCAGTCTTTGGAAAAGCATTCACATCCAATAGCAAACACACATTAAATTGTCCTTAATATCTACATTAATTAAAGGAAACTTCTAGAGAAGTCTTGGAACCAAATTTCCTGAAATCTTGAGAATACTCAGCCAACTCTGAAAGGAAACCCCCCCAAAAAATGACACCTTTGAGAGTACGTGTGCAGTTAAAAAACCTCTAAAACTCACAAGTTGTAATTTTCGTTCTGGTGCAGGCATCTATGGCGGTACCTCAAGCCAGGAAGTGCTCCACTAATGCCACAGGAGGGCTCTGTCTCCATGACTGTGCACATAGAAACACTCTATTAAATATTCCAGATCAACAGCTTTATTATTTGGATTTGCCCCATGATGCTGAATCCAAAATGGCTGTCCCCCCGCCCTCCATTAAAAGCTACAGTGGCCCATCTGTGGTTATGCTTGCCAGAAAGGAAGTGTGACAGCACTCACAGAACACTTGACACTTTGATTTTGGAGTAGGGACATGTTTCCTTCTGAATGTGAAAAATATCAGAAAAATGGATAATGAAAGTAGATTTGGGAATTCTTTTTATTGAATGTACTGGACTCATATCAAATGACATAGAACTTGAATCTTCATATATGCTCTTCGCCTATTACACATGCTTGCCAGCATCAAAATATTTCATCACTTGTAAAGGGGAAGTCATCTCCAGGAATACTGAAACACTGAGGCATTCAACTTCTGAGTTTGGGGGGTTTTCTGGGATTTTAAACAAAGATTGGCTGTGATAATCTATTAATAGAGGGTTATCACTGCTTCGAGGTGTCTTCAACAAGACAGGTGAGCTTACTCATCATAGACATCACCTATGGGTCTTGCTCAAGTTTCCTACACAATAGAAACTTCTAGAATGTTTGATTTTACCATCTGACATTTCTATTCTCATAATGTAAATAGAATTTGTATACATTTAGTAGCTAAAAGAATTGCTGCCTGATTAATTGCTGTAATTCTATTTTATTTTTTTCCTTTAGAGCAAAATGTCTAACATTTTAAACAATAAGCAGATAATTGGCAACGCTTTTTTTGTAACCCTCTGCAATCTCCTGCCTTTGTGCTCTTTTGCAGCATCAAGACTTGGCCATGATTCCAGATAGTCTCCTCTTTCCCCTTGACCTTGGATCTATAAGTATTGATTTCTCCTTAAACAAGGCAGAGATCACACTCACAGCTCAGCCTTCATCATAAGTTTTGAAAATATGTAATGATCTTAACTATTCTAACTAAAGGACTTAACGAAGAATATAGCAGTCTCGGTTTGAGGATTATTAAAATAAATTTTTGTGGGAGCTGGACCCTGTGGAAGCTGCTCTCCGCTGAGGGCCCAGCCCGAGGAGAACCACACAGAGTGTTGACGGGTGTTGAGTACACTGTCAGAAGGAAAAACTGTGCCATTCTAATTGAAGATGATACCTCAATAAGTAGAAATCATGCTGTGTTAACTGCTAACTTGTCTGTGACCAACCTGAGTCAAACATATGAAACCCCTATATGGACATAAAAGGTAATTCTAAGTATGGTATCTTTGTTAATGAGGAAAAAATGCAGCATGGCCTATCCCAAACATTGAAGATAGGAGACAGAGTTACCTTTGGAGCATTTGACAGTAAATTGAGAGTAGATTATGAGCCTTTGGTTGCATGTTCTTGTTTAGATGCCTCTGGGAAAACTGCTTAAAGTCAAGCTGTATTGCAACTTGGAGGACTCACTGTAGACAACTGGACAGTGGAATGTACTCAACTTGTCATCATCTCAGTTAAAGATACCATAAAAAACAATATGTACACTCATTTGTGGATGTCCAATTGTGAAACCAGAATGTTTTACTGAATTTGTCAAAGCAGTTCAGTTCAAGAAACAGCCTCCAAAAATTGAAAGTTTTTGCCCACCTGCTGATAAACCGACTATTGAAAATAAAAGTACTGATTTGTCAGGACAACAAGAAAGAAAGCAAATTTTCAAAGGGAAAACATTTGTATTTGGAAATGCCAAGCAGCATAAGAAATTAAGTTCAGCAGCTGTTTTTGGAGGTGGGGAAACTACGTTGATAACAGTTGAAAATGAAGAAGATGACAGTTTCTTTTCAGCTCCTGGAATTTGTGTTGCTGATGTAGACATAACACATTCACAGATCTTGATTCCTGACTCTCAGAAAAAATGGATTCATTCCATCATGGATATGTTCCAAAGGCAGGGTCTTAGACCTATTTCTGAATCAGGAATTGGATTGGCGGTTATTTTTATGACAACAGAACTTTACTGTGATCCTCAGGGCCAGTCCAGTACAGTATTAAAGACAATGACTCCAGGGCCAAGCCTTTTGCAAGACTTGTCAGTCAATGAAAAGCTACTGTCAAGTGCCTCAGTGAATACTACAATACACGTAGTTGACTCAGAATCAGAGTGAGCAGACACATGTACAGATTGGAGTGAAAGGCCAAAAGAAATAAAAATCTCCAGAATGGAACAAAAATTCAGAAAGCTTTCACAGGAAACATCTGCTATAAACGAAGTCCCCCAAACAAGCTCTAATAACAAGATGGTGTTAATAACTATGGCTAAGACAAAAATCCCAACTATCAGCTTTCACCAACAAAACGGCGAGGTGTCAATGAAAGCAGAGCTCAAGCTTCTCAGTAGCCACAGACCAATTCCATCAAAAACCACTTTCAGCCAGCTATGAAGAAAAGGGAAAAGGATGGAAACAAATCAAGAAATGTCTTCATCTAAATCAGCAAGAATAGAAATGTCTTGTTCTCTTTTAGAACAAACACAGGCTGCTACACCCTCACTGTGGAAAAATAAGGAGCAACATCTATCTCAGAATGAATCCACAGATGAAAACTCAGCTAACTTATTTACAGATACAGATTTAAAATGCAGTATGAAAAATTCGGCTAATAAATCACTTTCTAAAGAAAATCTAAGATCAAAAAAAAAAAAAAAAGAAAAGAAATTGATGATTTGGCCATAGAAGATGAGATATTGGAATAGTTATTCAAGAACACAAAAGCAGAGTTAGAAATTGAAGTGAACATTCACAAACAAAATGAGGACGTTAATATTAGGAAAAGACCAAGGATGAGTGTAGAAATAAAGGACACTTTTAGTGATGAAGAAGTACCAGGAAATAGTAAAATATCTCAAGAAAATGAAGTTTAGAAGACATGTGAGCTCAAGAAAGAAACAATATGGTCAAGCAAAGAAGTATCTTAGAAATGACGAACTTTATGTTGATACTGAGATGCTTCCAAGAAAGGTATTAGTGACTGAATTCAGACCCTTGGTGGTTGATAACTCTCCTACCAGAAAGCCATCGGGCATAAATAATGATTATTGTCAACTAAAGAATTTAAAGAAAGTCAAAACGATTCCATTTACTGGAGCAGGAAAACTTCCACATATCATTGGAGCATGAGATCTAACAGCACATCAGACACAAAAGAATACAGAACTTCAGGAGTGGTGAAGGCAGAAAATGGAGGTGCAAAATCAGCATGCAAAAGAAGAGTCTCCTGCTGATGACCTCTGTAGCTATAATCCCAACGTAGAAAAGAGAAGATAACTGAAGATTTTATACAGGGCATGTGCATTCACCAGAAAGACAGAGAGACAGAGAGACAGAAAGCGAGAAATCACCCCTCAGTGGGGATGGCCACGCTGCAATTCCTTCTCCTCTATTCTCCTCTCAGGATCTTGGGCACGCATACACATGTGGCTGGTGTGAATTTAAGCCAACAGGTCTGGGACTTGAACTACGGACTCGACTACATGGGAGTCCAGCAACATAGCCATTATGCCAACTGCTGGTCCCGATAACTGAAGATTTTAAAAAGAAGCCATGGTAAAGCATTTATAGCAAAACATTTATTTGAAGCTAGCTGATACACATGAGTATAGTACACAGAAAACATTTAAATTATAAATATGCTAAACCCTAAATTTGTTAAATAAAATGAAAATATGAAAAATAATTTGTTTTCTAGAATGGGCTTTCATTCCTCATTTAAAAGCACCCCTACACATTGTGGCAAAAATTGCAGATCCTAACACACCTTGCCCTAGAATTACTCAAAGAGGCAAAATACGTGAGCTTCACGAACATTGAAGGAATCAATACAATATAATGTGGTGCAAACCATTGAAACCTTTCTTGAACTTGACTCTGATGGATGGGAAACCCAAATACTGTGAAAAGAGCCCTTTTATGAAATCTCAACTCTTCATTTTTTTTTTTTTTTTGAGAGGTTTTTTTGCTATAGGGCGCGAGCGCTCGCCAGAAAGACATAGAGAGACAGAGAGACAGAAAGCAAGAAATCACCCCCCAGGGGGGATGGCCACACCATCCCTTCTCCTCCTTTCTCCTCTCGGGATCTTGGGTACACACGCACACACATCCAGGGTGAGTGTCCAGGACTTGAACTGCGGTTGACTACATGGGAGTCCAGAGACATAGCCATTACACTAACTGCTGGTCCCTCAACCCTTCATTTTGAACTTTCAAGCCAAGGGTGTTGTCTTTTTATCTGATCTTTCACTAATGAGTACTGAGAAAAAGCAGGGGCCAGCACCTACACAGCTCTGTCCTCTCCACTGGGGGAGAGATATCAGAGAAAAGTACACAATCATCACTTATTAGAGTGGGAAAACATGGCAGCCAAGAACAATGTAAGCTGCACATTGTTGATCAACAACAAGATATGAAAGAGGAAAGTACCCAAATTAATTACCTAATAAAACAGAAAGAAGGACAAACATGTCCTGGGGTGAGGGAAAGTTTAATCAGTGATCTTCTGGGGAGCAAGAGCTGGGGCCTGCATGTGCTAAGTAAACCGTAAGCACTGTGGTGAGTGTGCTTCTTACGGTCTACTGTCTCTGTGGACACATCAACTCACTCAAAGTTCATAGATAACATTTACATTTAAATTTGTTGCTTTGATTCTTCAGGAAATGCAGGGAGAAAGTCTCGAGGACGAGACTTTCTTTAAGTTTTTTCTTTAAGTTTCTCAGACGCTTAAAGCTTAATGCTCTTTTAAAAAAATAAAGATAAAACAGTTTATTATTTATTTATTTATTTATTTACTTATTTCCGTAAGAGAGAGAGAGGCACCCCCAAGAGGAGCTTCCAGCTGTGCTCGTCACCAGCCCCAGTCAGCCAAGATCACCAGCCCATGGGCAAGTAGAGGGGGGTCACAGGATGGAAACCCAGGACCTTCGCCATGTGGGTCCAGTTATGTAAGTGCTGCACCACCTCCTATCAACCCCAGGTGGGTTTTAGGAAAGTCATTTATTGTTGAGATGCCTCACTTTGGATGCTGTCTGTCAACTCAGAGGAAGACAGCTGGGAGAAATGAGGAGTGCTGTAATCAGTGAATCAAATGTGAGCTCGTGAGTGTGAGAAGATGAGGCTACTAAAAGGTGTTTGGACAGACTAAGGTGCAATGCATATTGCTAAGACTGCCCTGCGAGCTGGGACGTGTGGGAGTTCAACACAAAGGCCCCTCGTGTGGTGGTGCACAGCTGTAATCCTAGTGGCCCAAGCAGGCTGAGCCAGGAGGATTGTGAGCTTGAGCTAGGCTGGGTAGGATAGCGAGACTGTCTGAAAAAGGTCCGGCCATGGTGTCACATGCCTGTGGCCCCGCTAGGCGGCTGAGGTGAGAGGATTTCTACATGGTTAGACTTTGTCTTAAAAAAAATACAGACGGGGTCAGCAGATGCAGTAGCGGTTACATTGCTGGACTCCCACATGGCTGACAGCAGTTCAAGTCTTGAGCCTGGTGACTTGAAACTCACGCTGGGTGCGTGCGCAAGCATGCCCAACATCCCAGGTGGAGAATGAAGGAGAAGGGCTTGTGGTGTGGTCATCCCCCTGGGGGGTTATTTCTCACTTTCCCTCTCACCTTCTCAATCTCTCTCTCTCCAATAAGCACACGTGCCCAAGGCAAAAACCTATAAATAAATAAATAAATAAATAAATAAATAAATAAATAAAGGAAAAAAAGTTTGAAATAATCTCTCCCCCCACCCCAAACTCCAGTAGATAAAGCAGAAGATCTCTCTGTCAACCTGTTTTCTTCCAGGAAGAATGAAGCCTGTTCTACAGACCTTGAGGGCTGGCATGGCTGGCACCCAACACCCTCCCTGCCTCAGTATTGTCAATTAAAATTGGGGCACAGGATGGCAGCTGGCTGCTGTTGTTTAATGCTAGTGCATGAATTTGATGGCAAGAGTAGCTACTGACCACTTGTTTAGCAGGATACAGTTTGGGATGCTGGAAAGACTGTTGCTGAAGGTTGGCAAGGGATCAAGCAGGATTTCCATCAGAAAGTACTTTATGACTGTGAAAATCTGCAGTTAACACATTCCCAAGATTATTCCAACATGAGAAGGACCCTAGCAGGCACACGTAGGGGCTGAGTGATGTTGGACGTGTCACTTAGACAGCTCCTTTATTTGGTGAAAGTGGGAAAAGGCTGTTAGAACTGTTACAGGAATGAAGAGGACTGAGCGGTAGTGAATGTGGTCCCGCAAAAGATGTCCCCTGCAAAGATGAGCCCAGCAACCATTTAACCTCATGTGACAATCCAGGAATTTGGTAGATGTGATTAAAGTAAGGATGTTGGCATAGGGGGATTATCCTGGATTATGCCCGATGTACTGATGAGCCTGATGTAATTACAGGAGCCCAGTGTAATTATGGGAGCCCTAAGAAGGGGTTAGGAGGGATAAAGTCAGAGAGAGAGAGAAGATGGAACAGCAGAATCAGAGGACAAAGCAAAAAGGAAAGAGAGAGAGAAAGAGGAAGGGAGAGATCAGAAGATTTTAACCCACTGCTTCGAAGACACAGTCCTGCCAATATCCTGACTTTAGCCCAGTGCGACTGATTTTGGACTTGTAATTTCTAGAAGATGAACAGTGTGAGATAACAAATCTACTCTATTCTTTTTTTCATCTAAATACTTATTTTATTTTATTTAACTTTATTTATTTATTTCAGTTTGACCAGAGATTTGACCAGAGAGAGATGGAGCGAGGGGAGAGAGAGAGAGAGAGAGAGAGAGAGAGAGAGAGAGAGAGAGAGAGAATGAGAAAGCAAGCAAGCTTCCCGGTCTAGGACTACAACTGCAGTTGGCCATGTGGGAGAATCCAGCACCTTAACCACCATGCCACCTGCCAGCCACCCTGTATTTTATTCTTTATTCGTGATAGAGTGCATGCATGAGAGAGAGAGAGACTCTCCACACGGTCTGGTCATGCTACAATCCCTTTCCTCCAGTCCTCAGTCCACTGAATCTTGGACACTGCCATGTGTTTGGCTTGTTTCTGGAGGATCGAAGCAGGGATCTGAACCATGGTTGCCATGTGGGATCAGGTTCCTCTGAGCAGCACATTAACTCAGCCATAGAGCTGCCCCTTTATCTTGTTTTAAGCCACCAAGTTTGTGGCCATTTGTTACAATAGCCATAGGAATCTTTTTTTTTTTTTTTTTTTTTTTTTTTGGAGATGTTTTTGCTATATGGCGTGTGTGCTCACCAGAAAGTCAGAGAGAGACAGAGAGACAGAAAGACAGAAATCACCCCCCAGGGGGATGGTCATGCCGCAATCCCTTCTCCTCCTTTCTCCTCTCAGTATCTTGGGCACGCACGCACATGCGCCCAGCATGAGTTTAAGCCACCGGGTCCAGGACCGAACTGTGGTCGACTACATGGGAGTCAAGTGACATAGCCATTACGCTAACTGCTGGTCCCTAGCCAAAGGAATCTGATACCACATCATATACAGAAGAATCAAACAGACTACCTGGTATATTCTAAGAACTCAAAGATACATTAGTCGCTTCTGATCTTTTTTTATCATGAGGAAAGAAAAAAAAAAAAAAAAAAAAAAAAGACCACACAGCCTTTAGCAGCCCAATCTAGAACAACTTTGAAAACATTTTGCCATTCTGCTCAGCAACATAAATGAGTTATGCAATGCATTTGACCATGCAACGATATGGCCTGTGATCACATCAGGGTAAAGATGGACATGTCCGCTATCTACCCAGCCATGGTCACACAAGGACGGCTTGCTTCTTCCATCGGAGTCTGCAGCGAAGAAAACAGTTTTGCACGCAAGGACAGCTGGGAAGCGGACTAGATCACCAAAGCCTTCACAGAGGTGCAGGATCCAGGTGTAATGTGGGGTCTTGTTTCTCATCTGACTTGCACTTTTCAGTGAGATGCATATTCTGTCATATTCAATGCATGGGATGGCTCCAGATTAAAGCAGTCTATATACAAAAATTGTAATTACTTTGAAACAAAGATAATATATAATTTAAAGAATTTATTATCTACAAAAATGCAAACCCAGATTCTACACCTACAGACACAACATTTATTACAACTGCCAAGGCAATTAGGAGGCAGGATTCTTGTTTTGCTCTGAATCCAGCTCTCATCAATTCCTGAGGGACTGCTACATTCTCCAGGGGAAAACCCTCACTGTTTCCTCAGGTCTGACAAAGAGCCATCTGTGGCCCCACACACAGCGCTCAAGAAATGGCTGTGGCTTTTATGGCAGATTGTGAAACATTTTTTAAAAGTTTATATCCTTCTTCTTCTATCTGCAAGCGAGAGAGAGAAGGAGCAAGACAGAGAAAGAGACATCACCCCCACAGGGTCTTGATGCCACAGCCCACCCTCAGCTTAAGCCAGCACTGGACCATGGGCACATGTATGGCCAACATCCTTAGGGAAGACTCTGGACACGAACCCAGAACTTCCCATGTAGGTTAGCTTGACAGAGCTTTCATTTTACTGCTGTGCCACTATCCAGTCCCTAGAATGTGAAACTTAAGACAAAAGTAAAAACTCAGAAAGGTGAACACCTTCAGTCTCCATCCGCCTTAATTCTAATGCAATGCATTGCCTCTGCCACGTGTAAACAACCATGATTATTATTGTTCACACATAAAGACACTTAAGGGCGAGAATGCTACTCTGAGGAAATCTCTGCCGGTATTTATCATTCCCTGCTCCCCTCAGATCTTCTACGCATCGCCACTTCATTCAAACATGGCTTCTAATCTTTATCATATTTGCTTCTATGGAAAAAAAATCACAAAATTTGAAGGGAAAAAAGTATAAATTTGGAAAGATTTTAGAATCCCTAGACACATAATAGTTGATAGTGTCAACTGTTAGCTCCCTTCTGAAGTTGTAAAGGGTGGTTTCCAGGCTCTCCTGCCATTTGCATCCCTCTCCAAGGACGAAGGGCAGCAGAAGGTGACCCGTGAACAACGCCAGTAAGGATTCAAAATGGCAGTCACCAAACCTCTGGGAGAGTCACCATACTATGGGGTAACTGACAAAAAGCAGCATTAAATTGGACAGTATTTGTTCATCCAAATGATGACTGCAACAAAGCTCTTTCTGCCTGCTCAGCACATACTCTATGAGTGAGTAAAAGACTGTTGTTTGTTTTTGAGGCAAAGGCTGTTAGTGGCGTGGACCAAGCAGGAAGTGACGTGTGGACATGTGGAACCCAAGACCTTCGCCTGGTCTGTGGCCTAGCTGGGCCTGGTCATCTCAGGGACTGCTTCCCTCTATGAGGGCCACACAGATTGCCACCGACAGATTTTTATTAGTTACCTTAAATTGATCAGATGATATATTATCAGGGATTTTTTTTTAACCAAGATAATTTCTTCTCCCCATTCAATTATATGCTGGTCTAAAAAAAGTACAAACACTTATTCTAGGGCGATACTCGCTGAAACCCTAACAAGAAAATCACTACATACTAGGCATTGGACCACAGAAGTGAACCTCTAATTTTTGTGACAAAATACAGTTGTGATGACAAATTATATTTTATCAACATATTTAATATAAGTTCTTTTGTATTTTTTCATTTAATGACTTCTTATTCACATTTAATTACTGTACATCTCGATAGCACACAAAGTGGTTTTTCTGGGTATGCCTGCAGTACGTTCTTCATACTGTCTTTTTTCTTTTTCCTTATTTTACAAGGGATCATTAGTGTCTTTTTAAAAAACAAGTGAGGGGCAGGCAGGTTACATGGTGATTAAGGTGCTGGACTCCTCCATGACTGACTGTGGTTCAAGTCCTGGATCTGGTGGCTTGCTTTCTCACTTTCTCTCTTTCTCTCTCTGTCTTTCTATGGTCAAATGAATAATAATAATAATAATAATAATAATAATAATAGTGAAATAATTATTAAAAAGCAAAGAAAGTGAATGCACACCCTTTTACTATCTCCACTGGCATTTCCATAAAGTTTAGAACATCAGACAGAGCTACATGAGGTCAATGTGTGGCCCATCTAACCACTTAGGCCCTCAGTGACAAGGTGATAGGATTTTGGTAGCTTAGGCTTCTCAGAGACATAGGAAGTACAGATAAAGACAAAGTTTTGTCAAAGCCATCACTATAAATATTAGGTTATAGAATCTGTCTATTTGGAATTCCAGCTGTCTGTAACCTTGGGGCTGGTTGAGGTAGATTCTGGATGTGATGGAAAAGAAAGCTAACTGTGTTTGTCAAGGCTCGCCCAGTGCAGTTTCCACCGAACTCTGTAGCATGGAATACAAGACCATGAACATAAAGTGCTGCTTGTGGAAACTGGAATTTTTTAGAATCTAAATGTAAAGTATTACCAAGCACGGGTATATGAAAATAAACTGCATAACAGCCCCAAATTAACAACTGTCTATGCCTCTTCATTTTTAAATCCAGCATTTTATATACACAGAGACCGAAGAATTTTAATCCATAAAATACTGAATACCTTGTTATATAGGTCATAACACAAAATGCTACCATGAAAAGTGGACCATGAGCTTTGATAATAACACTGGGGAGAGAGCAATGTTTATGGTCATACCCCAGGACCAGGGACCAGACCTGATACGAATCTGGTGCTCAGTAAATATTTGTTGAAGGAGTGAATGACCATCTCTGTTTTCAAATAGGAATTCAATCGTTATTTACCCACACACAAACAAAAACCAGTGCCAAATTTAAAGATATTCTTTTGCTCCAGCCACCATAATATGTTCTGATGGAATTTCAAAGAAAGGACTAATTCAATACAATTTAACAAGCAATAATCAAGCATCTGCCACTTGCCAAATCCTGCTAACAGCATGGGCGTTGTGATGAACCCTTGAGGTGAAGGGTTCAGTGTTCTTGGACAGCCCTGCTAAGTGTCACCCTCACAGACAACGACTTGCGAAGCTGCTCCATGGATATTCCGCCATCACCTGAAGTTAAGCATGCCAAATGCAGGACCCTCCCTGGTTTTCTGACTAAGCATATCTGCTTTGCCTGATCTCTGCCACCCTGATGACACCACGGGCTTTGCTCCCCTTCTCCTTACTTGTCTTCATTGCTGATCTTTTACAGTGCTTCCTCAGTCTGGTTCCCTAATGTGCATTACTATGCCTCACCACAAGGAGCACCCTAGAGCAGACTCTGAAATTGTGACAATTGGTTCCTTACCACACCTACCACTGATCGCCCCCTCAGGAATGATCTCAGCCATTTCATCCCAGGAGGCAACAGGTACTAGGGCAGCAAGTGAGAGGGAGGGCTCCTTCTTCCGCCAGGGCAAACTCTTGCACTCACACCACCAATAGCCAGTGTCTTAATGTTGTGTGATTATTTGAATTTCCCCTGTCAGGTGTTGATGACGATCCACGTAGCTACCTGCATGTGTGTGACCTCGGGTCACTGGGTCTGAAGGCTGTACTGGGCGATGCCCTCTCGGATCGTCTGTTTACGACTCCCAGAGCTCAGGGCTGGACGCAGGCAATAGTCTGCTCTGACTTCTTTCTGACATCTAGGAATGAATGAACTCCATGCTTGATACTAACAGTAACAATATCTTCTTAATAATGACTAAAATAATGAGGACTTAAGATTAAAATGCATTTTACCTGCTGACGTTTTTCAAATTCCAACTTGATCCGGGACTTGATGCAGTTACACGTGTCCTGATACGTCTGCTGCAGAGCAAGTTCCATGAGGTGCTTATGGTAGGCTCCTGCCAGGTTCCCACAGATGAAGATGATCACGTTGGCCAGGATCTAGAGACAGAAAGGGGCGCTCAGTAGGGTAAGTGAAAAATTAATATTCTTAAAATATCCTAAAAGGTCACTATTCCCCAAAGAAATCACTAATTCAATGAAATGCCTATCGAAATGCCAAAGGTATCCTTCCCAGATATAGAAAGAGAAATCATAAAATTGATATGGAAATGCAAAAGATCCCAAATAATCAAAGCAGTCCTGTGCAAAAAGAAGAAAACTGAAGGTATCACACTACCGTCCTTAAAATACACTGCAAAGCCATAACAAACAACACTGAATGATACAGACACAAAAACAAACACACAGACCAATGGAAAAGAATGGAGAACCCAGAAATAAACCCAAATACATACAGTCAGTTAGATTTTGACAAATGTGCCAAGTACATTTATTGAGGAAAGGACAATCTCTTCAATAAAAAACACTGGAAAAATGGGATATCCATACAAACAAAAATGAAACTAGATCCCTTTCCCTCACCATATACAAGAATTAACCTAAAATGGATTAAAGACTGAAACATAATATCCAAAAGTATGAAATTACTAAGAAAAAAACATAGGGGAAATACTTCAGGACATTGTCTAGGCAAAAAATTGTTTAAATAAGACCTCAAAAACATAGGTAACAAAGCAAAAAGTAGACAAATAGAGTTGCAACAAAACTACGAAGTGATTACAAAGCAATGAAAACAATAAAGAAATGAAGAGACTGTCTACAGCAATGGGAGAAAATATTTGCGAGTTATACTTCCAACAAGAAATCAATAACCAGAATGTACAAGGAACTCAAACATCTCATCAGCAAAAAAACTAGTAATCCAAATGAAAAAAAAAAAAAAGGAGTTGATTTGAACAAATGATTCTTTTTTTTTTTTTTTTTTGGAGAGGTTTTCGCTATAGGGCGCGTGCACTCGCCAGACAGACAGAGAGAGACAGAGAGACAGAAAGCGAGAAATCACTCCCCAGGGGGGATGGTCATGCTGCAATCCCTTCTCCTCCATTCTCCTCTCGGGATCTTGGGCACGCACGCACACACACCCGGCATGAGTTTTAAGCTACCGGGTCCGGGACGTGAACCGCAGTCAACTACGTGGGAGTCCAGCGACATAGCCATTACACTAACTGCTGATTCCCTGAACAAGTGATTCTTAAAAGAAGGCATACAAATGCCTAAAAAGTACGTGAAAAATGTTCAACAACATTAATTATCAGGGAAATGCAAACCAAAACCTATTATTTGAATAACTATTTATCAAAATAACAAAGAATAACAAGCGTCGACGAGGCTGTGGAGAAAGGAGAACTCTCTTGCACTGTTGGATATGTAAATTAGTCCAGTCTCTATGAAAAAAACAGTAAGGTTTTTCCTTGAAAAGCTACAGATAGAACTACTTTATGATCCAGCAATCTCACTATGGGGTGTACGTACAAAGGAAAGGCAATCAGTATCTTAAAGAGATAGCTACGATGTACTCATTATTTTTTACATGATAAAAAATTTCTTGTTCACTAAAATTTGGAAGTGAAACAGAAAAATATAAGGAAAAACTAAAAAGAAGCCTGCTTCGGACCTGCCCAGAAGAACTCTGCTGTCCTTATGCCCTCTGTATTCTCAAAACGGGGGTCAGTCTTTGCTTTGTCAAGGCCTCCACTGTATTTTAAAAGGGCTGAGTTCATTGTGAATGTAGTTGGTGCTTCACTTTTTAAAAAACTTATCCTTAAGCAAAGTTCTTTTTTCAGATCATGTAAGTTTGGGTAATAAAATTTTGAACACTTAGCAATATTCAGTTCTATGACTCTATATATCATCATTTAGTTAGGGCCACGTCATTCACTATTTTGTTAATATTGTGTACATTCATTTAATGCTATAGCGGTCAACGTCATGCATAAAGCTTTGGCTTCATATTTGATCATTTCTTTAGACTCGATTACTAAAACCATTTTTACTGAGTCAAAAGCCAGGAATATTTTAAAGTTCTTGATACATTTTACAAAACTGTTCTCAGGAAGTGTTCCATCTGTGTCCACATCCACAGGGCATGGCAATGGTCTCTGCAGGGCGTGCTCTCACCACGTGGCACTCTTCACACAGCACTGTGCTCAGGGCTAGCCCTCAGACCTGTCCCTGGTAGGCGGCCCACGCTGATGAGATGTCCTCAACACTTCCCCATGGCCTGACCTCTCCCCAGACCACTCACTGTGGCTTAAATAGCAAAGCCAAGGCATCTGTTCCAAAGGCCCTGTGCTCTGCTTTGTGGTGTTCTCCTACACAGATCAGTTTATCAAATCCGTCACCAATCCACAGGTTGTTGGATCACAAAGTAGTTCTATTTGTAGGTTTTTAAGGAAAAACCTTACATTCTTTTCATAGTGACACAGAGCCACTAGGACTGGAAGGCTCTGGTGATGGGACTTCCCAGGAAATCATGGCTATCTTCCCTCTGCACAGGGGGCTCACTTTTCCCAACAAGAGCACAACCTACTCAATTGGGGGTCTTGAAGACATGGCTGCTATGAAGTGTAGTCCCAGCTTTCTTCCTCTCGCCAAGGTCTTCCTTCCAGGAGTGAGGGTCACTTTCATCTCTGCGTTCTCAGCTAAACAGTGGACCTCATGGTCCACCCCTGGGTTAGGGAAGGCCTTCATCTGGGGGCAAGGGCAGGGAATGGGATGGGTCAACTCGGGAATTTTGGCCAAATGACCCAGGTCTAACCAGGTTCTCCAAAGAGTCAAAATAACAATACAGGTGGCATTTGGTTCTTCATCTGGCCAGGGCCTTTGTCTACTCTCACTGAGCTCTAACTACAGGAGGCCGACAGGAACGCTGGATGATTAGTACCCCAACACCTGAAAGATAAATTGTGTGGATAGAAAGATAAAGCAGGACACAGTTAGGAAAGAGAACAAAGCAGTGAGCCTCTCTCTGAAAAAATACAGATGGCCATAGGCATGGGGTAAAAGGATTGTGCAGACTAGAAAGGGCCCTCAGCACTGTCCCACACGTCCCACTCATTTTCATTTCCTGGACAGCAGGGGCCAGAGAGCTCCTAACATTCACCATAGCCAACCTTAGAAAGCCCTTTTATGCATCCATATTTTATCTCTCCTCCTCTACATGCATGACTACAATATTAACTTTGGTTACTGCTCTATGTACATATGATCTGTGTATGATACAGGCATTTAGTATGTAAGTAGTTGTGATCTCTGACATACGTATGCAGTGTGTGTACATGGATGTAATTTCAGTGTAGCAGATGCATGTGATATATATATATGAGCATATACTTGTTTCTGTGTGATTTGTATGTGATCTACATTTGTGATCTCTATGCTTGAGTACTGTATGTGGTATATGCATGTAATACTCATGCAACACATGTGCTCTGTGTAGAAGCATGTGTGTTGTGATCTGTGAGTAAGTGTGTGCAGCAGCCCCAAGCTTGAGAGCTACACAGCTCTCACATTGGTGTAATTTCCACACATTTTCTAACCGTGTGGGTGCTTCCTGCCCAGAGCCACACTTCACGCATCGCTTCTGTGGTGCCAGTCCTGGGGCACGTGGGAAGTCCTGGTGGCCTTCCTGGCTTCCCATTGGAGAGGATCCTCCCCAGCTGCATGAAGTTGATTTCAGTGCCATGCTCAAGGGCGCTGGTAAGTAAGTCCTGTCTGTACTTTGCTTCTGCAAAATGACCATCTGTTTTGCTAAAGACTCTTCAGACCTTGTCTCTGCCAGATCCGCTTTGAAGAAGAGTGCACCAAAGAATGCAAGGAATGACCAAAGCCAACGTAAATTGGGCTGCATCAAATTAGGGCATATGATTCCTTATTAGGTGCAGCTGAAATAATAATAAAAATAACAATGATCATCCATGAGAGCTTCTCTTCCTCCTCAAAAAATGCCTTCAAAGCAAAACCGTCCACATTTTAGGAAGTACAGTAGATTCCTCCAAAATAAGAACCACGCGTAAGCACAGAACTGAGTGAGGCCAGCATCTGTCCCACCTCTCTGCAGGCAGCAGGAGTGGCCACTGTAAGCACACGGGCCAGGGTGAGTCTCCACCCTCCAGAACCGCACGTGCCCTCCTTTCCTGCCTGTTTTGTTCCAAGGATCCCAACCCTCGCTTTTCTCTGAATTGCCCTGGCCTGCATCTGGAGGGGAGCTCTGTTCTAGTTTGCCTCACACAGGCCAGCCTCCAGCTCTCAGCGGCTGCCTGGGCCTGCATGAGGACAGAGGGCCTTGTCACAGCACAACCAATGCCGTAGGCTTCTTCCCCCCATGCACTGGGGCAGCCTGTACTGGCAGCTACCCCCTCTGGGATAGAACCCTAAGTGCAGACTGAGGTCAGAGGAATCCCCAGTGCTGCTAGCCCGATGCTTATGGCTGACGCGGCTGACTAGGCAAACACTGCCCATGTGCAGCACCCCATCCCCAACCCCGGCATTCCACCACAGAAGCCAAAGGAGGCGCTCCGTGTGCAACTCATCTTCTAGACGACATTCTTAGACTGATGCAGTACAGTGGCTCGTCTGCAGGGTGGTGGGCTCAAGGGAGAACCTTCTCTGACTGTCACTGAGGTGAATCTGGACGCTGCAGCGCCTCAAGCCACATTTGATTTGAGCTCTCCTTTGCACTTGCTAGTTTTCATTCACCTATTTTAAGGAAAGCATTTAAGAACTAAATGACATTTGGAGAAGGGATACAGAGGTAGAGCACTGACGGGATGGGGAGGTGTGGTGTTATCTGTTGAAGATATTTCGTTCAACGGGTTGAGGAGAAATGTTCACATATCGAAATGGTCTCATTGTAAGCCAAACGATATGATTGAAAGTATATACAAAAAATAATAATAATAATAATAAATAATGTGAAAAAAATAAATAAATAAAAAATAAAAAAAGAAGTAAATGACTAAGAGTTCTAATGCAAAGGGAAATAGGGGACTTCTTTTCTAATGGAAAATTTACCATATTACCAGTATTTTTCTGATCCCTGATTTTATCCAGCAATTCTGTACTCTAAGGTTAATTCAGCTGAGCCTGATAGTTGAACAGTGACGTACATTTACAAATATGATTGATGGCCTAAGACATTGTTCTTCTAAAATTATGCATTCATATAATGACTTCTTTGTTTTGCTTTGTTTAGGTTTATCCATAAGGCATGTATGCTCACTTGAGAGAGAGTGAGAAAGTGAGGAATCATTTCCTGGGGGGATGACCACACTGGAATCTCTTCTTCTCCATTCTCCTCTTGGGATTCTGGAAAAGCATGCCTGAACACATGCTGGGTCCAGGACTTGAACCGCTTCAGCCATGTGAGAGTGCAGTGCCTTAACCACCACACCATCTGCTGCCCCCACATTTATATAATAACTTTATATGAAAACTAGGGCAGTGATCATGTTAATACTTTATTTTAAAAAATAATAACAAAAATATTATTTTTCTAGAAGATGAATAAGCAGAACACATGTCAAAAAAATTCCTATTTTCACAATGTTGGAATTGTTTTATAACATGAAACTGTCTTGACATCTTCTTTTATCTTGTTTCTTCATTTAGCTACTCTCAGATCTGTCAGAAAACAGGAAAGGAAAAGTGGCCTCCCACGAGATGTCTTGGAAAAAACAAATTGTTTGTTTAAGGCAATGACACCAGCTAAGCTTTACCCTGAAGATTAGAACCAGGCCTTGAAGTGGAGCATACTGCGTGATCCGGAGTCTGAACGAGTCAAACTGTGCCGGGACACCTCATGGAAGCCTGGTTTCCACAGCCGTCCCCTGCTCCCCATCTTTCTTTGCTATCAATGTGGGGTGATCTGTCAACATTCCTCAGTGATCCTTAGGAGACGCATATTGATAAGTCCTGTGCTGGTGGGAAGGCCGGCATGCAACCAGCAAATTCCGACTTTGCTCCTTTAATAGTAATTGTATTGCTCTGCCCAATAGACTCTTGGATTTTTCATGTTTGCAATGGTCCAGAAAGCAACTCGACCAGGAGAACGTGCGTGCTTTCACGTTTCACCTTATAGGCTAGGAAACAGAAGGCCCAGATTGAGGCAGGCGAAGTCACAGTAGGCCCCCTAGGCTGCCCGCCTCCATCCACACACCTCAGAGCAGGTTCACCCAGTGCAGTGTCACCCTCTACAGGTGGTGGGGCAGGTGTTTTGAGGGAATTTCTAAGGAGACCCTTTGGGAGAAGCTCACATTTCCCCCAGTTGACAAAACATTTGTATGTCATGTTATAAACCACTTCTATCACTTAAAGTTATTTTAAGCGGTCGATTTTGGAATCCACGTGTCCATGGAGTGTTTAATGGCTCCAGCACAAGCGTCTATGCATGTTTAGAGGAAAGTAACCAGGGAGTCAAGCTGCTGCTGACCAGATCATGTGACCCAAGGAGTGATCCATCTGAAGATTATTTGACTGAAAGGTCAGCTCACCATCTTTCAAACACTTGAGCAATTATCATATGGATGAGATAACCACTCAAATTCCTCCTGCCTCTGAGAGGTGATGCATTTTAAAGAGGTTAATGTTCGCTTTCTTAATCTTATGTCGGGTGGCCACAGAGGACGGTAGGCAGTACATGCTGCGGGAAGGTGAGTTCCTGGTTAGGAGGGAGACACCATCCTGCCTGGCTCTGCACGGGGTGGAAGCAGAAAGAACGGGAGTATTATAGCATTGACACAGGACATCAGCTGAAGCCCAGGCAGGTCACCGATGTTCAGAAATGCCAATTATAATTCAAAGGAAAGTAAAAGGGAAGACAAGAACATGATGCAGAGAGCTGCGAATGAATATTCAGCAAGTTTCTGGCATTTCAGAGCCATCAGATGTGGCATATGGAAAGCAGTGCTCTCGCTTGGAGTAGAAAATGACCAGGCAGCATCTTCCTTAATGGGCTCCAGAACGTGACTGCACAGAACCCCAATGCTGTCTCCTGGGCCTTTCTTACAGCCCCTGAGAATGACATCAGAAACCTGCTGTGGATGCAGGGTTTCTGTTCTTTCATTCAGCGAAGATCAGGAACACCGTGCAGGGCCCAGACAGTACTACAACAGTAAAACACAGTGCTCTGAGGGTGGCCCACACAGGAAGGTTCTGAGTGGGCATCTGGAGACCGCCCTGAGTATGCAGGGCACAGGTGTAGCCAGGAGTCAGGGCCGGCTGAAGCTGGGGTGGATCGTGGTGCCAAGACCCCAGTACAGGTGCTCTCTCTCTCTCCTCACTCACTGATGAAAGAAATAAACATTTAAAAATTGTGCTTTGGTTAATAATAATAATAACACCCAGTGATTCTCAGATCATGTGTTAGAATCTTATTCTAATTTGAAATCTCTCCAAATGAGGAGGATTAGATTCAGAAAGAAAAGTATAAAGAAAATGGAAAGAACAACAATTTCAAAAATGGGCGTTTTAATTAAGATTTTTCCCTAAAAGGCTGGAATTGAAAGTGGGGATTTCGGGACCAGCAGTTAGCGTAATGGCTATGTCGCTGGACTTCAATGTAGTCGACCGTGGTTCGCGTCCCAGACCCGGTGTGTGCCCAAGATCCTGAGAGGAGAATGGAGGAGAAGGGATTGTGGCGTGGCCATCTTCCCTGGGGGGTGATTTCTCACTTTCTGTCTCTCTGTCTCTCTCTGTCTGTCTGGCGAGCGCACGTGCCCTATAGCAAAAATCTCTCCAAAAAAAAAAAAAAAAGTGCGGATTTCATAGGGAGAGTGCCATTACAAAATAGACAGCATTGCTGATCCTAATTATTAGCATTTAAATAATTCTCTTATACACTACATCTGTTACCAAATCTTTTTGAATATCTTATGTAACCTTATTTTTCCAGCTATATTTGGGCTGAAGGGTTGAAGAATCTTACACATGAATAGGGCTCAAGTCTGGGAGAATAACTAAAGAGAGAGAGACAGCTTAGAGAGCTATTTGCTCCTCTCAGAAGTGTTCTAGTAGCTTATTAAAATGTGATTGGAGGAGTGAGCCTAGAAAATTCTCAAGATCTTGATTTTAGAAGGTTCCTCCCACAAATTGAGTCACTATGAACAGGAATACAGCTTCCCTCCTAGAGGGGCAAGCTAAGCTAGCCATGCAGGGATTTAAACATGTTCTTTTCAGCTCAGTGACTGCAAACTTAAAATTGATGGGAAGAAAGCTGGCTTGATTAATAGCTTAAAATAAGAGAACAAAGAAAAAAAAATCACAGAGTTTCAATGCTCAGAGCTCTGTGAAAGGAAACCACACATGCCTCCCTCCATGCAGATTTATGACTGTCTTTCTGCAGAGGATCACTGTCACCTGTTTGCTGTGCTGTGTGTTCTCTCTAGGACTCAAGCACACAGCAATCTTAGTTTCAGTGCTTTGCTCCCCTCTACCAGGGGGAGAGAGATGACCAAGCAAATGAGCCGTATGGGTGTTATGAAAATAAAAATGGCAAAGAAAAAAAAAAACCACTATAATCAAATTCTATCATGAAATATTCTTAAAGAGCCATACTGAACATTACGGTTTTCCTTGGAAGTTTCATAGGCCTTGATGATGAGGTAAAGTGGGAGGAATGGCTGTCATCGTAACTCATATCCCACATCTCCAAAACGGGGCCAGTTGGTTCCCTTTTATTGTTGATCGATCCTGCAGGATATCTCTGCAAAGCAATGCTATCAGACATGGCCCTCCCTAGTCCCTACTGCTTCAATGCAGTGCCAAGCCCAGTCCTACAAACGCTGTGACTACGAAGTATTCTTGTGAGAATTAGTCTGCATCAAGGTGGAGAACCGTCTTCTGACCAGAGCACAGTATGTCTGAACATGCACTTGTAATATTCGGTCGGCCAACAAATCATGACTAACTGTACTTTGTATCGCCACTGATGCCCAACAGACTCATTATGTCTTTGGTCTTTGTGACTGCAGGTCGTGAAATGACTATTAATTATCCCAAAGATAGTCCATCTGTTTATTTCAGAAACCCAGGGACCAAGTGGTCCAGGACTCTCAAGGGTCTTAAAATGCTGATCTCTGTATCTTCTCTATATCCTCTGAAACCCTCTCCTATAGTAATAATAGACACAACAGGAAGACTTTTTTTTTTTTTTTTTTTAGGTTTTGCTATAGAACACATGCATACCCTGTAGCGAAACAGAGACAGTGAGAGGGCAAGTGAGAAATGACACCCTCCCTGCACTGCCTCCTCATTTCAACTTGCATTGTGATCTACTTGAAACCCCATTTATGGTCCACACAGCAGGAGACGAGCTTAGGATTCAACGGAACAGAGCACAGTATGCCCTGTTGATCATGTGGAAGAAGAAGAGCCTTAGGAAGGTAAATGGACCTGAATACAAAGATCACATGAACATGGCGATGGCAAGCTGAGTTTGCATAAAGATACAGAAACACCAGTGCAGGGACAGTAAGGCCCTCTTGCCTGTGAACCCAGACTTGTTGGGAAGCCCTGCATCACACTCAGGAATTCCAGAGAAGAAAAAATGGTCAACTCTGTAACTCACAAGGTCTACTCTGAATCGGAATGCTCTTTACCATCTGACCAAAACACACGGCCCGAGATCACATGGTGATTCAACCATAAATGCCTGGGTGCATAACTGAAACTGTTTGCCACAGGAAAAGGAAAAGCTCCTAGTACAAACTGACCTTTAGTTGTTTCATTAATGATACTAATTATGAAAGGGGATGACTGGAAGCAACTTCCCTTGTGATCCAATAAGAGGCCGAGGTGTTCCCGGTTGTAGTATTTCCCCAGAGCATATTTGGGGGGCATCTCAAAAGTATGTCCATCATACTTTTGGGGTCATCGTCTCAACTGCCTGCCTCTGTCTCCGACTGTATTATTCTGCAGACTGAGTTCTGCAAAAAAACATAAGATTTTGAACCTGTAGACACCAGAGTCTGACTTCAAGTCAGTTTCTACCAGAGAATATGTATTTGTTTTGCCCAAATCACTAGGAATATCTCATGCCCTCTTCAAAGGACACAACTGCAGCTGCTTTCCTGCGTCACCAGCATTTGCTGGCCACGGTTGAAGGGAACAGGCCTCGCCAAACATGTATATGAGCTTGCAAGGGCCACTGTAACAAAATACCACACATACACACACACACACACACACACACACACACACACACGGGTGGCTTAAATAAGAGACGCATTTTCTCTCAGTTCTGAAGGCAGCAGGCCAGGACCAAGGGGCAGGAGGTTTCAGCCAAGGCCTGTCTCCATCATCTCACTGCGTCCTCACGTGCTCTTTACTCCACATTTGTGCTGTCTCTCTGTCTTTCTGTGTGTCCTAATTTCTTCTTCTGAGGACACCAGATTGCATTAGGCCCACCTAATGCCCTCATTTCCCCTAAATCTCCACTTCAAAGGCTCCATCTCCAATAGTCATATCCTGAGGCAGTTAGGTGCCAACTTCTATATTCTGAAAGTCACACTTCAGTCCATAACATAATACAGAGTCATTTTTTTTTTCTTTTTGAAAAAGAGAATTTTCCTATAGGGCATGTGCACTCATCAGAGAAATGGAAAGTAAGAAATCTCCCCACCAGGGGGGATGGCCATGCTGCAATCCCTTTTCCTCCATTCTCCTCTTGGGACTTTGGGAACACATGCACATGAGCCCAGTATGAGTTTCAAGCCTCTGGGTCTGGCACTTGAACTGTGGTCGACTATGTGGGAGTCCAGGGACATAACCGATACATCATCTTCTGTTCCCATGATTCTGAGTTTTAAAGACTGTTTATTCGTAAGTTACCAGAGGATCCATTTAAAGGCTAAAACTCACATGCCTTAGAAATTTGGGACTGAGAGCTCTTTTGCTGAAATGCCATCTACCACTGAAGATGGTATGATCTGAAATGAGTCATTCGTTAAATTACTCCATTTGTTATACAAACATTAGGTGGGCATTTATTCATAATCAATTAAACTTTGTACCCCCAAAATCAGTGTCACCAGAATAAATGCAGTAGAATGAATTAACAATAAAAGCCAACAGAGGAGGTGAACATGGGTAGGGGTGCCAAGCACTGGAAGGGTGAGATTCCAATGGTACCTACTCAGATCTCAGAGTAATCCCATTAACATCCTGCCACAAGGGACCCTCCTGAGCAAGTTGCTTTGGTGTTTCTTTTATTTCACTAGGGAGTGCATGTGCTTGCTGGAGAGAAAAAAAGAGGGTGAAAGCAAGAAGTCACCCCCCATGAGGGATGGTCACACTGTAATTCTTACTCTATCTCTCCTTTTGGGATTTTGGGCTTGCATGCATGAGTGCTCGAAGAATTTTATGCCGCTAGGTCCAGGACTCGAACTAAACAGTTGGCCATGTGGGATCCAACTACCTTAACCACCAGACCACCCACTGGCCCTGAGCAAGTCATGTTAATGAGAACACATGGATGTTGTTGGTTAAAAGAAGCCTAGTTTTACTCGCAAAAATAAAATTACTGTGTTGCCCAAGTGTTAAAGTTTGGATATGTCCCCAAAAGTTCAAATGTTGAGCTACTGTTGTGGGATTAAGAGAGTGAAAACCTAATACAATTATGGAGTTAAAGGGTAGGACTTTAGGGAAGAGATTAAGATCAGCGTCATTGAGTCGGGGCCCCTTAATTGAGTTCTGATGGGTTAATTAGGGAAGGGAATGAGACCAGGAAACACACATGAAACAGAGACTGTGCTTCCAGTCTGTCGCCATGTTGCGATGCAGCTGGAAGACCCCACCAGAGAGCACCCTGGGCCGCTAAACTATGAGGTGAATAAATCTCTATTGTCATGGATCACCCAGTTTCAGGTATTTCCTGATATCAGTGACTGAATGAACTAGAACACAGGGGTTCCCAAGTTTCCTTGTTCATAATGTTCTAAGAAGAGCGTTCATTTGTTTTTGGACTTCTAGGCCAAAGGAAATTCCCAACAGTTCATTTATTAAGGGGTAATGTCGAAACAACTTAAGTACTAGGCCCTAACAACTTAGCGTTTGTTGGGAAAATAGCACATGGATTGAAGTAAACTATGAAAATTTGATTTCATTCTTGACTAACCTCAGCGACTTACTAATAGGCTCTCAAGAGCCAATGTGTCCACTGCGTGATGTCAGGAAACGTGGATTCCGATTCCACATTGCCACCCACATCTCCTGTTCCATCTTGATTTCTGCACAGTACTTGGTTTTTGCTCACAGTAACTACCAAAGAATGCCAGTTTTGCATAGAAATGACAGCAACAGAGGAATGCAGGGTGATCTAACGCTGGAACCATGGACTCCCTCAAGCTGACAGTTTACACAGTGTCTGGCAGAGGCTGAGTGTTGCTGTATTTCCTTTGAAAATTAAAAAATATCCTGGAGTGTACCAGATGCCTTGGTATGCACTTTGGAAACCACATGACTAAGGAAATGGAATACGATAAAAGTAGGGCCCAGCAGGTGGTGCAGAGGCAAAGTGGTTGGATCCCACATGGCCTACTGTGTGGTTCAAGTCGTAGCACTTGCAGCCTGAGAAATATGACAGTGCGTGTGCATGGGTGCCCCAAAACATGATACTGCATGTGTATGTGTGCCCAAAACATGACAGTGTGTGTGCATGTGTGCCCAAAACATGACAGTGTGTGTGTGCATGTGTGCCCAAAACATAACAGTGTATGTGTATGTGTGCCCAAAAACATGACAGTGCATGTGCGTGTGTGCCCAAGATCCCGAGAGGGATGACAGTCCCTCTCGTGGGCCATCTCCCCAGGAGGATGCTAGCTCAGTTTCCCTCTCTCTCTCTCTCTCTCTGGAAAGTGCGCATGCCCTATGGCAAATTTTAAAAAAGTAAATAAATATACTACTTATTGAAATAAAAAACTGTTATTAAAATTATGATGGGCTTGCTATCCATATTCTCCTTTATAAACTTTATGACAGCATATGTAATTAATAGCAGTGCTCCTTCCTCATGCCCTCTGAGACACGCAGCAGCTACTTAATGGACCCCAGGAATGCAGATGAAGACAGTCTCACCCAGAGAGAGAAAGTCAGTCTATAAATGGTGGTAGTGATAAGGGGAACCAATAAGGACTTCAGAAGTGCCCAGGCTAGCAACAGAAGAACTCTTACCATGCTGAGACCTGAGAGGCCAGGCGGGGGAATGTGGGAGAGTTGCTGTCACAGGGAGGGGGAGGTGCAGAGGAGCTGCCATCCGTGTTCTGCGGGGAGGCTGGTGTGCACCTGGCCCCTAATCTCACTCTCCTCCTGTCCTGCAATCTCCTGCCTGTGCCTCCCACATGCCTCACCCAACTCAAAGCCAGAGGCCAAGAAACTAGTGTCACAGTACTCAGATCAGCCTCCCAGGAGAACAGATCTGGGGTGGCCATCAGGGGTCATCAGTCCAATTTCTCTGCCTTAACCTTGTGGTAAAGCTAACAAAACTAATGGTGGGTGCTGGGCTGACCAGATTCTTTCTCTGGGAACTTGGGTTTGAGTTTTAGAGACTGAGCCAGGAAGTTGAGGGCACCATGATAAGAGACAATGTGAACTGAGAGTTAAACTGACACTTTGGGAAGTCTGTGATGGAACTTTATACAGACAAAAAGGTGAACCAGGTAGGAGTGTCTGCACAGAGCCGAGCAGAGCAGATGTGTAGAGGGGGAGAGCTGGCCACTTGGGGAGATGGTGAGAGATAGAAGTTCGAGAGCCTCAGAGTCCTACGAGGCCTGACCAAACTTTAAAAACAGTGAAATTTGAGGTATTTCTATATAACTCCCTTCCCCAAATTTACTTGAACAAACATATTTTGTTTTCGGTTCCTTGTGACCCACTGTTGCTATTGTCATTCATTAAACTCATAAAACTCAGCTCGTTTCAGTTTAGAATCAGTTCTGATGACAATGGATAACCGTAAGTGAAATCCAAGTTCTAAACTGCTCAAATTTAATAATACTGGTTCTCCCAAGTCCATCCTCCTGACATGACACTTTCTGGGTTACCCTCCCGGAGGTCTCTCTCCATGAACTTTAGTGTAAAATTTACTCGTCACAGAGGCATTTACGACTGTAGAATAAAGAATATGACTAGTCTCTGTCCTTGTTTCTGGAAGGGAGACACTAAATCTTTGGAATTTCCTAAGCAATAAGACTCTCTTTGTTATTAACGAGGCCCCTGGATTACACTTGAGCTTTTGTGAAGATGACTTGAGAGGGCATCTGGTCACCTGGAAGAGCAGCCACGTGAGGAGCGCGCTGAGGTCTGAACCATGTGACTGAAGCCCAGCTTCTCTCTGCGGAGGGGATGGAGACTGTCACATGGACTGTGATCCAGTCAGCTGTGCTTTCTGAATGCCAAGACAAGCTTGCGCAGTGAAGCTCAGCAGAGCTTCCTAGTTGGTTTTTGCTATGGGGCGCGTGCACTCGCCAGACAGACAGAGACAGAAAGACAGAAAACGAGAAACCACCCCCTCCAGGGGGGATGGCCACGCCACAATCCCTTCTCCTCTATTCTCCTCCATCCTCCTCTCGGGACCTTGGGCATACACGCATACATGCCCAGTGTGCATTTTAAGCCTCTGGGTCTGGGATGTGAACCACGGTCCACTACGTGGGAGTCCAGCGACATAGCCATTATGCTAACGGTTGGTCCCCAGAGCTTCCTAGTTGGTGAACACACTGATGGTACCTGGAATTTGTAGGCAGTTGGTCAGAAGTTCAGGTGGCTTTGGGACCCCAAGGCATGGCTGACATCTGGGGTAAGGGCAGCCTTATGGACGTCTGAACCTTTCATTTAAGTTCATTGGTTAGTAAACTGTAGCACACCAGCAGGTGTCAAAATACCTTCCTTTCACGTAGTTTCCTCTATAAGGTGGGACTGTCTCTACGAGAGAGGGCCCAATGACAGGACACCACCATCGTAGCATGCCTTTCTATAGTCAAGCTATGACTTCCTCCCCCCTCCCTGCTTTCTGTGTACCCTCTGGCTCCTCCATTAGAGGTCAGCTCGAAGGGTATTGGCTCTCATGTCCAGTAGTTGCCCTTGGGGGGCTGGAGCTCCCTCTTAGCCTTCACCTCTCTCCTTCTCACCCCTCATCTCGTAGGTCCTCTCCCTTCCCAGGACAACCAGTAGTCATTGTGGGACACAGGGCCCAGATGTCTTGCTGCTGTGCAGAGAAAACTCTGTGCTAAAATCCACACTCCAGCCCTCCCGCTAGCTCAGGCTGAGACGGTCTCCATCCAATTGCCATGTACCTTTGTTCAGCCTCTTCCTTTTCCCTTCCTGCACCCCTCGCTCCGTGAGGCTGGAGCATGCCCTCCATGTACAGCACGCACAACCACGCCATCTGAGGAGCGGCTTCTGGGGACCCCAACTAAAGTCCATGTATCTGTGCTGCATTAAGACCAAAGAGCTACTTGTCTATGTGTCTGTCATTTCACAAAAGTCCATGGAGACTGGTCTTGCTTGGGGAAACAACATGCAGCTTCCTATTTAAATTGCATGGTGTTCTAAATACCTAATTGGCAACTTCTAAATGGAAAAGTGTTCCTTTTTACAGGATCTACGTCCCCACTTTTCTGGCTGGTATCCAAATGAAAGGAGTTTAGAAATACTCCTAAGGATAAAAATAATTTAAATTATTATGTTTTGGGGAAGAAGGAAATGTCTGATTAAGAGCTCCACACAATGTCAATAACTCATATTGATTAAATTCACTTCCTTGGAATAAGATGTCTTACTGATTACTCTAAGATGGTCAAGGTGTCAAAAAGCAACGGGTCATACATAAAAACATTTCTGCCACGTTCATCTGCCACATTCAACTTCCAGAACTGTCACATCATTGTGCTTGAATGTGCTTTTTCTCACTTACCTACCTGAACCATTGTGCTTCATAAAGAAATGATCGAGTGTCCGCACTCTATAACTGAAACCGACGGGCTAAAGGATGTACAAACACAAGAGATGGGTGTCAATGCCAGATGTGGTGTGTGTGGAGGAGTGGGGTCTGGAGAAAAACATTTGGAGGAGGGATACGGAGACAGCATTGTTGAGACAGGGAGGTAGTGTTGTTATATTTTGATCAACTGGACCGGGGAGAAATGTTCACATATTGAAATGATTACCTTGTAAGCTAAATAATGTGATTGAATATATTTAAAAAAATGTAAATAAAAAATTAAATAAAATTAATTAATAAAAAATTTTTAAAAAGAACAAAAGAAGAAAAATGTCATGCTTACTGGGAACACCTCTTTGGAAACTCAGCAATGTTTTCTACATTTTGGGCTTCCCAGGAATGTTTTCAGCTTATAAACAAAATAAGAGCTAAAGACCCAACCCTCATCTGCCCTGTCATGATTACAACAAGCTCTCCAGTGTTCCCAAGTCTACATACATCAGTGAGAAGAATTCACAAGCTTCCTGAAAGTGCTAAGAGCGATTGCAAGCCCAGAATAGAGAAATCTGGGGCTGACACTGTAGAGCAGTGGTTAGGTACTGCTCAGAGGAAGCCAGATCCCTCGGAGCCAACCCAGGTTTACGTCTGGGCTGGCTGGTTTGAAAAAGACGTGCTGGGCAGAGCATGCACAGGGTTCTCACGGCATGACCTGGAGGAGAAGGGCTGCAGTGTGCCTGGCTTTGTCGGGGCTGCTTTCTCTCCCTTTCTCTCTCGTACACATGCACGTGGCATCTAGCATTTAAGGAAAAAAATCCATAAACGATTAGGATTTCAAAGAACATAGAATGTAAAAAATACTCCCTTCCCTTTCCAGTGGACATACTCACTTTACATAATAAACCTGCCCACTAAAAAAACCAAGAGTAAAACTCTCGGATGTTCAAAATATCAAGAGTAAAGCTGTCAGATGTTTAAAAATCAAAAGTAAAACTATTAGATTGGGCCAGAGGTTCTGATTTCCCCAGGACCGTAATAAAGGGCAGACATCCTAGCAGACAACTAATACGGTTTTTGTTTTTGTATCACATGTGAAACAGACACTAACCAATCAAAACAACATTTATTTCTTACAATTTATTTAACTATTTAAGAACTAATTTAATATCTTTCTTTATGATTTCACAAGGTTATTCGAAAACTGAAATGAAAAATGAGCAGCAAAAGAATTTATTGAAAGTTTAAAGGAAAGTGAGGGTCTATGAAGTCTTTACATCAGCAAGAAAAGAAAAGTGCAGAGCTTCCCCTGGTCAGGGACCCTGAGTTACTTTTCTAACAGAAAAATTGAAATTCTGTGCTTGCTACAGGGAACAGTTTTCACACCTCAAGGATTTCCATAGCAATCACGGCAGTGAAGGGTGCGGATGAGAAAGAACTGTGCCCTGCATCAGAACCACTTGGGAACTGAACAGGAGTGGAGGAATCATTTTGAATTTTAGAATATGCATCTAAAAGTTCCTTTACTTTGATCAAATTAGATAACCAAACTTCACAGCTTGCAAGAAAAACACTTTCTAGTTCTACCTCCACACATCAAAAACCTCACAGACCTGGACTGTCACCTGGATTAGTGATTGTCTCCAGACACAGGGAGTCCGAGCTACTGTGCCGTTCATTTCTGACTACCTGGGTCTCTAGCTTCCTCCCCTCCCTCTTGAGTCGTTTCCCTGTCCAGCAAGCCTGTTTCTTAGCTAGCACGTCCCTTCCTGGAAACCACACCTTTCCTCATTTCTCCTTTTCTTCTTACAGTCAAACTCTAAGATTGGTCTACTGAACCTCTTTTGACTTCTTTGATCCCTGGCTCGCTTCATCCCACTTCTTACTGTGCAGCAATCCCAAAATGCCACTAGAACTACTCATGCCAAGGACAGCAGTTACCTTCCAGTCTGCCAAACCCATGACTCCTTTCCATGCTCTCCTAACAAAACCTCGAGCGCGTTCTCAGCAGCAGGGGCCACTGTCTCCTACAGAGAATCTCACCCTACCTCAGTTCCCTTAGGTCTGCCCATCTCTCTGATTTTGTCTGCTCTGATGCAGATATGGGTGGTGTCCAGGGCTCCATCTAGATCTCCTTCCATTTAAACTCCTCCAATTTTTCCTTGCAACAGGGCTTCTTCAACACCATAGACATGGCACTGATGCCCAAAGGTGTACATCTTATCAGTCCAGACTCAGAAGAGGTGTCCTCTCCACTCTGCTGTCTCAGGGCACACCCTACCCTGGACTCGACATGACCCCCTGCTGTCTGCACCTCCCAAGGCCATTCACACTCTGGCCCACCTCCTCTCTCTTGGCCATTTCTCCAGGTTCAGCTTTCACACCATGCTGCCCTCTGCCTGGCCCTCTTCCGGTGGGGGATGCCCCTTCTCTTCCCTGGCTTCTATGTCAGGTGCCCCTGAGCACACGCTCTGCATGCCTTCCTGCCCCTCACAAGGACTGCTTCCTGTTATTTCCCCAGGAGAACTTGCCGGAAGTAATCTTGCACCCATCCACCTGTCCACTGTCTCTCCTTCTTGCTCTGCCTTAGTTCCCTCACAGCAGGACCCTCACCTGCTCTACTCGCTCATTGGGTGATTCGTATGGGGTCTATCATGACATGTACTGGTAAATACTATCTGAATGAATAAACCTAATCTCTCATATCCATATGATTCACTACATCAGAGACGGAGAGGACCTAATTCATTTATTGAATAGAAGTATATTTTTTCCTTTAACAAATGTTATTAATAGCCTGCCTATATGCCAAGAACTGTTCGAAATACAGAGAAAACAATTTTAAGTAAGCAAAAAAGGTTAAAAATAATCCCTGTTCTCATGGACCTTTATTTAAATGAGAGTTTTAGCTCTGGGTCGATTTGGTGAGAAAGTTACACCTTGATATATACCTGCTGTCCTTTCACTAAATCCAGGTAAATGATACCTGGAAGAAATATGAAACATTTGGGCCTGAAATGATCCTATCAGCACTCACCTGAAACTCTTTCAACTTCTTTGATCCCTGACTCTCTTCATCCTTCTTACTGCACACAGACATGTTTTGCATCTCAAAGAGAATAAAACCCTCCCAGACTGGCTAGATTTGGTCCTGATTTGTTGGGTAAACTAAACATCTAAAGAAAGCATGTGTACATGAAAAAGGGGAGGAGTGGGTGGTGAAGATTTTAACTATAGAAACATGGATAAAGGCCAGTTTCTGAGGAAGAGAAGAGATACTGTGTCAGGTGATTTTATACCTGGCCCACCTTGCTGGTCCATGCCTCTAGCAGAGATGCATACTTCAAGCCTTCAGTCTGACGTCTTAACCACGCACTCTCAAAGGAGGGGTCATCCACAAGAGAACAAACATTGGTTCTCAGTAAGGACAGGAAGAGGCATACATACACATCTATCAAAGCAGGTACACAATACACCTGTGGTGTTAGTATTTCATGAGGGGTTGGTTAGGAAAAACATATGTCGGAGAAGGCTCCCCAGGGTGGTGATAATGAAAAAAAGTCTAGAAACACTGCCTCTAACATCTACATCAGTGCTCCACTTGTGCTATCTCCGTCCTCACGGGCACACTTTGGATAAAGTGACTTCTGGCTTCAAAGGGAGACATTGAGAGGTAGTTTCATATAACCATCTGGTCTACCTAGCAATCATATTCCTCATCATAAATTAGTAAGTTAGTATTCTGGCTTTAAATATCATTCATTTGTGTTTTGTTAGAGCAAGTCAGCATTCAAGTCTGATGAGGCTTGGATTCCTCATAAGACCCCACCTTAGAGCTCTCAAGACTAAGAGTCACCCCTGCAGAGTGACCCTCCATAAAGACTTCAATCTGAGCACTTCATTCTTCAAATTCAGATCAATTTATTTATGATTCCCAAAGTCATAGATTTATTAGAATATAACCTTCTTAGCCTATGAATCTTTTTTCAACGAATTATTTATTTCATTTTATTCATCCCTGTTACTATTTTTAACTTGCCTGGAAAGAGAGAGAGAGAAAGGGAAAGTGAGAAAGCAAGCTGCTAGGTCCAAGTCTCAAAGTGTGGTTGGCTCCTTGGGAGTCCAGCTTCTTAGCCACCATGCCACCTGGCAGACCCAGCCTATGAATCTTTCACATTTGTTGTGATATAAATTACACCCAGTCCTGCACATTAAATGATAATCTTTTACAACTATTGTGAACCTAAGAAAAACACACTGTCATATACAAATGCAAAGTTCATACCCACACTGAGCTCCAGTTAGGAAACCAAAGACTTAGAACATTTTAAAGCACGCTGTCCACTTTAAGTGCCATGTAAGCACACCTTCCGACGTGCTGGCAACTGAAGGCAGAATAAGGCTTCATGAAGGTCCTTTCCTCATGAGAGTCCATGGCTCCTCGGCTCTGATGCAGGCTATGTGGTAGAACTGTCTGGCTTCCTAACAAGACACATTGAGGCCAGACAGTGGTGCAGCAGGGCTGTGATTGAACCTAAATGGGAAAGATACTGGGTTTGTGTCTCAGGATCTCTCTGAACATGCCGTGTCCATATGCGTACCCATGGCCTAAACCAGCTGAGACTGGGGGTAGAAACGGGCCTGAATACGCTGCAGAGGGTGCCCATCTCTCTGTCTCTCTTTCTCCTGTCTCATAGAAGAAAAGTAAATGACCTTAACATAAAGAAGAGAAATAAAGACAGATACATGCCTGGAGCCCACTCTGGGGAGTCAGTAGGTTATTGTTTTTAACATACATCTCCGCAAGTGAATGCTATTCTCTACCCATGGGGAAACAATACCAAATAAAAAGCAGATGACTAAACTTGAATACTTCCAGAACAAAGAAACTGCTCAGGTGGAGAGCAGGGTTGAGAATTCAATAGCAGACTGAATAATTGGTCATGCTAATGAGGATGAGCTCTGTGCAGGAGGTGGACTCGTGATTCAAACTCCAAGAGGCCGGTGGCAATTTTTACACCTAAGGAAAAACAACCTTCAGCTCTTTCAGGAGGGTACCCTTCCTAACAAGGAGGAGGAGAACACACAGTGAAGAGGACTAGAAAATAAACCCAGACAAAACTGAGATTGAGGAGTAGGGAACAGTAGGGCAAAAGAAGGCAGAAAGAAATGAATTAAAGAGGAGCTAGGGCCCAGTGTCAGATGCCCCATCTGTGCAGGGCAGGTGGAATTCGGAGGACCCATGACAGAAGGTGAGCTAAGGCCAGGGAGGACAGTGCGCCCCAGTATGACATCCTAGGGATGACAGGCTTCCCTGTAAGTTCTGAAGGAATATTTTGTAATACATTCGCAATTAAAGAGCTCATATATAATGCTTTGAAAGCAAAAAGCACATACTCCATAGTTTCTACAATAAAGAGAAAATAGAAACCATTAATTTAGAACCAGTTAATAAACTAGTATCCTGAAGTCACATACCACTCTCTTGTCCCTTCATTAGAATGTCAGCATCCTAAACATGATAGTGTTTGGATTAGCAGATCTAAAAACGCTTGGATTAGTAAGGGTGGAGACCTCACTAATACTACATGTTGCATTTAAATGAATGTTGATCAGGAGTCAGAAGGCAGTGCAGTGGTTAAGGGCGCTGAATTCACACATGGCCAACGGGTGCCAGACCTGGCGGTTTACCTCCTCATTTTCACTCTGTCTCTCTCTCACTCTGTCTCTCTCTGGTCAAATTTAAATAAATAAATAAAGTTAAATAAAGTAATTCTTTAAAACAACAAAAAAGAATGTCGACTAAATGTAGATTTGAATGTATATATCTTTCTTAAATAATATTAATTTTGCATAAAATACAATTTAATTACAAATTAATAAATAATGCAGATAAAATACTACCTGAACAATTTGTTTGTTTTTATATTTCTCCTTTATTTCTACTCATACATCAACACTGGACAGAGGTTCAGAGAAAGAATAAAAGTGGACGCCATAGTGGAAACCCCAGTGCCCCCTCTACACATTCTGTTAGCTCAGGTCCTGAACATCAGAGTATGCCTGTGAGCGTGGCTTGTTTCCTGTCTGAATAGCAGTTTGGGTGGTGGTTTTGAAATGACTGCACTGGAGCCCTCTCTCTGCCAGGGGAGGGGGCAGAGCCCCCAGTTCTAGGCAGCATTCTCCCTTATATTTAAAGGTAAATATTCTATGGCTTGGTGATGATCTACTTTGGAGTTAATTGCCACCTACTAGGTTAATAGCTGTGCTTATCAATCCAGTGTCCAGAGAAGCCCACATCGGGTGCGGCGGGAGGAAGGTCACAGACAGCACATTTGGGCTGCAGATGCATGGTGAGGGAGAGGCAGATGCTGCAGATCAGCTAGCCAGATTTTCCATCCTCCATCCTAGGTACTGCCCCTACAAAGGCAGAACACCCATTCACCTGCTTTTCCAGACTCTCCTGTAACTGGGAGTTGTAACAGAGCAGATATGAATGAAGTCATACACTGAAGGCCTCTGTGACAGCTTTCAATTTCCTAATAAAAAGGAGCAGATACTGTTTATGGGACACCTCTACTTTCCTACTTCTGCCTGCTTTGAATGTAGATGAAATGGCTGGATCTGCAGCAGCCTTCTCATGACTGTGAGAAAAAGGCAGGAGGACTCATGGACAATCAGCTCTGATTTCACTAATCTGCTGGATCCAGGTCAGCAGCCTGCATCCTCTGGACTTCTTCATATGTAAGGCAAGTAGATTCCCATTTGTTTAAGCCTCTGTATTCTGGTGTTCTGTTTCTTGCAGCCATATGTAAGTCTGATTCATATGTTTAGGATGGCAAAATTGAGTCAGCAAACATAGCCTTGCCTATGCTGAGCATATGCTTCTGTTACATGTAGTTCGCTGAGTGTGTATGTGAAAATCAAATGAACAAGTTGAGATTACACACAAAAGCTATGCATGTAATGTAGCTTAAACAGTCTGGCCAATCCATCAGAAGGAATTCAGACCAATCTGAAAAAGTTAGCTTTTTAATGGAGATAGTAATGCCAAGAGAAATTCAGTTTGCACTGGTGGATTGGATGTTGCATGAGGCCAGCTAAGGGAGCCCTCTTAGGGAGGCCTGCACCAAGCGTTTGACAGTAGGGGTGAGGCTGCTGTAGGCATGGAGGTCTGCAAACTGGGAAGAATACTACAACTGAAGAAGGGAAGGTCCTCTGGAGGGAACCAACTGAGATGCTAAAACAAGATCCACAGAAGTTCAAGCATCTCATTCCCATGTAACTATTAGATTAGTTTGGAACGTGGCCCAGGAATCTGCATCTTAATTCATCTCAAAGGGGAATATGTTGCCAGCATATGTGAGTGGCACCTTATCAGACATGGACTATGAGATGCAGCAGGAGCTTGGTGACATCTCATTGAACAGCCCTGCTGCGGGACCCTGGCCTCTCTCTGAAGCCCTTTCTGCTCACTCTGCACTTAAGCCATCTTCCTCTCAGGCCGGGGTCACCCATGTATCTGGCTTCTGCCCTCGGCTCGCTATCTCTGTCAGTGTGCCCCTCTTCTCCCTCCTCTCCCCTTCCTGTGTCTAACGTCTGGTCTGGTCAATACTTAATCCCCCAGGACCCTGCTGGGGAAAGACTTACTGGCTCCCAGCTTAGCCCTGCGGGGATGTGCGGATCCCCCTGCTCTCCACCACCCTGTGCATGTTCTTGTTTTAAAACTGGCAACGAGCAAAGGTAGAGGCAGGTTTTGATACATGTACACATTGTGCTGAGCACGCTACATGGCCTGGGCCAAGGCTCAGTCGCCCAGTTCGGACGGAGTCTGTCTCTTTCACTGGGCTCCGTGGTTAAGCACAAAGACTACCCCACACCCAAGCGCAGTACAAGGCACACAGAAAACGGTCCAGTGAACTGTCATTACTTCACGATGCTTCTCTTGCATCTTTCCCCCCTTCCTGGTCTGCTGCTTCTGGAGGGAAGCCTCTCTCTTAGAGAGGTTGGGCCCAGGAAGAGGCAGCAGCCAGTTTGGAACCTGGTCGCCTGCAAGACCTTCTCTGCAGCTTTGCAACCTCCTGATCTGCAGCAGGCCTCCGTAGCAGCTGCAGCCAGAAAGCATGGATGCCTCAAAGAGGGCTCTGTGCAGCCCCTGCAGTGGGCCTGGCCTAAACACGCGCTTTGATTTGGGCCCAAACCGCAGCCGCCTCACCCTGGCTCACTCCTCCTTTGCCTCCAGGCACAAACCAGAAATAGCAATTGGCAGAGGAAGGGAGGGATCAGCAAAAGCCCTGCGCTGTTTCCTTGCGCTTCAGACAGTTAACAAAGGCCAAGGTAAGAGCTTTCTGCGTTTTGCTCCCTGTGTAGCTCCAGTCTGAGACAAGAGCCTAAGAAGGGCTCAGAGAGCAGCCTGCTCCTTTCAGGTGTGCTTCTCCACCCTCCATGCTGCGGACGGTGCTTGACTTGTCTGTATTGCCAGCACGTACCCTTCTTCAGTCCTATTTGGAATAAAGGAAGGATTGATTTTGCATACACCCTGAGGACTCCAATTCACTGGCTGAACAGCACGCCCTACCCCCGGGGTTCCGTCTCTGCAGCACTGATTCTGTGAGTTCTAGCTCCCACCACTACCACAGAACAGCAGGGCGGGAACAGCACCAGTGAGGTCCACACGGCCCATCCCGCATGCCAGCTCTGTCTCCAGTACTGCACACGAATTAATCCATTTAACGGATTCGATGCCCATTTTCCAGATAGAGACCTGAGGGTGAGAGAACAAAGACAACTTCCCCAGATTCGCTGGGAACCCAGGCGGTCTGAGTCCAGCTTCCAGCTCAGCCACCCATCAGCCTGCCTTGAATGAGGAAGTTACACAAATCATTTCTAGGAAAATATTTCAAGTATTTTAGCAAGATATTTCAATATTTTGCTCTTGGTCACATTTTCACAAGTGAACTAGAAGACAGTGCCTCTGGCAAACCCGTCACTCAAGTAACTGCATCACTCTGCTATAAATACCGATCGTGTTGTCAGTAAGGACATGAGGAAGCCAGGTTTGGATTTGTGTTGTCTTGGGTTGTGACACCCCACATGGGTTAAGTGGAGGGAATTGTTTTAGTTATTTATTTATTTTTGATTGGCCAGAGCATATGTAAACTTATCAGAAAGACACAGAGAGTGCAAGAGGAGAAAGCACCCACACCCCCTAATGGGGTGTGGTCATGCCATAATCCCTTCTTCTCCACTTCTCTGTTCAGTTGGACACACAGAGTATTTTCAAGCTGCCCAAGCCAGGATTCAAACCATCAGTTGGCCATGTAGGATCCAGTTTTCTTAACCACCAGGCCACTGAGCCAGTCCACAGGGAACTTTTTGGTAAGATATTTGATTATCTTCAAAATGTATCTATTGCCAAGGCTGTTAGAATTTTATATTTCTAGTTAACCATCTGAGAAACAGACACTAAAAAATGACAGTTTGGGGTCAGCAGGTGGAGTAATGGGTAAGGTGCTAGACTCCATATGATCAACTGAGGTTCAAGTCCTAGACCCGGTGGCTTGAAATTCAGGCTGGGAGCATGTGCATGAATACCCAAAATTCTGAGAGGAGAATAGAGGAGAAGGGACTGTGGCATGGCCATCCCCCCTGGGGGGTTATTTCTCACTCTCTCTCTCTCTGTCTCTCCAGCAAGCACACACACACACAAATCTCTCAAAAAAAAAAAAAGAAAGAAAAAAAATACTGTTTCCTTGCGAGAAGAGCATTGAGATATATGAGATATAGCTTTCTAACCATGTGGGGCTAGAAGAGACTTTTGGAAAACAAATTCCTCAGTATGTAAAGGTATATGTGACTACAGAAATAACACCTACTAAGAATTTTATACATATATGAGGGACTTCAAAAAGTTCTCAGAAAATTATTTTTGGTGCAAAAAAAATTGAAATCCATGCACAGCTTTCTCATAATATGCATTTCCATTAACTTTTTGAAGACCTTCATTATTTATAGTTTAAACAAACGAATTGGAAGTCCATTCAGCTAGGATGGCCTGTGTCTTAGGGCCCGTTGAATACAAACCAAAGCACAAAACAGAGAAGAAAACAAAACTGGGAACTTCGCCCATCAGAAACCACTAGCTGACCCCCACCAGTCTCTGCACCCCAGCCAGCCAAATATCTGCTCTTGCTCTTCCTTGGCCTACACACACTCACAGCCTGCGGGTGGGCACTGGGCCTGCCGGATTCATGAATCCGTCAGTGCTCAAAGGCACTCTGCTCAAGGTGTCTGCTGCTAACCTCACACAAAATGCCTCCCCGCCCCCGAGGGAGGACACGTGGATGCCTAAGTGAGGGCTCTGGACGGGGCCTGCATGCAGACACGGGTGGGCGTGTCCTCGAGAAGGCCTGGGCAGCTTCTAGGGCTGCCCAGAAAGGAGTATTTGCATAACATCACCACGTACGATTTCTGGGATGTCTACATAATTTACTAGTGTTGAAACTTAGAGATGCTCCAAGTTTAGGAGTTGGTAAGCGCTCATACTTTTGCTTTTGAACATTAGAGAGGAAGATTTACCCACAACAAGAAGATGTGTAAGAAGGAAAATGTAAGAATCCCCTTTCTTTTTTTTTTTAAAGAATTATTTATTTAATTTTATTTGTTATATTTTTAATTTGACCAGAGAGAGAGAGAGAGAAAGTGAGAAAGCAAGCCACCAGGTCCAGGACTCAAACCATGGTCAGCCATGTGGGGGTTCAGCACTTTAACCACCACACCACCTGCAGACCCCAGAATGATCTTTCTTTAAAGAGAAATACCGTAGTTTTTTTTCTTCTTCTTTTTTTTTTGTTTGGAGAGGTTTTCACTATAGGGTGCATGCGCTCACCAGACAGACAGAGAGAGACAGAGAGACAGAAAGCGAGAAGTCACCCCCCAGGGGGGATGGCCACGCCGCAATCCCTTCTCCTCCATTCTCCTCTCGGGATCTTGGGCATGCACGCACACGTGCCCAGCACGAGTTTAAGCCACCGGGTCCAGGACGCGAACTGTGGTCGACTACGTGGGAGTCCGGCGACATAGCCATTATGCTAACTGCTGGTCCCGAAATATCATAGTTTTTATAGGACCAAAAAATAAAACAATTCATGTGCATTTGGGAAAAGCAGATTTAAATGTTCCCACATACTTTGGAGGCTTATTAGATTTACTTAAATTTTATAAATAAAGATTTATAAGAAATTAAATTACAAGAAATATGTAAGAAACTCCTTAAAATGTTAATATATAAATATTAAAATAATAAATGCTTGAAAATTCACAATGACAATGGTCAAGAAGGAGTGTGTTGTTTCATTAAAAAGTAAAGTTAGGGACCAGCAGTTAGCGTAATGGCTATGTCGCTGGACTCCCACGTAGTAGACCGCGGTTTGAGTCCCGGACCCGGTGGCTTAAACTCACGCCGGGCGCGTGTGCGTGCATGCCCAAGATCCCGGGAGGAGAATGGAGGAGAAGGGATTGCGGCATGGCCATCCCCCCTGGGGGGTGATTTCTCGCTTTCTATCTCTCTGTCTCTTTCTGTCTGTCTGGCAAGCGCACGCGCCCTATAGCAAAAACCTCTCCAAAAAAAAAAAAAAGAAAAAAGAGAAAAAAGTAAAGCTAGTATGGACGCACTCTTTAATGTTGGTACCGTTGTTTTTTCATTGACTCCGACTTTCTTTCTGAGACCTCGCACTGAGGTGTGAGCAAGTGGCTGGGTGCCTGCCATGATGTACTCATTAGGAGGAAACGATTATAATTAGATAATGAACAAAACCTCTATCCCCTTGTAAACCACTTTGCCTTGAAGGACAAAGAAAACAGATTAAAAGAGAAGGGAAAAAGGCAAGCCAATTTAGAATGATATACCAATGTCCCAAATAATTGGCTTAGAGAAGCATAAACAGAAGCGTTTAAAAGCAGGCTCTGGATTTTGTCCACCACCGCCGGCCTTCAGGCTCCTTCCTTCGTGCTGTAATCTTTCTCTCTGCTGTGAAGTAAGGTTCCTGGTGTTGGGCTAAGAAGTAAAGGTGCCAGCTCTTTATATAAGAGCTTTAGGTTGTTTTCTTTAATGATTTTAAAATTTCTTTGGGATGAATGTTTCTCAAATACAGAAAATCGCACCTCCTGATAACGTTCTGTTCATTTGGTTATTTATTCATCAAAGATGATACTGAGGCGAGATAAAGCCCCTGCCTTCATGCATATTTATGTTACGGTTGGGCACAATGATAACAAATGTGTAAACTCATTAATTAAGTCAATAATTCACTAGAGACTACAGTATGTAAAGAAAGTGCCGTAGAGAGGATCATGCGAGAGTTCTAGCTGCTAACAGAGAAAGACCGCACATTTCAGGAAAATACTGATGAGTGTTTGAAAAACTAGGAGTCCTCTAGGGCCCTCTCCCTCGTGCAACTGAGCTTCTCAACTTCCTTCACTTCCAGAGGTTGGCCTGGTGCCCTCTGAACACGTTCCCCAAGCCGTGGAGTCCTGAGAGCTGCCTCTGGCTCAGTCATCACGTCGGATCGGGTGGGAGAAGATGGCCTGGTGTCACTGTGCGCCCCACATCACTTCCATCCCTAATGCCAAGGTGTAGGTCCCCATGCCTCTAAGTCCATCTGTAGAGTCAGTCTTTGCCTCCCTCTGTCTCTTTTGGCTCTGCAGCCAGTGACACTCATTGAATGAAGGTCGGACTGCATCTTTCAATTACAATGCTCTCTGGTGGCTTCTCAAATCAACTCAGAGAAAGGGTCAATGACTTCAACACCACCTCTGCCCCTACCCCTGCCTTTACTGGTAACCTGGCCTCCGATCCATGTGGTCCACCCACGCCCCTCTCCCAGTCGGGGGCTCGCTCTCCTCTCCTGCATGCTGGCTTCCCTGCTGTTCTTTGCACCTCGAGCTCTTAACCCAGAGCCCCATCCTTCAGATCTTACCACAAATGGCACCTCACTAATGGCCTCTCGGCAGCATTGCGCTGCTTCTTTTCCTGCTTTATTATTATTATTATTATTATTATTATTATTATTATTATTTATACAATCATCAACTCTGCCATGTCTGGGTGTTTTTTACACATTTATTTATTGCCTTATCTTCCCCCAACTAGGCATAGCTGTTATAGGGACAAGTCTTTTGTCACTTGCGTTTCCTGCTTCTACCAGCTTCTAGAAAACTACCTGGGAATGTTTAGCGATTCTGTGTTGAATAACTACTTCGAATGGATGTGTCTGTTCGGAACAATATTCCACAGCAAGAAGAACAATTCTACTGTCTTCTTTTTGAGTGATTTTAAACAGCTTTTGCCTTTTTTTTTCCTTACCTATCTCTTCCGTTCACTCTTTCCCCTATCCTCCATCATGGCTCATAATCCAGAGTCCACCGTTACCAACACAGGAGAAAGACAGAAGTGAATCAGGTTAGTGGAGAAAGACTTCAGACTGCCTGCCCCTCTGCAGAGCCTGACAGAGACCCTGGCCAAGTTCAAACCTACACGTTACAGTCATCCCCACTTATGCATGGGGGTGTGTTCAGGGACCCCAGACAATATGTGAAACCAAAGACAGTACTGAATTACATATGTGTAACATATATGCACATATACACACATACACTATGCTTTGGCCTGTATGTACTTACCTAGGATAAAGTTTAGCTTATAAAATTTCCCAGGCACAGGGAGAGATCAACAATAACTAGATAAAAGTGGAATGATTACAACAACATACTACAATAAAAGCTCTGTGAATGTTGTTTCTCTTCCCCCCACCCTCCCTCAAAATCCCTCATCATTGTGTGCTATGGGTAACGGAGACCACAGAGAGCAAAACCATGGATGGGGCTACTGTATCTCTCTTTTTTATTTATTTATTTATTTTTTGAGAGGTTTTCGCTATAGGGTGCGTGCGCTCGCCAGACAGACAGAGACATAGAGACAGAAAGCGAGAAATCTCCCCCCCCCCCCCCCCGGGGGGATGGTCACGCTGCAATCCCTTCTCCTCCATTCTCCTCTCGGGATCTTGGGCATGCACACACACACGCCCGGCGTGAGTTTCAAGCCACCAGGTCCGGGGCGCGAACCGCGGTCGACCACGTGGGAGTCCAGCGACATAGCCATTACACTAACTGCTGGTTCCCTATATCTCATTAAACCCGAGAGACAAGAGAACTTTCCTGTCAGTGTCTGTGGATGAGCTAGTTTAAGTCATTGTCTTGAAATATTTCTATTAAGATAAGAAGTTCCTTTGATTGATTACTAAGGTGCTCAGTATCAGAGAGGTTAATGCATGGGAAGTAACTTTTGATAAGATTTTGCAAGTTCTTGGGAGAGACTGCTGATGGAAATGGTGTATTGTATCTATGGCACATTTGTCATAGTGTCTTACTGGGGAGAAATAATTGTGACATCAGCACTTTGTATTAAAGACATCAAACTTATGGATGGATGTATCTCTCCATGACTGTGTTGGACTCTCAAGTCCATGTTTCCCTGATTCACCTTGTGGTTTTTGATGCACATTTGACATCATCCTCAGAGTAATGAAAATCAGCATGTTCCCCCACTGACAGCCACAGCAGGTCTCCGGAAGCTGTAACTCTTCTTCTCCAGAGTCGCCTACCCTCGAGGCTCCAGGCATTGACCACCCCCTGGTCCTGGTGCCCCTTCTGGGTTTGTCAGGTCCTGATGTACAAGTCCAACTCTGCTCCACCTCAGTCCTGATCAGCTGCAGCAAACACAGAGCTGGATCCTACAGCGCAGGTGTTGCCAATTCAGTTCTGCGTATGGAGCAAGAGCTTTTAATCTTATGAATAACAGGTCAGGACAAGATCAATGCTGCCTTAGAGTGGATTAAATGAGCACAGCCACCCGTCCCCAAGAGGGCGCTGGGCAGCTGTTGCTGGCGCAGGACCTCCCCTCAACCACTCTTTTACCTCCCAGATACAAATGGCTCACTGTGAACAGTGTCTAATTATAAATAAAATGTGAGGAGCATAGACCTAAAGCTATATATTCCATCTTGCAGAAGGTGGTACGTCACACCACATCGGGGAGAGTTCTCTTTTTCATGAAGTTTTGCTTGTTGAAGGAAATCCGTCGTATGTTGCTCCAATTTCATAGCGTTTCTGTGTGGGGGCACATGTGAGTGTGCTTGGTGCGCTCCACAATTAAGGTGGGTTTTTCTCCACTGCCTGGTCGCAAACGAAGGCCGGAATTCTGTTTCACATTTGCTCCCTTCTAAAATTTCCCTCCTTCGGGATTTTCCTGTTTGGATTTGCTGCTGTTTGCTAATCTGTTTGTTTTGGCATTCATACCAACTTGGATGGCACATAATGTTTTAATAGGTAAACAAGGTTTTCCTTACTGCTTTATTTATAGTTTTCAAGATTTTTTGTTTTCTATAAATCTTACCATTTTCCCTCAAGTTTCAGAAAAGGATACACAGAAGGAATGCCATGGTAAACTGAGAAAGACCAGCATGACTGGGACACTCGGGTTCATATGGGCGCAGAGGCTCCTTCACCACTCCTTTGGGTTTTGTTTTACTTCAGTCATATTATTTCTATTTTCGCACAGACGCTGAAACAATCTCTTAAAACTGATTCCTCACTTAGTTTGCCAATAATTATTAATAGCAAATCATTTTTTACTACAGAATCTTCTTATGTATTCACCAATGTATCCACTTTTATCTGGAAGGAAACAATTCTAGAATCTGTCTTAATAATACTTAAATGTGATCAGCAGTTAGCGTAATGGCTTTGTCGCTGGACTCCCACGTAGTCGACCACGGTTCGCGTCCTGGACCCGGTGGCTTAAACTCACGCTGGGCGCGTGTGCGTGCATGCCCAAGATCCCGAGAGGAGGATGGAGGAGAAGGGATTGCGGCGTGGCCATCCCCCCGGGGGGTGATTTCTCGTTTTCTAACTCTCTGTCTGTCTCTGTCTGGCTGGCGAACGCACGCGCCCTATAGCAAAAACCTCTAAAAAAAAAAAAAACTTAAAAATGAATGCCAGATTATATTGGAATTTAAACACCAAAAATGTATTAATAAACATTTAAGGGACTCTCTTTGTAATACTGGGGATGGAAGAGGCCTTTCTAAATAATACTGAAACCTACTTGCAATAAATGAGAAGACCCATGTTCAAGTATCTAAATATTTAAATTGAATAGTAAAAGCCACAGTAAACAGACAAAAGACAAATGATAGAGTTGGATAAATAAACTTGTGACATACTTTAAAACACTGTATATCTCTATTATCCACATAATGGTTAAAAAGGTGAAAAGCAAAAGCATAAACAAACAATCCTACAGAAAAAGGGGTTTTAAAAAGCTACTTCAAAGACAAGGAAATCCAAGTGGTCAGTAAACAGAAAACAGATGCTCAGTCTCTCACTGCTAAGGAAACGCAAATAAATAAAAACGAGACACTATCTTCACCAACCCTTGGCAGAAACTAAAATGAGAGAAAGACAGTACTCGGGGATCTCTAATTAGGCATCTATGGATCTCTATGGATTGGCCTCTGGGTTTTTGCCCAGGCAGAATATCTGACTGTCCTGGTTTAGGGTCCCTAGCAGGGTCCTGTCCCTGCCTCTTCCTTCTCATCCTCTGCCAGACAGAGGGTTTCATGAGATTGGAGACCTGTACAATCAAGGGTAACATCAACACGACCGATCTTAGGGCCTTGGAGCACCCTACTTTCAGCTAGATAGACAGAGGTATTAGATATTAGCGGTCAGACTTGGTTTAGAAATGACCAAACTAAAGAGCCCCGGGGGCGCCCTCTGAGCCTTAGACAGGACGTCCTCACTATACCTCTAGACTGACTGTCCCCACTGCAGTGCAGACTTCTGGGCCCCGGATGGCAGGCCGTGCCTTGACAGCCGTGTATTTGGTTCATTGTGGACACGATGGCCGGTGACGGTCAGCTACCTCGCACGTCCCTCGGGCAGCGCGGCCCTGGGTCTGGGCCAGCTACTTACTAGATGAGCTCATCTCCTATTCCAAAATGAAGCCCTCTAGCAAACGGGATGCGATTTCATTAACTGTCCATTTCCTTCCTGCTGCATTTGTCGAATTCGTGAATTGGCTTCGCGTCGTCTGGGGTGACATATGACTGTGCTGCGGAGGAGGATGTGGGAAGGCAGGAGGAGGATTGTGGAGGAGGCTGGAGAAGCTAATGCCAGGGCGGGCTGCAAGCGAGTGGGCCCTGGAGCTGGTGGGTTTGAGGGATACTATCCTGGCCGGAATTTCCACATAATTCAGTGGATGATTTTCCTCTCACCTTCTAACTTGCCTTTACCAACTTGTTATGGATGGATCCAAATTTACAAAACCAAATTGCCACAGAAAAATGAAACAAGGTAAATAGTACCAGTAAATAATATTCCCCAACATCTATCAGTCATGAGCTGCAGGGGAAAATACAAGCTAAGGTGGTAGAACCTGGGGGAGGGTTTATTTTTGTCGAACACAGTTTTTCACTCATAATGAGGTCTGCATTTCCTTGCTCAATATATAAGGCCTGCCTTTATATTTACTGTTTTATCTTCCTGTTATAGAAGGCCAGGTGGGTGTTAAGAAAACGGGATATGAATAATACGTTTCCACTCCACAGCACCGGAGTTAAAGGCATTGTGATAATCAGCACAGAACAGTCGTGGATTGAGAGCTGCCCTGTTCGTGTTATCAAAACAATAATGTTTCTGTGGTGACTTTTAAAAGAATTCAAACTAAAAAATTTAATCAGTGCAGTTGGGAGATTCTCAGCCAGTTAGCACAGTGACTTACTGCAAATGCATCAGAGGACAAAGAAAAACACCTACAGAAGTCTGAAAACCTCACTTACAGGGCCAGCAGGGGGTATGGTGGCTAAAGTGCTGGATTCCCACATGGCCGAGTGCAGTTTGAGCCCCAGACCTGGAGGTTTGCTTTCTCCCTTTTTCTCTATCTCTTTCTGGTGAGCACATGTGCCCTATAGCAAATTAAAATAAAATAATAATAAATATTAGGCTGTCAGGAAAGCCATGATGTGTTTTTCTACTTTTCTATGTAAAAATGTGTCATGACCTTCTTGACAACCCAATAAAATAACATAAATAATTCTTTTTAAAAAGGAAAACTTAAAAAAAAAAGCCACTCACTTGTGGCCAGCAGGTGGTACAGTGCTTAAGGCACTGGACTACCACCTGACTGAGTGCAGTTCAAGTCCCAGGCCTGGCAGCTTGAAATTCATCCTGAGTGTGTGTGCGTTGTGTCCAAAGTCCCAGGGAAAGGGCTTGCTGCATGGCCGTCCAACCTGGAGATTGCTCCCTTTCCTTCTCACTGTCTCTCTCTGTCTCTGTGGCAAACACACATACCCTATAGTAAAAACCTAAAAAAATAAATAAAAACCACTCACTTAATGATCTCCATTATCTGTCTCTATCGGTTTCCTTGAACCTGTATTATTCTTCATTTTGATATGCTTAAATGCCAATTTTGTATAACTTGATTACCTAAGAGCTCATAGCTTTCCCTTCATCACTAAGCCCTTTTTCCCTCAGTGATAAGAAAATAAAGGAACATATCCACATCTTTGGGATTAACTAAGAATATGCTTTTTTTGGCCCATTATGATAGGATGAGTTCCCCCGGTTGAGGAGGAAGGAGCCCATGTGCTTACCAACGTATCTGTGGAAGAGGGCATGGAGGGACTAGAAAGAACTCGGGCTCTCTCCACCAGACAAGCTGCATAATTTGCACCCACATGGCATGAACTCTCAGAGCCTCAGTGTACAAGGTGGGTGCCGGCCATCAGTGTGAGGAGGACTGCAGGGGACACAGTGCCGAGGTGGCGGTCCAGGAATCACAGCAGGCCTTCTGTTTCACCCCGCTCTCCCCCTCACCCCAGGGCTCCTGTCTGAACTGACCTCTATCCAGACAGATGCCCAGGTAATACCCAAGACAGGAGAAAACAGGGAACACTGCTTGCAATGGGTCAGAAATACTTCTGAGAGCTCTTTCTGGACTGCCTTACTCAATTCTCATGAAACCCACAAGGTATTCTCACATGTCACTGTTATTAGCACATTTTATTTAATATCCTTATTTACTTATTGAGCATTTCATTAATTTTCCCCAATATTTGATTCTGAATATTTTCCAACATATTGACAAGAACTGGATGGTGAACACTCAGAAATTAGCAACAGCTTTTTTTATATTAGCCTCATCACATCTCTCCCTCTACCTGTGTGCTTATCAACCCATCTTCTTTATACCCATTTCGAAGTAATTTGTAGAGAAATGTTGAGGGGTACACTTTACACCTCAATACTGCAGCATGCATGTCAACAGAGTGGAATATATGTGGATGATTTATTATTTTTTTGCAGTAAAATTATACATATGGTCACATGCACAATTCTTCTTCTTCTTTCTTTTTAAAGAGATATTTTTGCTATACGGCGTGTGCACTCACCAGAGGAAAAGAGAGAAACAGAGTCAGAAAGCGAGTAACCATGGCCCAGGGGGATGGCCATGTGGCAATCCCTTCTACTCCAATCTCCTCTAGGGATTTTGGGCATGCACACACACACATTCAGTGTGTTTTAAGCCACCGGGTCCAGGACTCTAACTGTGATGGACTACGTGGGAGTCCAGCAACATAACCATTACACCATTTGCTGGTCCAGCCAATACTTTTTTTAACTGTATATATTTAAGGTTTACAGCATGATTTTTAAAAATATACATATACAGAGTGTAATGATTACCTCAGTCAAGCAAACTGACATATCAATCACTTCACAGTTACTGTGTGTGTGTGTGTGTGTGTTTGGTAAAAGCACCTGAACTTGACTCATGGCAAATTTCTAGTATGGAATATGATCCTGACTATAGAACTCACGCTGTGCAGTAGATTATATCAGCATCCAGTCATTTTTTTTTTTTTTTGAGAGGTTTTTGCTATAGGGTGCATGCGCTCACCAGACAGAGAGACAGAGAGACAGAGAGACAGAAAGCGAGAAATCACCCCCCCAGGGGGGGATGGCCACACTGCAATCCCTTCTCCTCTCGGGATCTTGGGCACGCACGCACATGCGCCCGGTGTGAGTTTAAGCCACCAGGTCCGGAACTCAAACTACGGTCGACTATGTGGGAGTCCAGCAACATAGCCATTACGCTAACTGCTGGTCCTGAGCATTTAGTCATTTTTGACAGATGCATCTATCTGAATAGACAAACTGTTTGATATAGAACGTTACCATCAGGGCAGAAACCATCCAATTCCCAGTCATCCCCTATCCCACTTCCCCCAAAACAACCACAATTCTATTTTTTTCATCACTGAGTCTTATCCTCAAATAGAAGAAATCACACAGGCTTTGCATAAAGTTTCCTTCACTTAGCATAATGCTCCCATGGTTCACCTGGGGATCTATTCGTGTCTGTTCCTTTTTATCATTCAGTCACGTTCCACCGTGTGAACACATAGTTTGTCTAGCTAGTCCCCTACTATTGGACACTGGGCTGTCTCTAGTTTTTGTCTATTTTAAATAAAGCTGCAATGAACATTTTGTAAAACGTTTATATGATCTTACATTTTCATTTCTCTTGGGTACATAACTAGAAGTCACAGAACAGGTATGGGTAGTTCTAGAGAAATTGCTAGATGTTTTTCTCAAATGGTTATACCACTTCACACACCTACTGACACTGTGCAAAAGGTCCAGTTACTTGACAGCTTTGACAATTATTGCTGTAGTCATTCATTTTTACAACTGGGTAATGTTATCTCATTGTCATTTAATTAGCATTTCCCTGTTGGCTGATCAATTTAAAGCCATTTTCATATGTTTTGGGGGTCATCCTCTGTGAGATAATCTGTTCAGATCTTTCATTCCTTTATAAAACTGTGTTGGTGTGTGTGTGTGTGTGTGTGTGTGTGTTTTCACATTACTGAATTGTACGAATTGTTTACATGTTCCAAATAAAAATCTTTGGTCAGACATTTTTTTCTGCTTACTGCCTGCCTATTTATGTTCTTAACAGTATCTTTTGATAAGAAAATTTTGTTCTTTTTAATTTATTAAAAATAATAAATTTTAGATTTATTACATTTATTATTTTCTGTTCCTGAACACAAATGTTCTTTTATGTTTTCAAATAACAGCTCTATGATTTTAGAGTTAGCTACAATTAGGTGATTTATCTGGGTTTAATTTCTGCATATGTTGGATGCAGTGATAAAGGTGTTGGCTTCGATTTGTTTTGTGCAGATATCCAGTTGTTCGGGCAGCACTGCCTGCAAAGCCTGGTCTTTCCTCATGAGATTCTTTGGCTCCCTTGCCCAGTATCTAATGGCTAGTAGTTGGGTCTGTGCTGTTCTGACCAGAGAAAGTACCTCTACTTTATTCTGCTATTACAAAAACATTTTAACTATCCTAAGGCTTTGCATTTGAATACAAACTTCACAATCAGTTTATAAATTTCTACAAAAAGTGTGTTGGGCTTATAATTGAGGTTGATCAAATATGTACAACAATCTTGGAAAATTATATATCCTTTTTTAAAATTTTTATTTATTATTATTATTTTCTTTAATCTGACCAGTGAGAGACTGGAGAGAAAGAGAGAGAGAGAGAGAGAGAAAGTGAGAAAGCAAGCTGCCAGGTCTGAGACTCGAACCATAGTTGGTCATGTGGGAGTCCAGTGCTTCAACTACCATGCCACCCACTAATCCTGGAAAATTTTATATCTTAAAAACTTTAAAGTTTCCAACCCATTAGCAAAATATGTTGTTCTACTTACTTCAGACTTTTAAAAATGTCTTTTAGTAAACATGTGCAATTTTAAATGTAGAGATCTAACTTGACTTTTCTTAAATTTATTATTAACTATTCTATTTTTTTGTACAAACCCATAAAGAAAACTACATTTTTTCTTTCGTTTTTTGCTTTCCCATGCCAGTATATAAAAATACAATTGATGTTTGAATATTGACACGGCATCCTTCAACCTTGCTGTGTCCAGATTTTAGTTCTACTACTTGGTTCATTGATACCTTTGGATTCTTATGTAAATAATCGATCCTCTGTAAAAAGAGGCATTTGTGTCAGTTTCTTCCTGTTTCCATTTTTATTTCCTGCCATGTTCTACTTATAAGCCCTGTAGTAAAACCTTGAATAGGCGTGGCTTGTTCTAGGCTTCAGAGACAAAGTGCTTAATATTTGACCTCTGAGTAAATGTTACTGGATATTTGTCATCTATGCCCTTTATTGCTTTGAGGTTATTCTTTGCTCTTTTAAATTGCTGAGAATTTTCATAACAAAAGGGTGTTGAATTTTGCCAAATGTTTCTTCTACAATATTTGTTGTAGTATTCATATATACTTTGTCCTTCATTTTATAAATGGGGTAAACTAAATAAATTAATTTTAGAATACTAAGCCAATCTTGCATCCTTGAAATAAACCCAACATGGTCAAATATAGTATCCTTTGTAAATACAGTGGATTTGACATGCTAAGATTTAAATAAGGATTGTGCATATCAATTCCTAAGAAATATGGGTCATTATTTTATTTCTAATATCTTTATTAGGTTAGGCATCTTGTTATGTGGCTTCATAAAATGAGTGAATTTAATTTTTTTTAAAATTTTTAAATGAGTTGTGTTATTTTGTTCCCTAATTACCACTAACTCATTTTAAGAGAATGTGTCTCTCTCTCTTTAATTCTAATGGCTCTACTGTCAAGTATCTGAAGCCCATACCTATCCAAGACTGTTAGGCCTTCCTACAGAATGTGCCATCATGCCGTGCACTACGTGGGAACCCAGTGTTCTGAAACCCATGATAAATGATATTACTACAGCCACTCCAACCTGGTGGTGTTTGTGCAGTGTATCTCTAACATCCTCTCACCTGTAACCTGTCTTTTCACTTAAAGGGGATCTCTCATACACAGCATGGAACTGGGCGCTGCTTTTAATCCACGTTGGCATCATCGGCCTCTTAGTGTGCTTAGTCCAGCCACATTTAACACAATTATGACAAGACCTGATTTAGGTGTAGTACTGCCTATTTTACGTTTCTCTCATGTGTTTTACCTTCCATCTGTCCTTGAGTTGGTCAAGTTCTTTTAAACTCCATTTCAATTAATCAATTATATTCTTAATTATATTATTTGCTTTACTACCCAAGTTATGACTAAAGTGATCACAGGATACATTCTCACCCTTTCAAAGTTCATTTAGGCCTTACACACACACACACACACACACACACACACACACTCTCTCTCTCTCTCTCTCACACACACACATACTATGCACTACCTCTGACATATATATTACATACAAATAATACAAATTCTTCAATAAATGTAATAGTATCCATCTTAAACTTCTAAATGTATTTTTTTAATACATTAAGATAAAAATAATTACTTTTAAAGATTTACAAACAGGGCTGGCCCAGTAATGCAGCAGTTAGGAGCCGGGCATTTGGAGCCAGATACCACATGGCTAACTGAGGTTTGAATCCTGGCCCCAGCAGCTTGAAAAACATGCTGGGTGCATGTCTGTGTACACCCCAGATCCTAATGAAATAGAGAAATGGAGGAAAAAAGGACTGCACCATGACCATGTCCCATTGGGAGTACTTATTCTCTTCCTGTTCCTGGCATGTGCCCTCTGTAAAATTTAAAATAAAATAAAAATAAAAAGATTTACAAATAGTTTTACCACTTCCAAGGCTCACTCTTTCTTCCTGGAAATCCAAGTTTTCTTTATTTTAACTCAGTTACAGGCTGAAGAAGTCCTTTTATTATTTCTCACAGTGTAGGGTTTACTGGTTATAATGCTCTTAGTGCTTTTCATTTGAAAATGGCTCTATTTTGGTTTTCATCCTTGAAATACATATTCACAGGATGCAGAGTCAGAATCTAGCTTCCTTGTTTTCTTTCAGCACTTTAACAATGCCATTCTACTGTATTTTTGCCTCCATTAACTTTGATGAAGGGTCAGCAGTTAACTATTTTCTTCTGTGAGATGTCATTTTTCTCAGGCTGTTTTCACGATTTTCTCCTTATCTTTGTTTGCATCAATTTGATCATGACGTGTATAGTAGTGGTGTTCTCTGTCTGCCAGGGATTTTCTAAACTTCTTGAATATGTACATTTATATTTTCCCAAGAACTTTGGAAAAATTTCTCCATTATTTCTTAAAATATTAAAATATTTTCCTTTCGATTTTTTAAAAAGAGCTTTTTGTTATAGAGCATGTGTGCTCTCCAGAAAGACAGAGAGAGACAGAGAGACAGAAAGTGAGAAATCACCCCCCAGGGGGGATGGCCACGCCACAATCCCTTCTCCTCCATTCTCCTCTCCGGATCTTGGGCATGCATGCACACATGCCCAGTGTGAGTTTAAGTCACTGGGTCCTGGACTCGAACTGCGGTCGACTACGTGGGAGTTCAGTGACATAGCCATTATGCCAACTGCTGGTCCCCCTCTCCATTTTTTCTCACTTTTATTCTGGAACTCCAATTACACATATGTTAGACCTTCGTTAAATGTCACACAGATTACCTGGAATCTGTTTGCATATTTTAAAAACAATAATTCGTCTCTCTGTTCTTCAGTTTGATTAATTTATAATCATCTAGTTTTAATTTCATAACCTTTCTTATTTCATCTCCAATATGCTGTCAATCTTATCTATTTACACTTTACATCATATATTTAGATTTCCAGTTCTACAGTTTTCATTTGCTTCTTTATTATGGTTTCTATTTCTTTGTTGAATCTTTCTGTCTTACTGTTCACTCTGAACATATTTTCTTTTGCTTCTTATTTAGCTTAATCAAGGCATATTTCAGGAGCCATCAGGTGGCATAATGGTCAAGGTGCTGGACTTCCACATGGTCAACTATGGTCTTAGTCCAGGCCTGGAGGCCTGAAAATCACGGTGTGTGTGTAGGCATGTGTACTCAAAATCCCAAGAGGAGAATGAAGGAGAAGGGACTGTGGTATGGCCAGCGGCTCTCAGAGTGATTTCTCACTTTCCCTTTCTCTGTCTATCCCTGGTGAATGCATGTGCTTATGACAAAACCTAAATAAAAACGAAAAGATTTATTTTATGTTCATTATAACTTGTGGGTAATGTAAGGACAGGTTGTGTGCAGTGGTAACACCACGAGACCTGCACAGGCAGGTCCTGGGTTTCCCTCTTGGCATATCAGGCAGGTGTGTGCCTGTGCCTGCCATGATCTGGACTTCTAAGACTTGGGGTGAGTCATGGCAATTAAAACCCTAGGGGGGATATTTCTCTCTCTCTCTCAATAAATAAATAAGTACACTTATTTATTTTCATTTGAAAATGGCTCTATTTTGGTTTTCATCCTTGAAATACATATTCACAGGATGCAGAGTCAGAATCTAGCTTCTTTGTTTTTTTTCAGCACTTTAACAATGCCAGTCTACTGTATTTTTGCCTCCATTAACTTTGATGAAGGGTCAGCAGTCAAAAAATAACTTCTGGGTAATGTCAAATTGGTTTACATTGATTGCATACTTTTAAATATGGTATTTTTTCATTTCTTTATATTTTTAAAACTTTTGATTCTATTCTAAGCACTATAAATGATGTGTTACAGAGATCTTAGATTCTGATATACTCTTCTAGAGCGTGTTCATTGCTTTATTTTGTTTTAGCATGGCTCAAACTTAAATTTGATCTCTTTGGCAGTGGGTAGCAGCTGAAGTCTCTATTCAGTTCTTTTATCCTCATCTGTGCTCCCAAGAGTCTGAGTTGTTTATGTCTGCAGTCTGAGGTTTACATAGAGGGTAATGCAGTACTGGGCATGCTCTCTGTCACTCTCTACAGATCTCTCCTCTGTAAGTCTTCCTCCCTCACGCTCCAACTACTGCAGTGTTGTTGATTTCTTTCTTCTAGTGGCACAATCCAGAAAAACTGTAGATTTCTTTATTTAGTTTCATCCACTCCTCCTGCATGGATTGGGATCTTCCTTGAGGTGAAAATTCACCAAAACAGAAAACCAGAAAACCAGGTGTTGCTACTTTCTTTCAAGTGCTGACACCTCCCTGGTCCTGCTGCCTTTCTGTCACTCCTCAGTGCTCTTTGGTACTTCTGTTTATATTTTATACAGAATGTGTACTGTGATTTATGGGAAAACTGGTCTGATAGGCACTATGTCACCATGACTGGAAGTGGAAATCTCCTACCCCATTGGAAAGAAGAGAAAACTGAGGTACAGAAGCTAAGAAACTTTCCCAAGCCTTATCAGCCCAAGGGAGTATGTTTATATCAAAAGACAATAGATTTCTCATTTTAATAGAAAATAGGAAGGGACTTCAAAAAGTTCCCAGAGGGACTGGCAGTTGGCATAATGGCTATGTTGCCGGACTCCCATGTAGTTGACCGTAGTTCAAGTCCCGGACTCGGTGGCTTAAACTCACGCTGGGTGCATGTGTGTGCATGCCCAAGATCCTGAGAGGAGAATGGAAGAGAAGGAATTGTGGCGTGGTCATCCCCCCTGGGGGGTGATTTCTCACTTTCTGTCTCTCTGTCTCTCTCTGTCTTTCTAGCGAGCTCACGCGCCCTATAGCAAAAACCTATCAAAAAAAAAAAAAAAGTTCCCAGAAAACTGGATTTTAAGTACCAGTTTATATTGATACAAAATTTTTTAAATCCATGTGTAGTTTTTCCATAATATGCATTTTCTACCAACTTTTTGAAGACCCCTCATAGGCTGATCTACTTTTAAGAAGCCCTTGGTTGACCTAGCTTTAACCCAGGCCACTGTCTTCATTCCCGACTGAAATGAGCCAAGTGGGACATACTATATACGGACTCAGGCTGTGCACACCGTAAAAGACCTGCCACCACAAGTCTGCAAAGAATCCCACCCTACAGGGAACACTGAGGAGTATAAGACATGGCAGGGGTGGTGAGGGGTGGGGCGTGGCGAGCAGTGGGCACCGTGGTTTGGCAAAATGACTGTTTTGGTGGAAACCGGGTATGAAGAAGAGTCTCCTAGCTTTAAGATGATTCACACTTTAGAGTTGGGTAAAAGCAAACTCTTAACATAATACGCCCATAATTCTAAAATATTTGGTCATTTTGGGGAAACCAGTTGAATAAACAGCAAATGTATTAAAAACAAATTTAAAAAAATCCTAAACAACGAAACAACGACAAAATGAAACACACAAACAAAAAACTCGCCAATGAGAATAATTCCCTTTTAAAAATACCCAGGCAGCAAGCAGGCACATGTGAGAGATATTTCGGGGTAGGGAAAAGGTGGAATAAAGAGCCAAGTGTTCATACGGAGGAGACCTCAATCCTGCATTTATGTAACTTTCTGAATTAAAAAGCACCGGGAACACAGTCAAGACTTCTGTTTCAGTTTGACCCCTGGCACCAAATCAACGCACAAATTAACATTTCAGAAGGTCTCCTCTGGCTGGAAATTCTCAAAGTGCCCTCAGATATACAAGTGCCAAAAAACAAACTACAGACGGACCCACATTAAAAGCATTCTCCTTCCGAATATCTCCGGTCAGTGACAATTACGTTCACATGAATGTTGCAGGATTGCATAAGATACACAGCAAGGAGCCTTCACATTGTTGAATTCTTTTCAAGTTAGCTGGAGAGAGCGCTGCTGAAAATGGGATGTCTTTCCTGAGGAGGAAGGATTCTCCTTCAAGAGAGACATGCACGTGTGTCCCCCACAGGCTCGGACCCAGCAGCACAGCACAGGGCAAAACTCAGTCAAGAGCCCGGCACCTCTTCCAGTCTCTCCTGTGCTTTTCCCTCCACAGTGGGTCTCAGAATTTGAATTTCCTTTTATATTTGTCAGCAATCAAAATTGAAGTGCTCTTCTCTCTCAAAGCTTCCCTTTTCCTCTTAGTTCAGAGGCAAAGTGTGACCCTTGAATTTTCTAGATTTTTTCTTTAATTTATTATTCTTTTATTATGAAATGGCACACGGGGGGAATCTGTAATGTCATGATGTCTTCTCAGGTGTTTCTCTGGCTTCTGAGTCTTAACTGGAGACCTCGCAGCCACTGGCTCCATGTCCCCCACCACCGCCACCCTGTGCCAACTTACTGACTCACTGAAGTTCTTGAGTACAAACCACAAACACACTTACCTTTTAGGAAAAGTATCTGTCCTAGCTACCTGAATATTGAAATCACATGTATGTATATTAATTGCAAATCTGATGGGAGTAAAATTGCTTTTAGAATATTACAAAAGTAAGATTAATCCAATTTAAAATGTTTCACAGAATACAGAGTAGTTTCATGAACATACTTTAAAAGTTGTCTTGCAACATGCTGGGCACATGTGCACACTTGCCCAAAACCCCATGAGGAGAATAAAGAAGAAGGGATTGTGGTGTGCCACTTCCCCTGAGGGGTGTCTTCACACTTTCCCTCACTCTCTCTGTCTTTCACTAGTAAGTACATTCGCCCTATAACAGAAAATTTTTAAAAATCATAAAAGCTATCTTACTCTTTTTTTTGAGAGGGTCATTTATCTGTTATAAAATCAAAATTGAAAATTTTTTTTAATTGCCAGGTGTGTACGCACACCAGACAAAAAGACAGAAAACACCCCCAATGGGTATGATCACACTGTAGTCCTTTTTCCTCCATTTTCCCATCCTGGAAGGATTCTGGGCATGACATACAAACCAAGTGTGTTTTTCAAGCCACCTGGGCCGGGATTCAAACTACAGTTGGCCACATAGGATCTGGTTCCCTTAACCGTTGAGCTATGGGGCAAGCCCTGAAATACTCCTTTACTTCACTATACTATATTCCTTCTGACCTCTCAGGGCTGAATAAAATTTCCCCTCTGTAGGGAGCTTTTACTAGCCATGCTGGTAAATTTCAGTAAGTCTTCAACTTCTCTGGACAGCAGACACTGACTAGCAGAATATCAGTTTATGAGAAAGAGAGAAACTAACAGCCTTCCTGTCACAAAATCAAGCAAAATAGAATAATAGTCAGTACAAATTAATGAGGTAGGAACTGGGTATCTGGAGATGTTGAAGCTGCTTCATTAAGACAAGCACATTGGGCCCAGCAGTTGGCATAATGGCTATGTCACTGGACTACCACATAGTCAACCATGGTTCGAGTCCCGGACCCAGTGGCTTAAACTCACGCCAGGCGCATGTACGTGTGTGCCCAAGATTCTGAGAGGAGGAGGAGTGATTGCAGCATGGCCATCCTCCTTGTGGGGGGGGTGATTTCTCACTTTCTGTCTCTCTGTTTCTGTCTTATGGAAAACACGCGTGCCCTATAGCAAAAATCTCTCCCCCCAAAAAAAATGACAAGCACATTGGGCCAGGTGGTGATGTGGTGGTGAAGGCACTTGATCCCGCATGGCTGACTGCACAGTTTGAGTCCAATACCTGGCATCTTTGAAAAACATGACAGGTGCATGAGCATGCATGCCCAATATCCCAAGAGGAGAGTAGAGAAGGGATTGCAGGTGGCTATCCCACCTGGTGAGGGGTGCTCTCTCTTACGTTCCTTCTCTCTCTCTGTGTGCCTTCAGTGAGTGGACATGTTCTATAGTAATTTTTCTTTAAAGACCTACACTGAGAGATGCCATGATATTAAAGATATTAAAAAGTTAACTTTTCAGTAAAGATAACTCTATTCAGGAAGACTAGACTTGTACATACATTTCTTAAAAACTACCTGCCAGTTTTAAATGGATTTGCTAGGTCTACGTGGTAAGCAGATCTGTTTGGGGATGTGCTTGTATTGTATTCCCAGACTGGGATGCTCTTCATAGAGATGGTGATGGGGGAGGAGGGTGTTGATAAATGGCTCCAATTCTGCCTTCCTTTATCAGTGGGGTGATCTCTCACAAGGTACTTAAACCATCTGAGCTTCTGTTTTCATATTCTGTAAAGCAGGAAGACTGCAGGTTTGTTCATTTAAAACACATACTATAGTGACTATTACTTTGTTCAGTGTTACACAGACCAAGACTTCAAGGTGGTGCTATTATGACTGTTTACCTTAAAAACTCTGGCAATTTTTGGACAATAGCACCACTTCTTAGGCAAGGATGATAAGAAAATTCCATCACTGTTGTAACTTGGTTTTATCTAGACCACCTATTATGCCACTGTCCTGTAGATTCTAAATGTTGACCTGAAAGTGCAGATGCAAGAGAGGAAAGTAAGGCGTCTGCCGCCTGGGACTTGTGGGGTTCCTCTGCCCACCAGCATGCAGGAGTGACTCTGGGGTTCACAGGAGTTGACTACCCAACCAACCTCATCACTTCCCCAGGAGTCTTCATAACCTGGGGCTGCAGAGGTAGCACAGAACCGTCTGTGGCAACCCATGACAGCTCTGTCCCAGCCACCTCCTCCTCGCACGCTGAGTCAGAAAGAAAACACTTGACTCTGCTTCAGTGGGGGCAGAGGAGCGAAGGCAAAGGGTGCCCAAACACACTGACTTCTGCCGGAGAAGCCTGAAACCCACAGGGCCAATTTCAAAATATCTCACTCTACATAATACTTCCCTGTAGCTTCAGAAAATTGAAAAGAATGTGTGTATTTGCCAAAAATACACAGACACACACATTCAGGAACAGGCTCAGTATTTCGTAGTTATTAAAAAATAACAATGTTATGTCAGACATAATTCATTTTTAAAAAATAACAATTTTGTTTTCCATTGTCTTGATTGTTTATAGTAATTTTTTGACATGCATGGTCCATGGTATATGGGATTATAAAAATACAATTTAAAATAAATTTTTAGACTGATTCAAAGTTGGATGTAGAGGTTAAGTGCCATGCCAAAACAGTAAATATGAATGCTTTATCCAAGATACGCATACCAACAAACTTTGCTATGGAAGTCCTACATTTTAGTAGGTTTCTTTTTTCCTTTTCAGGTTTTTGCCATAGAACACGTGTGCTCGCTGGAGAGAGAAAGAGAGAGGGAAAGTGAGAAATAACCCCCAGGGGGGATGGCCAGGCACAATCCCTTTTCTTCCATTTTCCTCCTGAGATTTCAGGCGCGCGCGCGCACACACACACACACACACACACACATGTCCAGCATGATTTTCAAGCTGCCAGGTCCAGGGCTTGAACTGTAGTGGGCCAGGTGGGAATCCAGCACCTTAACTACCACACTACCCACTGGCCCCCATTTTAGAAGATTTTTAGAAAATATAAAGAGATAACCTCATCATTCCAATATAACCCATCTCAGTGTTTCAATTAACATCCTTCCAATAGGTTATATTCATATGCAGGTATTTTTCTTTACATATCTATAATCATAATATTGGTGTCATTTTGAAACTTGATCTAATTCATACAATAAGGTAAGTACATATTTTCCCATATTAACAACTGTTAATGTCCTTATGTTATTTTGAGATAAAAATTTTTATCTAACTCACTCTACTGTCAGATATTTAATTCTTCCCACTGTTTGCACACATTCATTGGTATTTCCTTAGGCTACAAGACTACAAACTTCCTTGGTGGTCAAAGGACATTCCACATGTGCAGACACTGATATGATTTACCAGACTGTCTTTCAAACATGGGATCTAATGTCCAGGTCACAGAGAGTGGAGAAGGGGCTCCACTCACATGGGTCTCCTATATATCATACCCAGCTTCTCTCAACAACTCTAGATATTACATATTTTAAAGTTTTGTTGAACCACCCTTGCATCCCTGGAATAAAGCCTACTTGGTCATGATGAATAACCTCTTTTATATGCTGTTGAATATGGTTAGCAAGTATCTTGTTGAGAATTTTTGCATCTATATTCATCAGAGATATAGGTCTGTTTTCCTTTTTGGTCATATCCTTATCCATTTTGGGTATGAGGGTAATGGAGGCTTCATAGAATGAATTTGGAAGGGTTCCTTCCTTTTGGATCTCTAGAAACAGTGTGAGCAGGATGGGGGTTACCTCTTCTTTAAATGTTTTGTAAAATAAGGCAGTGAAGGCATTGAGGCCTGGATTTTTCACTGTTGGGAGGTTATTTATAATTGATTCAATCTCATTTCTTGTTATAGGTCTATTCAGGCTTTCTGTGTCCTCCTGAGTCAACCTTGGTAGATTATATGTGTCCAGGAATTTGTACATCTCATCCAGGTTTTCTTCTTTGTTGGCATATAGTCACTCACAGTATCCTCTAATGATGTTTTGTATTTCTGTTATGTCTGTTGTAATGTTGCCTGACTCATTGCAAATTTGACTTAACTGGTTCCTTTCTCTCTTCTTTTTAATTAGTCTGGCTAATGGTATGTCAATCTTGCTTATCTTTTCAAAGAACCAGCTTTTGCTTTCATTTATTTTCTGTATAGTTCGCTTATTTTCTATTTCATTTATTTCTGCTCGAATCTTTATTATTTATTTTCTCCTGGTATTTTTTGGATTTTTTTGTTGTTCTTTTTCCAGTTCCCTGAGGTATGATGTTAAGTGGTCCTTTTACCGCCTTTCCATCTTTTTCTTGTGCACACTAATTGCTATGAACCTCCCTCTTATAACTGTGGGAAGGGAAAAGTGTAGGAAAGGGATATTTGGAGAAAAACGGAGAGGTAAGACACTTGTGGGACACAGATAAGGTTTATTATCTGTTGATGAGGATGTGTATAATAGTCTCAACTGGGCTAGACTGAGGTGTAAATCATGCTGGGTAAAGTCTTTTCACAATCTAAATGATGTATAGCAATTTAATGTATGAATAATAAAAATATTAAAAAGAAATAAAAAGAAAGGAAAAGAAAAAAAAGTTTTGCCACTTTGCTTGCAGATGCTTTAATTTAAATATTGTGAATATGAAACTCACATCTGTTTGATATTTATACATGTGTTTTTATATACGTGTAAGAAAGTGTGAACTGATTCCATACCCAATGCTTGTGGTTTTTTTTTCTTTGTTTTGTTTTTCTCTTGGCCTATTGCTATTTTCATGGTTGTTGTTTTAATTCATTGGAAAACCTTCCTTTATCCATTTCGGAAATCTGCCTTTTGTACTCTGAAGTTCTCAGAGTTAACAATTCTACATACAAATAGGCACATAGTTTTGCCCACCACACTAATTAGTATGATCCTTCATACAGAAGAACAAGTTAAGAGAAATTCAAAGACTGCCCTAAACGTAACCCAGTAAGTTGTCTGCTAAAACAGACCATCAATATTCCATTCTCCTTAGGCTTTAAACGAGATGCAGAATGCCATCACACAATACTCAAAACATCAGAGAATTAATCCGGAATTTCTCAATTCCTCAATACACTGCATCCCTTTAATGTTTGTTTTTGTTTTTTTGTATTTTTTTTTGGTTTTGCTTGTTTGTTTTTTTTTCCTCTTCCAAAATTCATGTCGAAACTTAATCCCAAAGAAACAGCATTGGTAAGTGAGGCCTTTGGTAGGTGATAAGAGTTATGAGAGTTCCTTCCTCATGAATGGCAGTAAGTTTATGAAGAAGCTACGGAGTTCACCCTTCTGCCCTCTGCCTTCTGTCATGTGGGAAACTGGAAGTTCTCCCCTCTGGGGGATACAGCATTCAAGGCACTATCTCGGAAGCAGATGCCAGATTCTGACCAAACAAAGATTTGCTGGTGCCTTTATCTTGGACTTCCAGTCTCCAGAACTGAAAATACATTTGTGTTCTTCCTAAATTATCAAGCCTATAGCATCAATGCACAAGCAGGGAGAGTGTTTCCAGAACCCTGGAAACCTGAGGGCTACAGGTTAATAATAAAGGACACTGAAGCAGAAGGGAAGTGCAGATGCCTGGTGCCCTTCCATGTCCCTATTTTAAACATAAAATAAATAGCATTCAACTATTATTCTCATGAAACTAAGTTGGAATAATGCAATATGCAAACTATGACCAGTTTTTGTGAGACTTAAAGAAAATTTCCAGGATGAAATTCATCCAGGAAGGATGAAACTCTGTAGTGTGGGATCTGAACAAGTTAGAGTCCCTCACGGCTTTATTTTCCACTCCTACACAGCATTTTCTGTGCACACATGCACACACCCCCTTCAGATGCTTCTTAGCTTACATAGCTATTTATTATCTTCCTTTCATACACATATCTTCTTCAGCTCATCCTCATTTCTAGCCCACTCTCAATTGTTCCTACTTATGTTTCAAACTCAACAAAAGCACTGCTTCAACTTCTCATGACATACTGAATTAGAAAGGCATATCCATTATATGTGTCCTATACTTTAAAGAAGTCTAAACTGCAGAGGATACATCAAATATTAGAGCAAAGAACTGTTTAAGTGACATTTATTACAACACAATTATAGCACACTAAGCCATGTTAGGAGAACAGAATGACCAGGCAATAAATTCAATAAATGGGATATGCAACCAAGCCGTAATCATCATGGATGCTAGGTGGCTTGGTGGCCCAGGAAAGGAGGACAACTAGGGAGTCAGCTAACTGGACTGTAGAACTGTACCTGTAGAGGCTCCCCACACAGTAAGGGCAGGAGCTGCCATGTTTGGATGACAGACAACCTTGGTTTTCAGGAATCTCATGTCACAACCATCTAGTGTCTAAAAACACGATCATTTCCTTCATGCCTATAATAAAGACCAAGCTATTTGCCACAGACCAGTTCTGTCTTTAGTGACCTGGGAAGGATCTTTGCGCAGCATCACTCGTGGACACCCACCTGCACCAGCCGGGCGAAACACTGTACTCTGAGTTCTCTGTGCCCATGGGTGTGGCTTCCTCTGCCTTCAGGATTCTGCTCCGTGCTGTCCTCTTCCTGGGGTCGCCCGCCTGCCCTAGGCTCTTGCTGCCACACAGTGCCTCGTGCACACCGCTTACCCCTCTGAAGTGGGACTGCAGTCCCTGATGATGCTCTCGCTCCTACAGCACTAAGGGGGGCCAGCCTCTTAACACGAAACTTCCTGTGTTCGCAGCACAGGGCACTTTTCAAAGCGTTCTGCAGTCATTATTCTACTTGACAAAGGACTCCTAGACACACACTGCAGGTTTTACGATCCCAGCTTAATTGGGAAGGATGGAAAGTCTGCAGATGTTGAGACTCATGTGCAATCCATTACATCATGGCTGACCGAGCAAGAAAAAAGAATATTCTCCACACGCACACACACAGGAAGCCATGCAGCCAGAAAAGACTGTTTCTAAAACAGCTGAATTAAAATAGAAGGAAGTAAAAGTTCACCTTGTTTGAGAACTAAGTTGTGAGGAGAGGTGGTGACTGTTCTGTGTTTTAATTGGAAAACTCTGAAGTCCCCTTTTCATCGCCAAGAAGAGAAAATTCCAGTTCTGGCAGGAGCAGCATCGAACCCTGGCTTTCTGGTGAGAAATTTTGCCTTTACTAGAAGCAAAAAGTATGGCCGTGTACCAACACTGCCAATCCTGGACTCTAGTTTTCACTCCCAGCAAGAAACTCCATCATAAAACTATGAAACACCTTCAGAAATGAATCTAGGATCCCGGATAACACAAGGTCCATAACCTGAGAGAACTGACTTTAAAAAAATAAAAAAAGAATAATGTTCCAGGATCAGTGCATGATGTATAGTGGTTACGTCGCTGGCCTCCCACATGGTTGACTGGGGTTCTGATCCCAGATCCAATGGCTTCATGTGTGCATGCGTGCCCAGGAGGCCAGGAGGAGAATGTGGGAGAAGGAACTGTGGCATGGCCATCTCCCCTGGGGTGTGATTTCTCACTTTCCCTCTCACTGTGTCTGTCTGTCTGTCTGTCTGTCTCTCTCTCAGGCTAGTGCATGCGCCCTCAGACAAAAACCTCTACAGAAAAAAAAAAAAAGGTAACACCATGTCCTGTCCATTAACTTTTTTAAAATGTATTTTACTAAGAGCTAATAAAAAGGTATACCTGTGATTAAACAGCACAGGGACTGAAAGACTGCAGAGTCAAAGGTCAGAGCCTGAGATAAGTAAAACAGCTGACATATTATGAAGTAAGATCGCCATGGCAACGAAGAGAGGAGTACGTTATAGCATAAATGCTGTGGGGAGAAACATGTTAAAGAAAGAAAAACTAAACTTTTATTTTGAGCTCTCATCACATACCACATTAAGTACCAAATGAACAAGAAGTGAAATAGTTCTAAAAATTAGACCACAAAATATTCAAAACAAAAACCAGAGTGTTGAGTGTTATTCCCTCTTAATGGAACAGGAACAATTATAAGGGAAAAGGGAGATACAAGAAAAGAAGGCAGTTCTTTCTTGATAAAAATGGAAGATGCCGAGAGAGAGAGAGAGAGAGAGAGAGAGATTGTACTTTGTTGCCTCCAAGTCTATGGTGCCAATGCTCTTTCCTCCCTCTTTTTTATTTTTTTCTTTTATGAAAGAGAGCAATAAGGGGAGAGAGGGAGGAAGATACAGAGAGGTAAAGGAAGAGAGACAGAGAGAGGTATTTTTTCAATTTATTTCTTTCATGAGAGAGAAACTAGCACCATCAACAGGGTCTCATGCCCCAGCCTTCCCAGCCACCAAGATCATGAGTGCATGGGCCTGGCACATACAGGTCAGCTGGGGAACTGAACCCATGATCTTCCACATGGATCCGCTGTGCTTGAATACACTGTTGCAGCTGTCACTGAGCTGGCCCAGATAGGTTTTTGTTTTGTTTTTTGTTTTGTGTTTTTTTTTGGACAGGGTCTTGTTTATCACAATCTCCCTGTCCCAGCCTCTCAATTAGCCAGGACTAGTGGCACAAGCAACTGCACTTCCCACCCCATGGCCCCCATGCTCATGTTCAGGTTGGCCTGGAACTCAAACCTGGGCCTCCCCTGTGGCCTCCACTCTCCCAAACATGTCATAACCTGTGCTACATGGTGGCAGGGCTTCCACTGCTTTCTGTGATGCAAGACTATAGATTGTTCTTTGTGTTCTGTGATCTGACAGTGAATTATCTGATAAGCATTCATCAAGTAAGAGATATCTGCTGAATAAATACAGAATTAAGCAATTTTGTAAAAGTTCGATACTGCTGTACAATGAACTCAACTCAAAAGTAAGATGAGAGGGGAATTGGGAAGCACAAGACTTAAAAGGTGTCTAGTGACTGGTGGAGTATGAGATTTTAAACTGCCTAAAGATCTAAACTCAATAAAATTATTTCCCTGAAACACAGGTATGTCAGGTTTACACAATATGGGCTAGAAAAAGGGAAATAACCCTTGGAAAAATGTCAACTTCACTGGTAACTCAAGTAAGAAGGACACAAATTCCTGAGGTATTAGTTTTTTTTTTTTTTTTTTTTTTGGAGAGGTTTTTGCTATAGGGCACGTGTGCTCGCCAGACAGAGACAGAGAGATAGAAAGTGAGAAATCACCCCCCAGGGGGGATGGCCACACCGCAATCTCTTCTCCTCCATTCTCCTCTCGGGATCTTGGGCATGCACGCGCACGCGCCCGGCGTGAGTTTAAGCCGCCAGGTCTGGGACTCAAACGGCGGTCGACTACATGGGAGTCCAGCGACATAGCCATTACGCTAACTGCTGGTCCCCCTGAGGTATTAGTTTTATCTATCACTTTAGAATGAAAAATAAGGAAATGTTAAAATCCAGTACAGGTAAATTCGTTGTGTTTGGAGCAATGTGAATCAGGGAAGTTTTTAAAATGATCCTACTTTCTCTAAGGGAATAATGCAAAAGAACACAAACAGCCACAGTACTCCCCTGTAAGTCCAGATTTAAAAATCAAAGCCTGTAGCAATGAAATGGCAAACATAAACCATTTAGACACATATAAAAACCAAATTATTATCCAAAAAGTAGAGAACAAATTATATTTGTATCATGACTACCCCTAGGAAAACACATGCTAATGATAGGTACAGATGGAAAAGAATCACATAAATTTAAAAATTAGCTAAGTGACAGAATTATTAACATAATCCAGTTAGAATTATTTAAAAATGCCTATTACCAAAAAGGAAATCACTTAAAGCTGGTCAAGACATACTTGAAATAAATTACAATGAAAGGTTGCTATTGGCTTGGCCATTTTAATATTGTTTTCCAGGCCAAAGTAGTATAATACGTGGAAAAATTCCAAATACTAATTTGCAACTTTATTGGACAAATCTAAGGACATTAAACAAAGTCACACAGTGACCAGTTCCATAATTTTGGCCTGGAGAAATCTGAGGTCCCACACTGGGGCACATGTCGCTCCTGACCGAAGGAGGACTGGCCCTCAGTCCAGCCCTGCCCTCGCACATTGCACCTCCAGGCTGCTGAAGAGTACGCCTACAAGGTGACGTCCACTTCTGCAAACTCCATGGGAAGGAAATGCCTTGGGATGTCCAGTGACCCTGCAGAGCAGTGGCCCTTTCACATGTGGCTATTCCTCTGCTGCCTTCAGGAAGTGATGCCCTACTCAGTATATGTCCTTGCTGAACCCAAATTCTTCCCTTTTTTGTACACGTGTGCAGTTGTTTCCCATACTCTAGTAGAAAAATCCTCTTTGCAAAGCATCTTTGGCTGATTATTAGAAATCATTAGAGTAGCTTTTTAAAAATTTTCCTTCTTTTAGAGAAAGATAAGTGGGGTTCTTAATGCATGTTTCAGAGACCTTGAGATGCTAGTAGGTGTTAAATGGAAAAATTTTCTGAGGTCACGTACATCTGGGCAGAGTTGGTTTGCCGAAAACTCCATGCTCAGACATTCATGTGCTGTTGCTGGTCACCTGGCAGTGGGGTGTGACAGGGACAGACAGCATGTAGCCAGCCATCCTCCAGACCATCTGGACACAGCCTTTTTCTGTGGGGTTGTCTGGAAGACAGGGTCTGGGCACACAGTGGGCAGATGCTGGCCTTTGTACCCACATAGCCAGGTCACCCCATCCTCTGTGCCAAGGCAACACTGGCCTGAAACCAAGTGTATTCATAGCACAAACAACGACTGTGTGAGCAAGACTTAGGTTTTAAAGTATAAGGTCTCCACATTCGGTTTCCAAATTCTGTGAAACGAGGTGATCTTGGAGAAAATCAAGCACTCGGGCCCTATCTTTTCCCTATTGATTTTAAAGTCGATGCTGCAAAGAAATTGGAGTTCTGAGGTTATTTTTGCATGTAAGAAAGATAAGTTCTGATGAAAACTCAATTTTGCATTTATTTTTCTAGCTTTAAAAAGAAACTGAAAGCATTTCTGATAAACATCTTAATGAGTTGCCCAGCATTTCATTCATGTGTGCTTTCAAAGGCTCTCAAGTAATATTGAGTGAATTCACAATGAACTTCCAAACGTGAAAAGATCTGCGGCCCTATCAGAGAAGGGGTGACATTTTCCGAGCCCACCATGGCAGCTGGCCCACGCCACATGAATTAGAGCCGGAGCACATTTATTCTGGGTCTGAATGGGAGAAAGTTCCCTTCCATCTGCTTCAGTGATTCTACTTGTTAAGCGGGAGAAGAGACATAAAATGACAACCTTTATATCTGAGTGACTTTAACGGGAAATCCAACTTGGGTAAATCTTAGAGAAACTGTGACTCTCTACTGTCCTTCCCTGAATTTCTCATCATTTGTAGTACAGTACAAGTTAATGCTATTGGTTGTCTCTTGGTTAGAGTCCTGTACTCCATGAGGTTGTTGTTTTGGTGTATTCTCAGCAACAGAATGGCTCATTCGAGCACTGCTGGCCAGTGCCTGGGATGGAACTAACTGGTTTGAAATGTACCTTTGCTCAAAGCTCCAGGTCCTTAGTAGGCAGCACGGCTTGGTGACTCTCTTAGGCACAGGAAAAGTGATCTATCATCCAAAGCAACAATGGCCATCACCAAAAAATGGCTGTCATTTGAAGAGGCAGCATGATGACCTTGGATACCAGAGACTGGCATGCACTGTGGCCTTGGGAGGGGTGACTGGGTTGACGGTTGCAGAGGGTTTAGAGCAGTGCACAGCATCTCTAGACACTGGTATACCATGTTCCTATTTGCACTGAAATCACAATGACCCTTTCCATTTCTCTATAGGGCCATTGCTCTTAATACCTTCTTTACTGTAATAAGCCACAAATCTCAAATTCATGATTTCCTTAATCCAGCCTAAAAACCTGTCCTTCCACTGCCTGGTAATGGTGGTTCAGGGAACAGAAGAAGCGGCACCAGAACAACAGATGACCAAGCCTATTTAAGAAGAAGGCTACGTGGGTAAATGACTAAAGCCTCCATCTTCAGGAGGAGAAAGGACATTTTGAATATGTTTCCAAGACTGCTCTATACAATGTGCCTTTAATTAAACTCTCAGATCAAATAGGAATAGGGCCGTAATGTGATTAGAATCAGTCTAAACATGCAATTTCTAAAAAGAACGCTTTTTCTATAAGGGAGGGGATTGGGACGGTCTTTATAATAAAGCAAGAGGGTCTTTGTTTAAACCAATGGTAGCACATAGCCTAGCTGGTCATTCACCAGACCAGTCGATGTTTAGTGAGCACCAAGCAGTGGACAGGTAGGCTGCTGTGTCTCTCGTTTACAACATTTCTGTTTGGTGTTTTCCATGCTGACCCTAGATGGGCACTGGCAGGGCCATGTCCTGGTGATGTAAAGGTACACAGGAGCTGTTCTACTTTATATTTATGGCTTTTAGCAGCCTCCATGTATTAAGACAGCTATGAATACACTCTGAAGAGGGCTGCCAACACACATAGCTTGTGCAGTTTGATTTTAAGAATCAAACAGTGATTTCAGAAAATGGGAACTTTGTAGCAGGTCTGCGAGGTCTACCTCTCTTGAGACTATAGGGTATTCTCTCCTCCGGACCCAGGGGTGTTCTGGGGTAAAAGCAGGTGCTCTTCTTTACTGAGCATGCTCATCACTACGGCTGTCCTTTATATTTTATTTTTTACTTACCTCTATAAAGTTCTGTGCTGCTGTACCCTGGAGGACTGTGGAGAATGAAGGATTTCTGTCAGGTTTAAAGACAGAGGATATGATGAAATGGCACTCATAAGTATTTAGCTAGCTCATGTTGGTTCCATTAATGCCATAAGGTTTGCTAATTCCTTTTAACTTTGCTTTTTAAAAAGTAAATAGCACAGATCACATCTTTTATAAATAGATCCCAAATATGGTGAGATCAAAGGTAAATCAGTCCTCCAAAATGTCAGAGAACAAGACCACTGTGATGCATTTAAAACAATCTGCAGGTTAGCAAAATAAGCTGATTAAATCTGAGATGCTGGATTTTCAAAAGATAATAAAATAAAATAAAATCCGGTCAATAAGAATGCCTCATCATTTTTCTTGGCTGAACTGAGGTTTGATATTATACTATAAAAAATAGTTTTAGAGCATACAGAAAAGAAAATCTAATGACTTATTGATGAATTGCCAGGTTGGGTAATAAAAATAATTCATAAACACACTGAGGACATAAGAAAAGGAAGCATTTCATAAAAATATATAGCCGTGGGGCTCCTAGCTAAACTGGCAGGCTTTGCTGTTTTGAAACCTGTTTTCATCAATGCTGTCAGTTTATTTTTCTATTATTTAAAGCCCTGTGTGTGTCTGAGTCTGCGTGTGTGCCCCTGTGCACCAGGATAGGAATGATTTCAGGAATAAACTCCTTAAGTGATGTAGAAAGGACTAATATATGTTCTGTTCAGCACAGAAAATGGCACCAAACTAGCCGATGTGCACAGCATGGTTCTACCAAATGGATCATCGCGGTGAGGGCTACGCCCCGGGATCGTGGACACGACAGCCCTCCCACTGACGTCAGATGACGCAAGCATGCCCACTCTCAGAACTCATATTTACTGCCTTTCCAGGGGTTTACCTTCATCAAATATAAATAAATAAATAAATAAAATAAGGGATATGAATATTAGAGTTGTTACAAATGGTAATATTATTTTAAATTATCATTATTCACAAACATGTTCATCCACTTGTGGAAAAAAAGAAATAAATAAAAACAGAACAAAACCCAAGACTATTCAAAGGATTGAAGGGTCAGTCCTTAGCCCATTTTATTTGTTAAGGGAACCAGATCCCACATGGCCAACTATGGCTGCGATCCTGGACCTGGTGGCTTGGAAAAAGTTCCAGGTATGTGTGTGTGCATACTCAAAGTCTCAACAGGAAGGGGAAGTGGAGGAGAAGGGATTATGACATGACCATGTCCCTTTGTGGGGGGTGCTTTCTCTTCCTGTCACTCTGACTCTCTCTGATGAGCACATGCACTCTCTAGTAATTAGGAAAAAAGTACTCAATTAATTGGCCTGTAAGAAGCTACAAACATTAAAAGCAAGAGTTTTCTTATATATCAGCAGTAATTAGTTTGAAATAATATTGAGAATTGGAAAAGTCATGTCATAGTTTTTCATGTTTTTCTATGCAAAAATGCATGACTTTTCAGATAACCCAATAGCTTAAAAGAATTAAAAACCTATTCCCAAAGTCATCAAAAATACATAAAATACTCAGAAATTAATATGAAATGTACAAGGCCAACATAAACAACATCAGAAGATCCCACAATGTACAGGGAAAACCTCACACAAATTCAGAGCTACATATGCCATATAATATTCCTGTGTGTGAAGATGTGGTATTGTAGAGAATCAAAACAGTGTGGGGGGGGGACCAGCAGTTAGCGTAATGGCTATGTCGCTGGACTCCCACGTAGTTGACCGCAGTTCGCATCCTGGACCCGGTGGCTTAAAACTCATGCTGGGTGCGTGTGCATGCGTGCCCAAGATCTCGAAAGGAGGATGGAGAAGAAGGGATTGTGGTGTGGCCATCCCCCCTTGAGGGGTGATTTCTCGCTTTCTGTCTCTCTGTCTCTCTCTGTCTTTTTGGCGAGCGCACATGCCCTATAGCAAAAACCTCTTAAAAAAAAAAAAAAAACAGTGCAGGGCCCAGGCAGTGGTGCAGAGGTGATGCAACTGAGCCACATGGGGAAGGTCCTGAGAGTGCATCTCAGGATTCCCAGAATGCACCAGGCACCCATGTGACCATGATCCAGGCCAGCCAAGACTGAGGTGGATTATGGCATGAAGACTAGCTTGGGAGTGCCTTTCTTCCTCTCTCTCTCAGAAGAAGAATAAATAGATTAACCGAAAAAGAAATAACATAGATCTAATAAAAATTGACCCTTTGGAGAAATCAGAAACTGGATAATTTAGTGCAGCTGGAAGGAAGACAGCAAGGTATAAAGACAGCTGTAATGAGATGAGGGAATAACATTGATGGTTTCTTCCTAAAGAGAGCACGTTCCTACCACGATGCCATACCTTTTCTTAGGTGGGGTGATAGAACCTGCATAACGAGTGAAACCCACAGCTATTCCCACTGTGTTCCAATAACTGATTAAACCCTGAGCAAATCTGGGCACTAATAAATTATCTACGCATTCGAATAGTTCCATAAAGAGAGATACTTATTGTCTTCACATTTTAAAAATTCCCGTTTTATCTTATATTTAAATATACTTGTTAGGCATCATTGACAAAGCAAACAAAATTACGATGTAGTATCTAGTTTCAGAATAAGCACAAGAATGAGGGGTCTTTAAAAGTTCACCGAAACATGTATTGTGGAAAAACTATGTGTGGATTTCAAAAATTCTTGTGCTAGAATACATTTGTACTTCAATTCCATTTTTATGTGAACTTTTTGAAGTTTCCTCTATGTGTTTTTAGGCCATACTTAATACTTAATTATATGTAATCTTTTTTGAAAGAATTAATTTTCTTTATTATTATTATTATTATTATCATCATCATTTAATATGGTATAATGGATGTGCACTCACTAGAGAGGGGTGGGGGAAGTGAGAAAGCAAGCCACCAGGTTGGGGACTCAAACTATTTTTCTTTTGGAGAGGTTTTTTTTTTTTTTTTTTTTTTTTGCTACAGGGCGCGTGCGCTCGCCAGACAGACAGAGAGATAGAAAGCGAGAAATCACCCCCCAGGGGGGATGGCCACGCCGCAATCCCTTCTCCTCCATTCTCCTCTCAGGATCTTGGGCACGCATGCACATGCGCCCGGCATGAGTTTTAAGCCACTGGGTCCGGGACGCAAACTGCAGTCGACTACGTGGGAGTCCAGCAATATAGCCATTACGCCAACTGCTGATCCCCGGGACTCAAACCATTTTTAACCATGTGGGAGCCCAGTGCCTTCACCAGCATGCCACCTGCTGGCCCAATTATATGTAACCTTAACCTCTCCTTATGCTCTGCCAAAAATCAATGGGAGGCAGCTGCGATGGTGCAGTGGTAATTCACGGCTCCATGATGCTGAAGCCAATGGGAAGGTCCCAGGTTCACGTCCTGAGTCCCCCTAGAAGTCTCCCTAGACTGACCACCTCCTCTTGATCCAGGCTAGCTGGGGCTGGGAGTAGACTGTGGTGTAAGAACTCTTGTTAGGTTTTTGCCTCTCTCTCTGTCTCTGTCTCTCTCTCTCTTTCTCTGTCTCTGTCTCCCTAAAGAAACAGATACATAAACTATAAAAAATCAGTGGGAACAAAAAAATCAGCAATGGGGACAAAACACTAATACATCTTCACAGACAAAGAATAAGCAAACGATAAACGTTAAATAATGCAAAATGTTCATGGATTTGGGGGGACCAGCAGATAGTGTAATGGTTTCATCATTGGACTCCCATGTAGTCCATCTCAGTTCAAGTCTCAGACCTGCAGACTTAAAATTCATGCTGGCTGCATGTGCATGCATGACCAAAACCCAGAGAGGAGAATGGATTGTGGCATGGCCATCCCCCTTGGCGGGATTAAATATGGATTTCTGTCTTCCATCTCTGTCTGTTTCTTCAGTGAACACACATACCATATAGTAAAAATTTCTCTTAAAAAGTAAATGAATCCAAACAGAGTTGGTTCCCATTCTTAATCTGCATTAGGAACATACATGAATATGTTCCATTCAGGCTCATTCAGAAATCTCAAAGCCGTAACTCTCAAGAGGTAATGCTCGCAATGGCGTCTGAATATCAAGCTTGTGCCTACAAGACGAGCTTCACCAGAAGGAACTCAGGCCATTATTTCTGGATGGATATGAGACAAAGATATTTTAAGTGACATTTTCCCTTTTTGACAATTTTTTTTTTACTCTTTTGCAACTGCTTATAAAAAAGGAGAACATTTAAAAGGCAGAAAAGTACAGAGAAAAATAATATAACAAACACCTATAAACCTGCCCCATACATCTATAAAGAACACAGAACCCATCCCTGAGAAACAGCCCTTCCGCCCTCTCTGCAGAGAGGGGCAGAGTGTTTGGTCCTCTGCATTTCTACGGTAATCGATGTCACCGCAAACAAAATGCAGAGCTGTTCTGTGTGTTTTAATTTTACAAAATGGCACCTACCGTACAGGCCGCACTCCGCAATGTGCTCTTGTTCACTCCATTCCTGTTTAGGGTGTCTGTCTCTGCTGGAGCACAACGATCTGCTGTGCGCCACCAATATCAGAAGACTGTGGTAGCCTCTGAGTGCACCACAAGCTCACTACTCATCTCCCACTGGAAGACACTTACGCGTCACTACCAAGTGGTTACTATCTAAACGATGCCTCCTTGTAGACCCTCCCTGGAGTCTCTTTCCAGGAGTCTCAAGTGAGGGCCATTTCTCCTTCAAAAGTGTGCATAATTCCGTCTTCCCCATTTTTACTCCCAATGGCAGCATGTCCATCCTCATTTCTGCATATGCAATTCCATTTTATGTGTATGAGTTTAAAATGTTACCAGTCCCTGGACTGTGTGATTGTGAATTAACTGTGGTCATTTAATTTGCATTCCTCTGGTTACCAGAGAGGCTGCACATCTTTTGCCCACTTGTCATTTAGATACAGATACAGTCACCAAAAATATCTTTCGTACCTTTTCCATATATTTTTTCCATGTATATATGCACACACACACACACACACACACATATATATATATATGACTTACTTTTGCTTCATGACTTAGAGGAGAGAGAACTTTTATCAGCTGTATTACAGCAGACACACACTCTCCTGGTTGCTTCTCCACTTTGTTCTTTTTGGAGAGATTTTTATGCTATAGGGCGCGTGCGCTCGCCAGACGGACAGAGAGAGACAGAGAGATAGAAAGCGAGAAATCACCCCCCAGGGGGGATGGCCACACCACAATCCCTTCTCCTCCATTCTCCTCTCAGGATCTTGGGCACGCATGCACACGCGCCCGGTGTGAGTTTAAGCCACCGGGTCCGGGACTTGAACCATGGTCGACTACGTGGGAGTCCAGCGACATAGCCATTACGTTAACTGCTGGTTCCCTGCTTCTCCACTTTTTAAATGGCATCTTTATGCAACTGAAATTTTGAATTTTAATGTACTAAGATAATCAGTCTTCCCTTTTTAGTTAGTGCTTGCTCTTTGAATCTAAAGTTCTCACAAAAGCATGAAGCATGAAGGACAAAATCTAAAAATCGAAACACGTGGTGTTAAAACCTCCGATATGACAAAGCTATCACAGGCAAAATTAAAGCTGGACACTGACAGTGGACACTCGCGGTGATCTCGGTGGCTCAGTGATATGTCCCTGTTACAAATTGCTGTGAGAGCTAGCTCTGCGGTGCTCAAGAGAAGTCAGCTCCCACGTGGGGACAGCGGTTCAAATCCCTGTCAGCCTGCCATGTGCATGTGTGTGTGTGCACGACCCAGTGACCCGGAGCCTGGGGAAGGGGACTGTAGTGTGTCCAGACCTGGTGGAGGGTGCCCATAGCTCTCTTTCCATCTCTCTCTTTCTATCTCACATGTATGCATACACATTCTAACACTGAATAAAGAAAAAGTGTTTTATAAATTGTTTTGATGCAAATATATTCACATATTTCTTATTTATTAATTCAATCATTTTTATTTTTTTAACTGCCAGAGCGCATACATACTCACCAGAGAGAGGCAAAGACAGAGAATAAAGGAGAAAGTACCATCTAACTGGGTGTGATCACGCCACAATCCCTTCTCCTCCATTTCTCCATGGTATCAAGATTTGGGCATGCATACAAGCCTGGTGTGTGTGTGTGTGTGTGTGTGTGTGTGTGTGTGTGTGTGTCATGTGTTTTATACCACGGCCAGGATTTGAAGGTAGGCCCTATAGGTCTGGCACCCTAACCTCTAGTCTTTTGGGCTGACTTCTGTTAATTGTTTATTTTCTAAAATGTAAGTTCTGTGATGCCCATAATTTTGAAGTATTTTACTTATTTCTGTAAAAGACTTCTAGGAACATGATAGCATCTCTACAAATATTCACTGAATAGTGAATGAATTACTGCCTCTTAAAGAGATGCAATAGATGTGAGCAAAAAAAAGAAAATGTTATTCATTATAGCATTATTCATCATTTTGGAATACTGGGAAGCACCTAAGGCAGAATGTAGGGGATTGGTTAAATTAATCACACTCGTTGAGCTGGCCAGTGTGGTGGCCACTAGCCACACGTAACTGTTAGGGACGTGGAATAGGACTTCAGAGGCTGGGAAACTGAATTTGCATCATATTTACCTTCAGTTTAATTTGAAGTAGACACATGTGGCTAGCGGCTATGCTGCTGCAGGCATACGTCTATACCACAACACGAACACGGTCCTAAGAACTGGCTGTATTCATTTTAATTTTGTCAGTGATTTCATCATGCAAAAACTCTGTCTGTGTGTCTATAAGCAACAGGAAAAACCACTGAGCTCTTAAATTGAATTGGAATTTAAAACTAAGGCCCCCTATGAAAAGATACATGCAAATAAAAAAAATACATGAAAACTGTACTACATATATTTGTGAGATACAAATGGTGCCCGAAGGTATGGGAATACAAATTCCTGAAGTAAATTATACACACTTGGAAAATGCCTAAACTTCTCATTTTAAAATTATCTTTGAAATTAGCTTCCTATATATTTAGATTTAAAATATTGCCTGGCTGGCTGCAGGGCTGTGGGGAGGGTCATGGAGTGAAGACCCTGTGAGGTCTCTCTCTCTCTCTCACTTTCTATCTCACTCTCTCCCTCTAAGGAATTAAATAAACTTTAAAAACATCCCTAGATTTTCCTTTTAATTATAGACATCTAAAATTACATCTAAATAAATAAATATTCATCACATATAAATAGGTATCTAATAAAATAGATTTTTTTCTGTTTAAATTTAAGCCATTGGAACTATAGTATAAGTCAACTTTTATCAATGTAAAAGCAAAAAATGCATTCCTGCCCCAAAATGCAAACAAGCTTAATATCAAATTTTCATACCTTGCACTAGGGTAACAAGCAGTAGGCCTTCAACAAATATTTGCTGAATGAACAAACGGCTGAAATACAGTGCAAAACCTATTTCCTTCCCCTGAATACCAAACTCTTCAAGTAAGAGACCCCCATAGACTGCAAGAGGACTCAACAGGGCCATCACGCGACTATGTAGCTTTCAAAATGTATTATGAAACAGTTCAAGGACAGAAAGGCACGTACAGAGATACAATGCAAACCCTGCACCTACCAAGAGGCATGGCTTCTGACCGGAGGATGAACTGATTATAAACGTGCCACTTCTTCAGCTAGCTGGACGTGCCAGTGGCAATGCAGCAGTCCTTGGAGCGGAAGTCACGTAGGAGGGTCCTGCACTCACATCCGAGGCCTCCCTGACTATGCCGGTTTGTGGGTGGGTGTGCCCAGGATCCCAGCTGGCTGTGGCTGTGGCTGGTTCAGGGTGTGGAGATATTGCTGGGCTGCCTGTCTCTGTCCTTTTCTGTGTCTCCCTCTTTCTTTCAAAGAGGAAATAAACGTAAAGAAAATTAAGTGCTATTTCTTTCTTTAAGCTTATTTGGGGAAGGGGGTGCACGTTGGATGACATCTGGGAAGCTGAGAGAAGACCAGGTTCAAAGAGACAGCAGGAGGGTTTTGGTCATAGTGCTGGTGTCACCATATTTGGGGACAATCACTGACTTCTTAGAACGTTGAATGAAAACTGTTGGAACACACAAAAGTACTGCACTGAGTCAGGAGGTTCCTAAAACCCATAACATCCACTCTGAACCAGGCACTCAAGGTTTGAATGCCCAACTAAGCCCTGCTGCAAAACAAAAGCAGTTTTGACTGAAGACCAACTTTCCTGGGGCTTCCGAACTTTGATGATTAAAGACATTTGTCCAGATAATCATACCTTTGACCTTAAAGGATCAAATTTGAAAGTTCTCTGAACTTACAAATTACTTATATGTTTGGGGAAAAAAAAAAACACACAATATGGAAATGCACATGTGTTAAACAAACCCTTCTCAGCCTCGTATTTACAGCAAGTAAACATTTGGTGATTGTAATTATAATCAAATATGTACTTCCCATTTCCAAATAACCACTTCTTTATTAAGAATAGCATATTGTCTTCATTATGCTTAAAATGCAAAAATATGTTTGCTTTTCAGAATATCATTAGAACACTCGCGTTCTCTCATGCAGAAAAAAGTGCTCACATTAATTAGTAATTTTAGTTAAAAATCAAGGCAAGTCCCTTTATTTACTTATTTTTAATTTGAAGAAGAAAATCTAAATTTAAGTCACATTTAAAATTTAATCATTTTTCTTTTCCATAGACAGCCTTGGCATAGCTAGTTTCAGCAACAGAATCACTAATAAGCAAGTTCTATTAGTTATTTGTTTACTTATTTATTTAAATATGACCTTCTTCTGATGCCCATTTTTAGAGACGCAAAATGCTTAAGTGAATGATTTATTTTCTCCTGCCTCATTCTAAACCTCTATGTTTCTTAAAAAAAAAAAAAAAAAAAAAAAAAAAAAAAAGATTGGGACCAGCAGTTGGACTAGCTGGACTCCCACGTAGTCAACTGTGGTTCACGTCCTGAACCCGGTGGCTTAAAACTCACATCAGGTGCATGTGCATGTGCACTCAAAATCCCAGGAGGAGGGACTCCTCCATGGCTACTGAGAACTTATGATTTCAAAGAAAAAAGAAATGAAGATTTTCTACTGATAACTCAGCCTCCAGCCTCCAAACTCGAGTGGAGAGGCAAGGGGCAGGCCTTCAGAAGAAGTCTCCTTCATGGCTCCTGAGAACTAGTGATTTCGAGGAAAAGAAAGAAATGAAGATTTTCTACTGATAATTTAGCCTGCAGCCCCCAAACTCGAGTGGTAGGGAGTCCCTCTACCCTTCTCTCTGTCTCTCTCTCTCTCTCTCTGCCTCTCTCTCTGTCTTCTAATTTTTTGGTAACTTTTTCCTTTAAATAATTTTTAAGGTAAAGTATTTTACTGGTTTTTAGACCCTCCTTTTTCCTTCTAATAATCCCCTTTCCCCCTCCCCATCAGGAGGGGTAAGGGGCAGGCCTTCAGAAGAAGACTCCTTCATGGCTACTGAAAACTAGTGATTTCATGCAGTTTTTTCCTTTTTGCAGTAAAAATTTTTATCATTTTGAAGTCTTTTTCTTGTCAATTTTTTTCACTTTTCTGGTTAAACTTCAGGTATTTTTACTTTGAGCTGTTGCTTTTTTTCTTTTTTCTTACATTTTTCAAATATTAATTTAAAAAACTCTCATTTCTTTTTTTTCCCCTCTATATGTTTTTAACCTAAATTTTTTTTTAGAAGCTTTTATCTCATCATGAGGAAATTACTCTGCTCCTCTAATCTCCATTCTCTGTAAACATTTCTAGACAGAAAAAAAAAATTTTTTTTGATTGTTTTTTTCCTATATGGGTAAGACCATAACCAAACATTTAAATACTATTAGGGTTAGCATATTCCTCAACACCCACTGAATATGTTGTACAAAGGGATAAAAATGGAATAGCAGAGAGATTCCAGATCACCTCTTTCTGCACACTCCTGAGCGCTCAGATTGAACTTCAAGAAGTAGGAAGAAACACACCACACATCAGATGACTAGAAATCACCAAAGGGCCACAAGAAATATGGGAAAGCAAGAAAATACCTGTCCTCCAAAGGAAAAGAATAACTCTTCTTCATCCACAGACAGTTCAAAGGAAATCACAGAAATGTCTGATAAAGAATGTAGAATATTCATAATGATGAAGCTAACAGAGATGGAAGAGAAGAGAGACAAAGAACTGCAGAAGAGGTAGAAGACAAATCCCAGAAGAGGTAGAAGACAAATTCCTCCTCCAGAAGATGAGGAAATTCTTGCAAGATTTAAAAGAGGAAATACACACTTTTAAAAAGAATCAAATGGACCTGTTAGAGATGAAAGCTATAATACAGGAAGTAAAAATCTCTCTTGAAAGCATTAAAAGGAGATAAGATCATAAAGAAAATAGAATCTCAGAGATGTAGAAGAGAAAATTGCTGGCCTAGAAAAATACACCACAATGACTGAGAAAATTTCCCAAAATAAAAAAGAGAATAATACATGAGAAATAGTAGATACCATCAAACGTTCAAACATCTGGATAACTGGTATTCCAGAAGGCGAAGAAACTCATAAGGGCATTGATAATCTATTTCATGAAATCCTGCAAGAAAACTTTCCTAACTCAGAGAGATACTCAAAGATCCAGTCCCCAAAATTACAAAGGACCCCAAATAGAATCAACCCAAGAAGATCTTCTCCAAGACACATTATAGCGAGATTGACCAAAACCACAGACAAAGACAAGATATTAAGATTGGCAAGAGAAAAATGGCAAGTTACCAGAAAGGATGTCCCATCAGGCTAACAGCAGACCTCTCATTGGACACAATGCAAGTGAGGAAAGAATGGGAAAATATATTCAACCTGTTAAGGGAAAAACAAATTCAACCAAGAATACTGTACTCAGCAAGATTATCCTTCATTTGGGAAGAAAAGACAAGAACATTCTCAGATAAACAAAACCTGAAAGAATTTACCAACACCAGACCAGATCTCCAAGAAGTTCTAGAAAGAGTGCTATGCCAGGAAAATTAAATACAGACACACAGAAATAAGAATTCAAAAACTAAGAAAATGGCCAACTTAATTGTAGGGACAAGTCGAGAGTTAAATATTACATCCTAGAATTTAATCAGGAAGATCGAACCACAACAGAAGATAGATTAAGTACATGAGACTGAACTGGTGAAATAGCAGTTTGTGACTTTGACTAAAGCATTGCTGATTTTCTTCTAGGCTTTGTTTTCCGGTTTTAAGGACTTTTGTCCTGTCTTGAGCTGTCGATAGGTTCACGTACCTACTATTTGAACAGAATCCTAACCTGTTTCTTGGCTTTAAGTTTTAAGCAAAGTTCCTTAGCATTTCTATGATTTATTAAAGTTAAAAACTGCTTTTCTTGAAATTAAAAAATATATTAAAAATACCTATTTAGTGATCATAGTAAGCTATATAGCATCAGCTAGGTGCTACCTTATAGTATATTCATTCCGCTCAGTTTCATGCCTAAAATCAGACATGTATTCACAGATATGTACATACTAGCTGAACTTGCTATTGAAAGTAGTTATATTATTTAATAAATTTTGTGAATCAATAAAATGTGGGGGATAAAGGAATGGAAAACAACTGTAGACACCAGAGAGTGTGAGAGGAGGGTGGGAAATGGCAGAGGGTCAGAAATAGGGGTAATGTATATATATATATTCCCATATATATACATATATATATATATATATACACACACATATATATGTATATATGTATACACATATATATGTATACACATGTGTGTGTGTATATATGTGTGTGTGTGTATATATATATGTGTATATATATAGATGAAACTAGAAATGGAAAATTATTGATGATAACATGCATGATTAAGTCACTATGCAGTATATTCTGGATGGGAAATCACATTTTATATGCTGTGATGATGCTCAGGGAATGAATATAAATTAATTAATTTAAAAAACGTTTCAGAAAAAAAAGGTCATGGAAATATATATAATGGGAAAACCGTGTATGAATTTCAAAAAGTTTTTGTATCAAAATACATTCATATTTTAATTGTAAAAAAATTAAATTTAATTTAAAAAATTGAATAATAATAATGACAAATAAAATGAAATAAATAACAATTTAAAAAAATGTCAGGAGGAGAATGAAGGAGAAGAGATTGCGGCATGGCCATTTCCCCTGGGGGTGGTGATTTCTCGCTTTCTGTCTCTCTGACTCTCCAGTGAGTGCATGCGCCCTATAGTAAAAACCTCTTTTAAAAAAATTATTTATTTCTTCTATGAGTGAGAGACCAATAAAGACACAATGACAGAGAGATACAGACAGCCCCAACAGGGCCTTACTGCAATGACCTTCCCCCAACTTCTGCCAGCATTTAATCATGGGCACACCATCCAGCCCCCATTTATTTTCTTAAATAATTCATGCCATAGTGCGACTTTCTGGGTGACCCTATCAGGAGCTCATCCTCTGTCACACCTTATCATGTGCCTTTTCCCCACATTTTACCTTCTCTTTTGTAGAACTTGTAGCACCCTAAAATGAGGAATAATCTTGGTCACTTGAAAACCAAGCTAGCAAAATGTAGCCCCCCAAAATCCCATTCACTTGGAAAGAAGGTTTCAGATTTCAGAGGTGATAGAGCAAACGTCTAGCAGCAAATAAGCACTAGCTTATGAAAAGATTTTGTCTTTCTTTTATTTATTTATTTTTTCCTTTTACAGAGATTTTTGCTAGGGCACGTGTGCTCGCCAGAGAGACAGAAAGCGAGAAATCACCCACCAAGAGGGATGGACACACCACAATACCCTCTTCTCCATTCTCCTCTCAAGATTTTGGGCATGTACCCATATGTACCCAGCGTGTTTTAAGCCACTGGGTCTGCGACTTGAACCGTGGTTGAGTACATGGGATTCCACCAACGTAACCATCTGCTGCCTCCAAGATTTGTCTTTAAAAAGCAGAGAAAATGGAAGGATCTATGAGAGACCCACGGATGGTATTGCACTCTTGTTCCCAGGTGTTTTCTGTACCATGTCCTGGGAGGGTGATACCTCTGTGTCTTACTGTCTTCAAACTTGGTCTTGTGACTTGTGATCTCCTTCCAGCTAAGGGAATTACATTTCCCGGCCCACCTGACATGAAGTTTGCCCAAAACACATTCAACGAAAGTGGTATGATCCACTCTGAGCAGAAGCGCAAGGCACCACCCGTGACTGCTATGGCTCCCTTCCATCGGCCATGAGCCTAGCAACATTCCAGAGAGGAATGGTGCCTCAAGCCACAGATCTGGAGAGAGGAGATACAGAGAAGACTGCAACCAATTGTCCTTGACAAAAATGTTATGTGAGGGGACCAGCAGTTAGCATAGTGGCTATGTCGCTGGACTCCCACGTAGTCGACCGTGGTTCAAGTCCCGGACCCGGTGGCTTAAACTCACGCCGGGTGCGTGTGCATGTGCCCAAGATCCCTAGAGGAGAATGGAGGAGAAGGGATTGCAGCGTGGCCATCCCCCCTGGGGGGTGATTTCTCGCTTTCTATCTCTCTGTCTCTCTCTGTCTGTCTGGAGAGTGCATACGCCCTATAGCAAATAGCTCTCAAAAAAAAAAAAAATGTCATGTGAGTAAGAAAGACGTTTACCATGAGTCATTGTGATTTCAGGGTCATTTGTTATGGCAGCAAAACCTTGCTCTCCTGATTAATATGCCAGATTCATGACATATATGGTCCTTTGCAAGAAAAATTCCAAAAGGACAGATCCCACAGCTGTTATATAACACTACTGGCTTCATGAATGCCTTTATTTATTTATTTTTTCAGCTTCGTTATCTTCGCCTACGAAAACACCACCTATAATTATTTGCTGCCAACGACAGATGCTGTGAGAACGGCTCAGCCCTCGGTTTCACTGCAAGTGAATGCACTCGGCCCACTACCTCTCCACCCAGAGCAAGGAACAAAGGCAGACAAGTAAATATTATGGTTGCATGTTTATTTTTAATTTCAAAAAGTTCATTTATATGCAAATCACAGATGGCTTTGGGGCTCTGGGCAAGTCACCAAGAAGATTCTTTCAGGCTCAAAGTGGGCCATACTGTCTTGACTCGACTGCACTTTCAACTTCACTCTGTGATTAAAGCCCTTGAGCCTGAAGAAAGACTTCAGATCCACTGCTATTGGGAAAAATTACCAAACTTACTGGCAACGGCTGAAATTGTAATGGCCTAGGAACAGCATAACTAGGAGCCACTGGTGCAAAGCTGGAGTGCAGTTGTTTATGCAAACTCAGACATATAACACAGGGTCCCCAAGGTCAGACACCCTGCCTGCCATCTGCAGGGACCCATGGCAAATCCTCATTTCTGACACAGCCATTTCTCTGCAGCATCTTCTTTTCCCACTCAGTTTTCTATGACTAGATTTTATGTTGTGAGATATGTGTCTATGTGTGTGTGTGTTCAAATACATAATTTATAATATATAGTATCTATAAGATATAAATACTTATAAATGTATTTATAAAGTATTACTATACTATTACTACTTTAGGTAGATAATGCTAATTTTTTCTTTTTATATTGAAGAGAAAAATCAACTTTTTATTTTTTAAAGAGAGATTTTTGTTATAGGATGTGTGCACTCGCCAGAGAGAGAGACAGAAAGTGAGAAATCATCCTCCAGGGGAGATGGCTCACCACAATCCCTTCTCTTCCATTCTCCTCTTAGGATTTTGGGCACACACGCATACCTGTCTGGTGTGAGTTTTGAGCTACCAGATGTGGGACTCAAACCACATTCGACTACATAAAGTAGTGACATAACCATCGCACCATCTGCTGGTCTTAGAGAAAAATCAACTTTCAAAAGTTTATTCATTTTCTGTCTCTCCATCTCTCTGTCTTCTGGCAAGTGCATGTACCCTCTGGCAAAAACATCTCTTAAAAAAAGCTTGTTCCTTTATTTCTACTAGGAGAGACAGAAAGCACTCCCGACAGGATCTTCACACTGTGACCTACCCAAGTTCAGCCAGCCTGATCACAGGTAGTATACACATACCCAGCGTGTGCAGGGAGGTCCCAGGATGCAGACCCAGGATCTTCTTGGGTGGGTCTAGCATTACAGAGTGCCGTGTTATTGTTGCACCACTGATTGGCTCCAAAACAATCAATTTAAGGAGAAATAATTGATTTATATAAACTTGACTTGCGAATATTTGAGTTTTCTGGATAAAATTATCACTCTAAGTTAAAAATACTACTCTGCTGCATGTCAGCAGTGACATGCCTGTTCAATTTGGCCCTATTAAAAAAACATCAGTCTTACAAATGCTGTTCCCTGTTCCCAGGCTCAGCCTTTGCAATGTGTGTGTGAATCAGCAATGGTTTCATTGCAGCTGTGCATGGATCCCGGCGGGAGACTGTGGCGTTTCAGGCTTCTTTCTTCCATGGAATTCATGAAGACAGAGCAGCTTGGCAGGGCCATTCCCATAATGAAGACCTGTTCACTTCAACCAGTGAAAAGCAGTGAGCTGGTGAAAAAGGCTGCACTGTGGACGACTGTGGGACTTCCAGCAGGTCTGACATGGGGGGGGGGGGGGCATGGGGAGGAGCAGGGGTGTTTGCACAATGGAAGCAGAAGAGCTGAAGCAGGGCAGCACCAGCTGAGATACCTGTTCCGAGGGGACAGCTTCAGATCACCCACTTCAACAGAAGGACACCAGGTGTGCCAGTGACAGGGAAACGAGAAGGCGAGCACGCTCAGCAAACTAATTTCGGAGGCTTGTTAGGAATTCCTAGAAAGTCCACCTTTGTGCTTGTGCTGCAGAGCCAGGGGCACCTTGCAGGGTCTGCTCTCCCTAGGCATACTTGCCCGTCTGCAGGAGAGAGGCAGGTGAGGCACAGGATGCCAGCCAGGATCTGCTCCAGCAAACTTTCCAAGACTCCACGGACTCCTCAGGACTCCTCACCCAAACCACCCAGTCCACAAGCTCAACTCCAGAAGCTGGGAAAGCACACTATGATCCTCTGAGGACCTTCCTTGTCCACTCAGTGACAAGACAGAGTATGTCCTAACGCGAGTCTCTATCAAAGACCAGGCACCACAGTGTGGGATGAGAGAATGGGGAACCGGGAGGCCAGAGGTCTCTGCCCTAGCTCTTCCCCTGAGGTAGCACCTGGTTTTGTGCAGATTCTCCCCAGTAGCAGCAGCTCAGAGTATCTGCCTTTGAGGGAGTGCAGAAGTACCATATTCTAAAAGTGGACCCCTTTCTCTTAAACCCATGGATCTTTGAAAGTTGACAGGAAGAGAGATTCTGACAAATATAATAGAAAAGGAAACAGAGGCAAAAGTTACACAAAATCCTTCACAGCAAATGCCATGAGGGGGTGAGAAGAAGAAACGCCAGGAGCCTGCTTGAGTTGTGCAGTCAGGTTTCTCGAAGGAGAGGAACTTGTAAAGCTGAGACCCTGGAGGGAGAAGGACCCAGGAGACATTCCAGCTAGACAAGGCATGGGGGATTTTCTCCACTACAGAAGGAGAAGGCAGGTGAAGGAGAAGCGAGTTGAGAAGGGTGAAGACAATAGAGGGTCTTGCCAAGGAGTTCCGACATAGCCTAGTGGGCTATGTGTTTTAAGCATAATGCAGGATCCAGTCTGGTTTTATGAAATCACTCCTGATGGGGAAGGAACTGAGGGAGAGAAGCAAGTGTAGAGCTCATTCATTCCAAGCCTGCTCTGGCACGGCACTGGGAGGCAAATATCTATGGAAAAGAGCTAGATGAACTGAGTTTCCATTTTTCCCTGTATAGGAAGACCACAGGGACCAGCAGAGGAGCATCTGACCTTGCTGATGTGTCCGAGGAAAGCATTTTCAGTTTACTTATGAGAGGGCCTTATTTCAGCAGATGCATAATAGTAGTGATGGGAGGAGGAAGCTCTTCTTTAACAGACAGCTTCCAATGACAACAGAAGTGACTTTCTGTCAACAGTTCAGAAAACTGATAATTTGAAAGGAAACATTTCTTCAAATGCCTGAAATAACCCACCTGAGAAGAGCAAGTGCGGGCACCTCACTTGCCACAGCTGCAGCCGCTCTGATAACGCATCATCTCCCAGCCTCCTGCCGGGCTGAATGCCCATATGGTGGGGATTACTGCGGAATGCAACTACAGAGAACAAGAGTGCAAGGGTTGCTTATCAGCTGGAGTGGATTCACTGATAGCGAGATGAGGGATTGCCATGTCACTGTCAAAATGACCTCCAGGGAGAAGCAACTACCATTCAAAAGGACAAGCCAGGTTCTTCCAGCACAAAACATGGGCCCATTCCAAATAAACATGTCAGAATACACGCCTTCTCTAAATGTCTGTGACTGTTGGGGCTGGGGGAGACAGACATGAACAAGTGTTAACTCACTAGAAACTTCTGTGAGTTTCCAGAATAGAATGGCACTTAGCACTCTGCCTCACAGGGGTCCAGACCTTCCTGCTGCCAGCCCTTTCACTAGCAGGGAGGTGAGACATCTCTGATTCTTAAGTATCCAGGACCCTGTCCAACAGTGACCAGCAAGAAACAGGCTCTTTAATAACCTACTATTGTTTTCCATATACAGAAGAGAAAGAAGCACCACATCATTAGGGAGTGAACTTGGTAGGCAAATCCAATATGGCTCCAGCAAACACCGAAGGTGGGATATGTAGGGACACCTAGTGGAGAGGCATGTGTCTGCAGTGGCCAGTGTCCTAGATAGCACCCGTGATCAGCTCTCTCCTGCTGAGCCCGTGCTCTGGTGTTTATCCTTCTCCCTGAGTTTGGGACCCAGTGGCCTCCTTTTCATGACCAGAATAGGCAAAGTAACAGGTCAGATGAAACTTCCAAGATTCAGCTACAAAGACTGACTTCCATCCTGCTCTCCACCCCGACCCCTCTTCTGATCCTCTGCTGCTCTCTCCCTTGCTTGTGAAGAAGCCAGCTGTCATTCATGAGATGCACTAAGAGAGTGCCAAATGATAAGAAACCGAGTGAGGCCCTAACATGAGAAACTAAGACCCTCAGATCAACAGCCCATGAGGCACTGAATCCTGCCAGCAACCATGTGAGTAAGCTTAGAATGCATTGTCTCCAGTGGAGCCTTAGGATGCCTACCACCCCAGCCAACATCTCCACTGCAGCCTGGAGAGAGATCTATAGTCCAGGTAAGCAGTGCCTGGATCCTGGACCCACAGAAAACTGACATAAAAGTGTTATTTTCAGCAACTAAGCCTTGGGGAAACTTGATATATACCAATAGATAATTAATATACATCATCTTTTTGAGAGAGTTTTGCTATAACATGCTGGCCAGAGAGATAGAGAGAGACAGAGAGACAGAAAGTGAGAAATCACCACCTGGGGGTATGGCCACGCTGCAATACCTTCTCCTCCATTCTCCCAGGCTCTTGGGTACACACGCACATCTGTCCTGTGTGGGTTTGAAGCCACTGGGTCCAGGACTTGAACCACAGTTGGCTATGTGGGAGTCCAGAGATGCAACCACTATGCCATCTGCTGGTCCCAATACACACCATTCTTAAAAAGACAAAATTGAACACAGATAGTTGGTTACCTGGAGATGGAGGATTTATGAGGCAAAATTAGAGGAGCAGAGGTAACACAACACAGAGATTAGAGACAGAGGAGGCCCACTGCAATGGTTTAAATAATGGTTTGCCCCTAAAGGCTCATGTATTTTAATTTGCTCCCTAATGCAATTGCATTGGAAAGTGGTAAGATCTTTAAGAGAAAGCACCACCTTCAATAAAAGAATCATTCACTCATTTGGAAGAAGGGGAGGGACAAACACAGGAATTGGAAAAGCCTGTTTCCTTTCTCTCTCTATCTACCTACCTCTACCCGTTTGTGACTGCTGACCTGCCTGCTTCTCTTGGTCATGCTGTGATATAGCACATTGAGGCTAGCCAATGCTAGTTGCATGTTCTTGGCCTTTCCAGAATCTTGAGCCAAATAAACGTCTATTTGCTATAAATCTGCCAATCTCATGTATTTATGTTTAACAACATAATAATGGACAAAAACAGGAGATTGGCACAGTGAGCAAGATGTGTTGCTCTACAGATATCTGAGAATAACATGGAAGTGGATTTGGAACAGGATAATATCCAGAGCCTGGAAGAATTTGGAGGAGAAGACTAGGAAAAGCCTGGATTCTGGTGGAGGCTCAGAAGGACAGTTTAGTAATAACTGAAACTTTTTAGAGATTGGGTAAGCTGCTATGGCTACATTGAAGATAGAGAGGAATAATAACAGTTATTCTGAAAAGATGTCAGATGGAATTGAGAAAATTATTGGGAGTTGAATAAAGGCCACCCTTGTTATGAAATAGCAAAGAATTTGGCCAATTTGCACATAGTAGGGTGTTGTGGAAGCCTAAACTTAAGAATGGTCATCTAATTTTTCTAGTAGAAGAAATTCTTTACAACAAAGTGCTCAGGCTGCTGTTGCTTCTAATTGTGTTTAATGAAATTCAGGGGAGCAGGGAAGCGAAACAAACAAACAAAAAAAATAAATAGAAAATTTATGCCCTGATTACATAAAGATTGAAAAAGAAAAAGCATATTTGACTGAAAAAACTAACTGTGTGATTAAGCTCTGGATGTGAAAAATATTACTACTGATAGACAGCCAGATGCTAATAAGAAACACAATGAAGAAGGTCCCGAGGGCACCTCCAAAATCTTCCAGGCTGCTTCACCCATCACAGGTGGAGGCCTAAGAGAGCAGAGTGTAACTGCATTGGAAAGTGGTAAGACTTTTAAGGGGAAGGCCTACCTTCACTATGGAAGGAATTTGGTTGGGAGAATGGGGAAGGGGAAAAACACAGGAAGAGGAAAAGACTGTTCTCTCTCTTTCTCTCTCTCTCTCCCCTTCTCTAGCCTGTTTCTTTTGGTGACATAGCACATGTCTTTACACAGCCTGGAGCTCCCTGTGTACTGGTTCAGTGTTTGGTCACTCCAACTGTGGCTCAATCAACCCCAGGTGTTGCAAGCTGGCTTTCAAGAGGAGGCAGGCTGTAGAGTGCCATGGCAGCAGTAGTGCCAGAGTCCATTTAGGGCTACATGTTTGGGCTAATTCTGCAGGTGTGCAGAATGCAAGCTGAATCCTGCCAGCATGGACACCTCCATCTAGATTTCAAAGGATGTACTGAAAAACATAGGAGCTAAGAAAGAAACCTGTCATAGGAGTTGAGCAATTCAGAGCTTCCCTAGGGCACAGTCAAGCATAAATGTGTTGTTAGAGCAGAAAGAACCCACCAGGAAGCCTATGCCTACTACCACCTTCAAGACTTCAGAATTGTAGAGCCACTGGAGTGTGCAACAGCTTCGAGTCCTACAGTCACCAAATTCTTAAGTATGAGCAGCCACACAGGTTACCAGGCCATGCCCAATCTCAGGTACTGTTCTAAAGTAGAAAGGTGATGCAGTATAAAGTGCCCTGCAATAGAGACTGTGGGATGATTACACAAATCTGATGTGTAACGTGCTTGAAAAGTAAATGTTGGCTATCATTAGTCAGTCCTATGGTAAATCTCAATCCATTAGTTATTATCTACACAATTCTTGGAAATGCAGTCAGTTCTCCATATCTGTGGGTTCCTCATCAGTGGATTCAACCAGGCCCAGGTCAAAATATTTTGGAAAAAACTTCTAGAAGTTTCTTAAAAGCTAAAATTGAATTTGCCACACACTAAGTACTACGCTGGATGTGTAGGCACTGTGTTTGTTCTTATAAGCAACGTGGTGGGATTTAAAACATAAGGGAGAATGTGCACAGGTGATGTGAAAATACCATGCCATTTTATAAAAGGGTCTTGAGCATCTGAGGATTCTGGGATCTCTGGGAAGCTCTGGAACCAATCTCCTGTGGATATCAAGGGATGACTGTGATTACATTTCACTTTAAGAATTTTAATACAAAGGTGTTGGTGTTTACATTATTTCTTTGTTTTAGTTTTATTTTGCTTTACACAGACAGATATCACATAGTCCTACTTGAAAGAGCTAATTCTGCCTTAGTCTAAACAAACCAAAGATACCTCATGTCCTACAGAAGTCTTCACGCTATTTATATAAGATCATCTGGGGCCAGCCCCAAGTTCAGTGGTTAAGCCCTGTATGGAGGAAACCAAGCCCCACATTGCCAACTGCAGTTCAAGTCCCAGCCCTAGTGATTGAGAAAGGATCTTAAGTGAGTGTGCATGTGTGCCCCAAATCATCACAGAGTAGAGAAATGGAGGAGAAGGAATTGTGGCATGGTCATGCCCCAGTTGCGGGGGGGGGGGGGGGGGGAGTGCTTTCTCTCTTTCCTGGTGAGTAAATTCACCTTCTGGCAATACTAAGTAAATAAGTAAATAAATAAAAATACTCTGCAATGCCAAGTGTCTCTCTTTTTCTACTTTTACAGTTCACCTTTTGACTTTTACCCATTCAAAATAAATCTAATCTTAAGCAATCTGTCACATGTTCTAGCTGGACAGAATTTCTTTGGGCTCTTTCTGTTTCCATCATATTCAGTGTCTTCTCTAGAATCATGTCATTACAAATTATTATCAAGCTCCTCTCAGCATCACTTTCGTTTCCAAACAAGTCTTTGATTTAAAATGGGAGCAGGCAGAGCCAGGGGTGTTCCTTGCATGATGCACCTAAGGGTGTGCTTTCACATGGATGTAGGTCACTAAGCCTCTGTGGACCCGCCTGCTTCATCAGGTTCTAGCCCTCTACCTTCCAGCCAATGTCTCTGCACTGTCTTCCCAGAATTCAGGTAGGAGCTTTGGCAAGCACCTTGCTCAGATCTAGAATCCTGTCTCAGCCCTCTGTACTCAAGAGCTCACTGCAGTTATGGGAGCATGTGTCCCCTCAGACCTTCGGAAAGTGGGAAAAGATGCGGACTGCGTGGACACATTTTCATTTGACAGTCTTGCATGTCGCACCATCTGCTGCTTGGGCACTCCTCTTGCTGCCAGTCAGCCTACGTTTTATTTTTAGATGCCAGCTTTGGGTGGAGCATGAAAACACTGCAGGCTGGATTTTCAGACGTTCTAAACAAAATATCTCTAGGGTCTTTTAAGGGTCTTGCTTCAGAAGCCAAAATCAGTTCAAATCCCTTGGTTATTCCATGAAAAGAGAAATAAAACCAGATGTGAATGAAAAAGGCTGTAATAGTGGGGACTTTTGTGACTGGACAATGCGCTGTGGTCAGGAGAGCAGTCTCTAGCCAAGCAACTCCATGGGAAGGGTAGCCACTGGGCACGGCCCAGTGGAGAGAGTGAAAGAACCTCACAGTGGGATGAGGTCCTGCAGAACAGCCCCCACCTACAGGCTTCCTGGATTTGGATTAACCAAAGGAGAGAAGCAGAGGCAGGAACACAGGCTAAGTATTTGACCCTTCAGTAAAAGGTAGAGCCTCTTATCTCACCAACAGCTCCTCTGTCTTTTAAGACAGAGAGCCAGTCAGGATGGAGTTGGGAGAAATGTTCCCTGACTGGCCTGTCCAGGGACATTTTCATTCTGCTCTTTTGGGAGCTCTTTGGAAAAATGTTTAGCAGAACCCTGCAAGCTAAGACATTCATGGCATGAGTGCCTGAATTTCCCAGACACAGTGTGGAGAAATGGAAATGTGTTACATGAAACCAGAAGCATCTGCTTGAAAACTGGCAGGGGATACCAGGCACATTCAGGGTGCCAAAGAAATCCAAGATGGCCAAGGATCAAAGCCCCCAGTCTAACAGCCAGAGTAGAAGTGATGAGACCAATCAAATAAAACTAACCTCACATTCACCGGGGCGGGGGGGGGGGGGGGGGGGGTTGCCTAAGTGAGCTTATTCTGAGGCTCTTAGAGCAGAGCACAGAGGTGCATTTCAGAGAAAAAGGATTGCTTTAGAAACTGTATATTACCAGTACTGAGGGGGGAAATGATTAAATGTGTTTAGTAACAGAATTTTAATAGCAAACATTTAAGAATTTTGTGGAATGATAAATTATTACAGTTGAGTAAAAATAAAATTACTGGTTATTATTCTATATCAGGGCCCTGGGCCAAATTCTCCACTGCCTGTTTTTGTAAATAAAGTTTTGCTGGAGCACAGCCAGGCCCATTAGCTATGGATGCCCACAGCTATTCCTAGAACAGAACTGAGCAGTAGCACTGCAACGACCCGGCCCACAACCTGCAAATGGCCACTCCCTGGCCCTCCCCAGAAAAATACTGTGGATCCCTGTTCTCCAACATACACAAGCCTTTCTTTGTGACTCTTGATCTTCCTCATAAGCTCTACTGACAACCTCACAGAGTGCCTGACAAGACCTGCGATCCCTTCGAAGCACCCTCTGTGTTCTAAATGCAGAATACTGTGCATTAGTCAACGACATCTTCTATGCTCAAGGGAATAATCACTCTTTGTAAACAGCTCAGAATCCACATTTCCTGATGTCAGTGTTACAAGTCTCCTCCTAATAGATGCTAAAGTGCTTGAGGGTTTTGCTTTTTTTTTTTTTTTTTAAGTCATTTTGGTTTTAGGAGCCTTAGAAAAGTACAGAAACACAACAATTGTTTAAAATATGTCTGCTGGATAAATTAATGAACTTGCAAATGACAATATTTTAACAAATTATCTAAATTTACAAATCACATTTATCAAAATTATAACCTCATGTGTAAAAAGAATTTTTTAAAAAAAGTGTAACACTCTTCTTTTTATCTTTAATCATGATGGAGTATGTCCATACATGGCAGAGAGAGAAAAATGAGCACCCTCTACTGTGGTCACCTTACTCCAGTCTCCAGCCTGTTGGCTCTTGAGCATTTGTGCTCATGCCTGGTGTGTTTCAGGCTGACCAGAATGGGGATTTGAACCACAGATGCCATGTGGGATCTAGCTTCTCTTGAGCGGCATGTTATCATTGCACCACAGAGTCAGCCCAAGTCAAAATTTTTATCCAAGAAATTGATTTTGAAAATGGCTAAACTACATTTCATACTCACCTTTCATACTACATAATGGTCTTCTACAGTTTTGGACGTTTAACTGTTGATTTAATTGGTACAGTATTACACTCTTTCCCACTAAGGTTTATATGATTCATCCATTGACTGTTCTAAAAAAGCTACCATGGGATATCTTACTTGATGTTGAATGTTTTTTCCATTAAATGTCTCAGGCAGTTTTCTCCTAACCTTAAAAGCTAACTATGTGTGTGTTACTGGAAAATAACAAGAAATAAGCCAGAGAGAAAGAGAGACCCAGAAAGCCATCACCATTTCTTAGACACTTAACAGGAGCCAAGCATTTAGCCTGGAATTACATACGTCCAAGCCCTAATCCTAAATCCAATTCTGTTACTGGTCCTCTTTTACAGATAAGTAAACAGATGGCCAAAAAAGCTGTATCACTCACTGAAATTTATGAAACCAATTCATGCAGAACTGGGATTTGAGCTCAAGTCTTTCTGACTCTAAAATGAAAGTTCTTTCCATTACACATCACGTTGCCTTTAAGATGGGAAACATGTCTTTTAGTTTGGGGAGCTTTAAAAACAAACACTTTCAACAGAACTTAATTTCTATTTTGCTCACATAGAACACAAGTAAACTTTCCTAGTTCTGTGGTTTAAAGTTTACAACAGCAGATCCAGAGAGCACAGGTGTTCTTTATCTCCCATAAGCCATGTCAACTGGGCCGCAGAGCTCAAAGGCAATGATCCTTGTCTCTAGGAGCTTCTGCGGTGGTCCAGGGTCAGGAGAAAGAGGCTCATGTTCTACAGATGAGAGAAGTGTTGAGGCTGGGCTCTGAGAGCATGATAGTAGGTCCTGGGATAACCTCATGGGCTATGGAGGACTTTCTGTCTGAGAAACCAAGGCTTGCTATTGGGCATTGGTCAGGTGACAACAGTGGCTGCTCCCGTGAGAGGACAAAATAGGTGTAATGGCAATGAAGTGAGGGTCAGCAAATCATAATCAGGCATCTGCAAGTAGCTCAGCATTGGTGGTACTCAGAACCCACGCAGGGAAGGAAGGTGAGGGGAGAGAAGCCGCCAGCACTGCAAAGTGCAGGCTTGGCATGCTGCCCCGAGACATCTGGATCATTTTGCTCTGCAGGTAGTAAGAAGCCAATGAAGGATTTAAAGAGATATGTGAGTTTTAGGAGGGTCACCCATGAAGTCATGGGTGGCTGGGGATTCGGGCAGCTCCCCAGACAGTGCATGGTGTATCCTGACCCAGGACAGAGGTGGTGAGATGGAAAGCATGGCAGTGACTTGGGAGAGTGTAAACACAGACAATGAACAGACACTGGCACTTAACAAGATGGGAGAGTGAGTGAGACAGAGGAAAACGTGGGTCCAGACATAGAGGCTGGAAAGTCTGGTTAGGAGGCACCATCCAGGCACCATCCACTGAGGTGGGGCACATGAGCAGGAAGACACTGAGCCAAGTCTGAGGAATGCCCACAGGGCGCTGAAGTGGAGACACTGACACTGAGTTGACCAACACCTAGGACAAACATGTCTTAAATGAGACGAGACAATCAGAATGATTTTAAAGCATATACATGTCCAAGGCTGCAATGAAATGGAAGTATTTTTACTTTGTGGATGTTTTAAATTTTAGATTTCAAAACATGTTAAAAAAATAAGCAAGAATCTTAAATTGGCCTTAAAAATAACTCAAAATAGTCTAACATTTTCTGTAAGACTCTATTCTTAACATCAGTACAAAATTTCTACACAGCTACCTAGCCTTTTATCAAAACCCAAAAGATTTATTAATTTCCATATGAGACAGAGTAAAGAGAAGGAAAGGAAATAATGGTGTAGTCTACATGCTTATTTACACTCAGATTTTCTTTAGAAATGACTATTTTTATATCAATGTGAAGTCTTATTTACTAAAAAAGAATAATCAAAACTATACCTGACTAACCTCTGTGAAAATCCAAAAAGTAGTTAGATGAGTAGGTAAAGGGAAACTCAAGATGAAAGAAATATCCAGGAAGAGTTCTGATACACACAAGATCAGGCAACAAGAACTAAAAATATTGGAACATGGATTTGCAATTAGATATTAAGGGGTGACGGCTGTTAAGTTCCCAGTTCCTAGGTCAGCTAAGAAGGGTGTCTTAGAGAGAGAATCAAAGTGAAATCAACCAAACCCACCCTTCAGGATTTGCTGGGAGAGGACAGATAAGTAGCAGGTCTCACCTGCACAGGTGAGGAGTTTCAAGTTACCTTTTGATCTCTGCAGGATCTCACTCTTATCTCAGCAACTGTCATCTCCAGTCCCACAACTGCCACATCCGATTGGCCTAAGTGAAAATATGTTCTCCTGGAGGTGCCTCCATGTTGGGATGTAAGACTTCCACCCCATTAACTGAGGATCATTTTCAACTGCTTCAGGACTGGAGGATCTCCCAAAGGGAAGCTCAGTTCTGCCTCAGAGCACCTCCTCTGCACTAAACCAAGAAACCCAGTCTTAAACCTGCTCCTATGTATTAAAGCAGAGTTTCATAACCCATAGCCTGGAGCATAAAAAGTACTTCACTGACAAAACGTCCTGAGCTATGTGCAAGGCAGTTCATTCAAGATTAAAGTCCTCAATTTCTCCCACAGTACTGTTGAGCACATCTATCTGTATTATGCGAAAACCATTGGTGACCTTCTCTGCCTATATTGTTGGTGGAAGGCATCTCTATTGGCCCACTGACACACCTCACAGGAGCTGTTTGGACTCAAGCATCCATCCATTGTTCTTTCTATGGATCATATCATATCTTGGAGTCCATGGAGTTTTAGCTCACTTTCATCCCAATGACAAGAGGTAGTCCCAGACCCTTGAACTTCTCTTTATACATCTTGTCTCATATTTCTTCAACCATCACTGTATCTTTCCTCTGATTCTTCTATAATATTATAAATTGGAAGAGCTCAGGAATGGATTTAAAATCCATGTAGAGTATTGACTCATTTGAAGGAAACAGGAGAATCACATAAAGGTTTAAGGGTGTCAGGATCACAGTCACTTTTTGGGAATACCTCACCTACTTTACATTGACCCACCATGCTCAGAAGTAGGGGGTGTGTTAGGAAAGAGGTGCCTATTACTCTCCTGGTTTGGTGATATCAAGGACACAGAGAGGCTTGTTCTATCTCTGTCTTTGGTCTTGTATTTGTGTGCTCATTCATCCAACCGTTCATGGAATAGTGCCAGGACAAATAACAATATTAAAATGCTTTGACTCTCACCATAGATCTCAGTTTCTCCCAAGGCCCAGGGAATGTGTGGCAGAGAGAAAGATGGAAAGACAAAGAGATAAGCATACAGTGAAATAAGATGGGATGGCTGCTATAAAAATAAAACAACGAAAACACATTACTGTGGGAGTGGAGAGTGGGAGGGGCAGTGATTCACCACTGGTCACATGAGGCCAGGGACACTGATATCCACTGCCACCACCTTAACGACATCTGGTCTACCCAGAAGCAGGCCTGCCCTCTGGCAGATGCAATTTGTTGCTCGCGTCCCTGAGAGAACGCTGAGACCTAGACCTGCTAAACTTTCAGGCTTAACCTGGAGAAATCAGCTTACGGCTAGGAATCTTGAAAGAATATTCTATCAATATATTGTAATCAAACTCTCTTCACTGTCTTTACCCTTGTTTTCTTTCCTTTTCCATCTTGGGCAAGATCTTGATAGAGTCTGAGGCTCAGACACAGCATAGAGGGTCATTTCTTTCTTTCTTTTTTTTTTTTTTTTTTAAGGTTTTTGCTATAGGGTGTGTGTGTTTGCTGGAGACAGAGAGAGAAAGTGAGAAGGAAAGTGAGAAATCACCCCGCCACACACACACAGGGGGGATGGCCATGCCACAATCCCTTCTCCTCCTGGGATCCTAGGCACATACACACACATGCCCAGAGTGATTTTCAAGCACCAGGTCTGTGACTCCAACTGCAGCTGGCCATGTGGGAGTCCAGTGCTTTAACTATGTCACCTACTGACCCCTAGAGGGTAAATTTTTAAGAAGCCAAAGAAGATGTAAAAAATTAAATATGTCTAGTTTGACACACAAGAACATTTTTCTACCTGGAAATCAGTTAGAACACCAAGGAGAATGAGAAATACATCTGTAATTTAAGTTTTGAACAAATCAGATGGCTGACAATATCCTCACCCTCAACCATGTGTGTGAAGACTACCAACGGTGAGCAGGGCTTGGGGTTGGAGGCTGAATAAGGACACAGTAAGGACATGCAGAGGCTGCAGACATCAGAACAAAAGTGGAGATAAACCCAGCCAAGGTGAGTGGACCACCCAGTGGTGAGAAAGGTGATTCAGCTAGTTCACTGGAGCCCTCCTGATTCAGCATGTTCAGGAGGTTGGATTCAAGAAAGGTTAGGGATGAATGACACCAGCAGGAACCACCTCTGTGGCAGGAAGAATTCCATTGTCTCCAGGGACAATGGGCAGACATCAGAGTGACAGGAGCATCACTTCATGACAGGGTCTACCTGCACGGAAGATAGAGCAGGCTCGGGAAGGCCGAGTGCCAATGAGGAGCATGACTGGCAGGAGAGTGGCAGTGCCAAGCTCAAATTACAAAGGCAGATAAGAAAAGAAGAATACATGGTCTCTACTCCTAATACAATGGAACTAAAATAAATAATAAAAACAAAAGAGTTTATTAGGTTGTTTGAAAAGTCATGGTGCATTTCTGCATAGGAAAATATGCCATGACTTTTCTGATGACCCAGAACCTCTTGAAAATAAAACTACAACAAAAGTTTCTCCATATCAAAAAGAAATGTAAACAATATTAACAAAATATATAGAAAATGATAATGAGTAAATATACAGAGCACATTTACATAAAATAAAAGCAATTTTCAGAAGAAAATTTATAGTCTTCCATACTTACATAAATAAATGAAAGCAGAAATAATGCATTAAGTAACACAAGAATACAAAGGAAGGGAGCAGCAGATGGCACAATGATTATGTTTCTGGACTCCCACGTAGTCAAACATGGTTCAAGTCTCAGACCCGGTGACTTACAACTCATGCCAGGCACATGTGCACACGTGCCCAAGATCCCAAGAGGAGAATGGAGGAGAAAGGATTGCGGCATGTCTATCTCTCCTAGGGGGTGATTTCTTGCTTTTTGTCTCTCTCTCTCTTGCAAGTGCACAGGCCCTAGAGCAAAAAAATCTCTTGCAAAAAAAAAAAAATACAAAGGAGAAATTAGGAAATCTTATATAAACACACATATTATATGTAATATATAAAACACATATTATTTAGAATACATAGACTATATATGTACATATGTATATACTGTGTATCTTGTCCAAGAAAGTATCTCCCATCCTGTGCACCATGGGGCTCAGCTATGTCTGAATGGGATAGAGGAAGGGGGCCCCACAGCTGGTGCTGGGGAACATGTGGAGGAGTTCACAACAACCCAGGCAGAGAGAAAATTAGGCTGCAGTCTACCTGTGGGTGCTGGCATGCACAGTGGGTAAAACAGCAGCCTCCAGTAAAAGTCATGACCACCAGGGACCTCAGAATATGACTCTTTTAGAATAAGGATCCCTAAAAACATAATTAAGTTAAAGAAGCTACAATGAGGCCATTCTAGATTTAGAGTAGACCCTCAATACAATGACCTGTGTCCTTACAAAAGCCAGAGGGTGAGATGCACAGACAAAGGGGAGAAAGCTATGTGTAGACAGAGCCAAAGATGGAGCTATACAGCCCCAGTCAAGGCACGCCAAGGACTGCTGGCAACTGCCTGAAGCTAGGCAAGAGGCATATGTCTTCTCCCTCAAAATCTCCATGGGGAACCCATCCTACCAACGGCTTGGTTTTGATTTCTGTAAGAAAATACACATCAGAAGAACCAACCCAAATGTCCACAAACTGATAAATGGATTGAAAAAGTGTGGCACATATACTCCATGGAATACTATTCAGCCATAAAAAAACAACAAGGCTGTGGAATTTGATAGAACGTGGATGAATATGGAAGATATGTTGCTGAGTGAAGCAAATCAGGCTATGAAAGAGAGACACTGTATGTCTCCACTTAACACATACCAACTCTCTGCACTCTATAGTAGAGACTGAAAGACCGGAGAACATAAAAGTATTAAAAATTGTAATGGACACTAGAGACAAAGTGGGAAAGAGAGTGTGGGAGGGGAAGAGTGTAGGAAAGGAAATTTGGGGGGAAAATAGAGAGGTAAGACACTTGTGGGACACAGATAAGGTTTATTATCTGTTGACAAGGATGTGTTTAATATTATCAACGGGGCTGGACTGAGGTGTAACTTATGCTGGGTAAAGTTTCTTCACAATCTAAATGATGTATAGCGATCTAATGAATGAATAATGATAAAAAAAAGGCTGAAATCAGACAAAAAAAGAATTTACACATTTCTGTTGTTTCAAGTACCCAAGCTTGTAGTCTACCATTTGTCACAGGAGCCCTAGGAAACCAACACAATATCTCACTGTGGGTAGTAGAACAGAGTCAAAGCGATGGCGCTGACAGTGCATGTCTGAAGACCATAAAACTGAGACATAGAGTGGTCAGAGTCATCTTCTAAAGACACCATGAGGCTAAGGACAATGGCGGGGAGAACAACCCTGAAGGTTGGTGGAGGAACAGGAGTGTGCTTCTCCAAGGAAAGAGGCACTCCACAGGCAGGGTGGATGGGGGTCCACATACCCGTTGGCAAGTGACCTAGAAATGCCTGCTCCTGTATTTCTTCCTCCTTCTCCTGCCAGGGGAGCTGTATCTCAAGGGTTTTCCAAGCCACACACTGCATTAACCTACAGAAGCTCAGACCCCAAGGCATTGACAGAACTTTCTAACTCTATTTGTTGGTGGAGTGTGGGTTTTAGTATCCCACCAGGATGAGGCTCACTGCCCTCAGTCTGGGTAGGATGCACCACAGGATGAATAATTGGAAACAGACTTGGAAGATCCACTCTTGCCCTATTCAACTCCGGGAGTTCTTTGGACTTTCAGTATGACCACATTTCCCAGCATTTTTTTTTGTTCCGTTTCTCTTAGGTTCCACAAAACCACAGAAACAGCAAACCCTGTTACTGCTGTTGTTGCTGCCTAGTATTCATCAAGGGTCAGATACCAGCCCAGCTTGACAACACTCTGTCATGGTGTCTTGTCTTATCAGCACCAAGGCCAACTACCATATCATAGGGTGGGTGTGGGTTTGGATTAGGGAGAGCCATTGGTACCCACACTGGGGCTCAGAAATGGAACGAGGATGGTCAGAGGGAGAAGCTGAACTGCTATGCAGGCCTAACTGCCTTGGACGAACTTACAGATGCACTGGAGCTGCAGTGGCCTCTCAGAGTTGTTCCATGGAGAACCAATACCCTGACTCAACCAGTCAGGGTGTGGGTGTGGGCCACCCTCAGAAGGGCAGAACCTGGGGCTGGCAGGTCCCCAGGTAGTCCCTGCAAGGGCTGAAGGCCTGGCCAAAAGCCAGCTGCTCACTACTTCCCAACACTGGGGTCACTGAGGGGCCTCCTTAGGGAGGTCAACCTGCATGTGACCTCCCTGCTCACCACACACAGACAAAAAGAGGCAGGAGCAAAGTCTAGACTCAGACTCTGTCCAAGACTGAAACGCACGGCTCTGCTCCCCATCCCACACTCCCTGCCATGTCAAGTCATTTGGAGCTGCTGAGAGGGACATCAAAATGATTGATCCAGAGTCCGGCCATTGGGATCTCCATCTCCCAGGGGAAGTAAAAATTGATGGACGTCATTCTCAGAGGCAGGATGCTACTACAGGCACTACAAAGCGATGGAGAGCACTTCTCCTCTGCTCCTGGCCTGGCCAGTTTATTGTACTCCGTAAGCATCTTGACAATCAAGAGGTCTCCCAGCCAGAAGTTATTACCGTTACCATCTGCAGTTTCCAAGGACTAACTGTGAGCCTGGCCAAGCTACATCCTATCTCTTCAGCACCTCATTTCATTATCCCTGCTGCCCTAGGAAGAAGCCGAGATTATTGTACCCATTTTATGGGTAACTCAGACAAGCCCCAGTGCTGTCCATCCTTGGCAAGCTGCCCAGGGAGAAGGTGTATACACCCTCTCCACTATGCCACCATGGAGGGTTTCTCCTCACTCTTTACAGAGAACCCCTTAGAACCAGAGCACTGCAGTGCTAAGTCAAGCCACAGAGCGTTTCTTTCTCTGGTTCAAGAGCTTGGCAGGGGACCAGCAGTTAGCATAATGGCTGTGTTGCTGGACTCCCATGTAGCTGACTACAGTTCAAATCCCAGACCTGGTGGCTTAAGTTCACACCGGGTGCATGTGCATGCATGCCCAAGATCCCAAGGTCCCAAGAGGAGAAAGGAGGAGAAGGGATTGCGGTGTGGCCATCCCCCCAGGGAGGTGATTTCTCGCTTTCTGTCTCTCTGTCTCTCTCTGTCTTTCTGGCGAACGCACACATCCTATAGCAAAAGAAAAAAAAAAAAAAAAAAACCTCTCCAAAAAGAGCTCAGCAGGTTCATCGTCCCCTGCTGCACAGACCCAAGAGGCATCTGGCCTATGTGACTTCCAATCACAGAGGCTCATTTTCTCCTTATCTTCCAGGGAGTTCGAAGAGCAATTACTGATGCTTTAATGAATGCTTACAATCAGGATTTTTCACACACTACCTACCTCATCCAAAAAATACACATCTGAAACAAACAGACCCTCAGATACTTGTAAACAATGGAACAAAGATGCATGAACTGGTAAAAGTAAGAGGAAAATCACCAACACCATGGCAAGTGAGGTGAAAAGTGCTTCTCAACAGCATTGAATGGCCTGCAATGAGGTCATTCCATTGGATATGAGTGTGCTGCTTTGAATGAACAGAGGTCCTAGAGTTCAGACTGCAGAATCAGAAGAGGACAGAGGGCTGACCTCTTAGTGCAGTTAAGTAGTGGGCATGGAATGCCGGAACCCATGTGGCTGACCATGGTTCGAATCTCAGCCCAGGTGTCTTGAAAAAGCACACTGAGAATGTGTGTGTACATTCCTAAAACCTGGAGAGGGAGAAAAGGAGGAAAAAGAATTGCGACGTGACCAAGCCCTTTTGAAGTGTTCTCTCTCTCTCACTGGGGAACACATGTGCCCGCAGGCAATTTTAAAAAGTAAAAGAAGGGGCTATTAGGTGGTGTAGTGGTTAAGGTGCTGGACTCTCACATGGACAACAAGAGTTCAAGTCCTTGACCCAGTGGTTTGAAAAAAATCACACCGAGCGTGTGTGTGTGCATACTCAAAATCCTGAGAGGAGACTGGAGAAGAGGGGACTGTGGCATGGCCATTTCCCCCCAGGAGTGATTTCTCACTTCCCCTGTCTTTGACTCTTTCCAGGGAGTACATGTGCCCTATGGCAAAAAACTTTAAAAAAAAAAAAGAGAGAGAGAGAGAGAGACAGTTGAAGGATGACCATCGCTTTTCACTTTGAAGTTCTTTTTCATGTTGTTTTGATCCAATGTCCAGAAACAAGTTCTTGCTCTGACAGGGCTTCCCTGCATCCCTGCTCTGTCAGTGCCCCTCACCCAAAGCAGCTCTGCCAATGTGAGGACATCAGCTGGGGTCTCATTCCACTGCTACAGTAAACCGCTAGTTACCAGCAGGAACGTTCTACATCTCTAACTTTCCATATTTTCATTGTAGAAACTGCCACAGCATTAGGGGCAATCTGTGTCCTGCACCAGGTGCTAAGGCCGCAGCTATCCCCTTGCCCTACCAGAACTCCCCCTGGAGCAGCAAGGTGCAGCATTCCAGTTCCAGGCCTTGGCTGGAATCAGGGAGGAGACAGGACAGAGCGGTGTGACACACATCTAGATTTGCTTGAGGAACTAGCCACTTATGCACTTCACTGCTTTCATCCCTTTGCTACTCTGACCCCCATCCCTTCAGGAGGACACCTTTAGAACAGGCCAACAGCAGCTTGCTAAGACGGTATGGATCCTACTCAGTCAGCAGCTTTGTGCTGTGCAGAACGTGCAGTGGCATGGTCCAGTGTTCACACCTACAAAAGGAAAACCCTGTGCTCCTCTGAAGAAACCACTGTAGGAACAGAGAGCCAAAGTCCTAACCATCAGTCCCTTCCACAGCATGAACTGGGCAGCTGGTAACCTGCAGTCTTTCCTTTCAGCTTCTCAGATTAGATCTCAAATGCAATTTAATTCCAGACTCCAATATACACTTCCTGACTTATACGCTAGAAGAACCAGTTACGAAGTAAGACCACATTAGCACTGATTACACACTTGCCATAGACAGCAGGCGAAATCAGGTATAATCTAAAACTGCTCAAACTGTACCACGATTGAAGTATATTAAAGCGACTACAACATAAAGGAATCCCATAACATTTCTCTGCCATGTAAGAAATCCTCTTAGAGAGACCAGCAGTTGGTGTAATGGCTATGTCACTGGACACCCATGTAATGGACCATGGTTCAAGTCCCAGACCCAGTGGCTTAAACTCACACAGGGTGCGTGTGCATGCGTGCCCAAGGTCCCAAGAGAGAATGAAGGAGAAGGGATTGTAGCATGGCCATCCCCCCTGGGGGGGGGGTGATTTCTCACTTTCTATCTCTCTGTCTCTCTCTTTCTGGCAAGCGCATGCACCCTATAGCAAAAAAAAAAAAAAAAAAATCTCTCCCCCCGAAAATAATTTTTTAAAAAAGAAATCCTCTTAGAAAACAATAAGCACTCCTCAGCTTATCTTCTCAAATAAATATGGATTTTCATATAACTGGCTTAAGAAAGTCTATATTCAAATTTTTAAAAAATAAAAGATACTCAAAATGAAAATTCAGAATGTGTTATGAATACCAAGAAAATAGAAGTGTAAAAGAAGTAAGCTTCAAATGCAAAGTGAAACCATGATATATAGATAGGCATAGTGGAGAATTCCTTGAGGTTGGGTTAATATTATAATGACAGGGAGGGTGAACCGCAGAAGCAAGGCAAGTAGAGAAGACAAAAGATTCATATTTAGAATGAAATAAGCACTGTCCAAGCACACGTTTTGGCCTGAACTGAGGTACTGAGCCCTGCGCCTGCTGACCCCACTTCTGCCCTCCAGTCTCCTCTAATGGCTGAAGACCGGCTCCTGCCCAGAGCCATGCTGGAGACAGCCATGCAGCAGACAGCCATGCAGCAGACTGCCATGCAGCAGACAGCCATGCAGCATGAACTGAGGGTCTGCCTCAGCTTGTTTTGCCATCTCAGTGTCCCTCTGTCATTGCGTTAACAAGCGATGATGCTTACAATGTTCTCAAGAAACCATCAGTCAAGTGCACGTCATCCTACCAATATAAGTTAAAAGCTCATTTTCTATTTAACCACAAGTTCTCAAGGGCTTTTGATCAGCTCTTCCCTGAGCTGTGAGCACGAGGTCTAAATCTGCCAGCAAATCCCACCTTTCCCAGCTCTTGGAATTGCTGGGATATTATTTCTGAAAGATTGCAAAATGGGCTCCTTGTTCTTCTATTCCTTCCAATGGGTTTCTAATATGAAATATTAATAGTAAGGAAGAAGGCATATTCATTCTTTTTGCTATTCCAGATTACCATCTCTGGCTGTTTACTTTTCTTTGTTGGTTTTGGAAATTGAAAAAATAAAATTTAGGGTTAAATTTGCTCCCAAATTTATTTTTGTCTAACATAGGAAAACAAACATGCCTTTAAAAATACCCAACTCAATGTAGAACCTAGTAGCCTAGAATACAGCAGGTTCTTTGTAAAGCACTTCCCCTTTTCCTTTCTTTCTTTGTTTTGTTTTGTTTTTCTTTTGTTTTGTTCTTCAGTCCCATTTGATCTTAACAGAAAGATATTAAAACCTTCTTTTTCCATATTTTTTCCATATTTTTTCCATTATATCTGCACCAGCAGATCCTTGATTTATTCATGAAGGGGCAGGAGACATAGATACAATATGTCCCGGGGACCCCAAACCATGACAGGCTATGAGCTTTGAATTGTTGGAGTCCATGTAAGATGGGCTTTCCCACAGCTGTTCCCAGAATGGAGAACCGCTGAGGTGACCCCATGTACAAGAGACCACTACCCTGGCCTGCGCGTAACCACCTCAAGTTGAGCTCCACGGCTCAAATAAAGAGGAGGTGAAATTTATGGAAGGAGGGAGGAATTCCCTTTAAATATTCTCAGGGGAGGCTCTGAAATGCAGAAGAAGAAGCCGGAAATGGAGCTTGGGCACAGGAGCATGTCTCGTGCTTCTCTCCAGGCATGGCTTGGTTGGTCTTCAGACTAGGATGGCTGCTGCCCAGAGAGGTGGGTGAGGAAATGGGAGACGTCTGCCGATTAGGGTGCAGACTTTCAGTGATACAATGAGTAAGCTCTGGGCACGTACTCTACAGCGCACGTGAGGAGGGAAGTGTTATTACTTTCATCGTGATAACCAGTACACAATGCATATGTATATCAGATCATGTGTTACACCCTGAATATGCCAACCTATATTTGTTAGTTACATATTTTAAAGTAAAAATGAAAGTTTTCATCTTCATTCTCTCATTTCGCAGTGCCCACCGGCCTCTGTCTATGTCTCAGGTGGTGTCAAAGGGTACACAGAGGAACGATGTGGCTTTCCTCTGTTTCCTGGGAGTGGACGCTCTTAGTCAGATCCAGGCAAGCCAATGTGAACTCCAGCTCACTGTGTAAAACCAGATTTCACTGCCTTTGCACTCAGTGTGGACAAAGCGGGCTTGATGAACACGTCTCTCCAGCTGTTGCTACTGTTTGCTATTGTGAGATCAGGGAATGAATGCTGAGGAAAGGGACCCCTTGGAAGCCCTCACTCCAGTTCAAGTTTCCAACTGAAACATGGCATCAAGTGAAGAAAAACCTGGAACCCCCAGAACTTGCAGGGTCCATGCCCAGGTCTAAGGTCCTCTTTTCAGTGGCACAGTGCGGTTTGGAAGTGCAATCCCCTCAGCGCCACTGCTTTTTACACCAGCATAGCATTTTCTGCAATCAATCCCACAGAGCAAATTAAAACACACTTTCTACAGGTGAAAGAGAGACCGTCAGGAATAATCGCAAGCCACTGACCCTTGCGTTTATGGATGTACACACAGGAAATCAAGTCGCATTAATAATTCTTCTAATTAAAAGTATAATGGCTCCTTTGAAATGCCATTTATTAGTAAAATGAAATTTGCTGATGTAGCATTTTAAAGGTTTTTGTTTTTGTTTCGTTTCATTTGTTTGTTTTATAAATGCCCAAAGACCTTCCAGGAGATTAAAAAAGAGAGAAATTTTTTGTCCTCTGTAAGAGAGGGTCTTGGGTATGAAGGTAGAAGACTGTGAGGGAGAATTGTACATTTAATTGTATAGGTTATTTTGCTCTAATACTGAGAGTACTAAATTATAATGCACAGAAGAATACCTTTTACCATTGAAACCGTACAACTCAGCTAGCAAGATGGAGTTGCCACACATAGTTTTCCTTCTGATGCTAGTTTCCCTGTTGCTAACTGTGATGAACACACTGGAGTAGGTGTGCAAAGAGCCTGCTGGAGCAGAAATGGGGGAGCTGACGGGTGCCAGGCAGGCACACCCTAAACAGCGCCCCCTGGCGGAAGCGCACCCACCTGCCAAACCAGGTGATCCTTGGCTCCTGGCGACGCAGACAGGCAGACGCTCAGCACGATGGTGTGGGAAGAGGAGGTGAGGACGCTGGCGATGATGGCATCTCGCATGTTGAAGGGCAGCATAGTGTACACCACGAAGATGATGAAGAGGAAGAATGAGACCTGCAGGTGGGCGGGAAGGAAGCACATGGAGAGTCACTGAGTGTGTGCCGTAGCACATCCCATTCCCTTCACTAAGGCCCGCCAGAAACAAGATGTGTTCATTTCAAAACTCCTATCAAGGTCCTATCAAAAAATAGAAGATTATATTCAAATAAATCCACTGGATTAAGGACTAATTATTGTGATGGAGAAAAATAATCTTTTTAAAAATTTTGAGATTTCAGGTTTTGATAACCAAACCAATACAGATATTTTAGGTTAACCTGATCCATCTGTGGGTTGAATACTTTAAACCGACAGGGTTTGTATCTGTGTTTAGAGCACACACCACGGATTCCTGAAGATCTATCAGGCTCGGGGGACCAGCTGTTAGTGTAATGGCTATGTCACTAGACTCCCACGTAGTCGACCGTGGTTCGCGTCCCAGACCCGGTGGCTTAAAACTCACACCGGGCGAGTCTGTGTGAGTGCCTAAGATCCTGGGAGGAGAAGGGATTGCAGTGTGGCCATCCCCCTGGGGGGTGATTTCTTGCTTTCTGTCTCTCTGTCTGTCTGGCGAGTGCACGCACCCTATAGCAAAAAAAAAAAACCTCTCCAAAGATTTATCAGGCTCCATCCTGAGACCCAGAGCATGGACAGGTGTGGCTGGGGAGTTGGTGGGAACAGATGCAGAGAGCCGGTACATACTGAACTAACAACTCACAGATACTTAGCTGCTGTGCAACAGTCCAACAGTTCCTCAAAAAGTTAAGTATAAAATAACCAAGTGACCCAACAACGTTCTAAGATGTGCCCCTGGACATATATGGTTCGGTGCCTCTCTAGGAGATGTCACTGGTCTCATTGTAAAAACATGTACTAAATAAAGTAATTAATAATAAAAAAAATTAATACCGAACCAAATACATATACCCTGTGAAAACATACTCCAACGTACTCATAGAGGCATTTTCATAGTAGTAAAAGGTGGAAACGCACATGCCCATTGAGGGATGAATGGCTAAGCAGCACGTGGAATATCCAGACGGTGGGATGTTACCCTATAAGAGGGGAGTACAACACTGATGCTACAATGTGGGCGAACCTCAAACACATCATGCAAAGTGAACAAAACTTGGACAAAAGACTCCATATTGCAGGACTCCACTTATACGAAATACCCAGCATAATAAATCCAGGGAGACAGAAAGCAGACTGGAGGTTGCCAGGAGCTGGGAGGAGAGGACCAGGTGGGGAATGAGAATAATTGCATAGGTACCTGGTTCCCTTCCACTTGATGGAAAAGGGCTCAGAACTCGGCAGAGGTGTTGGTTGCACCTGTTGGTTGGGAATGAACTAAATGCCACTAAATTCACTTTAAAATGGCAAATTTATTTTTATTATTATATTTACCTCAATTTAAAACAATCAGTCTGAAACCACTTAAAGTTTGAAATGGAAAAGAAAACGATTAAGCAGTTAATAAAACAGATTGTTTTTATTATAAAAGATGCATCAATGGAAGAATATCAAAGAAAATTTGTAAAGAATTATGTATTTTATTGTTATTATTTTATTATTTATTTTTTATTATTTATTTTAATTTTATTTATTATTTTTTAATTTGCTATAGAGCCTGTGTGCTCATCAGATAAAGACTGGTGAGAGGATCCAGAGAGAGAGAGAGGTAAAATAAGAAAGCAAGCCACCAGGTCTGGGCCTCCTACCGGAGCTGGCCATGTGGGAGTCCAGTGCACTAACCATTATGCAACCTGCTGGCCCAAAGATGATTATTTGTTTAGAGGTTATAAATCCAGTGGAAAAAGCACTGAGTCAGGGAACTAGGAAAAGTGGCAAGTGCTTAGCTTCACCATGCAGTTCTTACTCCAAATCAAAAGTGAAAAGAGTTTGCCTTACTTTCCCAGCATGCCCCAGGCTACCCAAAGGGCAGGCTCAGCACAGCTGATGACGTGGAGCAGTCCCGCCAGCTGCTGTGCCCCAAGTCTGAATGTAGATGACAAGAAGGACCCAGGCAAAAGGCTCCGCTCCCCACAATTCCAGCGGAGAAAAGCCTCCTACACTGGCACGGAGGTCTGCAGGGCATACTACGACCTCAACATGACTGTGACCAAGCACTCTTCAAGGGCGGCATCTTAGATGCTGGACTTGTGTGACTATCACCGACAAAAGAGCACATGGAAGAGTAAGAGAATCTAAACTGAAAATAAACTCGGATTTCCCCAAATGCGCCTTGCATTTCCTTCAGAGCATGGCAACGAGAACACCCATTCATCTGACAAACACACGAGCTCCTCCGAGGAGGCAGCACGGTTCCAGAGGTGGAGGTGGAAGTGGAGGCAGAATCCTGGCTCTTAGGGATGTCACAGCCCAGTGGAAAAGACGGTCAAGGATACCAGCCCTCACTTTGCTGTTTGCATATCTTCCCCCTGCAAGCAGAGGTTGGGTGGGCCCTGAACCATCTTCCCTAATTTCTGAAGGGGTAGCCGCCTCCAAATGACAGCCAAAGAGGAACCCACCGTGAGTGGGAGAGGCGAGCAGGAGCCTCCTCGGGAAGCCTGATTCTGCAGGGACCATCTGCTCATACCCCCGTCTCCTCCCATTCAAGCCATATTTAGTAGGGCCCTCAGGCCAGAAAATGTGGGTGAACAGATCACCATAGCAATATTTTTTTTCCTGGTAAATATTTTTTCTTTCACTTCTTTAAAAATACAAGATGTTTTTCAGTGAAGCATCCTTATCTAGCATGCATGCATCCCACTCCTCCCATTCCATATATGAACTTGTAGCTAAGGCCAGGAACCTTCCATCGTTTACGTATCAAAATGCACAGTGGAGAGGGAAAGACACAGGCATCTTTCTGCAGAGATTCTTGAGTGGTAGATGGTGATTGCCCAGCAGGTCAGGCTCTCCCTCTCTCCATCTTCCCAGGAGATAATATAGAGAGTGAGCTCTCGGAACCCAAAATCATATTCCAAAACCACTAAGGACGAGCACCAGCACCTGGTGAGTGCCCAGTGTGGATCTAGATCCCATCCTGGGCTTCCAAAGGCTGTTTCACAGGAACCACTGTGCTATAAGAAAAGCTTTTATAAAAAAACAAACAAACAAACAAACAAAAACCATTTTTGTAAAGTCTTGGCTTACTAAGAAAATTCAACTTACTGGAATCATCCCATTTACAGGAAATATTTTCAATTAAGGTTTTTTCTTTTACCCATAGCGTATTTTTAATGTTAGAATTGGCAATTAGCTACAAAAGAGAACCTTTCTTTTATAAGTGCATGTTCCTTAGGTAATACAAAAACCTTTAGCATTTCTTTGAAATGATCGTAACTTTTGAATAGCTTAATTATGGACAGCTTTAAAATTCTAACATTATTTCCTTTAATATATGTTTCTGCAAACATTTTGAGCTTTGAAATGGAGACATGTGGAATAACCAAATAAGAAATACACTTTAAGTTTTCCAAATGCTGTAACTCCTGTTAAGAATTTGTTTTTATGGGCAGCAAGTTAAGGAGCAGGATCCCACATGGCTAACTGTGCAGTTTGAGTCCCAGACATGCAGCTTAAAATACACACCAGGCACGTGTGTGTGCATGCCCAAAATCCCAAGAGTATATTGGAGGAGAAGGGACTGTGGTGTGGCCATCTCCCCTAGTGAGGGTGCTTTCTCACTTTCTCTCTCTCTCTGTCTCTCTCTTCTCTCTCCAGTGAGCACATGTGCACTATCGCACACTGAAAAAAATAAATAAAAAGGAAGAAAAAATGTCTGGGTTAAAAGCTCCAAAATGTTGAATGCAATCTCTCAAATTCCCATGGGTACTAAGGGAACATTCCCATGGCTAAGATCCCCCTTAGACACACTTCTTTGTCCATTGATCCAAGCACCACAACCCCGCACAGAAACTAGTGTAGTGCAGCGTTCATTCCAGTAAAACCACTTCAAGTGCATCCCTAGTGCCAGACTTGTGTTTGCTTTTTTGCAAGACGTACCCATCTCCCCACGGGTCTCCTACCTGAACCGCAAGTTTAAACCAGCTAAGACTTTCTTTATGCACCTGGTCCTCTTACAGGATAGCTCAATGAGCCAGGTGCAAATCCTCGAGCGGCACCTTTGACAACACCCTCCTTCCCATCCACACTCAAAATCCACATCTTCCGACTCTGGGACTCCAGACTGCAGCACCTCTATCTACACCTCTATCTTCTCACCCCATCGCACTGGCTCACTGCCTTTCCATTAGCTGAGAAACATGCTCCGATAACCTATCTCCCTCTTCTCCCCATCTCCCAGCTGGGAAACCAGTGTGTCCCTCCCCCGTGCTGTCTACCCCGTTCCTTTCTCCATGCTTTCAGTGACCAGGAGGACTCCTTACCAACTCTCTGGAGCTTTCCTCCTTCAGGGCACACAGTACAATCGTACCTCCCTGTTTTCTTTTTAGTCAGGTGAGGGTATACACCTACTTTGGCAAATAAAGTGTGAGCCAAAGTGGCATGTGTCCTTTCTGGGTGGAACCTGAGCACCCGTGCACGATGTGCCATGTCTGCTGGATGTCACAGGACACAGAGCTGGAGCTTCTCCCAGCCTAGTTCCTCGGAGGAGGAGCAGAGGCCCTTAAGGGACCCACACAGACCTGCGGCCATGTGAGAGGTGGACACACTTTTGTGGCATTAAGGCCCTGAATCCCTGAGCACAGCTTAGCTGACCCTGACTGACACTCAGTTTCCAAACACACACACTCCCACAGGACGTTTTGTCTTCATGATGTTTGTCAGAATTGAGTGATATCATGTGCAATTCTCTGCAGTTTTCTTTTCTCATTGAACTATACCTTGTGGGCATCTTTCTAAATCTACACAAGGATATATTACCTGCTCATCTACTAGCTGCAAAATACAGGACGGGGCACCACACCTTATTCTCGTATTTACTCACTGAGGGCCACTTGCGGCATGATGTGTCCGTGGGTCCCCTGTCTAACCACTGCAATGACACTCTCGCCATCTCCCTTGTTCCAGCACTCTCCAACCCAGCCATGCTGCTGCCAGATTCATGGCTCTGAAGGTTAAAGTCCAATGCCTTTATTTTTTGTATGAAGACTACCTTTGGCCACCTGTCTTCCTTGCAAGAAAGGACAAACCTCGCTTCTTCCCTACCCACTAGACCTCTCAACAGGCTTTATTATTCATAGTTTATAGTCCCATCTATTATTAATATTCTCCCCCTCCATGGTGAAGCATAGTGACAAGGGCAGGGACTTGATTTACCAAGACCAAATGACTAAGATAGTGCCTGACACATGGTAGATGTTCCCCAAATTTTCTGCATGAAAAACTCAATTATGCATCCCAGTATAATCCAAATCAAAACTACTTTATTAGCATCCACTTACTAAACACATCTCTAAAAACATCCTGACATCCTCTTGGGCTCAACTGGACTCACCATTAGCTATAACCATGCTGAATTTTCAATGGTTAATTTTCTATAGTGAACCAATTACAACTGAACTGAGCAGACATCTGTCAGGTGCCTGTGGGAGACAACAGCAGAAACTGAATTGGATAGGGAGCAGCCTCTGTGCAGGGGAGACAGCGTGTGCTAGGCAGCCCCTCCTGTTCTCTCTACCTCAGGAGATGCTTCAAGGACTGAAGGCAAGAAGCCAGGCTTAACCTGTGGCAGGGGCGGATGGCAAGGCTTGGATGTGCAGCCAGCAGCTGAGTCTCTGACTGCTATTCTGCCATCAGAGTGCCACAGCTCAGTGCAGAGGAGCTGGTCCTGGCAAACCCCGACTCCACTCTGTGCTCACCCAGCTGTCACCAAACAAGACTCATGCCACTCTGCCTGCCCAGCAGCACGAGTTCGTCCAAAGGAGGCTGTCATCCCTACAAGACATCTTGAACCAATCCATTCCCTCTGCCTGAGGCTACAACATCATCGAAGCCACATGCTTATCCCTGGGGTCCTGTGACAGCTTCCAAAGGCCTTTCTGTTCACACCATTGTCCTCTGGAATACATATGCCACACAGAAGTCAAAGTGATCATTTTAGACGTTAGAGTCGGTCACATAACTCCTCCTCTGTTTATATCCCCCCAATGGCTTTAACGCTTAGAAAACTTTCAAAGTCCTCACTCTGCCACAGGGTCCCTTGTGATCTGGCCCGGGCTGGTGTCTCCAATCTCACATCCCACCACCTTCCATTGCTTCCATGTTCACAGTTCCTCCATACCGACCCTCTTGCTATTCCTTGAGCAACCACAGGGGGATTGCATTGGTTGCTTCTCTGCCCCAAACTGTCCTCTCTGCATCTTCTGTTGGCTGGCTTCCTCTTGTCATTTAGGCTCACAATCCAAACATCACCTCCCAGGAGAGAATCCCACTGATATTTCCTATGTGAAATCACCTCCACTTACTCTCTACCTAGTCATACCAGTCTACATCTGACATATCAGTATTAAAATTAGAATACTCATTTATATATTTTTTCCTATTTTCTGTTTTTCTCCTATATAGGTAGGCTCTATGGGGACAAGGACTTTATCTGGATGGCTCCCTGAGTCTTACCACAGTATCCAGAACTTAAAAATCCTCGGGAAATATTGCTGAAGGAAGGAAGAAATGAAGAGGTTCAGGTGCAATTACAGGAGAAAGTCAAGAGTAGGGATGAGAGAGCTGACATGAGGGGCACCTTCTTGCCACACGTAGCCCCAGAGCCTGCCACTGCAGACATGTAGGATTCCCTGCTGGACGTAGTCATTTCTGCCCCAGCTAACCTGGCATCAGGAACACAGACGACTAAGAAAACAGAGCATTCTAACATCACGTTCTTCATTAAAAGACCCCTATCCACTGTGAATAGTGAAAAGCACTTAAGAGCCAGAAATGAAGGTCAAACCCACTTCCTTGTGTCCACTGTTGCACTCTGTGCATTCACCAGCCCGTACGTGTCCAGTGACTCCACCTGGATGTCCGCACCATCCACCCCTTCACCCCCGGCTCATTCCAGGTGTGGGAGGTACAAGGTTCCTCCACACTTCCCATTATTCCAAGCCCAAATTGTCCCTCGCTTTATGGAGTTTGAGATCCTTTCTACACACCAAGTACAGTCCTTGAACTGAGAAGCAACCTCACCAGAGAGCTTGTTAGAAAACACGGTCTTAGGTCCCACCCTGAATGTACTGAATCAGATTCCATGCTAAGCACGTCCCCCGGTGCCATGCACGTGACTCACACTGCTCCGAAGGGCTGTCAGTGGGGTCAGTGGTCAGCATTACTCTCACCACGATGGCAATCACCACAGGAGTTTGCAATATGCCAGCCAGATAAGCCCAAGACGAGGGCAGCGCGTGCAGCTCCATAGGCAGTGCCGTGTGGAGTCTGGTCTAAGTACAGGCTGGCTAAGTCAATGAAGCCGTGAACTAGCAGAATAATGAATTCCACATCTTCTAACTTGGCTACTAGGTTCTATTTCTTGGCACCTCCAAACCAATTTGATTTTAAAATAAATATAACTTAAAAATGATTTATTTTTAATTTTATTTTTAATTTCATTTCTACTTAGTAAGCAGATGACACCAACATACAAAGAACACATGATCTCTGGGCCACACTCCCTCTGTGTGGCCATTACCCCACTGTGCTGCTTCTACTCGAACTGCCAGAGAGCGCTCATTTCAGAAGAGGCAACTGAGCTGCTCACTTGCATTCACCAAATAGCATCTCTTATTCAATAGCTGAATAGTTCAAGTAGAATCCCACGATTTTTTATGTAAATATAACACAATGTGTTTTCTTATTCTACTGATGGGCATGAAGACAGTGTAATAAAGAGCCTCAAAACGAGTAGACAATACAGTTCAAAGACAAAATATTAACAAATATTATGACATAAAGGAATATTACAACTTGACTGTTATTAGTAGCAATATTGATCATATATGATATCTATGTGAAATAAATCAAACATGCTATTTTCCTAAACAATAAAGAATCAGACTTCATACTAAGCATGTTCCCCAGTGCCATCATGTGACTCACACTGCCTAAAATACCTCCTTCGACATGAAAAAAAGCTTGTTTCAATAAAATAGTTTTGAAAGACAGTAGTAAGTGGTTTTAATAAATAAAAACCCAACATTCTCATTACAAAAATTATACTTAGAAATTCTGAGAAATTATAATAACTTTATACTATTCAAACAAACCCTTATATGATCATAATTCAAAACAGCTCATGGGCACATTAATGACTCAATGATATAAAAGACTTCATTTTTCTTATACAATTATCTTAAGCCAAGAATATCTTCTGAATCTTCAATTCTATCTTTATAGAATGTGACAACATTTCTCTAAATGTTATATTATTAAGCAAAAGAACATAAATTATGTTCCTTGATGGAAAGCCCAGGCTTCGAAGGAGTAATGGTGAAATCATGAATCAGTGGGTAGCTTTCATTCTTTTGAAAATGTTAGTCAGAGTTAAAGAGATTGATGATGGAGCTGGAGGGAAAACAATAACTTTTGCTGTGCCTTTATTTAAAATAGGTAAGAACTGTATCATAAATTTTTAAAAGCTTGAAAAAGAAAAAAGATTAGTGAGATAGAAATATCAACCGCTGCTCTGCCCAGCAGTCCCTCTGCTCTCACCCCTCGGTGCCTTCTTAGAGCAGGATGACGACTGCTATGGTGTCTGGCCATGATTCCTTCTCTCCCTTCTGATTCTTTATGCCTAGATATCTGTCTATCTGCATTTGTCATCTCCCTCTTTTCTCACCATTCACATATTAATTTATTTTAGCTCTAAATACAAGGGAGTTTATCAGCTATTATGGAGAATATGAAGGCCTCGTTCTGAAGACCCTTGAAGTCTCTTGGAGTGAAGGCCACTTTCCAAATGCATCCATTTATTTCCTGTACCTTCTTTTTTTCCCTGATACAGAATATGATGACTTAGAAAGCCTAATTTGTTCAGGGTTAAAAATCTCTGAACTTTCAACTCTGTACTTAACAAACTACTTACTATCTTAAGTAAGAATATAGCTACCATCTTCATCCTCCCAGTCAGAGCATTTAAAGTTCCTTGGACTTCTTCCCACTGAAGTCCTGGTTCTCATAGTAACCGTTCATTCTTTCAAAGACTTGATTGGGATAGTGACCAGTTGGCCAACATGGAAACAAAAATGTAATAAAAATGTTCCTGTTTTGTAATTTACAAGATATGTTGGAATATACAAGGTGACTTCAAAAAATTCATGGAAAATATTAACGTATGAGTTTATATTCATGCTTTATTTATCTTGGTGCAAAACTTTTTTGAGATCAATGCATAACTTTTTTCTTTTTTTAAAGAATTATTTATTTTATTTTATTTATTCATTAAATCATTTTCATTTGACCAGAGAAAGACAGACACACAGAGAGAAGGAAAGTGAGAAAGCAAGTCAACAGGTCTGAGACTCGAGCCATGGTCAGCCACGTGGGAGTGTCCAGCACCTTAACCACCATGCCACCTGCGGACCCACATCATTTTTTCATAATACACCTTTTCTGTGAACTTTCTAAAGGTCTCTTGTATTATCTCTGTTTATAGTTTTTTTCCACCCTTCCTTGACATAGAGCTCAGCAGATGGAGTACACTTTCCACCACATTGACTTTGAATTTAGTGATGTGACTTTGAGTAATGCAATATAGACAGAAGCGACGGAGACCAATCATCACTGAGGCTTTGAGGGGCCCCCGTTTATGTTTCTGCCAGGCCTCTAGGAGTTGTGGCCTTCCACAGTGAGAAGATCCTGGTCTAGGAAGCCTCATCTTTTAACAGGATTTTGGTTGAATATACATGAAGCAGATATCCACCCAACCAAAACCTGGAGTCCACCTGATGTTCTGATACCAACAGACAAGGCTAACAGAGATCAGGCAAATGCAGCCACACTGAAGACCTGTGAGCATAAACTCTGAAATACTGACTGCTCTATGTTGCTGGGATTTGGGGGTTGTTCGCTATCCAGCATTATCAGAGCAGAAACTTAACTAATTTACCAATAGCTATCAGAAGTGAGGTATTTCCATGACATAAACCTAAGAATAAGTAACTGCCATTGTGACTGACAAACATTAGAGGACTCTCACAAAATGTTAAAAGTACATTTTCATTGGAAAAAAAAAAAAAAACTTGGTGAAAATAGCTTTAAGACACTCATTTACCCAAAAATATGCAGGCATCACAAGATCTCAAGATGCAGGATAAAGACTTCAGAAACTATAGAAGAGAACTGAGGGAAAGTGGAGAATCTCTAGAAATACTCTTGTATACAGAATGTCAAGCAGTCTAAACACACTCTTTGATCTACCTCAAAATATTTTATAAGCATGATTTACTGACATGTATTTTATGTTACAGTTGAGAACAATGTGCTGAGGAGTGAAATATTTTGGCTGGAGTCATAAAGCAGCGTTAAGAGTGATCCATGATCTTCTGCCGAAGCTAAAATGGGATTCCTCCATAATCTCAAGGTTAATGGAGCAACATGAGGTAGAATCATTCCATGCATGGGGTATTCATGTTATTCAAAGTAAGAACTGAGAATGCATCTGCCCTACCAAAATCACCTTGTTCCAACACCGAGGAGCCCTGTCCTTAAACATTATTTTTCTCATCAACTGCAAAGAAAGAAAATAGCAAGTTCATTTGGAAGCAATCAGGTAAAATAATGTGTGTACAAAAATGTCTCCTTATTTTTTCCAATTACACGATTAGAAGAAAACAATGTGAACACTGATTATTTTTAGTCATTTTTCCTCAAAAAGTAATAAATAACTCTCTACTTTCTCACCTCATATTTTAATAAAAGTGAATCTATCACCATTTCATCTCCCACTGACCCCTCTCTGCTGTATACCAGAAGGGTACACACTGCCCTTCATGTGAAGAACACCCTATCCCTCAAACTTGGCCTTACAATGTGTCCAATACATCCAAATTCAACCTTTTCCATTGCAATTCAAATATACAATATCCTGCCATTAAATTAAGGATTTATTCTGAGCCCACATGTTCAAAGAAAATTAAACAGGTACAACCCTTGGATAGCCAGTATTACAAAATAGACAACAATGCACTCTCAATAAAGCCAGGGATTACTGAAATAAGAAGGCTCTCACAACTCCATTAACAGAATTAATCCAGCCAATATCCCAGTACCCTAGCCCCTTTAAACCAGGCGTTTGGTTACCAGTTACCAGTAGGGCTGTAACTGCAGCCTTACTTTTTTCTTCCTCATTCTAGAAAGTTGAGATTCCATCTGCTTCACTGTGTGCTTAAGGAACCGACTGGGACAAGGAGATCTTTGCTGCTTATAGGTCCAGTATATAATATTGCCAATTTTGCATGTGTGAGAGTTTTTAGCTGTTAAGTTATTTTGGCCTACATATTAAAAACACCTAAAAATAGCCTGCTGTATTTTACAGGTACGAACTTTGCTCTGCATTTTCAGGGCACAAAATCTTACTTTAGTGTACTTTCTTTTTTTGGCACTCCTCCAGCTGTTTAGACAAACACCTTATCAGATGCTTGGTGCTCTGCTAGGCTGAGGCAAATGGGCTGTAGATGGCCACAGTATAGAAACCTTATTTCTTAGGGTCAGCAGGTAGCATGGTGATGAAGACACTGGACTCACTCATGGCCAGTTGTGGTTTGAGTTCCAGACCCGGCGGCTTGCTTTCTCACTTTCCCTCTCCCTCTCTCTGTCTCTCTCTCTCATGAGCGCACGTGCCCTATAGCAAATTAAAAATAATAGTAATAATAAATAAAACTAAATAAATAATTCTTTAAAAAAGAAACCTGTTTATGTAAAGGAAACTACCACTGTATGGAAGAATTTGCGAAAGAAGTGAGTACTACCTCAGTAACAGGTAGGCTTTGTAGAATAAATGATGTCCTAGAAAATCACTTTTAATAAAACCATTTTAGAAGCGCCAAAAAAAAAAAAAAGGTAAGGTCTTCATAAAAAAATAAAATGTTATGTAAGAGGACTTTTATTTATACTCACTGTTTTGGTCTTTATGAATATTCATGTCCATATTCTTTTGAAACATTATATTTACTTAATCTAAAAGGCCAGTGCTTCAGATGATACACTCATGCAGGGAGAAATGAGTGAATTATTCATCTAAAAACAAATATTGTTTTGGGACTCCACTTTATACCTGTGTACTCAACAGCTATGTAAGTCAGCATCCGGTGGGGCCCTGTATTTGCACAATCGTTTCTTACCACAAAAAGACCCACCAAGTTCTACGTTTGCTTTTTCTCTTTTTCTGAAAGAAGAAAATCTCAATAGGGAGGATGCATATCCTTGAGCTGTAAAAGCGAATTATTTTAGCATCTGCGTTGGCTCTGTGGGGCTTTCTGGAATTACATAACACCTTCCTCCTGCAGAGCACTCAGTTCCATCCCAGCAGTGTGAGGGTCACCCGAATCCCTTGTGGTCTCTCCTACATGTTAGTATACACAGGACAGTCTCCACAGCGAGTCTGTTTCACAACAATAAAGCACCAACCGCTCCCCCACCAACAGCCCCCAGCATTTACACTGGACTCCATGGTTCGCAAAAGACGTGGTCTCGCTAAACACTATTTTATACTCTCAGAATTAAGTTTTGGGCTTATGCCACCTGTGGACATGGGCCACAGTATTTAAAGAAATGTGATCTATCAGTACTATGAAAACCAGTAATGAACTACACACTGGAACAGTCATTGCATTACTTTAAAATCACTTCAAAGACGAGAAAGCATGGCACTTCCTTCCCCTGAACCATATTTACTTTGAAAGTGATAACAGCACTATCATTGCCTAGGTATTAATAAGGGTACATAAATTCATGTTTGCACAGGCGATACGTCCCAGAGAGTCATGCTCACCAAACAAACGGGAACACTTTCCTCCTGGGTATTTCCGCGACTCTAACCCTTTGAAAATACAGATGTCAAAATAGACTCGCTTGGTTTCATTTAAGGAGATATTGGATTCTAGAGTTTGTACAGTGTTCTATGTGGGGTCGTGTTTGGGCACATTTCTCTAGTTTTTGTTTGTTTTCCTGTTCATAACTGACTTCAACCTTGTCCCTGACTACACAGGTTCCTTCATTAAGGGTTGCCAGGGCACACATCAACCACACCGGCAACGTGAGGCACGCGGAGGTAGGTACAAGGTGTTGAGTCCCAGCATTTCAGGCTCATTTGCTTCTGGAAGTCTTGCAGGTGTTTCTCAGTCCCAGGCACTAAGGTGACGGGTCACACCTTCTGAGAAGCACACGTGCATCAACAGCACGGGTGATGCTTCGGTCAGCTCACCTTTGCAGATTTTCCTCTATGACTCTAAATGCAGGAAAGCAAACCTGTGCTCTGGCTGCTCTTTGAAGACCACTGTTTTCCCTCATAGTTCTCTTTGAAATACCAGCCCTGCTTATTTTGAAATTGGTTAAATTACATTTGTTCTTTAAGACATGTCTACACCCCTCTGCTAGACTGAGCCAGGTATCTGTGCACTGTCCGCAGCACACTGGTGCTTCCCTCTGCCACCAAGTCACTTTTTTCTACCTCAGCATTGCTTCTCGGCCACACTTCCTTCCCTGCTATGGTCACAGTCAGCAGTGAGCTGATGAACTTGGAGATAACCCTAGGAGGTAGCGTTATTTAATAGGTAAGGAAATCGAGTCACAGAGGTGAAGTTCCTAGCCCAGGTGCCTGAGTCACAGGTCGGTTGAATCCCTGGGACCTTGGTGCCACAGTCTGCCCCCCAACATTGCTCTCTCCTGGATCTGAGCTCTGCCCAAACCCAACATGTGATCACTGAGCTGATGGAACTTTCGGATTAAGCCTGTCTTACTTGAGAAACTCCAATGTGTTAGTAAAGTGCAAGCAGAGGGTAACGATGCAAGCAGTTGGTTTCTTGTGGTTACCATAGTCACAGACCTTTGCTTACATATGCCTCTGTTGTGATGCATTTTAATTGCTAAGTACCATTAGGTATTTCTCAGACACTTTTAACATCTTCAAAGGAGAGTTGTAAGAACAATGGAAAGCACCATTGATGATTACCCGGGTACAGGGGAAATCGGAAACACATATTCTGGGTAAAGATGGGATAGAACAAAGTCAGGTATTATTTCATTTCCTCGATCACTAAATTGTATCTATTAAATATCTACTGTGTGCCAGGCTCTGTGCACCACCCTGGATATGGGGGGAAAAGGGTAACAAGTCTCGTTCTCATGAAACTGGCGATTCTGTAGAGACCAGATCAGCAGGCAGCTCTGCAAGGGTGCAGGTGCCTGCAGATCAGACCTGGAGAAAGGCAGCGGCGTTGCCCAGAGAACCTTCCAGGGAGAGGGGGATGTGTGGGCAAAGCCTGGTGCTGATGGAGATTAGTCATGTGAGACGATTTGGGTCCACTGGATACCAAGCACATTTGGTGATTTTATTTATGTCAAGCTTCATATTGGTAAAAGCCAGTTTAGAATCAGGTTCATTCATGCTTTTCCTGGAAAGCTTCTTAGAAGCAGCTGGAAAAACGCATGAGTGATTTATGCCAGAGAGAGGCATAAAATCACATGTCCACCAAGCACGAGCAGCCCTCTGGGTCGTCTCTAGTGAGCCCCAAATGTGGTTGTTTTTTGTTATTAAGCCCATCTCTTCCTCTTGGACCCCATCAGCCGTCAAGGCCAAGGCTGCAGACCAGAGCCAGGGGAGGGCTGTGCACTGCTGAGGAAAAGACAGCCCACAGCCTGCCTCTGGATCCTGCGGCAGGATAGCGCTGCCCCGTCTTTGAAAGGGGACTCTCCACATTTGGGCCAGAGGCATGGGTGAATGTAAAGCCCAGGTGCTGGAATGCCATAGGGGGCCCTGCTCCACAACTCCTAATGGGGTGGCCTATGCTAAGAACCGGAAAAGGAAGCAGGAGAGCCACCCCTCCTGTAGGCGTGCTGTCTGGCAGGTGCCATCTGGGCTACCAGGCCAGCAAGGTTAGAGGCGGGCTCAAGGCCAATGGGGAGTGCTCTCTCTCTAACAGTCTACACCCACCTTCCCTATACGCCATTTTGTTTTCCCCTTTGAAAGAGACACTGAAATAATTTCACTGTTGGGGGAAAAATACTCTTTCTTTTTTGTGGGGGTGAGTATAATTATACTCTTATCACTGTTATTATTTCTCTCACCAGCTACTGAGTTTATAAAAAATTATTCTGAATTTTTATTCTGTATTAAAACTGTTTTTCAACCCACGTCATATGATTACAAGCAAAGAAATTTAAAGTTGACATCAAAAAAGATTCTTATTGACACCAGCAGTTAGCGTAATGGCTATGTCGCGGGACTCCCATGTAGTCGACCACGGTTCAAGTCCCAGACCCGGCAGCTTAAACTCACACCGGACGCCTGTGCGTGCGTGCCCAAGATCCCGAGAGAAGAATGGACGAGAAGGGATTGCTAAGTGGCCATCCCCCCTGGGGGGGTGATTTCTCGCTTTCTGTCTCTCTGTCTCTTTCTGTCTGTCTGGCAAGCGCACAGGCCCTATAGCAAAAAAAAAAAAAGTCTCCAAAAAAAAAGATTGTCATTGGCAAGCATCAACATCTTAATGAAGTAATCTATCTCATTGAATAATAACACCCCATCGTAAGTCTATGGGTTGTTAATGTTGTGGAATTCTTCTGCACATGTATGTGTTTCCATTGATCGAGGGTGTGTCCTGCCTGTGTGGTCACGACCTCAGGGGAACCAGCCATTTTTGACATGAGCTCCTACGTTCTTTTCCTCCCTAAGAAGCAGACATAGAGCAAGCACTAAGGGAACCATCCAGCCAAGAACTTCAACAGAAAGCCCAAGAGGGGAAGAAAACATAGATTTGTTTTTCTAAAAAACAAGATATGCAAAATGTGGCTATTATTTATAATTTTTTAAAGATGTTGAAAGTCATCTACTAGAGCAGCCATAAAAGTGAAACTTCACAAACCCTGTACCATCAACTGTGAAATCTCTTGACTAAGGTAGACTACCTACACACTTCAGAAACACACCTCTGCTTTTTGATTGAGCATGAGTCGATCATTTTCATCCTTTCTTTTTTTTAAGATTGTGTCAGAAGATACCTCCACTCACCAGAGAGAGAGGGAGAGGCAGAACATCTCCCAATGGGGTAGGGTCATGCTGCAATTCCTTCTCCTCTATTTCTTCAACTTGTCAGGATTTGCGGCATGAATGCACAAGCACCAGACATGTTTCTCAAGCTGCCAAGGCTGGGATTCAAACCACACAGTTGGCCATGGGGGATCCTGCTCCCTTAATCCTAAAGTCCTGGGGCTGGCCCAGTGTTGATCATTTTCAAATGATACTTTTGCACCTGAGAATTAAGACAATCAAGACATCTCCAATGACCTTGGCTTCTTTAAGAAAAGTATTTTGAAACTGGGAATTCGTGGTAGGTGTGCCTGTACCTCCAGGGCGCCACTTTTTTCTTGTCCCTTTCTATAGTCACAGTCAAGAAATTAACTTTGTGGCCTGCTCTTCTGCCCTGCCTTACTGGGGGTGGGAGTGAAAGGCTTTGAGTGTGCATCCATGTGTAGTTCTCTGTGGTTTCTCACACCTTCTGTGGTTTCTGCTTCATGAAGGTGATTTTCGGTTAGTCTGTCTAATCTCACGTCATGGTGATTGCTCCTTTTTTCTCATTATTTGCATTTAACTGGAGTATTTGTTCCTCTTTTCCCTTTAAAATTTTGAATCAACTATTTCATGCAACACTTTTATATTTACCAAAAAAAAAAAAAAAATACCCAGAGGTGATAGTAGAGTGCAAGTTACCTTGCACTTCCTTCCTCCTGCTAGTGAACATCGCTGAAGCAGTGAAGCAGCATTCACACTTTACTATGTAAGTCCCTGTTTACTCAGAGTCCCACAGTTTGCACCTCACATTCCTTTTCTGCTCCGGCATCCTATCATGGTCCCGCGTGACATTCAGTCCTCTCCTTAGGGTTCTCTTGGCCCGGACAAAGGGCCTTGTTTTTGACCTTGACGGTTTTAGGGACTACTTTATAGAATGTCTCCCTATTGAACTTTGTCCAGTTTTCTCGTAATTTTGCTGAGATTTTGTGTTTTGGGGAGGAAGACCACAGAGGTAAAGTTTCAATTTCAATACACCATATTCCACAGAGACCTACTATCAACATGACTTGGTCACCAGGCTGAGGTAGGTTTGTCAAGTTATTCCAAGTAGGTTATTCTTCCCTGACACACACACTACCCCTTGAGCGTAGGCTACACGAGGAATGAAGAGTTGTGCTCTCCTTCCGTGTAAGCAGAGGACCTACATAAATCAACTGCAGTTCTTCTGTAGGAGAGAGGGGACCATTCTCCCCAACTATTTATTTATGACATCATTTATTTATACCAATGTGAAGTCATGGTCATTTAGTTTATGTTGGGTCATATACTGTCTAATTCATTTTGATGCCCAAACTGTTCTATCTTTGATTGTCCTTGAAGAAATGGCAGATTCAAAGATAGGGGCAGAAAATCCACAAGCTAAGCCTTGGGCCTCTTGTAGGGCAAGTAAATGCATAAAAAATTTAAATTAAATTAAAATCTCATAATGATGGAGTATAGCTAAGGGACACAGCATGGGAGACAATTCAGAGCTTCCCTTCTTTAGTCTTTTTGAATCACTTAACTTAGTCTCTTATACAAAAGCACAAAGTTGGGTTTTACCTTGTGAACTAATGTATATTTTTTTCTTTTGTAAGTGGTTAAGCCCATTTACATTTATTGATACCATGTTTACTGACCTTATTGTATATATTACATTATATGCTATATTTTCCTCTATGTGAACAATGTTCTTTGCTTTTTTATTGGATTTATTTGTACTTAGAAAGATTTGTATTTTTTTGTTTGTTTTAGTGGTAACAATTTTACATCCATATTTATCTACACCTATCTGTATCTATATCCTTTCTTTAGTGCCCTTTGTCCTTCTTTCCTTATTAGACATGTGCTATGTGGCTTATCAGCATTAAATTATACCTTTTGATTCCCTTTTACTATCTACACATCAAGGAGCTCATTTTATTTTTCTCTCCTCCCTTTTCCTGCATGTTATGAACCGTTTATTAAAATGTGACATCCATAGGAATGTGCAAAATTTCTAACTCTACAACACAATGGATTTCACAAAGTGAACAACACAGTGGTAAAATCAAAACTCAGAACAGGAAACGAAATGTGTCAAGCACCTCAGGAACTAATCCTGGTACCCCCTCCCCACCTGTAATCATTTCAGAAAAGTAACCACTAACTGATATCAAATGTCACAGATGAATGCTGGCTGTTTCAAAACTGTCTATGAATGAATTCACATAATATACATCCTTTAATGTGTGACCTTTTCTGATCAGCATTATATATTTGGGATTTATCTATACCATCGAGTGTAATCATGTGCTTCTTTCACTCTCATTGCCGTCTAAAAGCTACCATGTAAATATGTGACAACTGATTTAATCATTTTTTTTTGCTGATGAACAAGCGGGTAGTTTCTAAGTTTAAACTACCAACATGAAAGCTGTTATGGAAATTCGTGTACAAATCTTTGGATGAATATGTTCACACAACTATATTATTCAAAATCTGAGGAATGAAATTGCTGAGTAATAGACTATGCAGCAGATACCAAGTTTTCCAAGCAGTTGAACCAATTTACAGTGACCAAAGCAATGCATGAGTTTCATTTGTGCTTTTTGTCTGTTTGTATGTCTTCCTTAGAGGTTGTCTGTTCAGCTCATTTTCCCATCTTTTAATTGGGTTGATCATTTTTTTCCAAGTTAGCCACTTGAGTTTCCTGTGTCCTTTATCTGAGGCCTAGTTTACAAAAATATTCTCCCATTCTGAGGGTTGTTAATTCACACTGATTATTGTGTCTTTTGCTGTGCAGAAACTTCTTAATCTGATGTAATCCCATTTGTCTATGCTCTTTTTTGAAAAATAGTTTCCCTGGGACGAGTTGGTTGTGTGGTGGTTGAGGTGGCTGGATACTACATGATAGACTGCACAATTAGAAATCTGAACCTGGGGGGGACCAGAAGTTAGCATAATGGCTATGTTGCTGGACTCCCACGTAGTCAACCGAAGTTCACGTCCCGGACCCAGTGGCTTAAACTCACGCCGGGCGCGTGTGCGTTCGTGCCCAAGATCCCAAGAGGAGAATGGAGGAGAAGGGATTGTGGCGTGGCCATCCCCCCTGGTGGGTGATTTCTCGCTTTCTGTCTCTCTGTCTCTCTCTGTCTGTCTGGTGAGCGCAAGTGCCCTATAGCAAAAAACCTCTCAAAAAAAGAAAGAAATCTGAACCTGGTAGCTTGAGAAACCCACCACGCACATGTGCGTGTGTATGCATGCCCCAAATCCTGAACAGTGAAATGGAGGAAAAGAGATTGCAGTGTGACTATTCCCCATGGTGGGGATGCCTTCTCTCTCTCTCTCTCATCTCTTTCTCTGGTGAATGTGCACATCCTCTGGAAATTTAAAAAATAATAAAATGTAAAAAGAAAAATACTTTGGCTAGACATAAAATTATGAGCTCACATAAACATCTACCCTTCAGTTTCTGAGAATACTGTTCTACTGTTGTCTTGATTGACATGTTACTATAAAGAATACTGATACTAATTTTCTTTTCTTTTCTATGTAATTAATGGATCATTGTATATAGACAACTTGAAGATTGGTTTGTATCTTTAAAATCAAAGTATAGTTAACAGAACTATTTTGGCTTTATCAATTTTAGATCAATTTTCTCAGGTACCTGATGGGACCATTAAATGTATGGATTTAGGTCTTCATTAATTTCTCAAAAGTTCTTGTATTATATTTTTAAATATTAGGGCTGTTTCATTACATTGCTTTTATTTTTAGGGACTCTAGTCATAGAAATGTTTTTTTTTTTTTTTTTTTTTTTTTTTCTTTTTTTGGAGAGGTTTTTGCTATAGGGCGCGTGCGCTCGCCAGACAGACAGAGAGAGACAGAGAGATAGAAAGCAGGAAATCACCCCCCAGGGGGGATGGCCACGCCGCAATCCCTTCTCCTCCATTCTCCTCTCGGGATCCTGGGCACGCACGCACACGCGCCCGGCGCGAGTTTAAGCCGCCGGGTCCGGGACTCGAACCGCGGTCGACTACGTGGGAGTCCAGCGACATAGCCATTACGCTAACTGCTGGTCCCTAGTCATATAAATGTTGAAACTTCTTTGCCTGTTTGCCTGTGGTTTTTTTTTTTTTTTTTTATGTCAATCCATTTCTCTCTATCCTTCTTTATAACTTCAATTTATTCTGGTTTATTCTGGTTCTCTTGGCTGTTGTCAATCTTCAATAGCCTTGATTATATTTTCACAAAATATATTATGCTCTATACACCTTCATGTTTTTCTTCGATGTTTTTCTCTTATATTGTCGATTTTTATGTTATGTCATATCTTCTTGTTATTATATTCATTTTTCTTCTAAGTTTTTGAATTTTAAATGTGAGGTTTTTAAAATTATCTGAAAATGCTTCTGAAAATAATATGCATTTGTTTGGAGCAGTGTGTTTCACTTTTTTCTCCATTTTGTGTTTGTTTGGTAATGTTTTCCATTCTCATTTTCTTTTTTTTTTTCTTTCTACAGAGGCTTTCTGCCATGCTTTGTTCTTTAGCAATGTCTTGTTTTGGAGACCAGCAGATGGTATAACAGTTACAATGCTAGACTCCTATGTAGTCAACAGTAGTTCAAACCCCAGATTCTGTGGCTTAAAACTCATGCCAGCATGTGTGCCCAAAATCCCAAAAGAAGAATGGAGAAGAAGGGACTGTGGCATGGCCATTCTCCCTTCTCTTTCTGTCTCTCTGTCTCTCTGGTGAGCGCACACGCCCTACAGTAAAAAATAAAAGAAGTATCTAGTTTTGCTGAAGAAACAAGGCCATGTGTATGCAAGCAGGAATGAAGGGCACCTTCTTTTAATATAATCTAGTACACTTTCTTTAATCAATGGTTTCTTGGGAGGGGGCAGAGTGGGTTCCAATGCTGTATTACTTTGTTTTTGTAAGACTTTAATTCACACTTTTGTTCTTCTTTTCCATCATTCTTCACCCTTTACCCCACACCCTTCAAAAAAACAATACCTTCCCAAGACTATCACCCCTACACCTGTGAACTTCCAAGTTGCTTTTTAAAAATTCTCCAAGTCAATGTCCTGAGCCATGAGGGTTCAGAACAGTTTCAGTATTTCCCAGCTCAGATGGGTCTTTTACTCTCTGGAAACGATTTTATCTTTTCCGCCCAACTTCTGGGCTGCCTTGCCCTCTCCTGTGCTCTGCTCAGTTTCTTCCCAGTTCTGCGCAGGCACGGCCTCCCCGTCTGGCTCATGCAGGAACGTCCGTTTCCCATCAACATCACTGCGTCGGTATCTGTACACTTCTCTTCTCAGTGTGCTTCTGGATGCGCTATGGATAGTCTTAATCGCTCTCTTCATTGATGTGAATGGTTTTGGGGAGATGTGTGGAGAAATTTAGATTATTAGGCCATATAAATGGGAACGCCAAACACTGTAATTTCCTTTTTTTTTATTCCCAAATGATTAGCTCTTATTTTTTTGAAGGTTCAAATTCATTTCCCACTGATTTTAAATGACATATACATACTTGTACTATTTCTGTTCTAGCCATCTGCCTGTTTTTGTTCTAGTAGCCTGATCTTACAGTTATGATAACTTTTACACATTCTGTTGGGTCACTGGAAAAGTCATGACACATTTTTGCATAGGAAAACACAGAAAAAAATACATGATCGCTTTTCTGATGATCTAATAATATCACTAAAACTTAAGCAACTATTTATGGATCTACTTTATATAACTTCCCTGGTTATTCTTGCTTGTGCATCTTTCATATTAATGTTAGTGACATATGATTAATATCTCTATGCTTATATATTTATTTTGTTGAAGACTGCATTCAATTTAGAGATTAAAGACTGAGGAAGTATGACTTTTTTTAGACCACTGAATCTTCTCATGTGGGAATATGCTCTATCTCTGGATTTATTAATATTTTCTCTTATGACATTTCTTAAAGTTTTATAGTTTTCTTCCAAAGGAGTCTAAACATTTTTTATGTTAAGTCCTAGATATAATATTGTTAATACATTAATATATTCTTAGATGTACTATTTAAATGTAAGTTGGGTTATCATTCTATTATATTTGCTAACTTTTTGTTACCTGTATATTGAAAAGCACTCAAGTTTTACATATGAATTCTTAACACACCAAATTATAGACTCTCTCCATTAATACCAGTGGTTTCCTGTTGAGTCTTTTTCATTTCTCAGAAGGTAATGGCAAAAATAAATACCATTTACTGAGGGCATAATATTTGCCAACTATTGAAGAGGCATCTTACATTCATTATTCAATTCCTCTTAAAAATGTGTGAAATATGTGGTATTAATTTTCTCAATTGAGAGATTAAATATTAAAGCCTAGCGAGGTTAAGTATCCTGACTAAAATCACTCAGCTATTATATACAGAGTTCAATGTTTAATAGCCACAAGTAATGTTTCGTTTTTCTTTTCCTTCCCTCTAAGTATACTTTAACTTTTTCTCTTGTTTTAGTCCGTTTGTGTATTGCGAACAGAAATATCTGAATCTCATGGTTTCATAAAGGTGATAGGTGTTTATTCGCAAACACACAATTTTGGTGGCTCGAAAGTCCAAAGTCCGAAGTCCTAGGCCTACAGCATGCCAGACCGATGTGCAGAGGATGGTGGGCACAGAGAGAGACAGAGAGTCCAGACCGATCTCTCTATTATAACACCAGTGCTCACAAGAACTGGCCCCTTTCATGAGAGCTATTGGGTTGTCAGCAAAGTCATGACATATTTTTTCTACCTAAAAATGTGTTAGGACTTTGCTGAAAACCCACTAGAACTCAGTGGGTCTTAGGAGACATCATTGATCTATTCCTGAGGCTGTTGTCTCCATGACACATCATCATGAACCAATTGCCGCCCACAAGGCCTGTCCCTGGGACACCACGACAGCATTTAGTTTTCACCAATACTTTTACAATACAGACAGTGCAATCAAGTCCCAACACATTTATTTCTGGGGGACATACTCAAACCATAGCATTCCTTCATCAACCATCTTAAGCACAATGTTAACCACAGAGTTGATAGCATATATCCTTCTTAATGAGAATTCTTCCAATGTTACACATTAAAATTTTGGAGTTAGATATTCCTATGAAAATGTTAGCTCTTTTTTTTATAAACATACTTATAAAATGTTAAGAAAATTTTCTTTTGATTTGATTGTTCAGAGCTCCCTGCCTTATGAATTAAACGATATGAACTAGTTTTGAGCATACATCAGAATGACCTTGTGTATTTACCTTTAGATAGATTAAAATATTAAATTAAGTAATATTAAAGTTTCCAATTTTAACTTTCCTTGCACTTCCAGCGAAAAAGTCCTACGTGGTTGTACATGGTATCTGTGACCTTGAGCAAATTGCTTAACCTCTGTGGACCTCTTATACTACCTCTTACACAAAATGATAATAGTGTCAACCTCACGGTGTTGATCTGAATACTATTCATTCATTTCATCCACCAATTTACTGAGTTTCTTTTTTGTGCCAACCATTATTCTAGACACTGTTATTACACAAATGAGCAAAGCAGAAAAAGCTTTCATCAGCATACATTTTAGTTAATAAAATAGCATACAAATTTAAAACAGGATCTGTCATGTATGATAATCTATGGAAGTATAAGCCACTTTTTTTAAAATTTTTTTTTAGATTTTTGCCATCAGATCCCTGCACTCACTGGGGAGAGACAGAGAGTGGAAAAGTGAGAAATCATCCCCCAGGGAGGATGACCACATGAAATCCCTCCTTCTCCACCTTTTTCCTGGAATTCTGGGCATGCGTGCACATGCACCCAGTATGATTTTCAAGCTGCCAGGTCCAGGACTTGAACCATGGTCAGTCATGTGGGAGTCCAACACCTTAACCACCACACCATCTGCTGGCTCTGGGAGCCACCGTATGTATTATACTTTCAGGGCCAGCTCTGTGGTGCAGGGGAAACACACTGCTTGAGTGATGCTGGATCTATCTGGAAGATCATGGGTTTAGGTCTCAGATCCACCTGTAAGCACCTATAATCCTGGAAGTCCTTGGAAGGCAGGGAGGGGGAGATTGCAGCGTGAGACCTGCTGAAGATGCCTCGCTCTCTTTCTCTTTTTTTGTTTCTACCCATTATGAAAGACATTTTACTAAAAACTTTAAAAATACACTTTTAATTGTTACTGGGCTACATTTGCCAATATTTTTCACCAGATCATGCATCAGCAGTCATGAGATACATCAGGAGAACTTTCTGTGTTATCTCTACCCTCTTAGAGTACGAGGACAATACCGAGTAATAAAGTTGGGCCAGAGGCTTTGCTCCTCCTATTCTCCACAGAGATGGAAAATGGCTTTTCTATTTTCCCCCCATTCATTTCTGATGGGAGTCTTGACACCAAAAAAAGATAAATAAATTGCCAGAAATATACATATATTACAGTTTTAAATAATTATGCCTTAAGTTCCTGTCAGTTTACAACACTGAAGCACACTGAGAAGGGGAAAATCAATAAAACAGAAAGGGTGTGACTACATGTTACCATGGTCACTCCTAGGTCCCCAAATCTGTGCTTTGATGGCCCAAGGGTGCGAGAGCTGCCTACAGTGTTGGAATGGCAATCGTCACTGGACACTCCTTCGGCTCTCCACCTATCCACAGCTGTAGACGCCGCCTAGCCATCCATCCGGTTCCTCTAGCTCATCTGCTACATGTGCATGTGTCACTGTGCGAGTGTATGAAAGTGCTGGGAAAATGATCTCAAGTTGTCTTCACTTATGCCACTGTGATTGTATTTCTTCTCTTTTAAAAGCATGGTTTTAAAAACGTTTCCCCTAGTGACTAGCAGTTGGCATAGTGGCTATGTTGCTGGACTTTCATGTAGTGGACCACGGTTCAAGTCCTGACCGGTGGCTTAAACTCGCGCTGGGCGCTTGTGCGTGCGTACCTAAGATCCCGAGAGGAGAATGGAGGAGAAGGGACGGCGGTGTGGCCATTCCCCCTGGGGGCTGATTTCTTGCTTTCTGTCTCTGTCTCTCTGGTGAGTGCATGTGCCCTATAGCAAAAACCTCTTAAAAAAAAAAAAGTTTCCCCTTGGGACCAGCAGATGGTGAAATGGTTACGTCACTGGACTCCCACGTAGTCGACTATGGCTCAAGTCCCAGACCTGGCAACTTAAAACTCAGGCCAGGCACGTATGCACCCGTGCCTCAAATCCTGAGAGGAGAATGGAGGGGAAGGGATTGTGGTGTGGCCATGCCCCCAGGGGATGATTTCTCACTTTCTCTCTGTCTCTCCAGTGAGTACACATGCCCTATAGCAAAAATCTCAAATAAATATATAAATAAATAAAATAAATAAATAATCTTTGGGGAAAAAAGCTTGCCCTTAAAATCACATATTTGGGACCAGCAGATGGCATAATGGTTATATTGCTGGATTCTCACCTAGTTGACCGCGGTTCGAATCCTGGACTCAGAGGCTCAAAACTCACACCAGGTGCATGTGCATGCATGCCCAAAATCCCAAGGAGAGAATGAAGGAAAAGGGATTGCAGCATGGCCATCCCCTAGGAGGGTGATTTCTCACTTTCTGTCTCTCTGTCTCTCCCTCTGTCTTTCTGATGAGCACACATGCCCTATAGCAAAAAATCTCTCAAAAATATAAATTTAATTTTATAAATCATGAAAGTAAAGTCTAGTGAGGTATCTCTTGATACTAACAGCCTTGATTGTTGAATTTTAAATATTCCACTCCCATTTTACCTTGGACTGTCTTTGGGCAACACTATCACCACCATCAATCCTGCAGCGCTCCCAGGGGAAGTGCGGTGCTAACCACGGGTTATCTTACAGAGAATGAGCACACACACTGTGGTAGGCGGGAAAGAAAATTATTTTTATAAATTCAATCATCTTCAACATGATTACTCCTTTTTCTGAAAGGGGTGAAAACTTTCCACTGACTGGCTAAATATCTCATTGAAACTGTCTCCAAATCTGCCCTAAATTGAAGAAATGAAAACTATTTCATGAGCTAATTTTAGATAAGGATGTCAAAGTCTTCAGATTTAGCACACTCACATAAAGTTCCAGAGAAATGAAAAAAGCACAGGATGATTTTTCCAGGTTTACTTGTAAGAAAAGCAACTGTGTTGGAAATAAAATACTATTTTAAAATAATCTTTTCTTTCCTAGAGTTATAATAAATTACTTTCCCCAAGACTAAAAAAAAAAAAAAAGTAGAAATATAACCAGTTTAGGTAATTTAATTTAAAAATAACTATCCTCATTTGCAAATATATTTAGTTTCATTTTCTGGGAATGAAACAAAATTTCAGGTGCTAAATGCTGTTATTCTTGTACAATGATCTTTCCTTTTATGCGTATATGAGGGATCTTCAAAAAGCTCATGAAAAAATGTGTATTATGAAAAAAACTACGCATGGATTTCAAGTTATTTTTGCACCAAAATAAACTCATACTTTAAACTCGTTCTTTGCCTCTTTTTGACACTTTTGGATGTCCACTGGAAATATTACTTTTCAAAAGTAATTCATACATGCTATCTTCCGAGTTCAGAGATGTATACTGGAACCTTCTAAACAAATGGATTGGTGATGTAATGATGCCTGAGAGTCCCGACAGAGAGAACAGGAGCTTCCCGGCCCATAATAAACAGGGGTTCAAGTTTCGGGAATTAGATTGGATTCCTTGTCCTTAGGGCATATTCTTGAGCCAGGTCACTCTGAGACCATTACGCAGGTGTGAGGCAGGGGTGAATAAGTCTAATGTCAATATGCACATGGCTAATTATGGCATACAGACTGCATGGAACGAGATCAGGAAATTAAATGTGGGTTTGTCCAAGTTTTATCCTGGGGGTAGGGGATATCAGAGCCAGAAACAGTAAACATACAGTGAGGTGATGACAGAGGTGACAGACAGATGGACCATTCCCCAAAGGGAGTGCAGAGGGCCTCAAACTCTCATTTGCTCCCTCCTCCAATCACATCACTAACCTACACAATCTACTGAAGCCCCAACACAATACAAGTACTTTGTGTCTTCTTATCTCTGTCCCTGGGACAGGCCTCCCCGTGTTCTGTATTCCATCCACACCCTATCAACCAGCCCAAAGATTTCCTACTCACTCACAAAAACCAGGTCCAATGCTGGAACTGGACGAAGCCGCTGAGTAGACATTGCCTTGTACCACCCACGTGGCGTTTTCTACCTTCTCCTCTCCACACTGTACACTGCATCATTTCACCGAGACATGTGTGCAATTTCAGGCCAGAGCACATTTCTCACTCCGTGTCTAACGGCAGCCCAGCACACAGAGCAAGTGCACTCGGTTCTTTCTAAAATGCAGCAAATGACTACGGTGAGGAACATGGAGACAGGCTGTGCTAAACAGACAGATGAATAAAACAAAATGGCTTGTGCAGTTATTTTTGTGCTTGTAAAAAACACATCTAAATTATCCCAAATGGAGATTAGTTATCATGAGAAGATTAAAATTAATAATTTAGAAAGTTTTATATTAAAAATATGTCAACAGCCCAGATAAGAAGTAAAACTTCTTAGTTACAGAAAATAATGATCTGAAATATCTAATTTAGACTTATGTTCAATGTCCTATTTTTAAACTATTATCGAAAATTTTAGATTTTTCTATATATAATGCACAAATGTTAAAAAACAAGTCAAAAAACAAAATAAGTCAAAGTAAAAATAATATTGAACAAATTTGTTCCAATGTAAGATTCACCAAAGATCCATTTTGTACAATTAATCATTTTTATTAGTTTCTAGGTAAATAATGTGATATAAAATATAATTTCAAACTGGATTATTTGCATAGCCAAGCACAGACACATGAGAATGCATTCTGAATATTACAGAGCTCCAATTATTAAAGAGGTAAAATCATTGTTGTCAGGAAACTCATGACCCATTTTTGCATGGAGGAGCTACCAGGTGGTGTAGTGGTTAGGGTGCCAGACTCCCATGTGGTCCACTGTAGTATGGGACCCAAACTTGGTGGCTTGAAACTCATGCTGGGCAGGTGTGTGTGCGCGCCCCAAATCATGAGAGGATAATAGAGGAGAAGGGATTGTACCATCTCCGCAGGGGGTGATTTCTTGCTTTCCATCTCTGTCTTTCTGGCAGACACACGTGCCCTATAGCAAAATCTCTCAAAAAAAAAAAAAAAAAAAAAAAAAAGAACATGGAATAATACATCATGACTTTCCAGAAAACCTAATATAACCTGATGAGAAGCCAAATAAAACCCACAGCTGCCATTTATCAATTAAACTAAGGGATTTCCTTGTATTTAATTTTGCACTTCTTGGGCTCTCACTTAAAATAATTAACCTTATTTTGTGATTCTTACTAGCATTTTATAAAGGGTATATTTTATAAAATGTAATAGCATCATCCTTTTCGTCAGGTTCATGTCATCAATTATGTATATTTTATTTTCAAAGTTTCTATTTGCTCTTGTATCATATTTAATGACCCTGTTACCTAACAGACATGTCACTTAAGGTGACTGTGATGTGTAACGTTATTGATGTCCATTCTCTAAAGTTCACTGAAGTGGCGAAGTGTCCAGGCTGACCTTTGAAAAGGTTACTTTGTGTACCTCAGACAACACAGATTGAAGACACATGACCACCTGTCAGGCAGCTCCATACTCAAAGTGACGGTGCGTGTGTGTGTACAAGGTGCATGCATGTGTATTGTGTGTGTTGTATGTATGTGCAGCATGTATGTGTGTATTGCTGCCTAGAGCCCTTCAAGGTTAAGTAGTAATTCTCTATAAGACACATCTGTTTTCTTTCTCATTTTTTATTCCAGACGGAGGCAACAAAGTCTGCAGAGAAAACTTCTGTGTGTGTGTGTGTGTGTGTGTGTGTGTGTGTCCAAGGCCCTGCTACTTCACTGTTCACACTGTCTAATGCCAAACTCGCCTAAAGGACCATTTTACGTCTGAGCGACAGGCACAGCCCTGCACGTGCATCACTTCCTACTCTTCCTGCCAGTGGGGAGGTGGAGGGGACAGACAGGAGGCAGCTTGCAATGAATTATGAACAGTTAAATGTTCTCATTTGGAAACAGTTCCATTTATTATCAAAGAAGAGAACTGAAAGGCATAAACAATGGCATTAGCAGACTCCAAGGGCAGCTCTGAGGGAGGCTGTTCATCTCGCACAGCTCCTGCGTTGGAGGGCAAGCGGCTGACGTCTGCCATGTCTGTTCCAGTCCATGCAAACCCCTACTGACCCACGGCAATAACTGGCCTCCCATCACACATCGAGTTTTCTCCTCTCGGAAGTAATGTCCCTGCCTGCTGAGAATGATACATTTCACCACTCTCGTCCTTAATGTGTCCTTAATGTGCTTATTTCTGCATTAAGTGAAATGTTAAGCCTGACTCTGGAATCAAACCAGAAAGCAGGGACATCAGGAAGAAGAGCCACTTGAGCTCCCGCTACGCCTGGCTCGTCTCCAAGCAGTCAGCCCCTGTCCCTTTTGTCATCCATACATCTTGCCGTGTACTTTGGAGGCTTGCAACATGATGTGACAGAACACATGGAAGTTCAAAAAGTTTGTGGAAAATGAAAATACATGTCCTTAATATGAAAAAATGGTGTAAGAACATGCTTTTTAAAAATTTGCATCAAAATAAACTCATACTTTAAATACACTTTCCCCCAAACATTCTGAAGCCCTCACATACAGATGATAAAATGCTTACACAGTGAAGCAGACAAATGTATCTCCTATCTTCAGTCATCATATAGTTCAGACGTGCCACCCCGGGTATCGAAGACTGAGCACTCCCTGTACACACACACACACACACACACGCACGCACATGCACACACACAGGAAGTGCCAAGACTATTCTAGGTGCACCATACTGAGAACAGCCTATGTTTCTCATACTGGGACAATCTGGGTATTTACAGTCCAAAAGTCTCTCCTATGTTGGTATTGGGGACCCAGGGGCAGCATGCATCTGGAATAGAATCATGTCAGAGGAGCAGAGCGGTCACCCAGAGAGGCCCAGGGATTAGGGGCAAGAAGAAGCTGATGGTAAGAAATGTGGGTGGTCCCACCTGAAGAAGTAACGTAAGGAGGGGCTGCGCAGAGTACACAGGTGCACAGAGTACAGAGTGCACGAGCCAGGTACACAGTGATCACAGGGAAACTCGGCGTGGGTAAGTAAGTGTGACAGGGACAAAGTGGGCAGTGGGCAGTTGCTGCACTGGCACATGCAGCTCAGTGCAGGCTCCGCCAGGATGACCTGTCCTCCCCTGTCCTGTGCGCACTCAGTGAGAACCCTGGGAAGGGCCTCAAGACTCAGACGTGTAGTTTTGGAAATTCTACTCCAAAATGAGGCATCCAAAGAAGCCTACACTGCCTTCGTGAAGGTTCTTGATTGGGAAGAGACTTTCTTTAAGCCAGAGCCTTGTAGTGGAACTGGGAGTTGAGAGATGAACCTCAAGAGGGGCAGGAGAGTCAGAGTTTTCTCATTTTTTTTTTTTAAGAGGTGGTAGTGTGGGGGTGGCCTGGCCTCTTAGTAGTTTTTTTTTTTTTTTTTCCTTTTAGTAGAAACCTCAATACTAAAAAGCCCTTTTAATGATGCGTGTTTTATAAACACAAGTTTTTACCTGCACCACTCTGCATTTTCCCATAAGACATTTTTAAATACAGCCTAAACTTGTTGCATAAGGATGCATCTTTCATTCCTGAAATAAAGGATGGAAGTCAATTTAGAAGATGACTAAGAAGCACCATATTTAAAATGGTTTGTGTTGGATGGGTTATTCTCATCAGCAGCTGAATAATCCACCCAGCCATGGTGACACAGGGTGCAGGTCGCCTCTGTGCAATGCTGGAGCCACATGGGGAGGCTAGGGGAGTGGACCCCAGGTGTGGGTCCTGGGTGGACCTGAACATAGGTCCATGCTGCACCGGTAATCCTACTGGCTGGAAGGCTCAGGGCGGGGACGGTTTGTAGACCCTGTCATGGGTCCCTGTCTCTCTCCCTCTCTCATTCTCCATTTCTAAATAAATGAAAAAAGTAATAGAATCATCTTCAGTCTCTCCCAGCACTGTGCCCTCAGGCAAGACATTTCAGATGTCTCTTTGGGAAAACAAGGATGAAAATACTGACTTCCTGGGAACCAACGTTTCTGATACTGAGCAAGACAAACATGCCCTTGGTGGCTGTGCACACAGAGGGGACCCGATCTCTCATCTTAGTCCATGGTATTCAAAGTCCTCTGGTGGCAGACTCCTCAGGCGCAGGGTGGTTAAAGCATGGTTATGCCTGCCTTCATGACACTTCTGCTTCAAAAGGAGAAACTTTCTTCAAACAAATGATGAGAAAATACACATGCACAGGAGCCCACGAGGGGAAGCGGCATGCCACGGGCACAGAGAGAATCGGGACATGAGCGCAGTCCTCATGCTGGGTGGGGGTGGTGATAAGTTACCCTGCTCTGAAGCCCTATTTTTCTGTACGATTCCTCTAAAATATCCAAATTCATGGAGGCAAAGGCTTGATGGTGTTGCACTGGAAGAGGTGAGGCGAGGCGTGATTATTCAGGCGCCCCGCCCCAGTCTCACAGAGCATGGACCGTTTCCACAGTAACTGTCTGTGGAGGTGCCGAGCCCTGCACGTTGCTCACGCAGCTGCCGGCTGCTGCCAGAGCAGGTGTAGCCCTTTTCTAAATACCGTCTGAAACATGCCACGTTTCACACAAAAGCTTTCTCTTTAACTTCACTTTAAACGTTTGTTTATTTCTTGCATAAGAGAGACACAGAGAGAGAGAGAGGCCCACCACAGAGACTTTGTCCTCCCTCCACCTCCAGCCTCAGTCCTCCAGGATCGTAGGCATGCACACGCATCTGTGTGCACAAGGGGAGCTGAGGATGCAAACCGAGGACCCTTCTGGGTGACTTCAGTGTGAAGGAGCGCTGCATCGCCACTGTGCCACTGCGGCCGATTCATTGAAAAAATGACTTTAGAAAATTTACACCAAAAGTTTGTTAACCAAGTATCAGACATTTGCCAGAAGACTCAACAGGATATGTGTGTGTGTATCCGTGTATGTGTGCGCACTTAACTCCAAACATACCTGTGTGCACGTGTATTCATATATGTATACATATATCTGTGTGCACAGGCATATTAACCACTGTATGTATCAGCATTCAAACCTTGTGTCTGTCCATATGTGTATTTATATATGTATATGAATGTATGTATGTGTGCACGTCTCACCTTTAGCTATTACAGTATTTTGAGAAAATCTTTAAAATTCACCACAGCACCACTAGGAAGAGAAAGGGAGAGAGAAAACCTGGCGATGCATACCTGGGATGGTCCCTTTTCTGGAGACCACAGCTCCCAGGAGCTAGCTAATCTCTCTCTTATGTGTTCATAATGAAAGCAACCACATGTATTTTCTCCTTGTATTTAAACTTAGAATGGTAGTTGTATATTTATGAGTAAGAATATTTATTTCTATTTTACTAAATGTATCTTATTTCCATAGTAATAATCACTAAAAATATTGGAGACTGGGACCAGCAGATGGCATAATGGTTACATTGCTGGACTCCCACATAGCCTACCACAGTTCGAGTCCAGACTTGGTGACTTAAAGTCACACCAGATGCGTGTGCGTGCATGCCCAAGATCCCAAGAGAAGAATGGAGGAAAGGGAACTGTGGCTTGGCCATCTCCCCTGGGGGATGTTTTTTGCTTTCTATCTATCTGTCTCTCTCTCTCTGTCTCCCCCAAGAGCACATGCTCCTCATAAATCTCTCTAAACATAATTGGAGATTTAATGAGGGGAGAAATCAGCATAAATATCTCCAATACCCATAGGTCACTTATTTTATTACCTGGATATTTTTCCTTCTATCTTGTTTTCTGGGATAAAGAACGAAAACGGGATTATACTACACATATTATGCTCTAAAGATGTATCACAGGATGTTAATAAATCTGGGGCTGGCAGGTAGCACGGTAGTTAAAGGTACTAGACTCCCACATGGTTGACTGTGGTTTGAGTCCTGGACCTGGTGGCTTGCTTTCTCACTTTCCCTTTCTCTCTCTTTCTCTATCTCTCTCTGGTCAAATTAAAAAATACTGATAACAAATGAAATTAAATAAATATATATATTTTAAAAATAAATCTTCATATTATAATGTTTACTAATGTACTATTTACATATTTTAGAAATTATTTATTTAATTGTATTTATTATTATTTTTTGATTTGCTATAGGGCATGAGAGAGACAGAGAGAAAGTGAGAAAGCAAGCCACCAGATTTGGGACTTGAACTGTGGTCAGTCATGTAGGAGTCGAGCACCCCAACCACCACACCACCTGCTGGCCCCACACACATATTTTTTAAACTAGCACTTAATTGTGGAATACTTCTATGAAGACTCAGCAACATATTTTGCACATTTATGTAATTATGTTTCTAGGATAATTTACCAGAAGTTGTGCAGATGTGTGAAAAGAAATGCACATTTTAAAGCTTAAGGAGAAATTTGCTAAACTCCCTCCCATGGATGTAGCAATCTATACCCCATCAGCCGGATATGAAGGAACCTTCAGAAAGTTCATGGAAAATGCATATCATGAAGAAACTGTGTATGGATTTCACAACTTTTTGCACCAAAATAAACTTGCACTTTAATTCTACTTTCTGTGAACTTTCTGGAGTCTCTTTATACATATATACATCTTAGGTTTTGCATTAGAACTCTATTCTAAATGTTATATTCTTAACATGCTAGTTTGAATTTGTTATTAGCTAGACTGAACTAATTTTTCTTCATGAATTATATCTATTTTGTGTATTCACATTCATGTCTTTGGCTAGTCTTCTTTTGGGCTCTGATCCATTTATTAAACTCAAAAAGCTCTCTCTAGGCCAAAACTAGTCATCTTTTACCTCTTAGGTAAGTTTCAAGTACTTTTCTCATCTGGTAGCTTATTTTTAAAACTTTTTATGGTATGTGTCTGTGTTCTCTTTTTAGATTTACAAAAGGAGCAAATATGTGTGTAGCCATAGGTCTCCAGGTTTCAGAGGGAGGAGGAATCCACTGTACAGGGCAGGTAAAAGGTTGGCTAAGAACTGTCTACTCACTTGCCCTCTGCTCTCACTCACTCTGGCCAGGTGGGGTCCAGGGAACCATGAGACCAGAGAGCACAGACAACTCTTCCATAGGGTTTTGTTGGAAGTTGGAAGAGAGGCATGGGATGGTAGTTTAACGGGTCAGGAGTGTTGTGTTTTCAGGTGTAAGAAATAACATGTATGCATAGCAGGAAAAGAGCTGATGGAGAGGAATATGATTAGGATTTAGGAGAGAGGGAAACTGCTGAAACATATGTTTAGCTGAGTACACCACAAGGAGGAGGAGTCCGCCCAACACTAGAAGCCGCAGGCTGGTCCCAGCTCATGGCACAAGAGTACAGAAGTGCAGGTGCAACCTTCAGGTTGCTCCAATGAAACAGGATGCAAAGAGAGCATCTACTGGAGTGCAGAGTATGAGGAGGGAGAGGAGAGCCCATATGAAACTGACCAACAGGACGGCAGCCATTCTGAAATGGAGAGAGAACCATCTGACCAAGTGCTGAGTCATAGGGAGGTCTGTTTGAGAACAAGGAACGGTCAAATGAGAAACTGGGAGTGGGTTATTAGAAGGCATCAAAATAATTACTCAGGGGAAAGTGACTGACTCTGATTGATCGTAGTGAGGAATGAGTTGCACGTGCTTGAATCTTATTAATGTAAAGGAGCTTTAAGCCTATTTCCATAACTAGTTCATGACTGGTGTCAGCAGGTGGTGTGGTAGTTAGGTCCTGGACTCCCATATGGCCAACTACAGTTCAAGTCCCAGACCTCACAGTTTGTTTTTTCACTTTCTGTCTTTCTCTTTCTGTCTTTCTCTGGTGAGCACACATGCCTGTAGCAAATTTTAAAAAGTAATAATAATGATAAATCATTCTTTAAAAAAAAGAAATAGTTGATGGCCTTCTTATATTCTTGCATGATATTCATGAAGTGAAATATTTTCCATATTCCCATTAAATATAACTTAAAACAGAGTGTAATCAGTCTTTCTAAGATGTAATACTTTTTTTTTTTTTTTTTGAGAGGTTTTTGCTATAGGGTACGTGTGCTCACCAGAAAGACCGAGACAGAGAGAGACAGAAAGCAAGAAATCACTTCCCAGGGGGTTTGGCCATGCCACAATCCCTTCTCCTCCATTCTCTTCTCAGGATCTTGGGCACGCACACACATGCACCTGGTATGAGTTTAAGCCACTGGGTCTGCAACTCAAACCGTGGTCGACTACATGGGAGTCCAGCAACATAGCCATTATGCCAACTGCTGGTCCTGCAATGCATTTTTTCTTTAAATGTACGTCAGTTTTCAATCACTGAAAAGCTAGAGCATCCTCTGAGGGATTATCTTAGTTGAATATTCTTCAATCCCAGCCTTCCAGTATATCAGCACTTTCTGAAAACTCTAATGTTATACCATTTCTGAATTAGAAGAGGAAACATGCATACTGATAGAATTAGAATAATTTACCTGAAATCAAGGCTCTAAAGAACTTTATTTAAAACTACCTTTTGACAGTGATTGCATCATCTTAGAAATGAACAAGGCAAATATTATTGATGGAACAGATTGACTAAACTTTGAAGTTGCAGCAAAATTAGGTAACTTGAGGTAGTAGTTGAATTTCACGTTTAAGGCTTTTTTGCCATAGGACACATGCGCTCGCCAGAGAGAGGCAGACAGTGAGAAGGAACTGAGAAATCACGCCCAAATAAGGATGGCCATGCTGCTATCCCTTCTCCTCCATTCTCCTCTCAGGATTCTGGGCACGCACGCACATGTGCCCAATGTGATTCTCAAGCTTCCAGGGCCAAGACTCAAACTGTTGTCAGCCATACTGGAGTCCAGAGCCTTGAACACTACACCACAAGCTAGCCTGGATTATATTTCTACACAGTAGTTCATAAACTTAAGATCCTAGCACCTGAACCATAAAGAATGAGCTAACATAATGTATCTGAGATTATCATGCTTTAACTATATTCTTATCACATGAATGGATCCCTTTTAAAAAGTTACGCTTTTGTGCTTTTGCTGAATTTAAACCCCTTGAAAGCACCAATACATGAAATACTTTCATTAGCTCAGCATATCCTAATCTTCTGCAGATCCTAAGGACATCACCAATAATGCATCATACACTTAATCATAGTTTCTGCTATTTTAATCATTCAACCCTTGAAAATTATACAACATATATTTTTAAAAATGCATTTGCAAAATAAAAAATATTGAATTCCAAAACATCTTATTAATTCTAAATTCAGGCAGCACTTTTGTAGTATACATGACATACTAAAATACCACACGGAACATAAGAGCAGCCACTCATGAGCTGGTTTCCAGGGTGTGACTCCGTGTCCTGGGTGTAGCTGTGGCCCCGCAGAGGGACTGGTGTTTTACTAGAGTCCCCTGGATTGCTTTAATGTGTCATTAGTGCAAAATAAACACAGTTTTGGTTCCAAATTGATTTCAGGCCAAAGACTCTCCCTTTAAAAAAAAAAAAAAAAACAGCATCTGTTGTGCTTAATAATCCTGTACAAATATAGGTGCTTTGTGTGCTTTTAAAGATTAGCCTTCTCATAAAACATTAGCTGACAAAACGATATTACCTTATCAAATGTGTTTCCATTTTCATTCAAACAGCTCAACAAACATTTATTGAAGAGCAACAAAGACTCACCATTCATTTGACAAATATTTAAGTTCCTGCCATATTTAACTATGTTCTACAATTATTAAGATTGTACATACTCACCATTACAGGCGTAAACATGTATGCATGTAAGTTCATGTGGAATTATTGGTAAAGGTGTGACATTTTTATATGGGTTGATGTTGCCTTAAATAGTACCCCAATTGTACATGCTGGTTAATGACCATGCTGATTTGAGTTTGTATGTTTGTTTAAAGCCTTCTATTTGAGTAGAATCTTGATATTGCTTATTCATTTTATTGTCAGTCATGTAGACCTGGAGAGCACCCAACTAGACGGGACCCTTTATCAAGGCCACCTTGCTGCCCTGGAGCAGGAGCTCACAGCTGCTCACAGAGTCCCAGGAGATAAGATGGTTGGTGTCTGTGATACAGATAAAGCAAATGTCCGTGTAAAGAGTTCATAAGAAAACAGGCAGAGCAAGGGTCAATAAAGAGGGCCTAAGATGAACCTTACCCAAGGACACAAGCAAACTTGCTCAGCTTAATGAAAGGGACCAAGATAAAGACCCTGAGATAAGCTTTACAACAGGTGAAACAGATGTTCTGGACCCCTCTGGTGCCACCTCCGGCAGCCATAGTCTCTGCAGCTGATGGATGCTCTGCACTCCCGAGAAACAAGGAGCACACCAACCCAGACCAGGGCTTGCAGTTTGGCCTTACCCTCCCCTTACCTTGGAGAGCAGAGGTGTGAACCTGCAAACCTGCGAACCTGCTCAGGTCTCGCCCAGGCACTATTGCCTGAGCTGTCCATGCGCACATTTCACTCTGGTAAATCCGTTTATCACCTGTGCACCAGCAATGCCGCCCCACTACACGACTCAATGCAGAGTGAGGATGAGCCACACTACCTTCACTCAACAACCAACATTTCAGACTCTTTCTGTCCTACTTCTTTCTGGTTATTTTTAACTTCCCAAATACCCTATGGGGTAAAAGATCAAATGAAGTAAACTAAAAACCCTTAAATTGACAACTAAGTCCACTTACAAAAAGCAGGCACTGCCTGTGGGGTATATGCATACAAATGATGGAGCTCAATGTTTTGTTGCTTTATTTAAATCACTGGGTGAGCAATCCCCATAAAGATGAGCTACCTTCACAGAAACTGCTTTCAGTTCCATCAACAGACCCTACCCACAGAAACCCTTGTAGGCTGAAGACTGGATAAGAGCACACTTCAAACTACCTAATGCAAAATGCCAGCGGCTTCACAGACAGTCTCTGCTGCCTCTAACCTGCATGGCGGGTCAGAGATGTGTGGTCAGTGCTATGCCTTCCAACACCCGCATGGTGACTGACAGCAGGGCACCAACCGGAGAAGAGAGCCTCTATTTCCAGATCACTCCCAACTCAAGGCTGAAATTTAGCCACTAGAAATAAAATAAATGCATCATTCCACTTATTTATTTCTTTTAAATTGACAGTTCCGGAATCATGCACACAATACTCAGAAGCAAATAGTGAAGGCACATGAGAAATTAGGCTGGGATGAAGGACATCAAATAGCTTTTCTACTTTCAAAAAAATAATTCAATGTTCTCTGCCTCTTGATTTGGTCTTGTTCTGTCCATGGGGCTCTCTTTAAAGTAAACATCTAATCTTTACTGTGAAAATATCCCATTGCTTTCATAACCCATTATCCTCATAGAAGAAATACAGGAGGAAGCGGAGATAAATATAGGCACAAGGTAAAGATAATGTAAGTGTGAAACAGGCTTTCCCAGATAAATACATTCGGGAGAAAGTATCTGCAGGGCTAAAGTTTTATGGTTTCAAGAAGTACTTTTAAATCCCTGGACTCAAAGTAATATGCTTGAGAAAAGGAAGATGTAATATTTCCTTTCTTGCTGCTTCAAAAAGTTCATCTACTTCTCTCTGATATTGCTTCTGGGTTGCAAAAAGTAGACAGTGAACTTCAAAGACTGTTATTATTAGAAACATTTACATATTAGAAAGCAAGACACTGATTCTACATAAAAGAACAATGCGAACAATGGAAATTTTTGAAATGTTGCGATAAAGAGATGTCTGGAGACTGTCCATTTGATGTCAATCTGGTATTTTCCTTATCTAGAGAAGACAGACCATGAGAACCAGCTCTGAGGAGATCTAGGCAGATGGGATCTTCTTCAGGGGTCTCCACTGTGTGGGGGGGAGGTCCCTCAGAACAAAACTCATGAGCTTCAGATTGAGAAAGTTCCCGCCTGGACCTTTCTTACCTAAGACACAAAAGTTTTAAGCCACTAAAAAAAGGCAGCATACACTGTTATCCAGAGTGCAGGGGAAGATAGACTGAATCTAGAGATGGGCTGAAGGAATTTTCAATGGGCCCTCTGTACCTGGAGACGGGGTAGGAAACGATCCTGGCTGCAGATTATAAAACACTTTCCATGCTGGGGGTGTTGCAGGATCACTAAGAAACTGATTCTGAGACCCAGGGACATGGAGGCTGCCCTATACTGAGACCTGGTCAATACCACAGACAGTCACCCTCTCGGATTCCCATGACTGGGCTTGCAAGCATCGAGTAACAGGTAAGAGCAGTGTATCATGTAGGAAGGGCAGGAGTGTAAACAGAAACCCTCTCTGGGAGACAGGGCACACAGGGCAAGCCTAAAGCTGAGGGTGGAGCAGGAACATGGAGAAAAATCCACTAATCAACAAATCAGAACACATCCTAAGAATGGGGTAAAATTAGAGGATCAGAAACCAGGTGTGCGCTGAAGCAAGAAGTTTCCCAAACCCATCGCAACTCTCTACAAGACTGACTCATTCTTCCCTACTAATAGCTCAGCTGAAAGACAGGCATGCTCATTTCTAGGCATAAATTCTTCCTGCATCTGTCTGTGTTGTTCTCTTCATAAAGTTTGACAGTCAGTCAAAATGTATTGGACTCAGGGACCAGCAGCTAGCGTAATGGCTATGTCGCTGGACTCCCACGTAGTCAACCGCTGTTCGAGTCCCGGACCCGGTGGCTTAAACTCACACCGGGTGCGTGTGCATGTGTGCCCAATATCCCGAGAGGAGAATGGAGGAGAAGGGACTGCGGCGTGGCCATCCCCCTGGGGGGTGATTTCTCGCTTTCTGTCTCTCTGTCTCTGTCTGTCTGGTGAGCGCACGCGCCCTATAGAAAAAACTTCTCCAAAAAAATAAATGTATTGGACTCACACAATCACAAGAGAAAAATGCACTGGCAAGAGGCAAAGCAAGCTACAAAATCAGATACATATATATGATTCAGAAAAAATTGTAAAATATCTGTGGATTAGTATATGAAAGACTCTAGTGGAAAAGGTAAACAGCATGCATGAACATATGGAGAATTTTAGTAACCATAAAGTAAAATAAAAGATCTAGAAGTGAAAACAAAGCTGAAAAAACCCTTTGACTGAGTTCACCAATGGATTCAAGAAAACTGAAGTAGAAATCAGTGAAATTTGGGCCAGCTTTAGTGTGGTGATTCAAGCAGCTAGATCCAACATGGCTGAATACAAGTTCCAGACCTGGCAGCTTGAAAACATACCAAGCATATGTGCATACATGTCCAAAAATCCTGAAAGGAGACAAAAATGGAGCAGGGATTGTAGAGTAACCACTCCCTACTTTGGAAGGGGGGTGCTTTATCACATTCCCTCTTTCCCTCTCTCTTCTATGAGCACATGCACCCTTTGGCAATTTTTTCTAAATCAATAAAATTAAAGATACGTAGATAGAATTAAGTATACTTTAACACAAGGAAAAGAATTAAAAAATGTGATTTATTTTATCAAGGAAAAATAGCACCAATATATTGTAGATTTGTACAAACATGTGAAAGTAAGGTATATGAAAACAAGAGCACAAAAAGTGGGATAGAGGAATTATGAGTATACTATTATAAGTTATTCTGATACTCAAGAAATGATTTAATGTTATTTGAAAGTGGACTATAGCTGAGGGTATTCACCAAAAACTGAGAGGTATAAATAACAAGTCAATATGAGAGATATAAAATCATGAAAAAGAAGAAAAAATGAAACAAAAATTTTTAAAAGACTATACAACATAAAAAAAAAACAAATAGAAAAAATAAAGCAGCTAGCAAAAATGTTAGTCTGTAACCTAAATTTATCAAATAATAATGCCAAAATTAAATGGTTAAACCAATTGAAAGGTAGAGCTAGGGCTAGCCAGTAGCACAGTGGTTGTGGTGGCTGTATCCAACATGAATGAGTCCAAGATGTGATGGCATGAAAATGTGCTGTGTATGTGGGTGTGTACCAAAATCCTGAGAGGAGAAATGGAGGAGAAGGGAGTACAGCTGACCACCTGCCATGGGGCACATTCTCATTTTCTTTCTCTTTGTGTTTCTCTTCAGCAAGCCTATGTGCCATCTAATAAAACTAAGAAACAAAAACTTTTAAAAAGTTTGCTACATAATGATAATAGAGTCAATTCACAAAGAAGGCATAGAAAACTAAAATATGTATGCACTTAGCAACATAGATTCAAAATACATGAAACAAAAACTATATTTATCAAAGTAAATATACCCAAATTGTGTCTGGGAATGTCAGCACCTTTTCCTTGTAGTAGTTAATACAATAAATGGATAGAAAATCACTAATAAGAAAAATTTAAAAAGCAGTATTAAACAACTTGCCCTAAATAAAACATTCCAGCCAGCAAAGGGAGACAATGTATTATTTTCAATTACCTATGGAAAATTAATCAAAATAGGACATGTTATATACCATAAACCTCAAAACTTTGAACAAATTAAAATTATATAAAGTATGCTCTCTGACTATAACAGAACTGAATTAGAAATAACTAAAATATAGAAAATAATAATGTAATTTATGAAAACTATCTAGGAGAGAAATGTGATACTGAAAAATCATACAAAACCTTTATTTTAAAATATGTTCTATTGCTGTAATATATGTGTGTACGTGTGTGTACGTGTGTTTTACAATATCTGCTTCGTGCTTTCAGTACAATCCATGAAAACGCCAGTCTATGAAACAGATTAAAATGATACATAACAGCTAAGCAAAATGCAAAAAAGAGGTATACAGTAATAAAAATGAGCCATGGGAGAGAAAAATAACACACTGAAGAATCTCAATATTAAATTACCGTCAACAACTCTCCAAGTCATGATCAGTGAAATCGTAGAGGCACATCTGTTAAAGCTACCATAAGCCATTAACACAACTAGCAGTTGTGCAATTTATTGTTCCCCAAGGCCTGGCCAAAGTAATGAGGTGAGAAAAAACTATGAGATACAACTATCAGAAAGTGGATAAAAAAATATCTTTGTTTGCAAACAACAATCAAGTTTTTGTTTTTGGAGAGATTTTCTTTTTTTCTATAGGGCATGTGTACTTGCTGTAGAGACAGAGAGGAAGAGAGAGAAGGTGAGAAATCACCCCCTGGGGAATGGCCACACTGCAAACTTTCTCCTTCATTCTCCTCTCAGGATTTTGGGCACACTAGTACATGTACCCAGCCTGAGTTTCAAGCCACAGGGTCTGAGACTTAAACCACCATTGGCCATGTGGGAGTCCAGAGCCTTAACCACTACGCCACAACTAACCAATCAAAATAACTGAGCAAGAGTGATATTGTATGTATCCACTTAATATATACCGACTATCCACACTCTATGGTAGAGAGCAAAATATTGGAGGACATAAAAGCAGGGAAAGTATTTAACAAGAATAAGACAGTGTGGAGGGAGCGGGGGGGGGGGGGAGTGAAGAGAAGAAGATAGAGAAAGATAGCAAGAGAACAAATAGAGAGGCAGGATGTCAGTGGGAAACAGATATGGCTTATTACCTGTTGATGATGACATGTATAGTATTTTCAACTGAATTGCTCTGAGAAGTATTTCATGATGGGTAAAGTCTTTTTACAAGCAAAATGAGAAATAGTGATTGACTGTTTAAAAAAATAATTGGAATAATAATAATAATGATTGGGATAAACAATAAAAAGATATTGAAAGATGAAGTGGGGAAATTAAAGTCTCTGTATTGACTGACATGCATGGCATTCTCTTTTGAAAAAGCAATATAATACACTGTAAAGTTATATGCAATCCAATGTAATATAAACAAGATTATGATGATAATAAAAAATTAAAAAGCAAAAAAATAATAACTGAGCAAGAATTAAAACCACAGTTAAGTTGGCCAATTACTTAAAATATGCACAAAATTCATAATATATATATATATATATATATATATATATATATATATATAAAATGAATGACAGAACACTTCATTAAAATTTCCCAGTGCAAATTTTAAGAATAAGATGTATCTGGACATATACAGAATGCAAATGTACAGGAAGTATATACAGAAAACAACAAAGCCTTACCAAAATCAGAATGAAAAAATGAACTTATTAAATAAAATGTCACACCATGTTCTCACACAGGAAATTATTATAGGGAATCTGTTATTATTCTCAAATTAATTTGAAGATGTTAAGCAATGCCAATAGAACTTATAATGGAATTCAAGAAAAAATGCTTCTGAAGTGATCCAGAAAAAAAATAAATTGGAATGAACAGGTAAAGAAACATTTAATAACAGAATAATGAGGAAGGATTTGAACTGTCAAACATCAGGACCAGTAGTTGGCATAACGGTTATGTCACTGGACTCCCATGTAGTCGACCGTGGTTCGAGTCCCAAACCCGGTGGCTTAAAACTCACGCCAGGCACGTGTGTGTGTGCCCAAGATCCTGAGAGGAGAATGGAGAAGATGGGATTGCGGCGTGGCGATCCACCCGGGGGGTGATTTTTTGCTTTCTGTCTCTCTGTCTCTCTCTGTCTTTCTGGCAAGTGCACACACCCTAGAGCAAAAACCTCTCCAAAAAATGAACTGTTAAACATCAAGATAGGATAAATGTAATTAAACTAAAGTCAAAGCTTTTTAAAAATGTGCAAGCTCTTCCTTCTAGATAAAGCACTTGGAAGATGTTATTTTAAGAAAGGATCTGAAAGCCAGCTGGTGGCTTGGTGGTTAAGGCAGCTGGATTCCACATGACTGATTACATGATTCCAGTCCCTGACTTGGCAGCTTGAAAAACATGCCAGGCACATGTGTATGCATGTTCAAAATCCTGATAAGAGAATGAAGGAGAGAGGACTGTGGCATGGACAGCCTCTCTACAGGGTACTTTCTCTCTCTGGCAAGCACATATGCCCTATGGCAAATTAAAAAAAAAAAAAATCTGCATATATTGTAAAAGACTGGAAACCTCTCAGATGACCCACAATAATGAACTGTTCAATGACAACACCAAGGATGGACAAGATGCAGTCACTAATGTCAGAAAAATGTCATGAAAACTATCATTTACTATAAGTAGAACACTAATCACGTCCTAATAAGTTAATAAAAAATAAATATTACAATCACACTTTTGAAATATATAAAAGCCATCAGATACACACACACACCAGTGCACATATGTGTATGCCTAAAGTAGAAACAACTAGATCTTGATACTCAAAAGTGAATAGTACTCCGGGGCTCTGCCCCGCGTGCCGTGGCCGGGGTCTGCCCCGCGTGCCGTGGCCGGGGTCTGCCCCCGCGTGCCGTGGCCGGGGTCTGCCCTGCGTGCTGTGGCCGGGGCTCTGTTCCCCGTGCCCTATCCGGAGGTCCGGCCCGACCGGAACTCTGCCCCGCGTGCCGTGGCCGGGGCTCTGACCCCACGTGCCGTGGCCGGGGCCTGCCCCGCGTGCCGTGGCCGGGGCTCTGACCCCGCGTGCCGTGGCCGGGGCTCTGCCCCGCGTGCCGTGGCCGGGGCCTGCTCCGCGTGCCGTGGCAGGGGCACTGACCCCGCGTGCCGTGGCCGGGGGTCTGCCCCGCGTGCCGTGACCGGGGTCTGCCCCGCGTGCCGTGGCCGGGGCTCTGCCCCGCGTGCCGTGGCCGGGGCTCTGCCCCACGTGCCTTGGCCGGGATCTGCCCCGCGTGCCGTGGCCGGGGCTCTGCTCCGCATGCCCTATCCGGAGGTCCGGCCAAACCGGGGCTCTGCCCCCGCGTGCCGTGGCCAGGGCTCTGACCCCGCGTGCCGTGGCCGGGGTCTGCCCCGCGTGCCGTGGCCGGGGTCTGCCCCACGTGCCGTGGCCGGGGCTCTGTCCCACGTGCCGTGGCTGGGGGTCTGCCCCGCGTGCCGTGGCCGGGGTCTGCCCCGCGGGCCGTGGCCGGGGCTCTGCCCCGCGGGCTGTGGCCGGGGTCTGCCCCGCGTGCCGCATCAGCTGATGGCCGTCTCTGCTTTCCTGAGCCGCGTTCCTGAAACTGTGCTCCATGGAGATTCACCTACATATGCGGGGCTGCACGAGACCCACCCTTGGTCCAGCCCTGAGTGGAGTCTACGTTCCCTATTGTTGGGAACTTTATGATCTGATAATTGGAAAAAAAAATCATGTTTATCATAAAAAATAATTAGAATAATAATAATAATGATTGGGGGAAACATAGGAAAGATATTGAATGTTGAAGCGGGGAGATTAATGTCTCTGTACTGACTGACATGCATGGCATTCCCTTTTGAAAAAGCAATGTAATACACTGTAAAGTTATATGTAATTCAATGTAATAAAAAAATAGATAATAACGGGACCAGCAGTTAGCGTAATGGCTATGTCGCTGGACTCCCACGTAGTCGACTGCGGTTCGAGTCCCGGACCCGGCGGCTTAAACTCACGCCGGGCGCGTGTGCGTGCGTGCCCAAGATCCCGAGAGGAGAATGGAGGAGAAGGGATTGCGGCGTGGCCATCCCCCCTGGGGGGTGATTTCCTGCTTTCTATCTCTCTGTCTCTCTCTGTCTGTCTGGCGAGCGCACGCGCCCTATAGCAAAAACCTCTCCAAAAAAAGAAAAAAAAAATAGATAATAAAAATAATTAGAATAATAATCAGGAAAAACAATGGAAAGATATTGGATGATGAAACGGGGATTTTAATGTCTCTGTATTGACTGACATGCATGGTATTTCTTCTGGAAAAAGAAATGTAATACACTATAAAGCTATATGTGAATGAATGTAATATATACCAGATCATGATGATAATAATAAATAAATAAATAAGAAAATGTGAAAAAAAAAAAAAAAAAGTGAATAGTACTTACGGATACAGGTTACCTATCCGGCCATATTGTGTTTAATCTTTGCCTTTTGGTCAGGTTGTAATTTTTCAGTAAAAAGTAGATTTTTTGTATCATCAGGAAATAAATGAACACTATTCATGAAAATTCTCAGAAAATGCATATTCAGACATGAAAGTAACCACTCAGTTAGGGCTATCTACTCTGACAGAGGAAATCAAGGAGAAGGTGGGACAAGCAGGCGCACGGTGGTGAAGGCGGCTCAACCACACGACCGACTGCATGGTTTAAGTCTTGGACTTGGCAGCTTAAAAAACATGCCAGGTGCATTTGCATGTGTACCAAAATCCCAAAAGAAGAAATAGAGGAGGGGGAATCATGGCATGACCGTCGCCCGGAGCGCTTTTTTCACTTTCTCTTCTCTTTCTCTCCGGGGAGCACATACACCCTTCTCACTTTCTGCGACTATTTTAGGAAAAAAAGAAGGTGAGTTTGTCCACTCTCCTGCCTTTACCTTGTAGGAATAATAGAGTTTAGTCAAATACTAATTGTTATTTATTTAAATAGACATTTGAGAACCTGATCTACAATGAATCTTTCTTTTTTCTTTCTTTTTTTTTTTTTTTTTTAAGAGAGAGATTTTTTTGCTATAAGACATGTGCACTTGCCAGAGAGACAGAGGTAGAAAGTAAGAAATCGTCACCCTAGGGGTGATGGCCACACCATAATCTCTTCTCCTTCACTCTCTTCTCAGGATTTTGGGTACACTTGCACATGCACCTGGCACGAGTTTTAAGCCACTGGTTTAACCCAGCAATATAACCATTACACCATCTGCTAGTACCCCAGTGAATCTTCTAAGACATGAAGAATTTAAATGTGTGGTCTGAAATTACAAAGTAATACAGTTTCTGAACAGAGTCTAAATTCACAGCTTGTCTTTCATATTAACTTATGAACTTGGCAGATAAACACAAGGTTTGTAGCAACAAAATACAGTAATGCTCCATACTATCTGGTTTTTTTATTTTTTAATATAACAAACCTTTGCTATCAGTGACATGATTTTGTTTATCAAATGAGGCAAATTTTTTAACAACAAAAACAACACAGTATACAAATTTGTAGTGTCTTGGAGTAATCTTTAAATCTTATTCAAGGATGGTTCAACATGCAAAAAAATATAATGCATCACATTAACAGAAGGAAAGATAAAAACCATATGATCATATTAATCAATGAAGAAAAAGCATCTGACAAAATACAAGATCCCTTCATGATTTAGTCCACAACAACATAAGTGTAGAAGGGGCATTTCCTACATAATAAAAGCCATATATAGCAAACCCATATATAACATCATAACGGGAAAAAGCTGAAAGCTTTTTGGGAACTAGCTGAAACAAGACAAAGTTGTCTACCTTCTCCACTACTTTTTAACCTATTACTGGAAGTCCCAGCCAATGCAATCAGACAAAAAAGGAAAATAAAAAGCATCTGAACAGAAAAAGAAAAAGTAAAATTGTTTATACTTGCAGATGACATGATTATATACATAGAAAATCTAAAAGAATCCTACTGTATTTACTGTATTCATGTATCACTTGCAGGAATTTTTTTTTTCTTTTTTGGGTGTGTGTGTGTGTGTGTGTGTGTGTGTGTGTGTGTATTCTTTCAACAAAGGGCACAAGACTATCCAGTGGGGTTAAGAAAGTCTCTTTAGCAAATGGTGGTGGAAAAACTAAATATCAACCTGCAAAAAAATAAAACTGGACCCTTTTCTCCCATTATTAACAAAAATCAACTCAAAATGGATCAAAGATCTAAACATAAAACCTCAAGCTATAAAACTGCTGGTAGAAAACACAACGGAAACTCTTGGAGGCATAGGAGCAGGCAAAGACTTCTTAAATAAGACCCCAAAGGCATAGGCAATGATCTTGAAAAATGACAAGTGGAAGTACATCAGGCTAAAAAGCTTTTGCACAGCAAAAAATAAATTAATTAATTAATTAAAAAAATAATTAGGCTGAAGAGACAACCCTCAGAATGGTAGTATATATTTACACACTATGCTTCAGATAAGGGGCTGATAACCAGAATATCCAGGGAACTCAAGCAGTTTATCTGAAAAACAAAAACAAACATACAAAAAAAAAAAAAAAGAAAAAAAAAACAACCAAACAAACCAAACAACCCAATTTTAAAAAAGGGCAAATAAACTAAACAGAAAACTCTACAAAGAAGACATACAAATGATCAAAAAGCATATGAAGAAATGCCCAACAACATCTCCTATGATAAGGGGAAAGCAAATCAAAACCCAATGAGTTACCACTTAATCCCACTTAGAATGACTAAGATTAAAAACAGGAACACAGGTGAGGCTGTGGTGAAAAGGGAACCCTCCTACACTGTTGATAGGAATGTAAATTAATATAATCACTGTGGAGAACAACATGCAGGCGCCTCAAAACCTACAAATAGAACTACCGTATGACCCAGCAATCTCACTGCTGCATATTTCCCCAAAGAGTAGCAAAACACTCAGAAAAACTCCTGCACATCCATGTCTACTGCAGCATTATTCACCATTACTAAGACCTGGAGTCAGCACAAATGCCCAAAATGACGGGATTTTCAACATTTGGGATATATATACACTACTGAATACTATTCAGCCATATAAAGCAATAAGACACTGATAGTTGATACAAAGTGGGTGAATATGGAAGATATAATGCTAAACAAAGCAAGCCAGACTATGAAAGAGAAGCGTTGTATGTCCCCACTTAATATATACTGAATGTCTGCACTCTATGGCAGAAACTGAAACATAGGAAGGTATAACAGCAGGGAGAGAAACTGTAGATACCAGAGACAGTCTAAGAGGGGATGAATAACAGGGGAAGGAGGGAGGGGATGGGGGAAAAAGTCATTTAACGGACACATTAGTTAAAATGTTAACTATTGATGAAGATTTATATGGTAATATTTTCTACTTGATTGATATGCAATGCATCCATGCTGGAAAAAAAACATTTTGTATGCTGTAAATATGCAGTGATTAAATGTAAACTTAAGAAATGTAAAATAATAATACTAAAATTTTTTTTATAAAAGTAATAAACTAAAAAATGAAATTGTTTTTCTTTTGACTGACAGAGCGAAAGTGAGAGGCACTCCCAACAGGGTCCTTATGCCACCATCCACCTCTGCCTTAGCCAGACAGGATCATAGGCACACACATGCACAGTGTGTAGAGAGAGGCCCCACGGTATGAACTGGGGCCCTTTCCATGTGGGTCAGCTGAGTCACTGCTATGCCACTGTCTGGCTCAATACAGTCTGAAATTTTAAAAGCAATCAGAGGCCAAACAGATGGGTATAATGAGTGTTGGAAAAGTCATGATCAAGCCTTTTTCAACAACCCAATATTTGACTAATCATTAGCTGTCAAACCAACATGAACTCTCCCAAAATTATTTAAGAATGCTTTTTCTTCTCTTATATTAAGCATCTTTTCTTTAGAAATGCCCTGGGGATGGGTCCAGTGGGTGGCATGGTGGTTAAGGTGGTGGATTCCCAAATGGCTGACCACAGTTCAAGTCTCAGACCTGATGGTTTAAAAATTGCATCAGAAAAAAATTCTTAAATAAGACTCCCAAAGCACAAGCAATAATCCCTAAAACAGACAAGTGGCACTATATCAGATTAAGAAGTTTCTGCACAGCAAAAGACAAAGTAATTAGTATAAATTGACAACCCTCAGAATGGAAGAATATTTTTGTAAAATATGCCCCAGACAAGGGACTGATAACCAGAATGCATAGGGAATTTATGCAACTTACCCGGAAAAAAAAAAATGTTTAACCCAATTAAAAAATAGGAAAATAAGTTGAACAAAAATCTCTCTAAGGAAGATATATGAACAGCCAAAAAGCATACGAGGAATTGCTCAACATTCCTCATCATAAGGAAGATGCAGATCAAAACCACAGTGAGATACCAACTAACCCCTGTCAGAATGGTTAAGATTAAAATCACAAAAAAATGTAAGGGTTGACAGGGTTGTGGTGAAAGGGGAACTCTCCTACCTGTAGGTGGGAATGTAAAGTGGTTCAGCTACTGTGGAAAAACAATATGGAGGTTCCTCAAAGGGCTACAAATAGAACTACCATTTGATCCAGCAGTCCTACTTCTGGGTGTCTACCCAAAGGATAGGAGAATGCCCAGTCGGAAAAGTGCTTACACATCAATGTTTACTGCAGCATTATTCACCATCACTAAGACATGGAACCAATCCAAATGTCCATGAACAGATGAATAGAGAAAGTGTGGCACATATACTCTATGGAATACTATTCAGCCATGTAAAACAACAAGACCCTGGCATTTAATAGAAAGTGGTCAAGTATGGAAGATCTACTGCTGACTGAAGCAAGCCAGGATATGAAAGAAAGATATTGTATGTATCCACTTAATATATACCAACTATCCGCACTTTATGGTAGAGATAAAAATATTGGAGGGCATAAAAGCAATGAAAATAGTTATGGATAATGAAGACAGTGTGGAAAGGGGGGGAGAGAAGGAAAGAATATAGACAAGGATTGCAAGAAAACAGAGCGGCATGACATTAGTGGGACACAGAAATGGTTTATTACCTGTTGATAACATGTAAAGTATTCTCAACTGGACTGGTCTGATAATTATTTCATGTTGGGTAAATTCTCTTTACAAGTCAAATGTTATATAGTGATTGAATATTTAAAAATAATTAAATAAATATTCATATAAAAAAAGATGAAAAGCTATTTGATGATAATGATGTGGATAGGAATGTCTTTGTCTTGACTGATATGGATGATAATCGTGCTGAAAAAAAATGCAATACACTGTAAAGATATATGTGATTAAATGTAATATAAAAATTATGATGAAAATAAGTAAAATTAAATAAATTTTTTAAAAAAATCAACATAGGAACAAAATAATTATTGGTTGATTATAACATATATGATGTTATCTTTAACTGGACTCATATACAGTGTATTCACACCAGGAAAATTCATTTTAAAAGTTGTAATGATATACAGTGATTGAATATATAAAATAAATAAATAAATAAATAAATAAATATTTTTTAAAAATTGTTTTCAGAATAGAGGAGAAGAGACTGCAGCATGTTCATTGTCTCTAGAGGGTGATTTCTCACTTTCCCGCTGTCTCAGGCAAGCACACGTGCCCTATGGCAAAAATCCTAAAATAAATAAATAAGAAATGCCCTGACTTTGCCACATCCATCACCTCACTTTCCTCAGACAGAGAAAGCCTTATGAGGAGCCCTTGCACCAGACTATCTATCCCATTTTCTGTATGTTTTTCATCTCCTGTCTCATTTTTAAAATTGTATCACACTGTCTCTTCAAAACTGGACCCTTTCCTAGAGTGGTCGACAAAGAACTATTGATTTATTCATTTGCATTAAGATTCAGGTCCGTATCTGATTAAACTGAGACCACTCAAACTTACACAGAGCGGACTGATATTTTACTCGTTTCCTAAAGGACAATCACATTGCTCACATAATCAACACCATATGCATATCGCCAAATGTATATATAAGTAATATGCTTTTATAATATTTAAATTAAATGGGAAGTTTATTCAACCCTTCTCCAGTGCATTTCCTTTTTAAAAAAAGAAATAGTGTTTTTTTTATTAAACTCTGTTCATTCTTACTGATTCCTCTGTAGCAATTTATAATATCAAGTACCTTACTAAAATATCAAGAGAAATTATAAAAATGCCACTTCCCAATATGTGTAACAATATTAAGGAACTATGCAGGAAGTCACGATTTATTTCATCCTAAGTTTTCTCAGTAAATATAGAAACATAGGAATTACACAGAGTTTTTGTAAATAACTATTTTATTCAATCCTATTCATCATTGTTATATTTTAATTTGACCAGAGAGAGAGAGACACCATGAGGGGGAAAGTAAGATAGCAAACTGCCAGGTTCTGGATTCAGACCATGATCAGCCACATAGGAGCCCAGCACCTTAACCATCACGCCACCTGCTGGCCTCTTAAAGAGTTTTTAATCTTATAGCATGAAAAATAAAACTGTTCCCTTGATATTAAAATTAATTTTGTTAGTAAGAACCTATAAAATTGTTTTTTCTTCTTCGGGTGAAACAGAATTTATTTATAAGGAAACACTGCCAACTCACAGAATTCTTTCCTGAAGCATAATTCTTAGAATTCAAGGCTGGATAATCTCATGACCAGTCCTTTGAAGGCGAATTAGCACGAGTTTTATTTACATACAAAATGGTGCCAGTCCATGTCCATGCGACAACACTTCTCCAAGGCGGTCAGCGCTCGATGGAGCATCCAACACTGCATGGACACGATGCACTTGACAGGTGCAAAGCACTCACTAAGCAGAAAAAGGGCAACTTCCTGGAAGTGCAAGGGAACAGGGGCTTGGCTGAACACTGAGTTGGCTGACACTTCAAGGGCTTTTTGGATCTAAGAGTTCTGCTTCACTGAAAGTTACAAACTTGTTTGCTGCTGTTGTGCTGAAGCAGTACAGCTCAGTGGTTGAAAGCACAAACCCAAAAGCCACTGTCTGAGTTAGCAGCCTGCTTCTCCCACTAACCGGATGGCCTTGTTGATACTCACCTAATATATTATTTACATTTTTACCAGGGACATCAGGTAAATTCATTAGCCTTCTTAAATGACAGGCTCTATCAGCCTGTCTGTGGCTTTGTGGGACATTGAGGTTTGTCCCCAACTTCCAAACCACAGTGCAGTGGTCAGGGCACACATTCTGGTGCCACCTTCCAGGCTCTGCCGCACTGACCACGTGCTCAGTCACTCAGCGCTTCTGTGCCTCAGTGTCACCTGTAAAACTGGGATGATGACATCACTTTTCTCACTAGAACTGCTGAATTAAAGAAGTTAACAGCTGCAAAGGATTGAGGATGGGCTGGCACGTAGACATTGCTTCACAGACATCAGTTGCGGAGACAGACAAATTTGACTCTCAGTAAAATAAAAATATTCCATAGGCAGCCACATGAGGCTACATCTGAACAAAAATGGAGAACCACAGCTTGAGGGCTTGACTCAGAAACAAATAAAATCAGGCTGAAATGAACATTTGACATAGTCATGGATCAACTTTTTTCCGATATTGCTAATAATGTATCAGGATCAATAACAGAAGATTCCATCTTAAGATGAGTCATTCTTATTCTTTTGCAAAATAGGGGTTCTTAATTCTCAGAGGAGGAAAAACTGTCTCAAAGAAGTAAGACTTATAAATATGAGCTGATTGCAAAGCTTAAAAATAGGTTTTTAGGGGCCAGCCGGTGGCCTGGTGGTTAAAGGCACTTGATTCCCACATGGCTGACCACAGGTCGAGTTCTGGACCTGGTGGCTCGCTTTCTTGCTTTCCCTTGCTCTCTTTCTCTGTCTCTCTGGTCAAGTTTAAAAATAATATAACAAATGGAATTAAATAAATAATTCTTTTAAAAAAGAGGTTTGCATTTGCTAAGACTTTCTCCAATGAGCTACCAATGAAGAGCATCTGGGTGTATAGGATTTTCTTATTGAAAATTACTCAGTCCTTCCAATAAGCATGGGTTAAAAACCATACAGATATGACATCTCCTCTTTCAAGAAACTCACTCGTTATCTATCTTTGCTCTCTGTACTTCTATGCTATCAAGTCTTTCAGTTCCCACCACAGTGTGGACATTCGGAAAAAATGATTAACAGACACTAGAAGATATCTAAGCAAGGTAAATAGGTCATGAAACTGAGTACACAACTGGATAGAAAAGTGGAGTTGCCAGTCAAATAAATATATCAAAAAAAAAAAAAAGGAAAAGAAGAACTAGTAGAATATAGAAAATGCACAACATAATGTAATGTTCTTTGTTGAACTTGATGAATAAGTTAATATCCTTGATTTGATTATAGCACTGCATGAATGCTTTAAAAACTATACCCCACAAAGATGTACAATAAAGTATAAATAAGAAATTATAAAATTAGTTAATTAGTTTTAAAAATAAACTCTCCGGGTCAGTCAGCCAACGCCATTGCATATGTTCCAAATTTTAAAAAAAGACTTTTTCTAAAGTAATTTAGAAACGTACATGTGTTTCTATGTATCTGTATCTATCCAGACACACATACATGTAAAACTTCCTTAAAATGTTGACCTGTCATGTCAACATTCATGCACTTTGTAGCAAGTAAGTTACATCTCAGTAAGAAAGAAAAAAAGATGCTAATAAAAGGGATTACTATAGCTTGCACCTGAAAAACCAGCGGGGCCTGTGTTCTCATGGACTTCATCCCAAATGAGCTGTACCTGGCCTGTGTGCCTGCACCGTGTCTGTCCTGTCACCACAAGCCAAGGGAGCACAGCTACAGGGGGTTTTGGGAGGATGCCGGCACTGGACAAAGTGACCCCAACAGCCCAGAGACTTCCTTTGAACAACAAAGTAGTGGGTTCTGGAATTGCCTTAACTGATGTGGAGCTTCCTAGCCTTGAAGAAGCATATACGTGGGGTATGAGAGAAAAAGCCCCATTAAAGAGGATTCCAGCATGTCTCCCTTACGTATCTGGAGACAGAGAACTGATGTTATCAAAATGAAAAAGGTTGAATAAGGAAGTCTCTATCTGGAGAAAGGTTTGTAAATTCAATTTTGGAATATCGGTTAAATATCCAAGGGGAGAGCAAGATTCTGGATCTAAATAGTACCTCTAAGACGACATTCTACTATGTTCTTGTGCCCAACTCCTCCTCTAACACTGTGTGCCCTATCATTTGGATATGATCACTTCGACTCTGCTATGTCAGATACAAAATAAGCTACTTCCATTGCACACCATAGTGCGATAGAGAGCCTCCTGCTTCCCTAACACTGGCCATGACCTTAGCAGAGGTGAACTGACTTTATCTGTTCCAGTTATCTACCGCTGCATAACAAACAACTCCCAATTGAGTGGCTTCACTCAGCCATGGTTAATTCTATCTCACAACTTTGCAGGTTAGGAATTGAGAAGGAAGAGTCCTTTGTTCCATGTGATAAGGCTGAATGTCAGCTGCCTGAACTCAGCTGGAGGCTGAGCTGGTCTGGATGGTCCCAGACAGCTGCACTCATACATCTGGCACCTCATGGGGTGGCTGGAAGAAGGGGCTCAGGACAGTTGGAACAGAGATCTTAAAACCTGGTGATCTCAGAGTGGTCACACACAGAGCAGCTCCAGCTCTGAGAGAAAGACAGAGCTACAGAGGACAAGAAAAGCTACATGCCTCTTCTGACCTAGCCACAGCCCTCAGGCAGTTTATATTACACGAGGAAAACAGACAACAACCAAAAAGAAAAAAAAATGCATGGGCTATTTCCAACAATAATGAGTACCAAGAAAGAAAATAAAACAAAATTAGAGAACTGTGTGCAGAATGAACTTCCAAAGAGCTGTCTACATGTGTCATCTCTGTGCTCAAAATCTCCAGGGGCATCTGTGTATCTACCAGGTAAAACACAGACTTACTTTGGTGTCATCGAAGACACACTAAAATACAGCAACCAGAACAGAGAACTCAAGACCATGCCTTTTGTTCTCCACAGTGACTTTTCTTTGCAGCTTGTTGCTGTTGTGTCCTTCTGTCCTTCCTTCTTGTCACTGTTTGCCTTTGAAAGTTCTGTCTCCATGGAACACATGTAGGTCTTCAACTTAATGTGATCTCTTCCTCCTTTGAACTCCCGTAGACTTTTCTCAGCTGTGGAGGTAAAGACTTTTCCTTTCTTTACTGTTATAATAGAGATATTTACTTACTTTGCGAATTCTTGTGTGGGCTCCCAGCCCAAAGCCATCATGTGACAGACCGACTCTACAGATTCAAGGTGAAGTGGCTGAGCTTCAGAATAGACTGATCTGGGTCTAAGCCTAGGCCCCATCAACAAAGAGCTTTATGTTTCTGAGACTGATATATAACCTCCTTGGGCAACAGTTCCCTCAAGTGTCAATAAGGTACATAAGACTAATTACTTCCTAAGGGCAAAATGAAACACACCCAGGCGTGTAACATGCTGCTCCCTGCACCACCTGCATGACCAAATCATTCTCCCTGCCATCTTTGTCATGAACACCAAATAAATCCTTCCTGAATGAGGGACAGCATTTGAATGGATGTGCTTTTAGGAGTTCATACCATGGGGGAAACCACAAATCAGCATATAAAAAGCCTGTTTCAAGTACCAATTACAGAAGCATGTTTCTTTAATTTTTTTTTAATTAAAAAACACTACTTGCTTTGACTATGAGGGAAGCATTAGCCAGCTCCAAACAAAAAGTTGAATTTAAATCTTAAGGTCATGGGTAGCCTCACTGGTCGTTGTCACAAGGCACCCCACAGTATGTCCCTTCTGACCCATCTCTGTAATTCATCCCTTCTTTCCAGAGAAAGGGATGAATTTGCTACATGCTGTCCCCTTCAACACCTGGATGTCTGCAGCAGCCTCAGCCAGAGCTGCCCCATGAATGAGAAGGGCCAGAGATAAGCAAACGTCCTTACCGTCTGTGTTTAATCCACACACATGATCGAGTAGCGAAACCTGCTTAGTAAAGACTTGCCCTTTAGGGAACCACCAGTTAGCGTAATGGCTATGTCACTGGACTCCCACGTAGTCGATCGTGGTTCGCGTCCCGGACCTGGTGGCTTAAAACTCACGCCGGGCACATGTGCGTGCGTGCCCAAGATTCGGAGAGGAGAATGGAGGAGAAGGGATTGCAGCGTGGCCATCCCCCCTGGGGGGTGATTTCTCACTTTCTGTCTCTAATGTCTCTGTCTGTCTGGCAAGCACACGCGCCCTACAGCAAAAATCTCTCAAAAAAAAAAAAAAAAAGACTTGCCCTTTACATCTCCAATGCGTACCTGATGCTGAAAAAACTACTAAAAATACACTGAAGAAAATTTCATCAATGTGGTGATTCAAAAGGCACTCCAGAATCTTTTAGTATTCTTGGTATTAGCTTCCACCCATTACTAATATAGTATTACAATTTTTCATTAATAAAGTGAAAATAATTTGAATTTCTGATAGCTACATTTGACCATCTGCATTTTTTTAATATTGAGGGAAATATTTCCTGTAAGAGATATGAAGTGTCAAATACATTATGCATTAACTTTAGTAAATGTAAATAAAACAGCAATATTTGGAATGCCATTTAATCAAGAAATTAAAGCTTGGCAACTGACCTAGTATTATCAATCAGGAGTTGAAAAACACAATTTGGAGGCTGACATGTTTGTTACTTTCATCTGCCAGTATTTTTTAAACATTTCCATTAATTAGTACGTGAGATGTATGACTCTCTTCCAAGTGTTATTCAACTGCTACTTGAAAATAATAAGGTTAGGCATGCCACGATACAGTGTTTGGGTTCTTATGCTGTTGGTAATTAAAACACATTAGGCCTAGTGGAACACTTGGGTGGTGTTCTGCAGACAATCCATGCTGCTCCATTAGTCAACCTGAGCTATTTAAAGGAGAAACAGTGAGTGGCAAAAGTCTGCGATTGAAACGTGCAGACATTATGAACCCGCAGACAGGAAAAGCAGCTTTATTTCCCATATCCATTCTGACTTCTCACCTACAGATAAAACTATAGACAAGGAAGTGGCCAGCCCTCCACTCTGGAGATTCTGACAAGGTTCTGAATGGCAAAGATGTTAGAAGACTTTCCATTGAAGGCCTTTCCATGACCATGGACACTAAAATATGAGAGGTGGATTTAAATAATGTATGTGAGTACCAATCACCTAATATTTCAACATGAATTTTGAAATAACACAAAATTTTTAAAGTGATTGAAATAGTATAAGCAGCGTTCATTACTAAATAAATTCACAACAAGGGTAAATGCAAAGATTCATCTAATAAATTCCTACTCCAAAACTATAAGGAAATCTATATCCATTAAGACCAACATACAAAGGAATAACTCAATAAAATTCCCAAACCTTTGTATAAACATGGTTTGATTAGCTCGGAAGCTACATCTAACTCTGAAACATGCCCATCACATACATGTGGAAACATAACCACAGCTTCAAGAAAGATTATAAAATATGCGAAAGCTATGGGAAGGCAAAATTTTGCGCTCGATGATTGTGCTATTCTGAACGTAACTGAGAGGTTGCGCGTTGACACGTGTCACAACGGGCACCCACAGCTCCACATTCAGACTGTTCTCTGAAGACAAAAGAGCAATGAGCACTGGAGCAGAGCTTGCCAGGGGTTGCCAGTATCAATTCTTGCCTCCCAGCAAAGGAAAAAGCCCTTAATTCCTTGCTAACCCGGCAAAGGACCACATTTCCTCTTCAGGTAGATGCACTCATGTGCCTAAATCCAGCCAATGAGAGGCAGGCAGATAGGTCCAAAGATTTCTCCAAGTTTCTCTGAAAATGGAAAGAGCACTTTCCTCCCAGGTGGACATCTTGTTGTGGCCTCAGAGCAAGCTGCCCCTGAGACCCTGATGGGACTGGGGTGGGGGCACTAGGGGCAGCTAGGAGCCAGGCCTCTGCTGGCACTGAGAATCTTACCTACCAGCTCTGGACTCCTAACTGTGCACTTCCCCGAAGAGTAACAGAGACAAATTTCCCTCCTATAATACACAAGTATGACTGAGATTTCTTTTTTTCTTTTAAATGTAGTGAGTCTTAATCCTAAATGATAGAGGTAATACTTGAATAAAGAACCTAAAGTGCCCACTGGCATTCCAGACCACTCCTGTCACCATGTCCGGCTCCTTCCAGCTCTCCTTCCAGAAGAAGAGAAGCAGCGGACACTGTAACAGTTCCTGCAGTTACTACAAACCAGCAGGGAGCATGGGGCAACACAACATTCTGCTGTGTTGGAGCCACAAGGGAAGTTCCCAGGTGCCCACCCTGGCGTGCCAGGCACACACATGTCCCTGTGACCCTTGATGGCTGACACTGTGGTGGGTCACAGCAGGGAGACCCTATTGTGGGTGCTAATCTCTGTCCTTTCTCTCTCACTCATGGAAGAAATAATTAATTAAAATAATCATGGGAGGCATTTTTAATCATTAGTTTCTACAGAATCCCATCAGAAATGTGGACTCTCATAAAGGAAGCCATTGCTACAACATAAATAAATAAATTAGTAAATATATGTATGGGTAAAATAGTTTATGTACAAAAAGAAAAAAAATCACCATCAAGTGAACCTATTTTAGACTCTTTTTGACAGTTATTTTAAAGACATGCCATAATTACTTAGCTAGCATGTTCCTAGGACACTGTTGAGTATAAGCTTCTAAAGATTATAATTCAAGGGTTCTAATAATAGTGCTGACTAATTACATATAAATTTTAAATTAAGAAGATAAGACCACAATAAAAAAGTCAAGTAAAGGGCCAGCAGGTGGGTGGTAGTTGAGGTGCTGGATTCCAACATGGCTGACCATGGTTCAAATTCCAGACCTAGTGGCTTGCTTTATCTCTCTCCCTATCTCTCTCTCTCTCTCTCTCTCTCTCTCTCTGGTGAGCATGCATACCCTCTAACAAATTAAAAAATGATGATGATAATAAAATAAAATTTTAGTCTTTAAAAAAAAAGTCAAGTAAATGTTTTCAGTATTCTTAGTACTGTGTATATAGTGTCCCTGCTAATCAATTAAGTAGAATTTTAGAACGTAAAGAGTCCAGTGGATGTAATGGAATTATATCTTCATTTTGCAGAGAAAAAGAAATTACCTCTTAAACCTCTATGAATACTGCATTCAAGTTAGCTGACTTATTAATATTACATGCTGTTAATATGTGCCATGTCTAGAGTTTTCAGTTTATTTTTCAATCACATTCCTAAATAAGTTAAACTAATAACTATAGCCCATTTTATTTTGGGGTTAAAGCAAGAACCTCAATGACAGTTCTCAATACTATTCTTAGACAAATAATGTAAGCATTTCATTTATGAAATGCTTGCTTTCAGTGTATCTCCCCAAAATTCAAGTAATGAAATATTGAAAGCAAAAGTAATGGCATTAAAAGGTTGAAAACTTAATCGGACTATGGAATTAAGAACTGAAACCTGTAGGAGGTGATTAGGACAAAGATCATCACGGAAGGGCCCCATGACTGAATTTTAGTGAGTATAAGGAGGGAGAGTAAGACAGACACACGGACACAGACCAGTCCACTCTCACTTCTCCATGCCCTCCGCCATGTTATTCACCAGAAAGAAGACCCTCACCAGATGTGGCCCTTGGACCTTGGACTTCCAAACTGTAAACTGAACAAATTTCCATTCTTTTTAAATTACCCAGATCCTGGCATTTCGAATATTTGCAGCACAATGAGCTAGAACATTGTTACTAGAAAAGACCACCTGCTCAGAGGATAAATTTCATAGTCTTCAAAACATGAGCTACAGGTTTGAGGTGGTCTATCAAAATAGAAAATAACGACATTTGCATTAGATCTACACATTTATGGAAGCAAAAACCAGTGTCAAAGCATTTCCTGCTCTTCCTGTCTGCTTAGAGTTGTGTGGACTGTGGACCAGCACTGTTCACTCTGCTCCATCTTTGCCCGGGGGGGCCAAGGACAGTGCTGGTCCCCAGTGAAAAAACATACTGAGTAACCCTTAATCCTGGAGAAAGCAGACGTATGTGAGGAAGATCTGAGCCTGTCTACATCCCAGAATAAGAACCAGCTGAGATCCATCACCCACAGACCTGAGTGAGAACATCTTCATGATTTAAGCCATTGAGCTTGGGGTGATTGGTTTTGCAATGTCACTGGGGCAATGGCTGACTGATACATTTCTCAAAGCCACTCTGACCATCTCCTGGAGCACAGGTCTTAATAAGCAGCCCTCAACCAGCTTCAGGTCTGTGACTGAACACTACTTTTTCTTTTTCTTTTTCTTTTTTTTTTTTTAAGAGAGATTTTTGCTATAGGGCAAATATGCATACTGGAGAGACAGAGAGACAGAAAGCGAGAAATCCCCCCAGTGACACACGGCCACAATCCCTTCTCCTCCATTCTCCTCTCAGGACCTTAGGCATGCATGCACATGCACCTGGCATGAGTTTCAAGCCTTGGGTCTGGGACATGAACTGTGGTCAGTCATGTGGGGGTTCAGCCATGTAACCATTATGCAATCTACTGAACACCTCTTTTCAAGCTACCTTGAACCAACCTCACCTTTCCCAAATGTCCTACATGTTCTTTGCTTTTGTGCATGAAGTCTTAGGTAAACAGTTTTCACCACATTTTCTTGCCTTCTGTGATTGCTTTGTAATTGTCTGATAATGGAGTTATCTATGTTGTATTTTATCAAGCTACCTGAGGGAATAAATTTTTTGTTATTCTTCTTTTACAGAGCCATATGTTAGACATAAAGTTGTTTAACAAGCTGGCTGGAATTGATTCCACCTGTGAATTAGGGTGCTGAAGTTCTGAGAAGACTGACAGTCCCAAAGAATCTGTTTCTTATTTCTCTAAACATATATTGGGGGAAAAAAATAAAAGGTCACTTCTAAAAATATGGATTATGTGTGCATTGAAAACATCTGATCATGATTTGCAGTTCACTGCTTTAATTCCACATTAGCAAGTTATCAGAAAATGCAGGTAAATACTGTTTCCTCATTATGCCATATTACCGTATAAAACTATTCATTGCATCAATAATTTAAAGTAAAAATGAACTACATGACCTGTTCAAAACAGCTATAGTTGTTGTAAGTAAGATAAAGGACCATCTATTTAATAGTGCAAAGCTCATTAATCAAGAATATTGTTTGTCCTACTCTCGTTCTATCCCTGTACTCACCACAAACACCCTCCTGATGTAAACAACAGCAAGAGCCCACCCGAGTCCACAGGTGAGTAAAGTCCATTTACAGCCATCACCCTCCTCGCTTAGTTCCCTGAGGACTAGCAGCTCTGTAAAACCAAGGAGCCTCTTCACACAGCGTGAGGGTCGTCACTTAGAATACATTTGAGAGATCACATAGGAAGTCCAGAGCCAAAAGTGAGGAAGCTGTGCTTGAAACAAAAAGGCATATTTCACTTATTTCTACCCCCTTCATTTCATATGCTGTCATCAGCCAAATCCTGAGGTGTGTGACTTTTGCAAACACAGTGTTCTTGCTGATTACAGGATGACCTGGTTATTTTCTGCTATAGGGTATGTGCACTTGCTAGAAAGACAGAGAGAGGGAAAGTGAGAAAGCGCCCCCTCAGGGGTGGGAGTCAAACCACAATCCCTTCTCCTCCTTCTCTCTGTCCTTTCTGGATTTGGGGCGCACGCACGCACACACACACACACACACACGCGCGCACGCCTGGTGTTTTCTTGAGCCATGGAGTCAAGGACTCCAATGGTGCAGTTGGTCGGGCGGGATCTAGCTGCCTTAACCATCAAGTCACAGAACCGCTTCTGGATGACTGTAATTTCAACCCACTGCATCCTGTTTCATCCATTGTGCCTTCTCAGCATCAGAGAAAAATCAGAAAGCCATTCAATCACAGTTTTTGATCTGAATGGATTACAGGAGGAAAAGTCAGAATTTCTTAGCCCAGAAATCACCCAGCTTCTTCCCGATCCCCAGGTGTGGTGGACTGCATGAAAGCAGTGCCCCTCACTGTGCCTCCTCCTTTAGGGTAGGGCCTTGTCTCTCCTTCCAAGCTGGGCTGACTGTGGATCTTGGGACAGTTAAGAGAAAATGACAGAGAGGCTGCTCCTGGAATGTTCCTGCTGTTGTCTAGGAATCTAGTGCAGGAGCCTGGAGTAGCCTGGGCACAGAGAAGGAGAAAGACCATGAAGGAGACAGACAGGCTCCATGACTGAGGGTCCCACAAGCTCCAGGTCCAGACACACAGAGAATGAGCCAAGACCAGAAATACCACCAGGCAGAGCCCACATGTTTGCTGGGGGGGGTCTGTTACCCTGCCAAAGCTAACCAAGACCCAGGTTTTCCTGCATCCAAATTGCAGCATTATTCAGGATTACTCAGACATGGAACCAACCCAATGTCCACAAACAGATGAACGGGTTGAAAAGTGTGGCACATATACTCCATGGAATACTATGCAGCCATAAAGAACAACAGGGCCCCAGAATTTGATAGAAAGTGGATGAATATGGAAGATTTGTTGCTGAGTGAAGCAAGTCAGGCTATGAAAGAGAGACACTGTATGTCTCCACTTAACATATACCACTGTCCGCACACTATGGTAGAGACGGAAAGACCGGAGGACATAAAACCATTAAAAATTAATGTGGACACTGGGGACAAAGTGGAAGGAGAGTGAGAGAGAGGAAGAGTGTAGGAAAGGAAATTTGGTGAAAAAAATAGAGAGGTAAGACACATGGGACACAAATATGGTTTCTCATCTGTTGATGAGGATGTGTATATTCCCAACTGGACTGGACTGAGGTGTAAATCATGCTAGGTAAAGTCTCTTTACAATCTAGATGATGTACAGTGATTAAATGTATAAATAATAATAATAATAAATTTTTTAAATTTTTTATAAAAGAACTCTAATGAGAACAATCTGACCAAGTGTTGAGTCATAGAGATCTGTTTGAGGAATGCTCAGTTAGGAGAATGAACATATTTCTTTTAAAATCCAGTTAGACCAGGGAGTCCTATCCATAAGAAAAAAATGAATTATACTTATTACACAGACACGCTGGGGAAAATGAGACATTTGAAAACAATAGATTACTCTACCCAGGGCTATCAACACTTCATGAATTAACCCCAAGATAACATTTTATGGTTGTATTTGAAACTAGAGCATTTTTTTAACCATGTAAAAAAATATGAGCCATATTAAAATATTACTGCAGGAGTAAACAGTGTTCCCGTAAACTATTAATATTTAAATTTTTAAATCACAGCAAGCAGAGTAGTTATTTCTGTAAGCCCGATCGTAATAATTCAAATAGTATTCACGTGGCTGGTGCCATCCATGGCTTACGGAGTGTACACATTTTCATCTCAAATGTCTTACTCCAGTAACTTAAATATATTTGCATTCTCTGAAGCACTGAGTTTTACTGACAGTAATTCCTGATGTTTCTCAAGCACATGAAGCTCTTTCCATCCAGTCTCCCCCAATCTATGCATTTAACAAATCATCCCTGCACGCTGAATCCCTATAGGGAATCAACTCTTCAAGGTAGATTCATTTTATTCAAATTAATCATTTATAACTTAGAAAACGGGCTTTTATTCTTTAAAGGACAGTACTGTGTTTTGTTTTCATTTCAAATTAATGACTAACGCTCCAATTTAAGGCCATTTAAAATTTCATCATTTTGTAAACTGTTATCTAGCGAGTGATTCCAAAGCAAATACTATGTTCAGGTAATAAGATTCCTCTCCTTCCCACAAAATCTATAAAATATTTAATATCAAGCCCATAGTTGTTAAAGATGGAAGTAGCAGATAAAAGTTTTATTTGTTTTTCATAATGTAGTGGTTCTATGCTGCTCAAGAGAAGCTGGGTCCTACAAAGTGACTGAGGTTTGACTCTCTGGCCTGGCCAGCCTGAAGCATGTCAGGTGTGTGCACGAGCAGCCACGGTCCTATGGGCTGCAGGGCTGGAGAAGGGGGATCAGGCTGTGACCAGACCCTGTAGAAGGTGCTTCTCTCTCTCTCATATGGCACACACATGATCTATTACAAATAAATTATTTTTATTTCTTTTACACAAAGAAGTTTTAGGGCCAGCCCATGGTCTTGTAGCTGAATCCTACAAGGCAAACCATGTGGTATGAGTCCTGGATCCAGTGGCTTGAGAACCATGTTGAGCAAGTATTCCTATGTGCCCCAAATCCTGAAAGGAGGGAGGAAGGGAGGAGAGGAATGTGGCATGACCAGACTCCCTGGGCAGGTGCGCTCTCCTCCCCACTTCTCTGTCTGTCTCTCTCTCTCTGCAAGTGCACACACCCTCTAGCTAATTTTCTTTTTCAACTATTTATTTAAACTGTTATTCTAACTAAAAGTTTCCTAGTCACTTACATAATGTATATATTATATAATACAATATTAAGATATTATTACATTATAATAATAATGATGTAATAGCTTATAACACATTATTATAAATATGATCAATTTTATATTATAATACATTACAATAATGTGTTTTGTATGTATAAGTTATACACAATATGCACATTATATTATATGTGAAAAAATATTTTGTAAGTTACACACAGGGTCTTGAGAAGTTCATTAAAATGCATATTTTAAAAAAAACTATAATAAAAAAATAAACTCCTGGGGCCAGCAGGTGGTGTGGTGGATAAGGGTGCTGGATTCTCACATAGTCAACCATGGTTCAAGTACCGGACCTGGTGGCTTGCTTTCTCACTTCCTCTTTCTCTCTCTCTCTCTCGTCAAATTAAAAAAGAAAAACTAACAATAAAATAATTCTTTTTAAAAAATAAATAAACTCCTACCTTAATTCTATTTTTCCATAAACTTATTGACATCCCCTAATATTATATATTTATATATGTTAGTATATTATACAATGTCTTAAAACTTGCATACTATCTAAGCTTGTAATTTGTCTTTCAATTGAATTTATAGTCACATAATTTTGGGGGACTTTTGACTCAAATGTCCATAAAATGTTTTCATCAGTGACATTGCACATTTTAGTGGGCTAACATGCGATTACTGATCTCTCCCCTCAGTTTTTGACATCTAAAACAACTGACGACAGGAGAAGTCTGGCATCTCTTCACCTGCAAAACGTCAGCAGTGACAAACACATGGGCTGACTGGTAGCTCTCAACTACTTTACTCTCTTGCTTCCATTTTACTCTCCAATAAACCTCCAGTACATTGGGCCCCTCAACATCAGAGTATAAGAAAGACAATAGCGTGGTTGAAGTTCCTCTGGGGAACAATGAATGGGCTCATATTTCTTTACTTTTTAAAATTACTTTAAATTTTTATGTTAATTTACTTATTTCCCCATGAGTGAGAGAGAGAGAGAGAGAGAGAGAAACCCGGATGGGGACTTAATGTTGCGACTCACCCCAGCCTCAGCCAGCCCCAGAGCACGGGCACATGTGTGCTGCAGAACTCAAGGAGGTCTCCAGTCTTGAACCCAGAACTTCCCATGTGGGCCTGCCCCCCAGGGCTTTACATCCAAGACTGTGCCCTCGTTGGCCCATACTTCCCATCATAGTGTGAAAGCCAAAACTCTTTGCAGCGCTGTTTGGAAGCATACTCTAGAACTTTACCAGTACTCTTTTGAACCAGCAATTCCTCTATTCATGATGGACAATAAGAAACGACTACAAAAGGCACAAAATATGCTCTATGTATAAGGGTGATTTATCATAACATAATAGTAATAACGAAAACTATCAAATGCTAAGAGTTAGGGAGATTGTGCAGGAAATTAAACAAATGCTTATGAAGAATTTTAAACACAAATGGGAAGGACAAGCTACTAAATTGAAGACAGAATACGAGTTTGTGTAGACGTCGCTGCAGAGAATCATCACACGGAAACTGTAAACAAGTAGGCTGTCCACGCGGCCAGTTGCTATGCTATGTCAATTTTGTTTTCTTCACTGCATGTTAACTAATGTTCTTTCATCCTATTGTACTTGCCATGAAATACATTCTTTCACAACCTTCTGTGAATGAATACCTCTCCTGCGTCAGTCTTTTGCCAGATAATGTGAAAACAGAGACATTCACCAGTATTTGAAAGGGGTGGATAAAAACCCGCGGGGGAGGGGACATACTGCAAAGCAGGAATCAAGGCGAAATTCATACCTCAGATTTTAAAATATTTAAAAACTGTTTCCTCCATCGGGAATTGAAAACTACATCGAGCTGGCTATTTTCAAAGTGGGAAGTCAATTACCTTTTCCCCCCAGCTCCTGTAGTCAGTTATTATGTATCTCCACAGGGGAATAAAGATTTGCCACTTTAGTTTTATTTATTTCTTTGCTATTCCCATTCAGTAGCAGAGCCACATTCAGGAGCAGCCTGTTTGTGTGGTCCGTTTTGTGTTGCAACACCTCGCTGATAGAGGCTGTGCAGGAAACGGGAAGAACGAGGCTCACTTCGGTTGCCCCAGATCTAACAGCACCCCCAAAGACATGGAAGACACGTTGGAAGCACTCATTGAGGAAGTATGGTTTTGTTTTTCAGCCCATTTGGGGAGCAACGTTCAGTTGTTTGGGGATAGAAAGAGTGCAGCAATGGGCTGGTTCCATGAGTCTAGAACTTGAGAAGATCACAGTTAGTAGCAAATGAACCACCCCAACACAAGACCCAAGACTGTTACAGGCCTTAGACAGAAGCCAATCAGAGATGTGGCTAAATGGAGGGTCACTGATGGAGAATCTGCTTGCTCCAGGAACTCTGGGCACAAGGGAAAAGGGCAGGCACTGTGACCTGATCCCACCTAGTCCAGCATGCCTGGACACTCTGCATCTCTGAGCTCCTCTCCTGCACCCCTTGAGACAAGTAGGGCAGAATACTTAAACGCCCATTTAAAAGAACTCCCAGGTGTCCACAGGCAGGACACAGGATCTATGCATAAGAGAGGCCAGGTGAGCAGGGGCTAAGGATAAAGGATCAGCCAGGAGGGGCTCAGAGGCCTTGGAGGGTCATCCCTGACCCCATGTCTGCACTCACCTCCAAGAAGCTCTTCCACTCCATCTCCCTATGGTGAGAAGCCTCAGGCCCTCTTGGAAAAACCCAGGTGGTCCTGTTCCTGAAGAGACCTCTCCCCAGGTTCCACTCCTGGCCTTCCAAACCACCTTTCTCTTCATCTACCACCCACCAAGTACCCCCTCAGGTCAACTGTGAGTGTGAGGGTTTTTTCCTAAAGTACAGAACAATACCATTATCTTCTCATAGCTCTGGGAAGCCCCCTCTCTGGGCTCCAGCCCCCCCAACTCTGGCCGATGTCTTTCCCACTTTAGGAAGATGCTAAGACCCCCCTCACCCTCTTCATTATGCAGATGGAGTAGTTCCCTACTGCATACTTACTTATGAGCATACCGACTAGAAGATATATAGAGTAGAAAGCCAAAATCCAAACATAACATGAGAGTGAGGAAACTTACCCTGGGTCAGCACAGATCTGGCAGCGGCTGGCCCAATCATTGCTTCCTCCTGGAGCAGACCTCTGGAAGTGAGGGTCCCTGGAGACTTACTCCCCACTGTTCGGGATTCTGCTATGTGCCCCCTTGTTTTGGGAGCAGAAATGGCCATGGTCAGTCTGGATCGCAGGCAGTTAAACCACAGTGTGCAGGACTATCCATGCCAGAGACAGCAAAGCCCGAGTTGGGACAGAGAGAGCCATAGTGGTGACAGAGTCCAGGCAGACTACCGCTCAGAGCATTTGTTCCCATGAGCAGGCCTAGAGGGTCCCCCAGAACAGCTTTAGAGCCAGAGTCACGTCTGAGCAAGGTCTGGAAGGGGCACTGGGTCTACTCGACCTTAACATGCAAACTCGACAGCCGGCAAGGGCGATGGGAGAGGACACAAACATGCAGTCGCTGCAGCTAATAGAACAACTGGCAGAAACCCGGCAACCTTAAAAGTTCGAGGATGGAACCTTAAAGTGAGGCTGTGGGGCTGGCAGCTACTAGGTGAATTCAGCAGTATGAATAAGCATAAGGAACCAAGAGTCCAATCAAGCGGAGACTCAAGGTACGGTAGCAGAGTACTCCAAGACGGTAACAAGACAACAATGGTTCTAACTGCCAGAAAAACGATCTCCCCTCCAAAAATAAATAAATGAAGCCAAACAAAGAAGCAGCTCATATAGGAAGACTATGTAGGTATGTTGGTACACAAATGTGCGTGCATCTGCCTGTGGTCAGAGAAAGCAGAACTGAAACCAAGCATATTGACTGTATCAATAAATGCAAACAGCCCTGTCTCACCAGTTAAAAAAAAAATGTACAGACTAGAAAACAGTAACTGTGTTTTCTATATAAGGGACTCTTAAACTACCCCAGAAAGATTAAAAAGAAAAGGTTGTGAAAGGATAAACCAGCAAAAGCAATAAAATTGAACCTAGGATTATAATTTTTATAACAGATTTGTTGAAATTCAAGACAAAAGTTATTTAAAAGCAGAAGAAAAGCAGACAGTTTATAATGTGAGAAGCTACAATGAAAAATCAAAATTCTTAAATATAAGGATTAATAGATCTATGAAATTCATTTCTAAAAATGTCAAAAGGCATGTAGCAGAATTTAACAATTCTTTATAAAAGTACCAATAAAAGAGAAATTGAGGGATGCTTACATTTGAGTATAATTATGCAAATATGAAAATCACAGTCCAGATGCCAGAATCTTACTTCATGAGGAAACACTGGAGACCTTCCCACTCTAGTGAGAAAAATAACACAGGTGCCAACTGTCAGCACTACTACTGCAGAGCACAGTAGAGGTATTAGACAATGCAATCAGACAAGAGAAAGCAATTAGAGGCATAAGAATTGAGGGAAAGGAGACATAAAACTTTGTGTGCGTATAAACTGTCAGAAAATTCAAAAGTGCATTAAAAAATGTATAAACAAGAGAAGTTAATCAAATAGCAGGATATAAATTTATCAAAAAATGTATAATAATAAACTTAAGGGACCAGTAGATGATATAATGGTTGTCACTGGACTTCAACATAGTCAACTGTAGTTTGAGTCCCGGACCCAGTGGCTTAAACTCACGCGGGGCGTGTGTGCCTAAGAACCCAAGAGGAGAATGGAGAAGAAGGGATTGCGGCATGGCCATGCCCCAGGGAGTGATTTCTCGTTTTCTGTCTCTCTGTCTCTCTGTCTTTCTGGTGAGCACACGCAGCCTATAGCAAAAACCTCTCAAAAAAAAAAAAAAAAAAAAAAAAAAACTCAAAGGTCTTATTATGAGTATTAATATTCATATTTTTAAATGTTTACTAAATATAAGTACACGTATGTGTGTACATATGAATTCTGGAATTAAACAGAATAATTACTTAAGGTTGTTACAGACAGTCTGACGCAGCATAACAATTCAGTCACTGACAGACCACATAATATATGACGGTCCCCTGAGAGTACAATAGGCTACAGCATTTGAGTCCCTTATACAGAGAGCAGTTATTGTTTTCTAGTCCGTACATTTTTCAGCCTAGGTATGTAGCGGTTTGTTAAATGCATTGTGTTCAACTACAAAGTTGCCTCATGTCACATTTCTCAGGCCCCATCCCTGTCAACATCCAGTGAAGCATGACTCTACTTACATTTTAAGTGTATACTTTTTAATTTAAATAAGAATTTTAATTTTAATTTAAATAAGAAAATTACTATAAAATGTATGGCCATTTTTTTTAGTCAAAAACAGTATCTAGCTCTGGTCCCTGAAAATACCTAGAAACAATGACGAAGAGTAACGAGAGCTCCTTAATTGTCATCCCATTCCTGTTGAGGAAGGAATTATTAAGGTGTTTGAGGTTTTCTGCTCAACAGAAAACAAAGAGTCGGATAAACTCTAACGGACTGTGTCCAAGGATATAGAACTGAATGTCACGGGCTCCAACTGGTGAAAGAAGCATCGAAAATAGTGACTGCGATGGACGGAAGCACATCACATGCACAAGTCAGCGATGACGACAGCCACGAGTGTGAACCCAAAACTGATCATCACTGTGAGGAGCAGGTATAGACTCCCGACACTGAAAGTCGGCAGTTATTGAGAAAAAGTTACCGACTCTTTCTTTCCTACTCACGTTTCATTTCAGATAAAATAATTGGCCCTATTTTGTAAGTGAATGTTCTTTATAGTATTTCGAAAGAGTTAAAATTAGAGAAATAAATAACGACTCCAAGCCAAGGCAGTAAGAGATGAAACCATGAGATGCAGTGATGGCAACAGGACACGGTGGAAGGGTCAGGCTGTCCCCTTCCACATCTGCTGATCCACCTCGGCGAGGGAAAGCAGCCAGAGAGATGAACACGCTGCCCGACGCGACGCGATGCGAACACACCACCAGCAGCGGCCGCAGCCTGGCAGTGTAGCCCGCCACCACAAAGACCAACAGTGAGTCTGAATCTAATGAAGCCTTTAGAGGTGACTTTCAGTGTGCAGACGATACTCGGTACAAAAGTACCAGCTAAAAAATTCTGAGGCAGATGCAGACACATCCGTAATACAAGGCACTGGCAAGCTGAAAGACCAAACTCACTGCCGAAGGTCTCGAAAACTAGGGAGGAGGGACTGGCTTGGAAGGACAGAAACGGGAGACACCTCCGTGCAGTTCACGTGTCCCATGTAGATTCTGCCTGCATCAAGCCAAATGCAAAACAAAAGACGTTTTTAGACAGCCAGGGCGATCTGGACATCAATGGTACCCCTGCTAGCAAGATCACATGGTCAGTTTTGCCAAGTGTGGTAACGGTACACTAGTCGGTGTTCTAACCCGCGGGACGCACACCTGAGACAGATGTCTTAAAGAACAGACTGACGTAACTGGGAGTGCTGGCGAGTCTGAAATGTATGGGCAGGCTGGCAGCAAAGCGTCCTTGGGCAGGCGGAGGCAGATCTGGATAATGACAGTAAAGGCTTGCTACACTCTCCTCTCTACTTCTGGGTTTACTTGAAAATTTTCCAAATGCAAACTTTTCAAAGACAAACGTTGAATTAAAATGAAGAGGCCACTGCCACACAAGAAAACCTCTCAGAACAGAAACATCCACACCGCACAGCCTTGTTAAAATCGTTCTCTGTCACTGCTGCCACAGAGTCCGGGGTAAACAGATCTAGGAGCCTTCTGCATCCTCTCATTTTCCTCTGCTGTTGCCCGCTGGTTCTCTTCAGCAGTGCAGTAAGCCAGACCCTAGAACGCTTGAACAGCGGACTGTTTGGTACTCAGGAATTCAGGGAGCTGGTGGTAGCCCGAAATTGTAATGGGGGAGTGTCGACACCTTGGAAATCAACAGACACTGCAAATCAGGGATTTTTTTTTCTCTGAAAGGTGGCTTACCAAAATATTATTTTTCTAGTCATTCTTTATCAAGAGAATGGGTGATACATGTCTATTAACTTATCGATTGACTGATTATCTTTTTTAAAAGTGTATTGAATGTCATCGATACTTTTCGTAACATGACTCAACTGAGCATCTCCATTCAAAGGCACTAATCAATGCATGTTAGACTCTCCAGGTTAAGAATGCCAGTCACGGGAAAGTGGGTGGCGACCATCCTGGTGAGGGGATCCCATCTCCTCGTCTCCAATGCACCAGCCTCACCAAGTTGTTCTCAGATGTGGCTGGACACCTCGGAAGCTCTTGGAAGTTAAGAGCTTTCTATCTCTAAGTCACTTGATTTTTTAGGAGAGAAGAGGCATTCAAAATCTCTTCTCCCCCCCCCCCCCCAACAAAATAGGAATGTATCTCCTGGCATGTACTGCCCTCTACACCCTGACCTTAGACCCTGGCGGAGCTCAATCCCTTCAAGAGTGGAAAGCCACACCTGGTGCCTGCATCTCTGTTCCTGACCAGGTGGCCCGAGCCCCGTTCCTGTGACTTAGCATTAGGAGACAGCAGCACCTTTACTCAGGGGCTGTTGCACGACCAGCCGGCTCAGTGGCCTGGTCTCCCCTCACCCTGAACATGCCTGCTGCTTCTGCTCAGGCTCCTGGTGCAAAAATGCCCATTTTCTGGCTTATCCAATATGGTTTTAAGTCAGTATTCATTTACATATTATCAAAATACTACTTATGCCATTTTAAAAAGCATCTCCAGGGACCAGCAGTTAGTGTAATGGCTATGTTGCTGGACTCCCACATAGTCGACCGCGGTTCAAGTCCCAGACCCGGTGGCTTAAACTCACGCCAGGCATGTGTGCATGTGTGCGTGACCAAGATCCCGAGAGGAGAATGGAGGAGAAGGGATTGCGGCGTGGCCATCCCTCCTGGGGGGTGATTTCTTGCTTTCTATCTCTCTGTCTCTCTCTGTCTGGCAAGGGCATGCGCCCTATAGCAAAAACCTCCCCCCCCCCCAAAAAAAAAGCATCTCTAGCTTCCTAGAGTTTTGTCTTGTTTCTGAGAAACATCTCATAATGAAGGGTCACCAGAAACTTAGTTCTTCGTAAACAGACGTACTGCATCCCCTCCTTTAAACTAGCAGGTTGGGGGACCAGCAGTTAGTGTAATGGCTGTGTCACTGGACTCCCATGTAGTTGACCGCAGTTCGAGTCCCAGACCCGGTGGCTTAAACTCATGCCAGGTGCATGTGCATGCATGCCCAAAATCCTGAGAGGCAAATGGAGGAGAAGGGATTGTGGCATGGCCATCCCCCGTAGGGTGTGATTTCTCACTTTCTGTCTCTCTTTTTCTCTCTATTCAGCAAGTGCACATGCCCTATAGTAAAAATCTCTCTCCTCTCTTTCTCTAAAAAAAAAAAAAAAAAAAAGCCTCAGATAATAGACCTGCTTTAAAAGGCATGTTTCAGCTTTGAAAAGCTAAATAATAAGACTTTTTTTTTTAAGTAGCTTAGGTAAAATTAAAAAAAAAAAAAAAAAAAAAAAACTCGTAAGGCTTCTGTAATTAAACATGTTAGGGTGTAATCATAAAAGCTATGCCCCCCAAGCGCACATCCTCAGTGAATCATCCAGCTCCCAGTGAAAGGAAATGAAGAACATCCTGTGCCGAATGACTGCATGCAGCTTGGAGGGGGCCCCTCCTTAAGTACATAAAAAGGTGATGCGTGATGAAGACCTCTTCTTGACCGGCAGATGTTCATCTTACCTCGTTCAACAGCCTCGCCTCATCTGCTGCTTCCTGACATCAGGCCTGGTTCTCTCCACTTGTCTCCCAGGCACTGCCCTCCGCTGAGACTTGCTCACTCCCCGATCACTCCTGTGATGTGGTGTGATGTGGTCGCCGTCTACTGCTATCTCTCCCGTCACCCAGGCACTCCTACTCCTCGCAGTTCCCCTAACTCAGAGGGCTGGCCCCCTCTCTCTGCACAAAGCACCCACTCCCTCAGTGCCGTTCGGATCCCTGCAAGCCTCAGCCCGCACAGGCGTCATCAGCACCTTATTCCTCCCTTCCCGACCCGAGTACTCACCACCCTCTAAACATGTAGCTGACTGATGTGTCACAGACCGTGTCCACTCTACCTGGAGGAGGTCGGGCTCCAGAAGAACATAAGGTGCTCTCTTTAACTCCTGCTCTAACACCAAGGCCTAGCAGCAGGGACTCGGGAACTACCTGTTGAGCTGCAATGGGAACAGCAGAAAGCACAACTTCCTTCCAAAGCAAGAGGATGCCCTTCTGAGGGCAGGACTATCTGGTCTACCACCCTTCCTTTCGGAATCCTCCTGTGGGCCTTCTCGGCTGGACTGAGCTTGACATTTATGATGATGTGAGAAAGCCAGCCAGGCTGCCACGCAGATGAGATACAGAGAGTCTAAGCCGGGGTTGAACGACATGAGAATGCCAACATAGCTGCTGTCTTTACTCAAGCACAGACATTGCACAGGGCTTCAGCGAGGGAGGAGTGAGCGGAGCACCTGAGCTACTCTGCCAAGAGCTGGAAGGACAGAGGAAGGGAAGGCGTGTTCTGAGTTGTGTGTTTCACTCCAACTCTGCACACCCCCGTCCCTTCTGCGCACGTGTATACCCTTCCTGCGCTTGCTGACTTCAGCACGTTCATTTTTCTAAAAGAAACACTGTTCAAAATTCTAATTAAAAATTAACCCAAATGTAGCTCAGGCCATGAGATCAGCAGCTTTATTATTCAACAGCTGAACCAAGGAGCAGCTTCATATTCATAGTTCAGGAACAGATGCCCGGGACACTGGCGAGTTTCTCGCAATTACTATTTACGGAGCCCCATCCCTACGAGCCAGGCACCATGCTAAAAGCCATCTTTCCCCACAGCCCTCTGAGCTGCTGCTGTGTGATTCTGATTTTATAGACAAGGTCAAGTTACTTCCCTCCACGGGGTCTCACCATGTGTTTGCAGTAACATTGCAAGTGATCCCATTCTGTGAGTGGATGCCTGTGCTCTTACCCACTGCTCCATGCCCTCAAGAGCACTGCATTAAAGCCTGTGGTATACGGAGCCCTCACGTAGCCCATCTCAGCAGGGGAGGCTGGGGCATGTCTCCAGCTGCCTTGACACACAGACCCTCCTGTTACTGAGCTCTGAGGTGGCTAGGGGGTGTTGTGGCTCATGGCATAGACGGATCACTCCAGCCAATCCCTTAGGATGTACCTGGGCTGCTGCAGACTTCAGCATTTTGTACGAGTCCTGTTCTAACTGGCCCCTTGCTGGTGCCTGCAAGGTAAGGCTGCATCCCTTTGGTGGGCCTCTTCTCTCCTTAACTACCGTGCAGGGGAAGGAACAGTCCCCTGTGAGGGTGGAGCTGACCCGCCCCACTCAATGCGATGAAGGTAGCACTGACAGGACAGAAGGAGTTCCCAGCACACGCCTAGGCAGAGGCAGCGTTTATCTGTTTCATCAGCTGTGTCACAGAAGCGTCCCCCAGCAGGCTGCACACATTTGCGTACTATCCATTGGCTCCATTACACAACTGTCGTCAGGAGCCCACAAGAGCTCAGAGTGGCATGTGACCCCAGCACCTGCGGTCAAAGCCATGCCCAATGCACCAGCAGCAGAAGAGCAAGGGTGTCACCATTGACCATGTGAGCACCACTCTTCAGGGACATGCTGACTGGAGGACCTTTGTTTTAAAATTCGAATCCTGGAATTCCTTAATGCTCACATCAACCAGTTCTTACGGTTTTCTGAAATCATCGCCGTACTGTATTTCAATGAGGGGCTCAAACTGAGCAGGACAAAGATACAGCACAGAAACGTCAAAGCTGAGAGACAGTGATTCAGTGCATCAGACACGACACTGGGAAGTGCGATGGTGGAGAGAGAGCTATGACATCTGCAACTGCAGCCTCGTCTCCATAGTTATCGTATGGATATTGCTGCACTCACCCTGCCAAGGCAACCTGCAGGCAGTCCGTGGTATGCAGGGAAGTTATGTCTATAAAGTTGGCATGAACACTGAAGTACGATACCAAACATTAAATCCAAGGTTCCGCCTCTGTGTACCATGGTCACAATGTTTTCATCAACACATCAGTGCACAGCCGGTTTTATGTGTGCTTCCATTTTATATGCGTGCTTCTGTTTAAAGATACTTTACCTAATGTGTACTGTTGATTCATAGCACCGAGTTCATGGCAACAGCATACGTGGTGTGCCGCAGCTCATGTCTGAGTGAAGCCTACCTACCACATGTACAAGGGGTCTTCAAAAGCTCATAGAAACAGGGGACCAGCAGTTAGCGTAATGGCTATGTCGCTGGACTCCCACGTAGTCGACCGCGGTTCGAGTCCCAGACCCGGAGGCTTAAACTCACGCCGGGCGCGTGTGCGTGCGTGCCCAAGATCCCGAGAGGAGAATGGAGGAGAAGGGATTGCGGCGTGGCCATCCCCCCTGGGGGGTGATTTCCTGCTTTCTATCTCTCTGTCTCTCTCTGTCTGTCTGGCGAGCGCACGCGCCCTATAGCAAAAACCTCTCCAAAAAAAAAAAGAAAAAAAAAAAAAAAAAAGCTCATAGAAACAGTCTACATGGATTTCATTTTTTTAAACAATTATTATCTATTTATTTATTTATTTATTTTTATTTGACCAGAGAGAAACAGAGAGAGGAAGTAAAAAATCAAGTTGCCAGGTCCAGGACTTGAACCACAGTCAGCCATGTGGAAATCCAGCACCCTTAACCACCATGCCACCTGCCGGCTGAGGATTTCAATATTTTTTTGCACTGAATGAATTCCTAAATTCCAGCTTTAATTCCACTTCCCTGTGAAATTTCTGAAGTCTTCTGATACCTTATTTCTAAGGGACAGCACAGCCTGTTATGCTTAGGAGTACTAGCCACCACTTCAGCATGATGGTGGGAGCCACTTTAAACAACAAATTGCCAACTAAAGTACAAAAGTGCAAAAAGCATGACACCAAATAGACCACATAAAGGACACTTCACAGTATGAGAGCTGATACAGGAAATCAGAACGTTGCCTTTTTCAGATTCATCTGGAAACATGAATTTTGTCCCACTCAACTACCATCCTGCATGTGTCTGTGAGTGACACTGATAACTGATCTTGGAGTTACAGATAAATTTTAGAGAACAGACAAATTCACAGATAAGGAACCCTCAAACAACACAAATTTACTCTATTTCCATTCCACACTGACTCTACTAGACCGAACGTCTGCACTCTATGGCAGAAACCGAAATACTGGACCACAGAAAAGCACAGAGAGCAACTGTGGATACTAGAGAGTGTGGGAGGAGAGTGGGAAATGGCAGAGGGGAGAGGGAGGGAATCAAGGCGGAAAGAAGTAAAACATACAAGAAACACACACACAATTTTTTAAAAATGTCAAGGTAAGATTACTGATGTTTCTGAGGGCTTCTAAAATTTTAACAGTGGCTTCTTTCTACAGAAGTCTACCATTATGAAGTCACCTTAGTATCTCCTGAGGAAAACTATACTCAGCAATCTGAGAACTTGCTTCATGTCTAACAGTTACCAACGCCCAGGTCTCAGCTGTTAGATTATGTTGAACACAAACTCCCAGAATCCTGAGTGAAGCTGGACCCACACGAAGCCCTACCGTCACACGTGGACAATGTTCTAGACTCAAAATAGAATTTGGCTAAAATGAGAAAGAAACCTTAGCTGCAATTCCAGGAGTTAGTATACTCTCCAACTACTCCTAAGGCTATGATTTTTCAGTTGGGACTAATCAGAAATCTTTTTGGATGCTTAAGAAAACGTGTACCCATGTAATCAGGAGCATGTATGCAAGGAGAGTTGACTGTATGATGTCAAATGAGCTCTTATGTCCTGAACAGTCCCTATGGCCACCGACTCCAGACTCTAGGTCGCACTGGCCATCTCTGCTGGAAATGCCCGGTGACTACAAGGTCGTTGGAAGTTGTGTTAAACCGTGAGTGAAGGGGCACTCAGAAGAAACGCTCAAGTGGGAACCAAGCCCAGGTCTTCCACAAGTGGAAGGAGACAATGCCATTATCCCCCAAATACTTCACCTCTTCCCTGGGCCACACTGGTTGAGAGCTTAAGTTGGTTCACTTGAGGGTATCAGAGAGGTATTGAGTCCAAGCCCATAGACCCTCCAAGTAATGGAGCCCAAGAGTGTTGCCGAACACAACCTGCCAAGACTGTGACTTCGGAGTGCCACCATGCTCATGCTCCTCCTCAGACTCTTTTCAGGCTGAATGAAACACCCAGAGTTTGCAGTCCCCTTTTTCCTGATCTGATTCTCAACACACTCAACTGAATAGGTTTCCCAGGTAACCTAACACCAGAAAAAAAAGGTATGTTGGTTAAGAGACAGTGGCATTCTCTTAGCAGCCACCAAATCATAAATTGGCATTCTGGATGAAAGTGAATTAATTCCTCACAGTCAGATCATTTCTGTGAAGCCACAGAAGAGATTCTGGACCCACGCAGACCTCCCACAGGATAGACAAGCACTCAGGGAATCTTGGCTAAGACAATTGGCCCTTTATAACCACGATGTGGAAGATAGAACTTTGTGGGCTCCCACCTCCACATTTCATGGCCGAGGGTCTCTGCTCCTCTTGGAGAAATTCACCAATAACCAGACTGACCCTTACAGAGGCCTCAGTAGAAACCAATAGGTAAATATCCTCCCAGGGATAATGCCAGGTTTCTGCACTTAGTTTACAAGACAACACTGAGAGTTTGTGATCCCATTCTCTAAGCACACAGCATCCAAATGTCCCCAGACTGACCCTGACCTAGATGACTTAGAATTTTCAGGAAGGAAAGAAGTGACAATCCACTGTCACATCCAGACTCTAAACTTCTTCAAGATGTCGGTAAGGTGAAGGTAACTTGGATTGAGTGCCACACAGTGAATGCGGACCAAGTGCCTGTGTGCAGCATGCTCTGTGTACCACAGTGAAAACACCCCACACCAGCACATTGTCGTATGTGCCGATGTGCTCTGTTCATCTGGCCTTTATTTAGTATCTCCCTGAATAAAGATACTGGAATTGGTTTATCTAGTTTCCAACGGATTACCATTTGGGCCACTTCCCCCCTTCGTATCATAGGGTGTCCCATACCCCCGCTGCAGGCATATCGGACTGGTAGCCACCGGCCCAAGAGCAGAGCCACTCCATGGTCTCTCTTTTTACATTTATCGCTTTCCTTTCCTTTTATTTTTTTTCTTTTCATGCTTCAAGAACTTTATCCCACCCCTATACTGATGTTATGAAGAGATTTCCCTCCCTATTTTCACCAAAACCATAATGGTTTGCAGTCCTCATTCAGACCCTTTTCTTGGAGAGAGATTTTTGTTATACAGCACATGCACTCGCTGGAGAGACAGAGAGACAGAAAGCAAGAAATCATCCCCCCCCAGGGGGGATGGCTATGCCACAATCACTTCTCCATTCTCCTCTCAGGACCTTGGGCACACACGCACAAGTGCCCAGCGTAAGTTTCAACCCTCCAGGTCTGAGACTTGAACCACTGTTGACCATGTAGGAGTCCAGTGATGTAACCATTACACCATCTGCTGGTCCCGTTTAGACTTTTAATACACCCAGAATCTATATTTTTACATGGAATTAAGTGGAAATCTGTTTTTCCTCCCCATAATATAGCTCATTTCTTTCTTTTGTTAACTTATTTATCCATATTTTTTTACTTACTGAAAAGTCTATTCTATCTCAGACATACTTTCTTTCTCTGCACATAAAAAGTCTCTCTCTTTCTCTTTCTTTTCTTTTCTTTCTTTCTTTCTTTCTTTCTTTCTTTCTTTCTTTCTTTCTTTCTTTCTTTCTTTCTCTTTCTCTCTTTCTCTTTCTTTCCATCTTTCTTTCCTTTGCTAGAGAGTGTGTGTGCTCAACAGAGAGAAAGAAAGAGAATCGGAGAGGAGAAAGAAATCACCCCCCCAAGAAGAATGGCCACGCCACAATCCCTCCTCCTCCCTCTGGGCGCACACTCACATGTGTCTGCTGTGTTTTCAAGGTGCCGGGTCTGAGACTTGACTAACAGTCAGCCGTGTGGGATCCAGCTGCCTTAACCTCCATGTCATAGGCTGGCCCCAGGTCTCTTTCTGAGTTCTGCATTCTGCTCCTTTTGCTTATGAATCCATATCTTAGAGACTATCACATTTTATTTGTTTTATTCAAATACAGCTCCCATTTGTTTCCCTTCTACAGGAAAATTGGCTTTATCTGGCTTCAAAAACCAAAGTTGTTGTCTCCCCATTTCCAGAGTATAGATTCTGTGTTTTGATGCTTCTTAGAAAACGTTTTAGCTATGTCACCCTTCGAGATATAAAAACTGCCATAAAAGTAATTTTTAAAATGTTAGAGCATTAAAGAAAATACAGCTTGGTGGCTTCAGCGTTGGGTGTGTGTGTATGCACATGTGCCCGTGTGTGCACACACGTCTAATTTTTAAAAAGTTATTTTAACAGCAGCTAAATGGAGACTAAATTTTATATGATCAACAACTGATTGGCCAGTCTTGTAAGAAACCTAATAGTCTCCACTTGAGGAATCCTCTCCTCCTTAGATTAGATAAAAATGGAAATAAGGCCATTCTCTCAGAACATCTCAGTAACTTTATTCAAGGAACAGTGGATTCTAGTCCTAGGCTGCATGTTTTGGCAAGTCACAACATCTCTTTTTCCATCTCAGTTTTACTTTGTTTAGTTTCATGTTTAAAATGTGAATAATGCCTCCCCGCTGAGGATATGTGCCAATAATATGAAACGGAGGGTGTCGAAACCCTTTGTGGACTGCAAAACCCTACCTTATCTTTACACCTTGATTACAATACAGTTACATACAACACACTATCCATATTTGAAGTGTACAACTTGGTAAGTCTTGACCACACAAACAGCTGCAAAACTATCACCATAATCATGGTACGGTCAGCGTTCACCGTCGCAAGTGTGCTGAGGACTTGATGGTATCTCACTGGACTCCGAATTTGCAATTCCCTAAAAATTCTAGCACATTTTTTTTTTTTTTTTTTTTTTTAATTCTAGCACATTTTCATGTGAGTATCCATCACCCATCTATCCTCGCTGATGAAATATTTTTCTCAGGGCTCTGTTTGATTTTTATTTTGTTAATTTTTTTCCTATTATTAAGTGGCTCTTAAGTACAGGTCCTTTGTGGTGTATGTTTTAAAACTATTTTTCCCTGCCAGCAGCTTGAATTTTCAGGTTTCTGACAGTGCCTTTGAATGGTAAAGGTTTTCATTTTGGTCAAGTCAAAATTGTTTTAATAAAATTCTATTTATCAAGGTTTTTTATAGCTAAGATTTTTGTGTGTGTTCTGTTTAAGAAATATTTTTCTAATCCAAGAGTACTGTTTCCCTAATGTTTCTCCTAGACCTTTACAAGTTTTAGAGTTAACATTAAAGTCCATCACTCACTGCTCGTTAACTGTTACAGACACAAGAGCAGAAATGTGTTTCTGCACAAGGCTTCCCAATGTTTTTTAGCAGACTATTATTGAAAAGTTTATACTTTCCCCATTAGATTAGCTTGAAATATGAACAAAATAAATAGACCCTACCTGTTTAGGACTATGTTGGACAGTCTGGTGTATTCCACTGGCCTAAACGTCTGTTTTTACACCAATGCCACACCACTTCATTAATGCAATCTTTTGTTTGACTCTCAGCATGGTCTGGTCATCTCTTGATCTCTTCTCCTCAGCCCTCCCGCACCTCAGGACCGTGGGCACCCACATGCATGCTCAATGCGTTTGCAGGCTGACCCAAGGATCCAAACCCACATTCAGTCAAGTGGCCTCCAACGTTACAGTCCAGTCACAACAAACGGTGCCACTCAAGCTGAACTGATCGATGCAGTTTTATAATAAATCTTAAAATGGAACCAACCCAGATGCCCCCGTATGGAGGAATGGATTGAAAAACTGTGGCACATATACTCTATGGAATACTACTCAGCCATAAAAACCAACAGAGCCCTGGCTTTTGACAGAAAGTGGAAGAATATGGAAGATGTACTGCTGAGTGAGGCAAGCCAGGCTATGAAGGAGAGACATTGTATGTCCCCACTTAACATATACCGTTTGTCTGCATTCTATGTCGGAAACTGATTGACTAACAGTTGAACAAACACAAGAGATGGGTGTGAATGTCAGATGAGGTGTATGTGGAGGAGTGGGGCCCAACGAAAGACATTTAGAGAAGGGATACAGAGGTAGAGCATTGACGGGATGGGGAGGTGTGGTGTTATCTGTTGAAGATATTTCGATCAACGGGTCTGGGGAGAAATGTTCACATATCGAAATGGTCTCATTGTAAGCCAAACAATATGATTGAAAGTATATACAAAAATAAATAAAGTAATTAATAAAAATAATAAAATAAAATAAAATTAAATTAAATTAAAAAAAAATTGTATGCTTTAAGTACATATTCTTGTAAGTCAACTTTATCTTAATAAAGCTATTTTAAAAAGAAAAAAAAAAATCCAGTAAGGTAAGATCTCCATGTTCTGCTTTTTCATTTCTGGTTTTTTTGGTCTTATGGGCCATTCTAGACATTTTGCATCCCCACACACCACCTTATACTTAGAACCAGCTTGTTACTCTCTGTGAAAAAAGGTTGCTGGCGGGACCAGCAGTTAGCGTAATGGCTATGTCTCTGGACTCCCATGTAGTCGACCGTGGTTTGAGTCCCAGACCCAGTGGCTTAAACTCACGCCAGGCGCGTGTGCATGCGTGCCCAAGATCCCAAGAGGAGAATGGAGGAGAAGGGATTGCAGCGTGTCCATCCCCCCTGGGGGGTGATTTCTCGCTTTCTATCTCTCTGTCTCTCTCTGTCTTTCTGGCGAGCACACGTGCCCTATAGCAAAAACCTCTCCAAAAAAAAAAAAAAAAAAAAAGCTTGCTGGGACTTTGATTGCAATTGCACTAAATCTCTAAATGCTGGATTTAGGGAGGATTGACATCTTCACATTAAGTCTTTGAATCTGTGAATAGAGTCTATCTCCCCAGTGATTTAGAGCTTTAATTTCTCTCAACAATGTTTTACAGTTTTCTGTGTGGAGGAGTTGCATGCATTGTTCAAATTTACGACTAAGTATTTAATACTGTTGTTATATTGAGTAATATTTTTTCAGTTTCTAAATAGAATACAAGTTTCTTCTGTCTCTCAACCTTGTAAACTGCAACTTCAAGTCAGAAGCCTACAACAAACAGAACTACTGTAAAACCCAATAATCCCACTCTTGAGTATCTACCCAGAGGATAGGAAAACCCTCAGTCAGAAAAATGCTTGCACATCTATGTTTATTACAGCATTATTTACAATTGCTAGGACATAGAATCAGCCCAAATGCCCAAGAACAGATAAGTAGATTAAAAATATGTGGCACATGTATTCTATGAAGTACTACTCAGCCATAAAAAAGCAATGAAAACCTGACATCTGATACAAAGTGGACAGATAGGGAAGATTCTATGCTAAGTGAAGCAAGCAAGACTATGAAAGAGAGGCATTGTGTGTCTCTGCTCAGTATATACTGAATGTCTATACTCTATGGCAGAAACTGAAAGATTGGAAGGTTTAATAGCACAGAAGGCAACTTTAGATATTGATGACAATATAGACAAGGGTGAGTAATAAGTAGGAGGGAAGGTATCAGGAAAAAAAAATCTAACAAACACAAAAACAAAGTTACCTGTTGATCATAATGCATATGGTAATGTCTTTGACCTGACTAATATGCACCATATTCATACTTAGAAAACTATGTTGTTCACTGGAAAGATGTATAATGATTAAAAATAAATTTAAAAAAAGTAACAAAAAAATCAATGTTTACACTTGGAACACATCTCAATTTCAAATGGCCATATTTGACATACTCAACACCTAGTGAAGCTAGTGGCTACCATAAAGGGCAATGCACACACAGACAGACAAGGACAGCACAGCTTCCTATTTTCTAAGCTGTATTTCTGTCCTGTATGTCTCTCTGCAGTGTGAGGGGGTCCATCACAACACTGGAGAGAGTGGTGACAGTGATCATCCTTGTTTTATTCCCAATCTCAGACAACATTCAGCTATTCACTATTAAGTATGAAACATACTTTTCTGTGATTGCCCTCAATCAGTTTGAGGTTGTGTCTTCCTATTTCTAGATTGCGGAGCGATGCCATCATGAATAGGTATTGAATTTTGCCAAGTGCCTCTTGGGCATCTGCATAAATGAAATGATTGTTAATGTAGTGAATCACATAAATTATTTTTTTGTTATTGCATAAATTTTGTATCCTTGAAACAAACTCCATTTATTTATATCATATTATCCTACTCAACCCCAGAACAAAGCAAGGGTTAGGGGTGTCAATACCAAGTCCTACCACAGTGCTGACCCAGTGACCTCTGGCCCAGTCATAGAGCAAGACAAAAGCCCTTGGAAGATCTAGTTCATGTCCTACTGCTGGAGCCCCATCTTGACTCCAAGGTGGTTAAGCAGATTCAGAGGCATCTCAACATCCCTGTCACCCTTCTGTTGACTAGTGACCAGTCATCTCCAGGAACAGATAGACTGGATCCCAATCCACTTTTTGAGTCCACTTAGGCAATGTCTCCAAGGCAACAGAAGAGAAGGACTGCAGCCACAATGAAAGAGCTCTAGATAGAGTGGATCATCACCTGGAACAACAGCAGGAAGGAGAAGCCCAAGGGGACCAGCAGAGCACAGGAACCCAGGGTCCTGCCCACACAAAGACATAGACATAATTAAGCAGAATTAAGGCAGGGCTCCTCTTTAGGAATCCATCCCTAAAACCCAGAAGAGGGGCAGTGAGGAACATAACACAAGGGAAAACCCTCGACCTATACATGCCATCAGATTCCCAGGAAGTCAAGGGGTCTGAGTTAGTGGGAGGTATTTGGAATCAAGAGAGGTTTCAAAAGACAGGCACTGGACTTGTTTCTTATTTCTTCTTTTGAGAACACTTCCTGCTCTAATAAAACTGGATTGGTCTGAGAAGTATTTCATGATGGGTAAAATCTTTTTACAAGCAAAATGAGAAATAGTGATTGACTGTTTTAAAAAATAATTAGAATAATAATAATAATTGGGAAAATCATAGAAAAGATATTGAATGTTGAAGCGGGGAGATTAATGTCTCTGTATTGACTGACATGCATGGCATTCATTCCCTTTTGAAAAAGCAATGTAATACACTGTAAAGTTATATGTAATTCAATGTAATGTAAAGAAGATTATGATGATAACAAAAATAAAAATAAAAAATAAAAAATCTAATAAATTTGGTGTTAGTTCAAAAAAGAAAAAAAATATCCACAAGTAAATAGATCTATGCAGTTTAAACCTGTGTTGTTTGAAGGTCAGCTGTATACATATACCAAAGTGCCTTGATTTACAATGGGGCTATGTCCCGATAAACCATCATAAATTGAAAATATAATTAAGTTGAAAATGCATTTAATACTCTGATAAACACCTTATAAAGTCACATATTATAAGCTGAGCCACTGTAAGTCGTGTCTCATCTGTGTGCATATGTATGGGCTATGTATTAGTTGTATAGTAACTGGCAGCTACTAAATATGGATTCATATTTTGTTTAGAATTTTTGTACCTATTTTTAAAAAGATATTGGTCTCTAGTTTTCTTTTCTTGGAATGTCCTTAGTTTTGGAAATGTGGTTATGGTGGCTTCAGGACATGAGGAGAGAAAAGTTCCCTCTTCTATTTAGTACAACAATTATTGTAGAACTGGGATTATTTATTCCTTAAATCAGTCTGACTCACTAGGGAAGCCATTTGGCCTGGATCTTCCTTTTGGGAATATATTTAACTAACTATTCAAATTATTTTATACATATAGAGCTATTGGCTTATTTATTTCCTCTTGAATGAACTTTACTGATTTGCTTTTCAGAAATTTTATCTAAAATGGGTAACTTATTAAATAATGTTCTTCATAATATTTCCTGATTATCTTTTTACAGAATGTAGGTGCTATGATAATCCCTCTTCTACTGTTGGTCATTTTATCTTCCATCTGTATTCCCAGTTTGGATAAAGTTTTATCAGTTTTATTGATTTTCTCAAAGAATGAGTTTTGGTTTCCTTAATTATTGTCATCATTTATCCATTTACAATTTCATTGTTTTCTGCTTCTCCTCATTTCTTTTATTCTGAACATTTGTATTTTTAGTTTCTCAAGGTAGAAGCTTAAGTCAGTGAGTGAGAACTTTTTTCTTTTTAGTATAAATGTTTAATGCTATTAATTTCCCTCTAATACTGCTTTAGGTACATCTTACAAACTTTGATACATCATGTTTTCATTTCATTGAGTTCAATATACCTTTTTGTTTTTAAAGAGAGATTTTTGCTATAGGTTGTATGCGCTTACTGGAGAGACAGAAAGTGAGAATCACCCCCAAGGGGGTCCAGCAGTTAGCATAATGGCTATGTCACTGGTCTCCCATGTAGTCGACTGTGGTTCACGTCCTGGACCTGGTGGCTTAAAACTCACGCCAGGCATGTGTGCGTGCATGCCCAAGATCCTGAGAGGAGAACGGAGGAGAAGGGATTGCAGCGTGGCCATCCCCCCTGGGGGGTGATTTCTTGCTTTCTGTCTCTCTGTCTCTTTCTGTCAGTCTGGCGAGTGCACGCGCCCTATAGCAAAAAAAAAAAAAAAAAAAAAAGAAATCACCCCCGGGAGGATGGCCATGCCACAATCCTTTCTCATTCACTCTCCTCTTAGGATTTTGGGCATGCATGCACATGCTCCCAGCATGAGTTTTAAGTTGCTAGATCAAGGACTCAAACGACGGTCGACTACATGGGAGTCCAGCGATGCAACCATTACACAATCTGCTGGTCCCGAGTTCAATATACTTTCTAACTTCCCTCGTAATTTCTTCTTGGGCTCATGGGTAATTTAACAGTGTGTTATTTGAGGCCAGCCAGGCAGTGTGGTGATTAAAGCAGCTAGATTCCCCCATGGCTGACTGTGCAGTTTGAATGTTGGACCCTGAGGCTTGAAAAACTGGGCGAGAACGTTTGTATGCTCTAAATCCTGAAAGGAGAATGGAGAAGAAGGGATTGTGGCATGGCAATGCCTTTTGGGGGTGTGTTCTCACTTTTGTCTCTCACTCTCTCTCTCTCTCTCTCCATCTCTCTTTGGGAAGCACATGCGCCCTATAGCAAATAAACAAAAAAGTGTGTTGTTTAATTTCCAATTATTGACTTTCCAGATTTATGTTTTTAATTTCTAACTTAAGTCAATTATGGCCAAGGAACATACTTCATATAATTATCCTTTTAAACTTAATGAGATGTTTAAGGCCCAGAATTTGTTCTGATTCCCTTGTCATTAGGAATGTCCCTTTGGCCAGCCCATGACCTGGTGGTTCAGGTGGCTGGATCCCATATGGTCATCTGGACAGTTTAAGAAGCACACTGAGGGTGTGTGCATGCCTAAGATCCTGGAGGGAAGGAAAGGTGAAGGAGAAAGGATTGCGGAATGACCCTTGCCCATGAGGGTGTTTTCTCACTTTCTCCTCTCTCTCCCTCTTATTCTCCTTGGCAAGTACATGCACCTTCTGGAATACAGAAGGAAAGAAAAAAAAAAGAGGAGGAGGAGGAGGAGAAGAAGAAAAAGGAGAAGAAGAAGAAGAGGAAGAAGGAGAAGGAGAGGAAGAGGAAGAGGAAGAAGAGGAAGAGGATGAGGAAGGAGGAGGAGGAAAAGAAAGAAGGGTTTCCCTTTGTCCTGCACTTGCTCTTGCAGGCTCTGTGTAAGTACCAGGAATCGTTCCACCTTCTCTTTCCCTAATGTTCTTTCTCATACCCTGGTAGGTTCTCCCCATACATATGTTCATCAATACTCTGCTAAGACTTGGTGAAGCCTTCCACAGACCTCTGGAGTGTTCTCCTCCCTTCTGCAGCTCCCTCCTCTCACCTCTTTGGTGTTCTGTCCTGAGAAGTCTAATAGCTTTGCCATCCTAAACTCTTGTCTCCTCAACTCAGTGAAACCACTGGGCTCTGTCTGGGTTTCTCCCTGGCCTGTAGCCTGGAGACCCTCTCGCAGCCAGACACTGACTCGTGCCTGAGTCAGGAGCTGACAGTACAGTCGCCAAGACAAACGCAACGAGTTCCTTAAAACTTACGGTACCTGCTAACACCTGAATCCACTCCACAAATAGGGAAGTTACAGTTCCAGTTCGACATGCGCTTTAAGGAAGCACCACAGTGGAGAAGGGGAGAAAAAACACGGTGACACCAGAAAATAGAGGATTGGACTAAACCCCAACACTTATTGACCACAAGTCCAAAAGCCGACAGTGAAGCCTCCTCCGTGAAAAGCATCTTTATTGGATTCCCAGCCGTGTACTGTGCTTCCTCCTTTATGAGTCGGGTAAAGATGACACTGGTGACTGCTGAGAAATGAAATCTGAAATACAGAATACTGGAGAGGCCAAGTGAGATGTTGCTTAGCAACTCTTAATAGGAAATGATTTAAAAATCTAGATGTATTTTTTTTCCTGAGAACTTGCAGCTCTAGCCTAGAGTCTGGAATCCACTCCCCTCCATGCCGTCAGCTCCCCTGCATGCACGTATGCACACACGCACGCATGGTATCAACACAGCCCTCACCTGACGGAGATGCAGTTGGGTTAGTCACCATCCCTTATGTATACGTATGGGGATCTAACACCAGCTCGCAAGATTCAAGAGCAGCGTTGTGGAAATTCTGTGATGAATACAACCTTTTAAAAATGATTTGGTGAACATAAGAGACCCTTAATGCAGGAAGCCTTAGGTCAAACACCATCAGAAATGTCTCCTTTTACACTGAGGGAAGAACGAATGCATGGAAGCCCAAAGAACACCTCTCCCCCTTTGTGGAACCCCAGCTCAAAGTCATAACCCTGGTGCGGGCTCTTTGAGATGCACCACAGCTGCATGTGGAGGGCCTGGGTTCCCTGACAATGCTCAGGACCCTGAGGGCTACTGGCACTGATGACAGAGGGCCCGTGCAGACGGTGTGTGATGCTGCCAGAATGCCAAGTTCACATTCTGATTCTCTTCCTGACTGTGTGACTGTGGGGAAGTTGCCTAACTTCTCTGGGCCTCAGTCTTCTTGGCAGTAAAATGCAGGTGATATCAGAGCTTATGTTCCCAGACTGTGCAGATCAAGTAAGTTACACGCATAAAGTAACTGCATAGCACTTGGTACGGGGGCAGCTCTTAGCGTGTCCTCTCCTTGGGTAGAGGAGGCAAGTGAACAGACACTGGGTTGTCAGGAAAGTCATGACGCATACGTGCATAGAGAAATATGTCACACCTTTCCTGATGACCTAATATATCAGTTGCACACTCACTGTTATCTCTATAGTATCTGTGGTGTGATCATGTGTGTGGCACCATGTTGTGCTTGGGGAACCAAGCCACCAACAGAAGTGTCTCCATGTCTGCACAGCCTTTAAAACACAGGTCCTCACAGCGGTGGCTGGGAAAGCCTGTTGTAGAGCAGAGCGAACAACAGCACAGCCGGCTGACTCCCAGATCACAGTGAGACGAGATGCAACCATCAGTACAAGGGCTCATATGCCTCTATAGAAAAGCAAAGGGGGGACCAGCTGGTGGCATGTTAGTTACGGTGCTGAGTCCCAGACCTGGCAGCTCAAAAATCACACTGGGTGTGTGTGTGTGCATGCTCAAAATCCCAAGTGGAGGATATAGAAGGGATTGTGGCATGGCCATCCTCCATGGGAGATGATTTCTCACTTTCCCTCTCTGTCTCGCTCTCCGTTTCTCTCCAATGAGTGCATGCATACTATGGGAAAAAAAGGAAGGAAGGAAGGAAGGAAGGAAGGCAGGCAGGCAGGCGGACGGAAGAAAAGGAAAGGATGAAGGAAAGTGAAGAGCAAACAGAGAAACTGTGTTCCAAAAGCTCGGACAGAACTGTCTGCTGAAGCCAGAGCAGGCCGCAAGGCCCACAGAGGGTCGGGACAACCCCCAGTTTGCCGTGCAGCCAGCACGATTTCACAACCCTCCGACTGGGAACGAACAGTAGGGAGAATTCAGAAATGCCGCCTCTGCTCAAACAGCCCGAAATGTGTGGGATCTCAGAATAACTCCCTGCAGGCTGGGTCCAGCTTTGCTGCACTTCCTTAAATTCGCATGCCTCATCAGTATGTGCTTTGCAATTAAAACACAAATCTTGTCTTTGTTGTTAACTAAAATAATTTTAACTGCTTTTCAACCTCTCTCAGGCGTGTGCTTCTTCACATTGAATCCAAGAGCTCCCCCCGCCCGGCCCGGTATCACCCAGTGCACAACAGCTCACAGAGGGGACCTCAGGTGTCCAGGCACAGGCGCTCCAGGGGTGCTTTTCTCCCCCGCACACAGGCTACCGGGTCCTCCCAGAGGTAAATGCGGTCTTTAAGAGCACTCCAAGGGACTGTGCTAAGGAAAAACAAACAGGTGCTGCACCAATTCAAAGGCTAGCAGAGGCCTTTATTTTCTTTCATCTTCACTTGTTTTCAATAATAATAAAAAGAAAGATGTTTGCACAGTGACGTCCTGCTTCTGTAAGAATACACGTTCATGCACAGGCCAAGTGTCTGACATCCTTTCAGGCGACAGGACAAAGAGAGTCTTCTTCCTGGAGCAAACTGTTCGCCTTTCGAGTTGGTGGTAAGTCAACAATCTCTACAGTAACTTCGGCACGGTCTCCTGCCAAGGCTGAAATGGGGTTTTCAAAAATGGAAGCCTTAATTGAACTCTAGTGAGTTCTTGGTGTGAGGGAAAAGCAGAAAACTGGAGTGAGAGGCAGATAGGACTGGGTTCTCTCCCCTGCACCAGACCGTCCCTGGCTGGGCCCATGTGCGTGTGAGCAGTCCCACTCCAGGAGAGAGCGACAGGACCCGCCTGGCTTCTGCCCTCTGAATGGTAGTACCCCCTCCGAGAGGCAGCTCAGGAGGTAGGTCAGAAGTCAGCAGTTACCAGAGAGATGAAATACATTCATTCTCATCAGAAAATTTGTTAAATAAAAGATGACTTAAAAGCTCAGGCTTCACAATGTGAACTGAAGATTTTTTTTTTTTTTTTTTGATGTACCAGGCAACAAGGACTGACTTGAGGTCAGCGATGCAGGAGCCAACAGGAAGCCCTTCCTCTGTTGGGCCAGGAACAAGTATGCCGGCTTTCTCCAACGTGTGCCAATAACGCTCTTTCTATTTCTGTGGCAAATGGGTGGGCAGGTTATTTTCTCTGATGGTCGTGAATGTGGATTTACTTCAACATGGCACTTAGGCACAGAACGTCGCTAATTCCTGATTGACATTGGGGTGGAAAAGCCTCCAATCCCCCACAGCACACATTTCTTTCCAGGATGACCTGGAGCTGAAAGGAAGGGGACACCAAAATCTATAAGGGGAGAGTGGACACTGAGTGGCCGACACGCCCCAGGAGAAGGTGCCTGTCCTGCTGCAGCAGGGCACCCGCCAGGAACAGCGTGCGTCCTAGGGAAAGGCTGTCCACCTGGAGCTGAGCTATGTTCCCAAAGGTACGCTCACATCCTCAGCCCCGGTACTGGTGAGTGGGACCATATTTGGAAATGGGTCGCTGCAGACGTCACTGAGTTAAGGTAAGGTCATTAGGATGGCCTTAGCCCAGTAATGACAAGTGTCCTTAAAAGGAGAGGACAGATGTAGATGGACACCCAGGAAGGGTGCCATGTGAACACAGAGGCCCAGACTGCAAGCCTTCTAGCCAAGGAATGCCGCATCTCACTGGTGGCCGGCAGCTGGAAGAGCCAGGGGAGGGCTCTCCCCAGAGCCTTGGGCAGAGTGTGGCCATGTCCATGCGTGGAAACTCATGGCCTCCAGGGCTGTGGGACCTACATCTCTGCTGTTCTCAGCCACAGGACACACCTGGATGGTTCTGTGAGGGCAGCATTGGGCAGCTGACACAGTGAGTACCCACGGAACAAAGGACTGCTCCCAGGGTCACTGCTCTAATGCCATGTCCCCTGCCGCTCCTAGCCCAGCTGGTAAGTGTCTCAGCAGCTCTGAGTACTGAATTCCTTCTGGCACTGGCTATGACCTTGACGTGGTCTCTTCCCATAGGACTGACCTATCGGGACAAGGGCCAGTCCCACGGAGGCCCACGGCAGGAAGCGCTGCAGAGCTGTGTAACAACACGGGGCCGACGGGGAGACTGCATCCCATACACACTGCCATTTCTCTTTCTTCCCTTTTTTATTTTTTATTCATTGCCAGAGGTGCATGCACTCATTAGAAAAAGAGAGAGAGGAAGAAGGAAGAGGATGGAACAACCTCCAATGAGACGTGGTCGTGCCACAATCCCTTCTGCAGTTCTCCTTGTCGGGATTTGGGGTATGCATGCATATGTGTCTGCTGAAGTTTTCAAGCCTCTGTAGTCAGGATTCCAACAATGGTTAGCCACATGGGACCTGGCTCCCTTAACAACAAGGCTATGAGGCTAGCCCAAGCACTGTCTTCTTAAACACAAAAATTATCCCATTTGCTTTATCTGCTGGGATAGAGGAAATATCTTACATAGCCCTCTGCTAATTTTGAGTTCAATACTGTTCAAATATTTTCAAACCACTCAGAAAAATAAGGTAAAACCTTCAGCCTCACCCTCGTAGGCTCCATCAGGGGAAGTGGAGGCACAGAGGGCCTTTCACAAAGGAGCCCAGGTCAGTGGCCAGCAGGAAGGAGCCCAGGTCAGCAGCCAGCGGGAAGGACTTCCAGCTAGAATCCAGACACTGCCACCAAGCAGCTGGAGTCAGAAACTCTGCATGACTGCCCTGACTCCACATCCCAAGCCTGCAGAACCATAAGACCTTAGGACACCCACTCTGCGGGAGGCAGCCCTGCGGAGTACATACCGGCTGATGGGAGAGCAGCAGGTCAGAGACAGACCTTGTCTTCCTTACGTCCACTGATGTTCCTGCCATGCCAGGCTGCTGACCACGCCACGCCTGCCGCCTCTAACAGCCTGTGCTTCCCAAGGTCACGCAGAGCACAATCCCTCCCACTGCCCGGTAAAAGCGAGGTGCAGGAGCAGCTCCACACAGCTCCATGTACCGGGAGTCTCAGAGCCGGTTATTTAACGGGCATCGTCAGGGGGCAGTGAGGTACCTGAACTGTTTCTCAGCCTCAGTTCTCCTGATACTCAGGGCTGCTTAGTCCTTGCCGGTCAGGTCTACCCCATGCATTCCTGGGTGTTACACCAACAGCACTGGTCTCATCCACCCCCCCAGAACAGCACCCCTGGTTCCTGCCCCGAGACGACAGCAGAACTCCCAACACCTGTCCAGGCTGTGATAAACAAAGATGTGCCCACGCATGGCCAAACGTCCCCTGAGGGAAAAATGGCCCCCAGTTAGGAACCACAGACCTTATGGATAAGAGCTAGCCTCTGGAATTACACCCCAAAGGCTCACATCTCATGACTCTCCAGCAGCTCAGCCATGAGGAAGGTGCGGTGCCACCTGAGCCTGTGTTGCTGCCCTTGGGAAGCCTGAGTGGCACGTCCAGCTCCCAGAGCCATGCAGGAATTACATGACATCTGTTAGGAAAGCTCTCAAGATGGGGCCTGGCCCGGAGTCCGGACCATGCGGCTGTTTGCACTCTGTGTCCCCAGTGGAACATGGAGATGCTGATGACCCTGAGTGATGCTCAAGCCACTCATGCAATGAAGACATGACCTTACCAACGGGAGATGCGAGGGGTGGCCTAGGCCCTTAGCAGGCCCTGCCTCCTACGGCATCCTTGTCTACCTGTGCACTTGGGCCGCTGACAGTCTAAATGCGACTTACGATGTGTACTTAAGAACACGCAGCGTCAATTCTGCCTCAAAAAAAGCTGAAGGCTAGAAGTGGCAGCCTCACTTTCAGAAAGGGGAGGACTAGAGTCCAGCCATGCAGGCAGCATGAGACCCAGTCCAGGAAAAGCTCTGGACATCGAAGTCTCCCCTGAGCTTCCATCATGGATAATTCTCTGTGACAACAGTCACGTGTCACTGCCAGGAGACGGCACTGCCCATGCCTCCACAGGGAGAGGACGCAGGAGCACCATGCCTGGTGGATTCCCTGGGCCCCTCGCATGGCCAATGCTTACCTGCATCCTTTCCACGTAGGAACCTTTAATCATGAGTACGACAGCTTCGTGAGTCCAAGCAAATTGTCCAACCTCAGGAGGTCTGGACCCCTAAACTTGCCCTCAGTGCTGGCAGGGATGAAGGCCTTGTGTGGAAGGCCAGCGGCTCACTCCTGTATCACCTGACACGTGTTTCTGACATAAGTGTCCTCAAGTGGGAATCATTCTATTCTAAAGGGCATTGAGAGCTGCCGCCTCCCTAAGAATTGGGGACCTACTGTAAGGTTTCTCAGTGGCCAATGCTCATTGCCATCTAGGGCCAGAGAACAGATGTTTTGTTAATATGGCACCAAAATACATTTCAAATCTCACTCCCACTGAAGGGGGCAGGGTAGCAAGGGTGTTGAACACAATTTCAACCCCCAGTGGGGACCATGGATGAAAGTGTCCCTTTTCTTTTTTTCTTTTTTAAAGTTTATCTCTTTCTCCCATGAATAGAGAAAATGAGAGAGACAGAGAGCACTCCCAACAGCGTCTTGATGAGGTGTTCTATGCCCAGCTCACACTAGTCCCAGAGAACAGGCACTCTTGTACCCAGTGGACTCCCATCCCCCAGGAGTGGGTGATTTCTCACTTTCCCTCTCTGTCTCTCTCTGGTGAGCACATACACCCTATAGCAAAAAACACCTGATCCAATCAGAATATGCTAGAATTAAAAATAAAGAATGATAAGTGCTGGCAAGGCTGAGGTGAAGAAAGAACTCTTGCACTGTTGGTGGGAATGTAAATTAGTAAAACCACTGTGGAGAACAATATGGAGAGTTCTCAAAGACCTACAAATAGAACTATCATAAGATCCAGCACATCCATTCCTGGGTGCCTACCCAAAGGATAGGAATGCACTCGGTCAGAAAAACACTTGCACATCCATGTTTATTGTGGGATTATTCACAGTTGCTAACACATACAACCCACCCAAATGTCCATGAACAGAAGAACGGACTGAAAATGTGTGGCACATATACACTACAGAATACTACTCAGCCCTATAAAGAAAACAGTGAGACCCTGGCATTTGACAGAAAGTGGACAAATGTGGAAGATTTAATGCTAAGTGAAACAAGCCAGACTTTGAAAGGCACCGCGTGTCCCCATACAGTACGTACCAGATATCTACACTTTGTGGCATAAACGGAAAGACTGAGAGGTATAAAAGCATGGAGGGCAACTGTGGGTACTAGAGACAGCATGGGAGGAGGGTGGGAAACGAGGGAGGACGAGAAGGAGGAAATCAAGGGGAAAAAAAAAAGCAAAATATTTAAAGGACACAAAAATAGAAAATTGTCTGTTGATGATGTGTATGGTAATAACTTTGAGTGGACTAATACACAATGTTTTCATGCTGGGAAAATTCATTTTTTATGTTGTAATGATATACGGTCATTGAATATTAAAAAAATTAAACTAATGAAATAAAAGACAAACTGAGGGATGAGCTGATGGCATAATGGTTATGTTACTGGACTCCCATGTAGTCGACCATGATTCAAGTCCTGGACCTGGTGGCTTAAAACTCATGCTGGGTGCTTATGTGTGTGTGCTCAGAATCTCGAGAGGAGAATGGAGGAGAATGAATTGTGGCATGGCCATTCGCCCAGAGGCTGATTTCTTGCTTTCCATCTCTCTGTCTTTCAGGTGAGCGCACGCATTCTATAGCAAAAATCTCTCTTGGAACAAAAAAACGCAATTCACGTGGAAACGTAAGCTAAGGAAATGCTGAACTAGCCCATGCTTCTAGCCACTCTCCAGTTTGTTCCCTGTGCACAGTGTGAAGTGAAGCAGCACTGGGACCCTGTGGCCATCTCAGGCGGTCAGGTAAGACAGGAGCCCAGGATGAAAGGGTGGGCAGGAGGAGAGAAGTAGCAGCTTGAATAAGGGGCTTGACCCAACCCTCCAAGTGCTGGAGTGGGAGAGGGAAGACGAAAAGATGAAGCTCTTCTCCAGTTCTCCTGGCCTCTGGGACAGCATTGTTTAGAGGCAGACTAACTTGTGTTCATGCAGCCCAGCCCTTTCCCTTTGCAAAAGAATCTGAGGCCCCAAGAGGATAACAGCAGTGCTCACATGACTATTATGATAGAACCCACTAGAAGCCTCACCTTTGGGCTCTGCCAGGGCTCTTCTACTAAGGCACAGCAACACGGTTCTGTCCCTGCCACATCCACTCCCAGCTTGACCCATGCTCCTCCCTTGGCCAGTGGGCAACTCTCCCTCTCCACTCCTCTTCTCCCCACATGGCTTCTCCTCTGCCTACCTTTGGGTCCTATTTCTCTTACCGCAGCTCTTGACACCCGACCAATGCTGAGACAGCCCTCATTGGGGATACATTCACCCTCTCCTGGATGGCCACAAAGGCATGGCTGCAGCAACAAGCTCTAAGTTAATAGTCCAAATAGCCATTTCTGCAGCCTAGACCTGCCCAGTCAACACGCCATCTAATCAGGCCGTCAGATGGACACGGGGAGGAACCTCACAGGGCAGCAACACTGGAGAAAACCCACTCGTCAGACCGAAGGCTCCCAAGGAAAGAACACCACACAGACGTGGGCATTTTGTAAGCCAAGAGCCTCAGTGGGTACAAAAGGAAGAAAGGCAGGTGGGAGTCCCAGGAGATAGGGAAAGCCGTTCCTGGGATGAGATGTGATGTTGACAGAAGAGCGAGGATCACTGCAGAAGTCGGGCAGTTGGAGGACGTGACTGAGGAAGAAGGCAAGGGCTGCAGCTAGCACAGAGTAGAGACAGTGTACGGGATTCTGGGATAGAGGAGACCACCGTGCATTCAGGAAACAAGCTTGTCTACAAAAACAGCAGCAGAGTCCTGCTCAGCAGCCTGGCTGCACGCAGGACTGGTCAATGAAAATGGTCACCCAGTGACTTCAGCCACGGGGCACCACTTCCACAGCTACTTCAGAACACCGTCCTTGGGACCAGCAGTTAGCATAATGGCTATGTCGCTGGACTCCCAGGTAGTCAACCACGGTTCGCGTCCCAGACCCAGTGGCTTAAAATTCATGCCGGGCACGTGTGCATGCGTGCCCAAGATCCCGAGAGGAGAACGGAGGAGAAGGGATTGCGGTGTGGCCATCCCTCTGGGGGGTGATTTCTCTCTTTCTGTCTCTCTGTCTCTCTCTGTCTGTCTGGCGAGCGCACATGCACTATAGCAAAAACGTCTCAAAAAAAAAAAAGACAGAACACCATCCTCTGAGCCCGGCTCTTTTCACTTCCTCTTAGATGAGATAAATAAAACGTGATGATTTGCTGTACAACACGATGATCATAGTTAATAATGATAAATACTTTGAAACTGCTAAAAAAGCAGATTTTACACATTCTCACCAAAAAAAGAAAGGTAAGTAGTGACGTGCTGTATACGTTAAGTAGCTTGACTTACTCCTCTACAGCATACACACATGGCTCAAAACGTCATACTGTACCGCATTTCTGCAATTATCTTTTTTCTATTACAAATGAGTGAATTTTAAAAATGTATACTTATTTTTTAAAAAAAGACTATGGTCTCAGTTCCAGATGCCCGCTCTCTGTGTCAGGGCCTAGTTTGCAGAACTAATACGTCACGTGAAGCGTGTAAAGGTAATACCCCAAGTATCCTAACACCTACCTGGTCCCAGGGAGAAACGGTGCCTCCGAAGCACATGAACAGGTATCCCATGGCGACGAGGCACATCCATATCACCAGAGAGAAGAGTCGGAGCAGCTTCTTAAACACAGACTCGATGCAGACGAGGATGAATATTGCGAAGAAAATCGCCAGGGCAGTTGGAACAGTGATTAAAAATGCCACATGGTCTTCCACTTCCTGAGGAAAGAAGAAAATAGTGAACAATGTGGAGACACCGCAGTCCCGATGATTTATGGAGCTAAACTGTTATCAATGTTAATCCATGTCGAAATATATTGGGTTTTGAAAATTGTTTGAAAAGTAGAACAGCCTGAACTTTTAAAAATTTAAGTTTCATCTTAATACCCATGTTTTTCCAAGAGAGTCCACTATTGGATGTCAGCTATGCCACCAAATTTGTGTTTTCTCTAATAAATGGAATAAATTTTACTGATCCATGAATGCAACAGAAGCAGAAGCAAGAACATACTGTTGGCAACAGAAAATAAGACAACTCACACCCTGCCTGAATCAGAGGACCCTACCTACCCTGGCATCGACAATTAAGTCTTCCAAATGGATTTGAAATCTTTTGTTAAAAAAAAAAAGTGATCTCAGTTTCCAAAGTGAGGAGCTTTTATTGGAATGCATGGCAATTAACATTCTAACGGGATCGTAGGTTAATAGGAGAAGGTCCAAAAAAGCTAAATATAGTAGGTGAGGGTGCGGGAAGTGCTGAGAAGAGCCGCCATATTTGCTGTTTGACTTCCTCCACCTCCCTTGGGCTCCAATAGCAAAAAGAAATGGGCATTTATTATTAACCTCTTACTAATACATTTTTAAGACTCATTTTGCACACTAATGCTCATTGCCTATTTATCTCTTTCTAACCACACACACACAGAAAAAAGGCACCCTGTTTCAATCCCTCCCAACTTCAGCACCATGCAGTAGACATCATGGCTCCTTGGCTTACACAAGCATGGACTTGTCCTTAGCGTCTACAGAACATCATACTTGACCTGGCTGTGGAGCACACTGACTGTGGATGGCACGCAGCTTAAGGTCTGTAATCCTCACCCAAATGCGTTTAGCTACTGAAACGCTCATGGGAGTTTTAATCAAAAACCCCACACAGCTGGGACCATGGAAACTTCCACTGAGACTGCAGAATATACACAGTAATAATGGTACAGTCTGGGACTCACGGGTAGGGCCTTTTTCGAATGCTAGAGCCTAGGGACCCCTCACTTTTATTGGTGCATATGGGGTTTACCCCTTCACACGGCAGCTCTATCCTTCACTACAGATGGCTCCATCCAAGCAACACGCAGCTGACGGAACGAACTGGGACTCAGGCCCTCCCTCAACTGACCCCACTTCCTTTGCTCTGTCACAATTACACGTGTGTTAAATGATACCTGGGAAAAGGCAGCAGTAGCCACAGAGGAGAAGCCCTAAAAACTTCACTTTCATGTGCTAAGCACTCTGACATGTGTTAACCTTTCAGCCTGCAACAGTCCCACGAGGGAGGACATGGGTGTTAGCCCCACCACCCTGGGGAGGAAAGCGAGGTACTGAGAAGGGTCACCATGGGATATCAAGCTGGTAAGGGGACAGCCAGGAGACCAGCCTTGGGCTCTGCCCTCTGGTCATGCAGCAGATGACTTAGTGACCAAGAGAATATGCTTCCAGTACTAGCAGAAAACAGCAGGATCAAATGAGTTGTTCTTCTCTCCCTCCATTGCTATTTATATCCACGATTAAGTGCCCAAGTTATTTCTCTTACCCTCAGACACACTTTACAGTCATTACAAGAGGGTATTAGACGTCCACCAGCTGCAAGCTCTCCTGGGACTCTCATGGGACGAGACAGCATGTCCTTTGAGAATATCAGATTCCAGACAGCCATTGCTGCTCACATGGAGCCAAGGAAACGGGTTTTATTCTTTTTTTTCATTTATTACTATCATTATTATTATTTTTGTAGTTTGCTATAGAACATGTGTACTCACCAGAGAGAGGGAGAAGGATAGGGAGGAAGGAAGGAAGGGAGGCAGAGGGAGAGGGAGAGAGAGAGGGAACGTGAGAAATCACTCCCAGGGCCAGGCGACAATTCCTTCTCCTCTACTTTCTTGTCAGATTTTGGGGACACGCACACACACACACATGGGGTTTCTCAAGCTGCTGGGTTTGGGACTCAAACTGCACAGGCACCTTAATCTACATCACCTGCTGGCCCACAACCGAGTTCATTTTAAACCTCCCAAAATGAACTTGACTGAACTGTGGACAGAAAGTTAACCATAAAAGATCCAGGAATATTGCTTTTTTAGTACGGCTTTTCATTTATTTCATTAAAACAGTAAAAGTGAAATAATTATTGACTTTCCTGGCTCTTAATTCTCCTGAAAAATGAGAAACTAGTGCAAAAATATGCATGACTGCAGAGCGAAACTAAGTAACTTAAGAAACAGGAAGCTGCAATGGAGTCCTTCCAGGAAGCAGAGGACAAACCAATGGCCTATGGGACATTTCCTGATGTTTTCTCTTAAAAGAGCTGTCACTCAACAAAGACCCACTACCTTATCTAGCTGGGTACCGTTTATAAGGGGACTTCAAAAAGTTAGTAGAAAAGTAGAATTAGAGCATGAGTTTACTTTGGTACACAAAAAATTAAAAAGGTTGAAATCCATGCATAGTTTCATTCATAATACACATTTTCCATAGACTTCTTGGAGATCCCTTCATACAAGACATGATATGTTTTGGTTATAAATACGAGACCCTCTCTCTCTCTGAGTTTACTATCCATGCGTCAGTATGACTTTCTTGGTCACAATGTCTGGGTCCCACAACCCCCCTAGGAGCCCACAAAATGTTTTAACTTCTTTTAGGGGCTGGACAGTGGTATGGCTTTAAAGTACAGTGTGATGTTCTGTTGGGGCATATCCATAGAAAAGAGTTTCTGGTTCAAGTCCACAGACCTCCGTGAGTATGCTAGGTACACATGTGCCCGTGATGCAGACTGGCTGCAGCGGGGAGTGGGTCAAGGTGTCAGGACCCTGTTGGGGATGCTCTCTTTCTCTCTTTCATGGAATAAATATATAAAAACTTTTAAAAAGGCATTTTAATTTAGGGGACCAGCAGTTGGTGCAGAGGTTAAAGCAGCTGGATCCCACATGACGGACTGTACAGTTAGAGTCCCAGATCCAGTGGCTTGAAAAATATGCCAGATGGGGCCAGCAGGTGGCATGATGGTTATGGGCGCTGGGCTCCCATGTGGCTAACTGCAGTTCTAGTCCTGGACCTGGGAGTTTCCTTTCTCATTTTCCCTCTCTCACTCTCACTCTGTCCCTCGCTGGTCAAATTAAAATAAATAAATAAAGTCAAATAAAATAATTCTTAAAAAAAATAAAGATGATTTGTTAGATTGTACCTCTTAGCTAAGACTGAAACTCCTGTCTCAAAGATAAATCATTCGATTGTGCCCCCTCAGCTAAAAATTAATCTGATCTGGGACCAGTAGTTAGCATAATGGCTATGTTGCTGAACTCCCATGTAGTCGACCACAGTTAGAGTCCCAGACTCAGTGGCTTAAAACTCACACTGGGTACATGTGTGTGCATGCCCAAGATCTCGAGAGGAGAATGGAGGAGAAGGGACTGTGGCATGGCCATCCACCCCCCCTGGGGTGGTGACTTCTCGCTTTCTATCTCTCTGTCTTTCTCTGTCTCTCTGGTGAGCGCATGCACCCTATAGCAAAAGCCTCTCTCAAAAAAAAAAAATTAATCTGATCTATACTTTTCTATAGGTGGCTCTCAGCCACATAGCATCCCCCTTCCCTAAAAAACACCTGTAAGTGAGCTGACCATTCGAAGATATTCTCACAGGTCTTCCCAGTGCAGACACACATAATAGATTCTCCTTTCCTCTCTCATCAACAATTTGCCTCTGTGCTTTCTGTTTTGTTGGGTGGCAAGGGGTCAATCTGCTTTGGGTCCTGGATAGAAAGGGTAAAGCCCCTCGTTGGACAATAATTTCTTATTCTTTCTCTCTCTGTTTCTCTGTCTGGCCAGCAGAAGTTCTCTACAGTAAACTAAAATAAATAAATAAATAAATAAATAAATAATCTATTTCTTCTAAAATGAGTACCAAATAAAGCAAAAACTTTCAAGCTTTAGGGTCAAAGATTGCATATGCTTTTGATAATGCAGTTGCAAACTATAATTCTGAATATATTTTTAAAGAGGGTGGGAGGGGGCCTGTGAAGGCCCCAGAGTCGCACTGGGATCTGAGGCAGCTGATGGTGTAGCCTCGCTCACCAGCCAGGCATGTTCCCAGGTCCATTCTGTGTGCTAGGAAAGGATCCCCAGCCTCCGATGGCCTAAGACCTTTAACTGCTGTTCAGGAAGCTTAAAACCCTGCCTTCTGCAAAACCTGGAACTGTATCCCCCCCAAAAAAAAACAACCAATCAAACAAACAAACAAACAAAACAGGGCTCTTCAAGAAAAGAGAGCAGCCATCAATTTATTCTGTGTTGCCTTTTGAACTCCAACTCTGAAGGAGTTTTTAACATAGATCTCTTCACAAAACAGAGCCTTTTATAAGTGTGTCAAGAACAAAACAGAAGAGTATTCATTAAAGGTTGCAGAAGCCGAGGGAGTCATTCTCTCCCGGCCTTGTGTCGCATCGCGAGCTTTTCTCAAGGCCAAGTACGTGGACTCCAAGACTGCCGCAGACCTGGGTTCACAGTCCTCCCTCCCATAGAAAATCTCATGTTTTCTTCTGAGTAACTTTTCAAACTTCCAAGTATAAAACACAGTAGCTTAAAATAAGCAGGCTAAAACATTAAAAATACCATCAGTCTATTAAATATTTGTATGTATCCCAATCTCTCCTCCTTTTGTGGGGGAAAAAAACAAACAAACAGAAAAACTGCTAGATAATGCAGACTAAAGAAAATGTACTAAAATGCCTTTCTAAAATGCTTTTAAGAAGGTAAAAAATAAATTCAATCATACAATGCATAGTAAGTAAAATACACTGTAATGCTTTTTGCAAAGGGGAATTTTAGATGGTGTCATCTACTGTAATGATAATGGGCCTCTATCTCTCTCTCTTCAAACATTTTATCTTTTCATTTCAATGCATTTTCTGATAATTTGGGGTTCTAATTGCTAGGCCAATTAAATACCCACCACTTTTATTTATTACGTGACAACATCTTTGTCCTTAGAGGCTTTACCATGGAACAACAGATTATCTGTATTTTCATTCTTTCCACGTACATGTTTCATTTTTTGATAAACGGTGCTATTTTTCATTTCGATGGTAAAGGATGGGCTAATGTAAAATAATGCTTTTCTATTTAAAAAGAAAATTAATGCAGTGCTTTGAAGTAGGCAGACTGAAGGTAGAAACCTCTTCTTGCCACTTCCCACTGTGTAACTTGTGGTAGAAAACTGAGTATCCCCAAGCCAATTTCTTCCCATGTGTGGTGACACAGATGTTAGATGGCTGTGAGAGTCTATAATGTCACAGGACTATCACATCCAACAGCATTAGTTACAGAGAAAAACAAAATCAGCCTCTAGCTCTGATATACCTTTGGCTACAGGGGTATGTGTAGAGAGACATATATTCACAATATGTATGCGCACGCGCATATACACACACACACAAAATACAAATATTTTTTCTTAACCACATATACAATTATACTTTATTTTACCATGAGGTATAAATAGGCAATTATAATAATTTTAAACACCTATACACCTAATAAAATAACCATCAAGGGCATAGGACAAAAATATATACAATCAGATGGAAAGTTAGCTCATCTATCAAGAGTGGAAGATGTCAACAATTCAGCCAGTTATCAATAGGCCCAGCAAATAAAACAAAAAATGAAAACAATTAAATAAAAGACATAAAATAGTAATATAAATAAATGAAATATTTTAACATCATAATTAACAAGCTTGGTCTAATTGAAAAATATAGAATTCTGCATCTGGTCATTAGAGAGAACAATGCTTTTTTTAAGTATGCATGGAATATTTATAAAATCATGTTTCAGGCATCTTGTAAAAAATTTCAAGACACGTATCATAGAGACTCATGTTCTTTGATCACAGTATAGTTAAATTAAAAGTTTATAACAAAATAGGGACAAGCAAATGGAGTAATGGTTACGTCACTGGACTCCCATGCAGTCAGTTCAAGTCCTGGACTTAGTGGCTTAAAATTCATACCGGGCGAGCGTGTATGCATGCCCAAAATCATGAGAGGGGAAGGGATTGTGGTAGGGCCAATCCTGCTGGGAGGTTATTTCTTGCTTTCTATCTCTCTGTCTCTGTCTCTCTCTTGTGAGCACACATGCCCTATATCAAAACTCTCAAAAAAAGTTTATAACAAGATCATTAATTAAAAATTACCAAATAATCAAAAGACAAAAAGCACAAACCTACATAACTTTTTGATAAAAAAAATCATTAGATGAATTTTTAAAGAATAATGAAAACAGTACATAGCAAAGTCTGTGGTGGGCAATAACAGCGGTGTCTGGAGGGAATCTGACAATTTCAAAAGTTGAGCTGAATTATTCTAGTGCCAGTTTGTTTTTTGCTAAGAGTTACATTTTGCAGAATCCCCTCTCTTGTAAAGTTCTTGGTTGGAGTTGAGGCAAATGCTCAACCAAAGTCTTTATAGTCAGATAGATTATGGGCAGCCAGAGGTCCTAGACTGTCTTCTGCCTGTCCCCACTCTCCTCTGCTCTTCTTCCCAACCTTTGGTCCTGCCAAACAGTGCCCAGCCGACACTTGATGCAGAAGCACAGAGGGAGTAGCTCCAGATTCCCATGAACCCTCCACTCAATGCCACCGTAGAGGCCACCTTCTACAGTGACTAGCCATGTTTGTCTACACAGATTTCCCTGAAATGCCAACTTGTCCATCCAAGTCAGTGCTTTATGAAGACTTCTTACTAGCTCTGCAGATAACTATTCTCCTTTTGATAAACAGCTACTAGCTTATGACCAGACCTTAGAAGGGACTGAATGTTGACTATGAGCTGCAGAGTCACCATGCAATCTGAGATGCCCATCCCCTTCCTAGGAGCACTGTATGATCCACACAACCCGTTATTGTGAACCAAATGGATAAAGGTGCCTCAGAGTTAAAGCTCAAGTAAGTGTGGCACCAATAAATCCATTCATTGGAAAAATGACCAAGGAAAAGAAAAACTAAGAAATGTATTTCTCATACAAACTCATATTACATATAGCTGGGAAAAAAGAGAGAGAGAGAGAGATAAAGAATGCTATGGTCTGACTGTGTCCATAAAGTTCATGCTTTGTAAACTTAATTCCAATGCAACAGTGTTGATATGTTTTAAGAGTGGATTAAATCATGAAGACTCCACACTTGGGGAATGACATCATTATCACAGGAGTGGGTTTTTTATTGTGAGGGCTGGTTGTTAGAAAAGCAAGTCTGGCCCTATCTAGCTCTCTCCGGCTCACTTTCTTTATGTTTTTGTTTTTATAGGCTTTTATTGCCATAGGGCACATGTGCTCATCTAAAAGAGACGGAGAGTGAAAGTGAGAAATCACTCCTGGGGGGAAGGGCACACAGCAATCCTTTCTCAATTTTCAAGCCATCAGGTCTGGGACTCAATCATGGTCGACCATGTGGGTTGACCAGCACCTTAACCACCATGCCACCTGCTGTCCCTACTGCTCACCTCTTGCAATTTATGTCTTCCACCATGTTATGATACAGAAAGAAGGCCTTTGCCAGATGTGGGTCCCTTGACTTTGGCCTCCACAGCCTCCAGAATTATAAGAAAGAAACTTCTGTTCTTCGTTAATTACCCAAGCTCAAGCATTCTGCTCCAGCACCACAAAATGGACTAAGACAAAGACAGAGTAACATGAGATGAGAAGACACAGAAACACAGCAAACTGAAGAAGCATGTCTTAAAAAGAACTGTGGCTATGATGACTGACAGCATGAGATGACCACAATCAAAGAGATAAAAAGTTGAATCTCTTTTGAGAGATCTGTATTTCTGAAAGTACACCTGACCTATGGCTGTTCTAGACTTAAAGGGCACTCTGGGTTCTCTACCACTGAGGGCAAGGAAAGGCTGAGGAAGCTTCTTAGTTACCACCAGAAGGAAATATACCCAGAACTCAATTCAGAGATGGTCAAGAAGATGGTAAACAAGAAAAACCTCCCACAAGGAAGATACAAAGGCCACAGAAAATGACATTATCAGAGGACTATCTCCATGACAGGAGTCTGGGTCTGATGAAGAAGCAACCCTCAGCTTCAGGGCCAGGACCTCTCAAACTGCCGACCAGCCAAATTTGGAATCACTGTGAACCAGAAACCAATGTGTGTCATTCTCCCGTTGGGATCACAAGAGGGTTTATTGTGGTTATCCTTTTTTATGAGGTGATTGGGTAGACAGTTAATAGCAAGGCTTTTTAGTCCACTGGCCTCCAAATCAAGAGAAACCATACTCAGACTTGATGTAGAAGTGACTTTGAACAAATGAGGTCCCTTCACTCAAGGATCCTAGATTCTGAGCTTATTTATTGCCATAAAGAGATGGACTTTTGGATTGCATTTCCCAAGAAAGGAGTCTGTATATTTTCTTAGGATAGGATGAACTAACTATTTGTGTCCAGGTAAGCAGACTATTTTACATTCACTTCTCTGATATGGTTTTGTCAGCCACCGGCTGCAATAATTCCCTTTGCTCTATCCATGCCCTCGTCTGTTACTAGCCATGTGACTCTCTTTGGCCAATGAGATGACAGTAGCTGCATGACCCAAGCAAAGACTTGACAGTTGTTGCATAGTGGGTTTTATCATCTTCCTTGCTATTATTTGGAATACTCTGAACTCTGCTTAAAGAAGCTCATCCCAGTCTGTTAAATGAGAGGAGACACCAAACCCAGTAACCTGTGACCCAACAGCTAACAGTCTACCAACTAGCCACACGTGTAAATGAGGCCATTGTCGGTGACCCAACTACTAACTCACTGCCAGCTGCCCACACAAATGTGAGCTAGACCAGCAGATATAACTGGGCAGGCTAGATCAAAAGAACCAAGGGCTGACCCACACAACTGTGAGCTAAATAAACGAGTAGCTGTTACAATCTGTTAAATTGTGTGGTAGTTTGTTACACAAGACAAGCTAACTGATATACCTCCTTCCAGGTATATAGAAATCTGGCATGGCTACGTAAGGTGCAGTGTATCATGGAATGTGTTCTCCACATATAGAGTCACACTAAATCCTACCCCATGAGTGGATGACCCCCCCACAGATCAAATGAGACTATTTCCCCTCCGATTGAACATTGGTGGGTCCTTGTGGTGCCTTAACCAATAGAGTATGGTGGAATTAGTTTTCTCTGACTTTGGAGACAGTCATAAAAATACCATGCCCTTTAACATTCCACCTTGTTCTTTTAGGATGATCATCCTTGGGACCCAGCACCTAGGCTACAAGGAAACCAAGTAACCATGTAGAGAGGTTCCACAAAGGTGTTCCAATCAACAGTCCCAGCTGAATCTCAGCTGCCACTAGAGGGTCAGTCAGTAAGCCTTAAAGCAACTCTAGTACCTGGCTCTCAGGCCACCCAGCTGGTCAACGGCACAGGGATGCCAAACCTGCCCAAGCTGCAGATTCAAGAGGAAATAAATGTTGTTTTCAGTCATTAAGTTTTGCGGGGGAGATTTTGTGGAAGAAAAGATAACTAGAACAATTACTCTGGTCAATAAAAAGTGAATGAAAGACTCACTTCTTATGGAAGAAGTATCTAATTGCCAGCAATAAGATACTGAAGCATTCTTTGCTTCCTAGGTGTGGCGAATGAAAAAGGAAGAATGTTCTGGGATGTACCTTCCTTCATCCGGAATCCCTGAGAGACTACCGTGAAAGTCCCTCTCTGCCTACATGCACAATGAAGCTTGAGCAAAATACACACATTTTTGAGTTAGGCCACTAAGATTTTGAAGTTGTTTCCATAGCATGACTTGTTCTGACTGAAATGATAGGAGAAAATAAAGATAAAACCAAATAAATATTAACGGAGGTGATAAGCAAAGAAGAAGGATGGTTCTTGAGAAAGTTTAAAGTTTCAGATGAGATTAATTAAGGAAAATTAGAAGGCGTGTGGGCCTAGTCAGTGGCACACTGCTGCAGGATGTTAGAGCCGGATGGGAGGCTCAGGTCCAGCTCCTAGGCTGACCTGAACACGCACGATATGCCTGTCATCCTGGCTGGCCAAGCCAGAGCTAGGGACAGGCCTGGGAAGAGGATAGCATCATGGCAACATCCGGTCGGGGTACCTGTTTGTCTCTCTCTTTCCCTCTCTTTCACGGAAATAAGTAAATAAGCTTAAAGGAAAACAAAGACATGTAAATATTATAAGCAAAAGCTAAAGATAGAGTATAATATTCTCAACTGGATTCGTCTGAGAAGTATTTCATGATGGGCAAAGTATTTGTACAAGCAAAATGAGAAATAGCGATTGACTGTTTTAAAAAATAATTAGAATAATAATAATAATGATTGGGGAAAACATAGAAAAGATATTGAATGTTGAAGCGGGGAGATTAATGTCTCTGTACTGACTGACATGCATGGCATTCCCTTTTGAAAAAGCAATGTAATACACTGTAAAGTTATATGTAATTCAATGTAATATAAAGAAGAATATGATAATAAAATATAAAAATAAAAATAAAAAATAAAAAATGAGAATGGTATTATCTAATGAATATCATTAAATCTGAGAGTTTGGATGAAATGCAAAAATTCCTAGAAAAATATCTTATTAAAACTGATCAAAAAATAAAATTAGAAATACTAAGTAATCCTATTACAACCAAAGATACTAAAATGAGAGTTTTAAATTCTCCCTGCACAGAAAGCAACAAGCCCACGTGGCTTCCTAGGCAAACTCCATCAATTCTTTCCAATGTACTGAAAACTTTTTTAAACATCAAAAAGGAAGCCATCCTCCCTGACTTATTTTGTATGATTATCAAAGCTTAATTTTTAAAAAGTGAAAAGTGTTCCAAACTCACTTCTCCAAAGAATATATGAGGGATCAAGGGTGCTCCAATCATAAATCCTGTCATTATCATATTAGAGTTCCTAGCAGCATAATAACATAAAAAATGGAAATTAAAGGTCTTGGTTCTGAACAAGAGTAAATAAAACTTATTATGTGTCCATGATGAGGACACCTGGAAGAATCCATGCTCATAATGAATAGAACACAAGAGCGAGTTGCCTGGGTATGCGATCAATATCCAAGACTCAGGCAGATTACTTTATACCAGGAACAAAATAATAGAAATCATAATTTGAAAAAATGCCATTTACAGTAAGCAACTGCCTATAAGACGTGTTGTCAGGCTGAGAAACAAGAACAATATATAAAAAATTTCAAAATGTCACTGAAGCACAAAGACAAATGGAGAGATGACCAAGGTAGGGACAATTTAATAAAACAAAATATCAATTCCTAGCAATGAACTAATAAGTTCAATATGACACTAAAAAATCCAATAGGATTTTCATGTGGAGATTGACATAAGTTGATTGTAAAGTTTATCTGAAAGGGAACCAGCAGTTAGTGTAATGGCTATGTTGCTGTACTCCCACGCAGTCAACCGCGGTTCGCATCCTGGACCCGGTGGCTTAAAACTCACACCGGGCACGTGTGCGTGTGTGCCCAAGATCCCGAGAGGAGAATGGAGAAGGGATTGCGGCGTGACCATCCCCCCTGGGGGGTGATTTCTTGCTTTCTGTCTCTATGTCTCTCTCTGTTTGTCTGGTGGCACGTGCGCCCTAAAGCAAAAACCTCTCCCCCCCCCAAAAAAAAAAAAAAGTTTATCTGAAAGAGCAAAAGGTCAAAAATAACCAAGACACTTCAAAGGAAACTGAAGACGTTACTTGCCCTGTCTGACATACTTATTATAAAGCTGCAGTACACTGTGTGTTTGTGTGTGCGATTGCAAAGTTAAATTAAATAAAACAAAACACCAACTTAACCAATGCTGCTCAACAGCTCACATGATCACTCATAAATGGAATTTTGATATAGACAAAGGCAAGGAAAGGATAACTGAAATGGATTGATCAACTTGATTCTTCACAAGGAAAAAAAATATGTAATCGATCTCAATCTGTACCTCTCACTCTGTATCATTTCTGTGTGTGTGTGTGTGTGTGTGTGTGTATGAGGGTTCAAAAACTTCATGTGAAATATGCATTATGAAAAAACTACGCATGGATTTCAAAATTTTTTACACCATAATAAGTTCATAGTTCAATTCCACTTTCCCGTGAACTTTATTAAGTCCCTTACATGTGCACATGTATATGTGTATATATATATGTGTGTGTGTGTGTGTGTATGCATATGTGTATATCCATGTATACTTGTATATATGTAAATATAATAAAAAATAATTAAAATAAAGTCAAGAGAACAATAAAAACCAATTTCAACATGGAATTGATATCTGCAGAAAGCCAGGGAAATGAAACTCATATAACATACAGATTGAAATATGTTACTGAATATTCTAGCTCACACTCGACTGAGGGTGCTTATTTTAGTATAAATAAATAAGTGAGCCAGCTATAGATCAATGAGGAGTGTGTTTAAGAATCAACGACAAATCAAATTAATCACATGATGGATTCCATTCTATGCTTCTGAAGTCCAACTCCAATGAGCATGGATATCGTGTGCTCAGTCAGCAGAGGTACATGACAGGAAAGGACTAGACGCAGGTTCACCCCTGAGCCATGTTAGCATCCTTCACTCTTTGCCTCATTTGTGTTCACCTGCTCTCCTTATTGAATTTTAACATCGATAGTTTTTATTGCTACTAGTAATAAACAAATTTCATTTCCTTTATAATAGCCACAGCTCACCAATCGCTTGGAATCTTAACTATTTTAGCCTTTATTCTTATATAGCTCTGTGAAAAATCCTACAGGACACTATAGCACACGTGTGCGCATGTACACACACACACACACACACACACACACACACACACGGAGATCAGCTTGGGAGTAAGCACATGGAGACAAAATCAGCCCCGGGGAGCGGCAGCTTGTCTGCGCTACATGTCCCCGCACCGTTCTGTCTGGGGGAGTGGGACATGGGTGGGAACGGGAGACTGTCCAGTTCAGGACTTGCAGCCAGCTCGGGTTGCAGGGCTGCTGGCCTGCCTCCTCCTGTGCTGGACCCTCTGGACCCTCTGCGGGAAGGTGAGTGGAGACCTGACTCACTCGCAGGATTCTCTCAGATAATAACGACCCAACTGTCTTGAGAAATCTTCCTCAGAATTTCAGTGTTCTAACAAGGAACTATCGACTTTATGACTATATATTTTAAGTGTAATAAATTATTCATTCAATATGTTTTAATTGCTTTCACAATGGAAAATTCCCTTTTCAACCATCCAGTTTTTCAAAAGTGATTTGGTTCGGGAACCAGCAGTTAGCGTAATGGCTATGTCGCTGGACTCCCACGTAGTCGACCGCGGTTCGCGTCTCGGACCCGGTGGCTTACAACTCACGCCGGGCGCGTGTGCGTGCGTGCCCAAGATCCCGAGAGGAGAATGGAGGAGAAGGGATTGCGGCGTGACCATCCCCCCTGGGGGGTGATTTCTCGCTTTCTGTCTCTATGTCTCTCTCTGTCTGTCTGGCGAGCGCACGCGCCCTATAGCAAAAAAACCTCTCAAAAAAAAAAAAAAAAAAAAAAAAGTGATTTGGTTCGATTCTGAGATACACTGTGCCCTCATCATCCCTCAGAGCCGTGACCAGGTCTGTAGCCTCACTCTATCTTTGGCCCAGTGGGTCTAGAACTCGGGGCAGTCAGAAAGTGAGCTGGCAGAGCTGCCCACAGCCTTTTCGGGGGCTGAGCGTCTTACTGTGTCCACAGCTCACTCGCCTGAGTCCGACTCCTGGCAACAGAAGCGTAAGGCGAAGGAGAGGGGGAACAGAAAGCACTTTCTGTGCCACTGCCCCAAACAGGTGGACTAATAAAGCCTTCCTCCAAGCCTCTTCTCATTCCTTTCCTGTGATTTTTATTGTATCCTCAGACAAAGAGGGCATTGAAGAATTAGCACAGCCTTAATTTTGCCAAATGGACCAGCGTAGAAGTTGCCTCAATAGTCCTTTTCTCTCCACCAGAACGCACCTGCTGGGTGCGGAATTGCCAGGTGATGTCTATTTCTCAAGGAACCACAGCATATATATCACCTTATTACTCTCGGTAATTTCACATAAAATGATCCAAAGCTAGTGAAACTGAGAAGTATGAAGGTCAGTATGAGTGCCGATTTGGCAAGAATTTTAGAGCTGGAGAATATTAAACTTATGTCAAACCACGACTTTTAATTAGACCATCAAGGCTTCGCTCTCCTTTTTTTTTTTTTTTTTTTTTTTTGAATAAATAACTCAAAGTTACATGCACACACTTTATGCATTCCCTGCTCCTTTATACCCAGAATTAAAAATCTTAATACAGCATTCAGCTGATGGTCAGCCTGAAATACTTCCAGAAAAGACTGTGACCATGAGAACATTCTCGGGTACAAATACACCAACTACAGAGACTTCCAATTGGTTGGGGTATAACACAGGCCTGGCCCATGCCAAATGCTCGTGGAACTTGTCTTACTAATTGCCAACAGAGTTCCAAGATGCTGGCTCTGATATTCATCCCATAGGAGAAGTGACTGAGGAAAGGACAGACATATTAACCTGTGAGCACACGCAAAGGGACAAACTTGAAGCCCAGGACCAGGTCCATCAGCAACATGTGTGCTTTTTACCAGCAAGCGACAGGATGGAAATGCAGTCCCCACGGGAAAAGTATCTACTATAAAGTATGCATGCCTGAATTAAGCCTCTGCGGTGGGGCAGCACTGTATTAAATAGGGGGACAGACCAGCAACTGACGTAATGGCTATGTCACTGGACTCCCATGTAGTTGACTGCGGTTCAAGTCCCAGACCCGGTGGCTTAAACTCACACCAGGCACACATGTGTGAGTGCCCAAGATCCCAAGAGGAGAATAGAGGAGAAGGGATTGTGGCGTGGCCATCTCCCCAGGGGGGTGATTTCTCACTTTCTGTCTCTCTATCTCTCTCTGTCTTTCGGGAGAGCTCACACACCCTATAGCAAAAACCTCTCCAAAAGTAAAAATAAAAATAAAAATAAAAATAAAAATAAATAAATAAGGGGATGCTAAGTTGCTTCCTGCTAGAACTAACATTAGGTGAGGAGACAAAGTGAACCCACAAACTATTCTGAACCTCGGATGGCAGGCATGTAGAGGTTAAATGATTTTGTGCCATTCATGAGCTTTGCATGCATCAGAGGCAGAAATCAATAGAACAAGGATATTTAGCAAAGGCTGGGCTGTCGAAGCTCACAAGGAGGTTGCACTTGGAAATGGAATACAGACGGGGCAGGGGCTTCGTGATGAGGAAAGCCACTCAGCAGAAGACTCGGGGGCCAGAGAGGGTCTCAGCCCCTGGGTCCAGAATGGCAGATCACCCTTGAGGTAAACGTGAGTGTAAGGGTGACAGCATCAGTGTGACTAACACGAGCTGCTCCAGGGTGATTCAAAACATCATCCTGCTGAAATGTGCACTCACTATTCTGCTGAAGCTGTGACAACAGTGCTCGTGCTCACACAGCACTGTTAAAGGTGGTGTGCCATTTTACTAATCACGTCCACATGCTGGATCACTCATTGTTAGTGACGGGAGTGACCAGACTAGATGTCTGGGCACACTCCACTGGTACAGTGACTTTAAAGTATCAGTAAGCATTTCACGTTGGGCAAATTCTCTATACAAGCTAAATGATGTATAGCAACTGAATGTATAAAAAATAATTATTATAATAAAAAGATTAAAATTAAAATATATATCAGTAAGCATCCCAGCTCCAAAGGAATAGCTATTACATGCCACAGTGTCAAGGCCAGGACTTCTCAGACAACCAAAGCAAAGCCACAAGTGGATGCTCTGCTTGACAAGGAAGCGACTGGGAATACCTAGCATAATGAAAATAAATGATGCCATCACTTCATTGAATTAGTTTGGAGGAAGCACATCTATTTGAATTCCTTTTAACACTGGAAGAGAAAAAACTGGAAAGGTAACTCCATTACATACAATGAAGATCAGGGGTGTTATAGCAAGAGGACATTCCAATAAGAAAACTGCTATGTGTGAGGGCCAGGGCTGGGAATTCCAGACCTGCAAAGTTCTCCACAAAGTCACCCAGGAACAGCTCTGCAGCTGCATGGCTTTGAAGAAAATAGTAATGGGGGGGGGGGGGGCTGTCTCAGCTTCTTTCTCTGTAAAACTGATGTCTGTCCAGCTCTCATGCCATGGGACATGTGTTCAGTCACAGAACCAATGAAAATGCAACCACAGAAGACCAAGACCCTGTGATGGCTACCAGTTCCTGGGGGCTTGTGCCACGCCCGGCACCCTTCTAAGGGTTTTGCATGTTGATTCAGACCACCACATTTATAAGGCAGATACCATTAAGTTCTACAAACTAGGAAACTGGGACATAGACATGATCATCAATTTGCTCAAGGTCACAGACGTAGAAAGGGACCAAGCCCCAGATCCCAGGGAAATACCTTCTCGCAACCACTACACATACTGTCATTTTAAATGCAGGAAGGCAAGGTGCCATGTATGTATTTAATCACGTATTTTAACATCCAAAGGGTGCTTCCAAATCCTCCCTTGCTAATCCTGTAAATTGCAACCATCTTTTCTACAGAAAATTCATTTTTTTGGCTTTTGTTTATACCACAGGTAAATTATAACTAAAATGACTTAGTGGAGTACTGGTTGCCAATTACAAACACCTACTGATTAAGATCTTTGCACAGGTATAGAAATGTACACACACACGAATACCTTTAGCTGCCATTACAAAAAGACTAAATCATGCTCAACCTCCCTGCCACCGCCAAAATTGTGGAACTAAAGGAAGAATGCAGAGTCCCTGCTCCTTAGAAGGCCATTGGGCGTATCTGTCTTTCCAGTCTTCAACACTGAAGAAGACAGTGTTCTTCTACCCATGGGAGTTCCGAATGACTGGAATAATAAAGACCGTTTCCCTCCACCTATTAGTTTTGGAAGAAAAAGTTTATTTCTCAATGTATACATAAAACACTCTGATATGTCTTCCTTTAGAAAAATAATACCTGATACTAGAAAACTGATTTGCAATGAAAAGTACTTATGGGTACTATTTTTTAAATGCAGCTTAGCAAATCACCATAAAAGAATGATCTTGGGTCATTTTCTCGGTCATACTTATTACCTATTTATATTTGATACAATCCAGATGTGTATTTCAGTATCGGGCTAAACAAAAAACCAATCCATTATATTGCAGTATCTGACGACTTAAAATTTATGGTAATAAATTTTTTCCATTCAAATTGAAATGTTGACAATTCCTAATCATAAATTTTAGCCGAAACAAATCTGGCTGGAGCCAGCTGGTATTTGACAAAAATTTATGTCAACCATTCCTAACAATGACAGGCAAATTTTGAGAAATCTGGCTGATTTTGGACATAATAAATTAGAGGATTTGACTCTGGAAAAGGGTTTCATTCATTCAGTAATGAGAAACAGTTCTGAAAAACAAAGCAACATGATAAGATTTACAACTAGGCTTTAAGTCTGGATTCATTTGGTCTAAATTTTTGATGTGAAGTGTCAAATTTATTTGCTCAAAGACTCAGCCCTATTACCAGGCTTAGCAATTGGTAAACACTCAAAAAAGTGATGTTGAAAAAATTATAAATCTTATTTTCCATGAAAACTTTCCATGATAAGCAACAGATAATATTTTCAAATTATAAACACAATACTAAAATTCAAGACATGCCAATATATGTCTATTTACTTAGCTTCATGTGTTCAGATAAGTCTTAACGAATATGGGATTATGCCTATTTGATAGTTTTATTTATGGAGAAAATAATCAAGTAAGCAGAACTGTGCAGTTTCAATCCAGGATTTGCTTCTACAGTATAACAAAAATATTTTGAAGATTACTTTAATGTCATGGTCAATAACACAGAATCATAGATTGATTCTACATTGAAATAAAGTGAAATCATTTTGTGAACAATGTCAATTAGGGAAATACTAAATCAAAACAATGCCTGTGTTTTTTTGTTCTTTTTAATATATATTTCAAAATACTTCACACAAGGCAATTACATGGGGCAATCCAATTACTTGGATTATGCTAAAATCATTTCATAGTCCAAATGTTCTAGGAGACTAAGGATGTGCATTAAGAAAATTGCCAGACTTTTTCTACTCCAAGAACTGATGAAAGTCTAATGGAAATCCAAATCAGGCAGATCCAGAGGAAGGAAGGAATCTGTCCAAGATTTCAGGCAGCAAAAATAGATCCACTTAGCTCCCAAACTGCATGAGATCTCAGCTGTTCTGGGAAAGGGCTCCTGGGTGGGAACCTGGGCAGGACCCCAAGGCCCCCAAGGCCACCTCCTGAGGTAGACCTCCCCTCAGAAGCCACACTCCACTCAGTCTGGGAAATGAATTCTTGCCAGACCTCGTGCAATGGCCCTAAGTTAGCACTGTTCCAGCTTCCAAGGTTCCAATCCCAATCATCTTTGACTGTCTGGAGGGAGAACCATGTTTGGAAAGTTGAGATGTCGGTAATGATGTTACTAAAGTGAAAATAAAAATGAGCTGTTGGGAACCCACTATCGTCCAGGCCCTTCCTAAGGACCAGTATCAAAAAACAGTGACTGTTTCTCCTAGGCGTCTGCCACTTCTGACTTGTCCGAAAGTTTCTACCTTTCTACCCTCCCTAATCTGGACCGTTTCCGCCCAGCTCATCACTGCAAAGGATTTACATAGATGGCAAGAGACCACGGCCATGGATAGCAGAGGTCAGGATCCGCACCACTGTCCCTGGGCCTCGCCATGGGCAACTGCCATGTCACCAGAAATGCCAAGTGGGCATTTACAACAATTTGGCGACATGCAAAGAAAGTGTGGACATGGTTTGTAAACAAACACAAAGATGCCTGGATAACGTTTTAAAGGGCGACCACTCTGGCATCTGCACCAAGCAAAATAGAACATGAAGGAATGGTCTAAAGAACACAAAGGCAAAAAACACAGATGATTCAAAGGTGCTGCAGGCCAGCTGGGTTGGGGCTCTGACTGACCCATTCAAGAACATCTGTGTCTGTGAGGTTTCAGACATTAGAGTGCTTTACTGTAGAAAGCTTGGAGTGGGCTTCGGAGAGGCATGAACTTCACACTTCCTTTAAATACGATGACGGCGCTATAAATAGGCCATCACCTGCTCCTCCCTCCCATGTATTAGAGAACAAGCCAGAACAGCTTGAATTACAGATTCAAAGGACTCACACACAGAAGCGCCCTGGCAGAACAGATTCCAGAGGAAAACTCTGACGTGCGAGCTTCCTCCGCTGCAAGTGGAGGAAACCCAAAGATGCCTTTAGAGATCCGGCTTGCCACTGAGCCAAAGTCTCTCTCCACGTTCTTTCCAGTCTTCAGAATATGAGAGAGAGGGAAGGACGCCGTTCCAGGAGCATTCGAGGGGAGTGGCCCTGACGGCTGCCCTTCAGCCACACTTCAGCCCTACCTGCCAGAGTACCAGGACCTGTTAGTGAGCTGGGATGTCGCAGCCTCTGGCGCTGTTTTCAATTCCGACTTTACCGAACTCAGTCAGAAGACAGCACCCATCCAGGCATGAGGGGAAATGGAAACGTTTAACTTTTAAAAACCCATGATGATAATGTTGTCCCATGCATAACATCTGGGCACCATAATACCCGGCTCAGGCTACCCAAAACAAACTGCCAAATACAAGAACAGCTATTGAAAACCCTTCATGAGACCAAGCAAACCCCACTTATTTGCTCGCAGACGCAAATATATATAGGCACATACTTATTTTCTAAGCCCCCTAACATCCCAGCGTGGAGACCACCCATTATCAACCACTGACCCGCAGCGTGTCACGGGTAATGGGCGCCTGGCACACGGTCTGCACGCATCTCAGAGCAGGTAGAGCAAAAGTTTGAACCACACACTGGGTGACATCAGTAACAGGAAGTTACCGCCATCTACAGATGTCCTCTCGCTGTCCAAGGGAGTGAGCCAAGGATTTCTGCTAAAAATCACAAACTGGCAAATCTGACACAGCTGTGCGCCTGCACTGTGCTCCTAGGGGTGAAATCCCCTTTCTAATCTGTAAACATGAACTGCCTCTACAGAAACAGAAGCCCGGGGTCCATCCAAACACTTACTCCCAGACTCACATGATGACCCATTCACAGCAGGGCAACCCCGTCGCTATCTGCCGGCCAGATAACACCGACTTAAAGGCAGAGACGCCCGAGACAGCTTTTATTCATTTTCCTTGCAGTGGCCACTTTCCCCAGGCGGGCTTCTTACAGAGTTAAATAACGCCCAATCCCAAGGAAAACGCCAGCTCAGCTCGGGCTGTGCCAGAGGGAAGGGATGGCAGGCAGTGGGCGCCGAGGAAGTGCCAGGTCGACCCCGCCGCGACCTGCGGGAGGAGCTGGGAGCCGGGGCGCGGAGGTGCACGCACTCGCCCGCGGTCCACCCGGGGAACACCCCAACTTTATTTTGGGTCCAACCTTCCAAGGAAACTTTTCTTCGCGAACAAGCCGGCCGCGGGCAGCAGGAGGGCAGGGAGCTGCGGGCCGAGGGGCAGCCCCGGGCGGGACGCGGCGCGGCAGGCGGCTCCCTCTCGGGGCCGGGGGACGCGCGGGCAGGACCCGCGGGGAGGCCACTCACCAGCCCGAGCGCGAAGAAGACGGCGAGCAGGGCGACGCAGGCGCCCATGACGATGAGCAGCAGGAAGACGATGAGCGGGTGCTGCTGGCTCATGCGGTAGTAGGACTCGTACAGCCAGTCCCGGGACCGCGGCAGCCCGTCGCCGCCCGCCGCAGCCTCGGCGCGGTCCCGCAGGTAGCGGCGGCGCCGCATCGCCTCGGGCCACATCGGGGCGGCTCGCTGGGCGCCCGCCGTGCGCGCCCGGCCGGGGCAGCGCCAGCCACCGCCGCCACCCGCGTCCCTCGCCCGCGCCGCCTCGGCCGGCGGGGCTGCCGCGCCCGGAGCTGCGCGCAGGGGCCTCCGGCGCGGGCGGAGCTCGGCGCCCCGGGCTGGGCGCTGACGCGGGCGGGGGCCGGGCGGCGGCCTCGGGGGCAGCTCCCGGCGCCGCCGCCGCCGCTGCCACCGCGCGGGAGGGGCGGGTTCCAGGGGCCCCTCGGCCCGCCTCTCCCCCCGCGCCGCGCAGCCGGCCTCCGCGCAGGGGCGGCGCCGGCCCCTCCGCTGCTGCCCCCCGACGGCCGGCCGCGCGGGGAGTCGGGGCTGGCGGAGGGGGGAGAGTGGCGGGGACACACCGGCCGCGCCGGGCCCGCGTCCTGCTCCGCCCTCCCGCTCTCGGCCGCGGGTCGGACACCCCTCCTCCCTAGTGGGAGCGCTCTGGGGCGGGGGCGATGGCCACCACCGTCTGCACTAACTCAGAGTACGGAGGGGGTGCCGCGCTCCGCCCTCCCCGAGGACTGCCCGAGCTCCGCGCACCCTTCCCGCTCTCGCAAAGGGCAGCGGAGCGACGCCGGCACCCCGGGCCGGGTGGGCTGCGGCTGGGGCGGCGCCCGCACTCGCTCGCTCACCTAGGCCGCGGCGGCGCCTCCCAACCCGCACGACCCGGTCCTCGGAGCGCAGCGGGGGCTCCTTCCTTCCACTCTCGCCAAGCGGGACCAGCATGTCCTACTCTCCCCAGCCGCCCCGTAGCGGGCGAAAGACCACTCACACCGCCCCTCCGCGCTCCTCTCCTTCTCTCCGGGGCAGGGGGCTCCTACGGAGGGCGCACGGCGCTGGGACGCTAGGGACCCTGGGAAGGAAACAGCCCTTAACGCGCAACCCCGGAGTGCAGCGGGGCGACTGGCCCGGCGCCCCCAGGTCCTCGAGCGGGCCAGTCACTCGAGCCTTCCCTTGCAGCTTTGGTCACACTTTGCAGGTGCTTGCAGGGCGTCCTCAGGCGGGCATGGCCCCTTTGGCCAGGGCGTGCGGGGGAGAGTGGCCGGGCGCGGGTGCAGGAGGCATGGACTCCAGGACTTACTCTGTCCAGGGCACCTGGGAGGATGGGGCGCTGGACAGACAGAGACCGGTGGGGGGACTGTGCAGGGGCAGACCTCGCCGGGGCGTCGTCCCCTCCTGATAGCTCGAGTCCTGGCCCTCGGTGGGAACTTGGAGGTCATCGCTGACCTGCAAGGAACCCACCCCTCTGGAGGTTTCCTCTTACTCAAGGGACGTTGGGCCCAGACTCCCAGACCCCATCTCCTTTCCGGGAAGATTCCGAGGCAGAGCGGCCTTGGCCTCTCTTGTCCTTGGCTACCAGCCCTGAGCATTCCTGTGAGCTGCCCAAAACCTCCAGAACCTTCTCGAACTCCCCTGCTGCAGGACTGGCTGCCTGTTCCCCTCACAGCCCGGCATGTAAGCTGGGTATTTGTGGGACCCGTAAGGGCAGATCCCAGGCCATGCGCCCGGGCCAGCCCTGGGCCTTCCCAGAGGGGTTCTTTTTACCAACTGTGAATGCCTGGTGGACCCAGGTGAAGGCCTGAGCGTGCACAGCTCTACCACCGCTGGAAGATCTCGGGGGGACTGGAGGAAGGAGGGCTGGACTCGGGGACGCGTCCAGTATACGGGTCCTTGTCAGGTGGTCCTGCCCCATTACCTCCCAGGTCTGCTGGGGACAGGGTGAGGAGGAGATGCCATTGTAGGAGGGGGTGGTGCAGGGGTGCCCCTGATGTCCCTGTTGGTCCCCAAATCCACCTCTCACTGAAAGTCTTTTCACCCCAGAACCAACGCAAGCGTCTTCTCTGTTGGGTCTGCAGCCCCATGAGGCCCTGTCCTGCTCTGCCCGGACACACCCCTCGACCTCATCAGGTCATTTCAGTTAAGCCCTTCGGGGAGGTCTACGCCATCTTGGGCTCGATGGGTGTTTTCCTGTGGACCTAGGACTGACGGTTGCCAGAGCTGAGGACCTTGGAGTTTCTGAGAGAGAACTTCAATGGCCAGACACTGATGAGTGGCACTTACAAATATCTAGCAGCCGTGCTCCTAAGGAAGCACCGCCAGCCGGAAGCTGGACACTGCTGTCTGATCCTCTCCCTTCCTCGGCTCTGCCCGGTCCTTCTAAGTTGTGCATTTCCAGTCCTTTCCTGCTAGCAGCGTTTTAATGGTTCTCTCCAATCCTTGCTTCTTCACTTCTTGTATTGAGAGATTTCTGCCTTCACCCCTCCAAGAAGGGAGAAAAAAAATAGTCTGTAATTTAGGTTCATGATTAAAAGAATGAAAAACTCACGAGGGAAAAGTAGATGTTTATTTGCTTTCATTCTAGTGGGAAAGTGGAGTATTTTTAATACTCGGTACCTATACCGTCTTATGTTCTCCATATGGCAGAGTTGTAAGACAGGAGAGTTTGTTAGAATGTAATGACAAAATATAATTAGAAAGACTCTGTATGGAGATCACTTAACATTAAGAGTTTTTTTTAAACACTCATTGTGTCATTAACTCATAAAACGAATATTTATTTTGTGCCTACCATGTACCAGATGGTTCAGGGGGGAAAAAAAGAAAATTACAGGGACCTTATACTCTTGGAGGAGTTTCCAGTATCTCTTGAAAAGTAGGGTCACAAAAAGGCAAAACAGAAACAAATACCAGTATTCCTCCTCTTTTCTTTCTCCTCTTCTATAATTAAAATTGCATCATCATAGACAAAGATCTTAGAGGGGATATAATGTTAAAATCAAAGATATGTCAGGGTTCTCAGAGGCTTTGTTGGGGTATTTGTTTTGTTTTAGTTTTGTTGTTTATTTTAGTGAGGCCCCTCTTGTTGGTTTATGTTTAATACAAAGAAAGGGGACCCATGTAAACATTATATTAATAGTTCTTCTACCAAAGCTTTAGAGTCAATTACACCAACCAAGCCTTTTAAAAAGTTTACAACAGTTTCTGTTTTGAAAGAAAAAAAAATAAAAGCAAAATAATAATCCACAAGCCACACGAAGTAGGATGAAAATGCCCTTTAGTATCAAGGCAAGAGCTGAAACGCAGATGGGGGCAACCGTAAGGACGGGGAGGTCGTCAGTTCTTCTCCATCCCTGTGGGCAGGAGAGCTGGCACACCAACAGTAATGCCCAGAGAGCAAGCGGTTCTCCGGTAAATATACTCTATCAATTTATTTGTGACAAAACCCACAGAGACTGACTGTGCAAGCTCTAAGGGCTCAGGGAGTCGGAGTAAGCATTGAGGAGAGCTCGTTTTTCTTCAGCAACACTAGAGGGCAGCACTCCATCCTCCTAACCCACAGACGAGGCTTGCTTTCTGGGTGAGGGACTTGAGCTGTTGGCTTAAGGTTCTGCTGTTTTGCCTTGAAATTCCATTTTTTCCCCTCAGTTTTGCCATAGGGCACATGTGCCAACCCGAGAGAGACGGACAGAAAGAGAAGTAAAGTGAGAAATCATCCCTCCAAGGGATGGCCATGCTGAAACCCCCTTCTTCATTGCTCTCCAGGTACTCTGGGCACGCATCCAGGGAATTTTTCAAGCTGATGGGTCTGGAACTTGAACTGCGGAGTTTGCAATGTGGAATCTAGTTACCTTAATCTCCATGCCACCTGCTGGCCCTCACCTTGAAATTTTTAATACTTTTTAGTTTCTTTCTTTCTTTCCTTCTTTCGTCTTTTCTTTCTCTTTCTTCTTTTCTTTCTTTCATGAGAGAGCAACAAAGACCTATAAAGAAAAAGACACGTACTCTCAATCGGGTGTCAGACCTCAGTTCACTCCCTGGGCTTCCAGCTAGCCAGGGTCATAGGCACATATAGGTGTGCCCCTGTGCACACTCATTGTGTACAAGCAAACCCGGACCCAAGCCCTGGTCCTCCATGCCTCCAGCATTGCAGAACTGCACGATAGCAGCGCCTTTGCATCAAGCCAAAATTCTTAATAACTCACACAGACCCCAAAGTTCCCTTTAGTCCTGGTCTTGCACGTTGGAAAGCCGGTCCTGCCAGCCAGCCACACTGGCGTATTCTTACGTGCAGAGCCAGGGGCTGTGGGCCTGAGCACAAGGGCTTCCCTGCCAGGGACTCTGGGCTACCCACTCTCTCCCCACCTGGTCCTCTTTCACAGTCCTCACACACTCTCTGACACACCCCATCGATTATCCATCTAAGTCACCTCGCTGCAGGATAGGTTTATGCATCAGTGAGTTTGCTTTAAAAATAACCTATCTTCCAGTTCCTACTTCAAACCCAGTCAGATTAACTCAGTCAATAAGGACATGGTTGTGTTCTCCCAACATCTATGGTGCTCTGATTGATTAAATAAAGTCAAGCTGGCAGCAAACTATGCCAAGGACAGACACACAGCGAGCCACCGACACGGGCGTATTGGAGAGCTGGGCACGGAGGAGCTCCTGTGTGTTCATGTTTCCCTCCGACAAGTGCATTACTAAAAATTATATAATAAAGTGTGAACAGTAAGTCAACAGATTCATTATCACCATGAAATATGTTCTGTGTACCCAGATAACATTGACATTTTTATTGAACCAGAGTCTGAAATACAGAATCCACCCAATTCAAGTCAGCATAGGGCTCCTACCAGTTTAATTAACTCTTTCAGCTCAGTGGAGAGCTCTTTTGAAGTTCAAGTTTTAGAGCAGAAAAATGTTGCCAAATGCAACATTAATATATCTACTTTGGGGCCAGCAGGTGGCATGGTGGTTAAGGTGCTGGACTCCCACATGGCCAACAACAGTTCAAGTCCCAAACCTGGTGACTTGCTTTCTCACTTTCTCCCCCCCACCCCATCTCTCTCTGGTAAGTGCGCATGCCCTGTAGGTCACCCAGTGTTGAAAGTTCTGAAAATACCTTTGAAAGATCTTCCTTGTTTGCCTTATTTGGTGAATTATTTTCTACCAATAGAAGTAGAATAAATATTTTATGGCATCATCTTTATAATCTGATTTCAAGTAACTTACTGGGAGGATCGAATCTGAATATATGAGAAGATCGTAGTGGTGTTTGGGGCCAACCTTTCACAAAGCTGCTGCCATTGAGAAGTTTATCGCTAGTGCTTTTTCAGAATCCACTGAGATGCTCAAATTCCTTCTGTGAGCATTGGGAGCAGTAAGACTAGGTTAATGACTAATCGGTTTCCAGCCCATTGACAACCTTGTGAGAGGTATCGATTTCTGTGCTCTTGCTCAGGGAATGTGATCTAAAAAGCACTGACTCATGCCATGGAGACGTGTACGCAGGAGATGTTGCCTAGAGAGGGACAGGAAGTGGAGGTTATTTAGCGAGCTCCAATGGATAGTTCAGATACATTGGCTTTTATTTTTATACCTTTGGAAGCAGTGTCGCTTACAATAGTCTATTTAGAATTAACTTCATTGTGCTCTAAAACTGAAAAATAATTTACTTTGAGGAACAAGAGATGGCCTCTATGAAAAACATTGCTATGGGCTGGTCTCAAGGCTTAGTGATTAAAGGGGCCAGACCCAACATGATGGATGACAGTTTGAACCCCTGATCCAGTGACTTGAAAAACACACTGGGCATATGTACATTCATGCCCAAATCCCAACAGGATGGAGCAATGGAGGAGAAAGGACTGTGGCGTAACCACAATCCTCTCCCATGGGGTGGTATGTTCTCCCTGACCTCCTGATCCTGTCTCTCTATCTCTGGCAAATGCATGCACCCTCTGGCAATTAAGAAACAATGCTAAGCTATACTTCCTGAATATTTTTGCCCAATTTCTGTCTGATTTGGTTCATCTAGCTTTATAATTTTAAACTACTCTGTCACTGTGTGATCCATAACTTCCTTTTTCAATGTGAAAGTGAATCAAGCTCACTGCAAGTGTTATTCCACGTGTGTTGTAATAATTGACAGTATTCTGACAATATTGTTAAAGTGCTTTACCATGGATTTTGTTCAGATGGAGTTTGTTCCGTCTCTGATATCAACTGTATATCCTTGGAGAAGTCATGTTAGATCTCTGATATCCTATTCATTTATCTCTAAAGTAAGAAAAATGGGCCAATTACCCTAGGGATCTTTCAAACATGTTTATATGATACTGTGCTGGGTAAAGCAATACATTTTTATCTTCATTTTTAGGTGAAAGAGGGAAAATCACTTGCATCCAATTAAAGAATATGTAAGTATTTGGCCTTGCTGCAGCGGTGCGGGATACAGGGAACTGCTCAGCAGTGCTGGAAGCCACATGGCTCACCATCCCGAATGCCGAGATCCTGACCAGCCGGAGGGGCCGGGGGAAGGGGATCTCGGCGTGAACAGACCCTGTCAAAGGTGCCTCTTTCTGTCTTTCTCTTTCTCCTGCTTTCAGTAAATAAAAAAATAAACTTAAGGAAATAAATACGATAAAATTGAAGCTCATCAAAAAGGTTGGTTAAATTTTATATAAATCTGTGACAAGTACTATCTTCCTCAGCATAAAGCAAGAAAGGAACTGTTTAGAGCTGTTCTGTGAGAATTTAGTAGCGCACACGATCTATTTTATCTTCATGTAGCCTGTCTTCCCTCACTGGAGCAAGAGATTGGAGGGTTTTTGGTCTACTATTTCCTAAAATTTGCAAGTAGAAAATATATCATGACTTTTCTGTACACCCAATAGTTAGTGCTTAATAGTAAGTGCTAGATGAATGAAAGAATCGATCAAGATTCTTTCTTTTAAAAAGAGATTACAATTGACACTTAGTGACAGTAAATTAATTGGAATTTGATTTGACAGGAATTTTTCCAGGTCCCATTCCTCTTGAGCATGAGAGAAATGGATAGCGGCACATATAAGGTGAGAAGATGTACTGAGGAAACCATGATAAGATCGATACATCCAGAAACAAGAGATTATCTGCAGAAAGTACCCTTTGGGATTGTTGTCTATCAAGAGGAAATGGCGTCTAGTACTGTCAGGTCCCAGCACCACATCACGGCGAAACAGCTTCCGGTAATCTCCCAGGATATGAAGTATCCATTGAAAACCTCATCCGGGCCAGCCCTGTGGCTTACTGGTTAAGGAAGACGGCCCTGACACAAAAGCCCACTCAGTTCAAAACCTGGTCACAGCAGTTTGATCCTGACCAGCTGGAGGTTGTGTGTGTGTGTCTGTGTCCAAAATCCCAATGGAATGAGAAATAGAGAAGGGATTGCAACATGACCCTACCTCTCTCCTCCTGAAACATGTATATGCCCTCTGAGCAAATTTAAAACAGAAAAGAAGAGAAAAGAAAATAAAAGAGAAAAGAAAAGGAAAAGGAGACTTATTCTCTCTGTACCATAACCATTTGAGAACTTACAGCCATGAGGCATGGGAAGGGTGGAGTAAAACGTGTAAATTCCCTATATTTGAAAAAACAAAAGTAATATACTGGGTTGTCAGAAAAGTCATGATGTATTTTTGCATAGAAAAGCACAGAAAAAAATACATCATGACTTTTTTTTTTTTTTTTTTTTTTTTGGAGAGGTTTTTTGCTATAGGGCGCAGAGAAATCACCCCCCAGGGGGGATGGCCACGCCACAATCTCTTCTCCTCCATTCTCCTCTCGGGATCTTGGGCATGCACGCACACGCGCCCGGTGTGAATTTTAAGCCATCAAGTCCGGGACGCGAACCGCGGTCAACTATGTGGGAGTCCAGTGACATAGCCATTACGCTAACTGCTGGTTCCCCATCATGACTTTTCCAACAACCAATTTTTTTTTTTTTTTTTGAGAGGTTTTTGCTATAGGTCTCGTGTGTTCACCAGAAAGACAGAGACAGAGACAGAAAGCAAGAAATCATCCGCCAGAGGGGAAGGCCATGCTGCAATCCCTTCTCCATTCTCCCCTTGGGATCTTGGGCACACACGCACATGCACCTGGAGTGAGTTTAAGCCACCAGTCCGGAACTCAAACCGCTATTGACTACATGGGAGTCCAGTGACATAGCTATTATGCCAACTGCTGGTCCCCTGACAACCAAATATTTCTAAACTTAACTTCAATGTTAACTAAACTAAAATGTTATGACCCTTATATCCGTGGTCGTAGTTATAGATTCCCTAGTAACCATTTAGAAAATTTTGCTATAGAGTAAAAGACTTCCAAAGAAACCCCTAATAAATTTTTGTGTATTTTCCTTTAGTTTTAGTAGTGGATTAAATATTGCAGCCCATGATACCTAAGAACATCTTATCCATAAGCCTTCCCTTCCAGTAGAACCCCAAACATGACCTCAGGTTTCTGAAACTGAACTCGCTGTCCATCCCCAGCAAAACTCCACCCCCCAGGGCCATCCACAGCACTGCCGCTGCCGGCAAGCTAGACTGATTGCAGCACCTGCTCACTTTGTTCCAGCCGTCCCAGTCTCCGCAGCTCTCCCTCCCTCCCTCTTTCCTTTCTCTCATCTCTGCTTGCAGCTGCCCTAGTTAACCCTCCCAAACCGGTATCCCTCCCGATTCAGGCTCCAGATAGAATAAGCTGTAAGGACCACCCCAAGGTCCCTGCCACTGCCCTGCTCCCACCTCACATCTGGACCTGTTCTCCTGCTTCTTCTTTTCTCTGGAATGGACCCCCACCCTGCACCCCTGCTCCCACTCTTGCCCACCCTCCCGCCACCACTTCCCATGCCTGGAGAACTGATGCTTACTGATTCCACCGTCAACTCCATCCAGGACTTTCTCTGATCTTCCTCTGCCACCTGGTCCCAGTGCTATCTGCTGATTTCATTCCTGTTTATTTTCTTAAAATTGAGAGGCTCTATTGTCAACCACTATTTTGGGTATTGCAAGGGTTAAGTAAAAGACTTTGAAAAAGCATGTCTTTAGTAATAGGTTCAATGGATGACTAGCATTTAGGCTTATCTTGTAACTCATTATGATAAAAGTTTGAGAATTTATAGCAATATTGACAAGGATTTCCCAACATTGTTTTTTAATAGAATGTCCAAATACATAGTGGCTCAATTTTCTTATAAAAATCTAGTTAAATAAAGAAAATATTGTCACAGGAATATTCAACTGAAGATAAAACTGAACGTCCCTGACAAAGACAAAATTTGCTTTCTCTTGTACATGAGCCACCTGAAATGTATATCTCTCATCTCCTACTTCAGTACAAGGTGGTGCCTGGGTCAAAGGTCAGAGCAGGTTGCTGGGTTTCTATGGCCCAATTGCCTTAGATTAAATAACCTCCAAATGGCCAGATCTGGTTAATGTGCCAACTCTCTCTAGACAAGCTGTATTTACATTGTTGCTGGGAAACATTGGAGACATTTTTATGCTCAGCAGGCTAAAGAAATAAAAAGGCAATCCAAAACCTAGACCCTCATTATTGCGTTACAGTCTAATAACTAATAAATGAAAAAAAAAAAAAGAATTGATCTCCCCTGGTGTGGGAGAGGTGCTTTTTATTTCTAAGTATACTCTTCCCAAGAGCCAATAAATGGAGGGTTTATGTTTTTAAAAAGTTTGAAATGTTAAAGATACTGATATTAAAATGTCTGCATGAAAATAAAAAGGAGATATAGGCTTGGAGGTTGCTCAATGTTGACTCAAGTTGCTTTACATAAAACATCATTAAAGTGCAAATTATCTACTCCTTAGACAAATAGGTGGCAGTTACATATCTATTACAGTCATTCATTTGCTTTTTTATGTAGAGACAAAATTATATAATTATATTTAGTCTTTGAATTTTTAAATAATACAATTACATCTTCTTTAAACACAATTTTACAGATCTAAGTTATAGATCCTTTTTGCCAACCATCTATATTGATGGTGTAGAAAAATACTCACTAGTAAGAGTTCACCCCCCCTTTATCAGAGCTAGAAAGGACAGGGCAGTTGCAGGTTCCTCAAGCAGACTCCATCTCCATCAGGAGCCCCCTGTGAAGTTCTTTTTCTTCCTTCCTCTTGTATTTTCTCTCTTTCATCTGCCTTATGTTGTCACTGTCTGCTCAGCCTCCATCCCCAGAGGGACTAGACAGGTCTAGATTTATAGTTTTCAAACATCTACACATTGCGAGGCTCAGAGGAAGACTCACTTCTTACTTAACCGCTAACAAAGAGGGAGAAACTCTTCTTCAGAAACCTGAACAGAAAACTCCTCCTGAGGGGACCACATTGCTAAAAACAGCAGAAGATAAACATTGATATGAAAGCAATTCATAGTGAGGGGAAGCAAATGAGCTGATAGGTGCAGAAACCTTCTCCAAAGAGTTATCCAAAAGTGAACACATCACCAAATGACTAAAAATCACAGAAGAGCCTCAAGTATTAGAAAACCAGGAAATATGTCTTCATGAAGAGAACACAATAACTCACCTCCAACTTCTGAAAAAACAGAAGTTACCAGAATGTCAGAAAAATAATTCAGAACATTCATGGTAACAAAATTCTATGAGATGCAAGAAAAGAGAGACAACAAACTTCAGGAGATGAGGGAGTCCTTCCATCATTTGAAAGAAGAAATGGACATATTTAAAAAAAATCATATGGAACTGTTAGAGATAAAGGCTGTAATTTAGGAAATCAAAACCTCTATGAAAAGTATGAAAGGAAATTAGACCTTGCAAAAGACTGAATAAAACCTCTGACCTGGAAAAATATCACCAAAATGACTGAAAAAATAACAAACAGACAAACACAAAATGAAGACAATATATGAGAACTGCTAGATACCATTAAACATCCGTACATCTGAATAATTGGTATCTCAGAAGGTGAAGAAACTAATATGGCCACTGATAATTTATTCCACAAAATCCTGGGAGAAAATTTCCCAAATCCAGAGAAGCACTCAAACATCCAGATCCCAAAAATACAAAGGACCCCCAAATAGAATCAACCCAAGAAAACCCTTTCCACAGCACATCATAGCCAGACTGGAAAAAAAACACAGCTACAGACAGGATACTAAAATTGGCAATAGAGAAATGTCTAATTACTTACAAAGGTTATCCTATCAGGCTAACATTGGACCTCTCAACAGAAACAATGGAAGCAAGGAAAGAACGGGAAGATATATTCAAACTGCTAAGAGAAAAACAATTTCAACCAAGGTTACTATACCCAGCAAGATTATCCCTCAAATGAGAAGAAAAGTTTACAACATTCTCTGATTAAAATAAGTAAGTAAATAAATAAATAAATAAACTGAATTTACCAGCATCAGATCTTCAAGAAATTTTGAAATGAGTGATACACTAGGAACTAAAAAGAGGCAGACAGAAATAAGAGAAGCACAATAATAACAACAAAAACAAAAACAAACAAACAAAAACAAGAAAATGGCCAACTTAATGGTAGGGACAAGTCCAGAAATATTGATAGTAATATTGAATGTTAGTGGATTAAACTCTCCAATCAAGAGACAAATTGGCTGAATAATAAAACAGAAATCTCCTATCTGTTGCCTATAAGAGATGCACCTCATGGATAAAGACATACTTAGACTAAAAGTGAAGGACTGAAAAAAGTTATTCCATGCAAATGAAAACCAAAAAAGAGCTGGAGTCATGATACTGATTTCAGAAAAAATAGACTTTAAGACAAAATCTTTAAAAAGAGACAAAGAAAAACATTATATAGTAGTAAAAGGGCTAATTCATTAAGAAGATATAATACTTATAAATATCTATGAACTCAACTAAGGAGTACCCAAATACATGAAGGAAAAACTGCTCGAGCAATAAGAGATAGATTGTAACATTCTAATTGTTGAGAATCTCAGCAACCCATTATCTCTTTTGGGCAGATTGTCTAGACAAAAAATAACCAAAGAGATATAGGATTTAAATGATACCATAAAACAGATGGAATTGACAGACATCTATAAACCTTCCACCCAAAACCCACTAAATATACATTTTTCTCACCCGTCCATGGAACCTTTTATAGGACTGAGCACATGATAGGGCACAAAGCAAACCTTTACAGATTCAAAGGCATAGAAGCTATATCCAGCATCTTTTCTGACCATGATGGAGTTAAACTTGAGTTTAATTTCAGAAAAACCCACCAAAATATACAACCATATGGGAACCAAATAACCTACTCCTGAATAACTTCATAACTACTGAAGAAATTAAGACTGAAATCAAAAGATTCATGGAAACCAATGACAATTGGAACATCAGTTTCCATCATCAATGGCACACAAGGCAGTCATAAAAGGGAAGTTCATAACAATTAGTGTGCATAAGAAAGAGATGGAAGATGGCAAATGGTCAACCTAACATCTTGCCTCAGAGAATTGAATAAACAACAGCTAAAAGTACAAAAATAAAATGCCAGCATAAAATAAATAATACAGACTCAAGCAGAAATAAGTGAAATAGAAAATAAATGAACTACACAGAAAATAAATGAAAGCAAAAGCTGATTCTTTGAAAAGATAAAACAAAATTGACACATCATTAGCTAGACTAAGTACAGAGAAAGGAGCAAGATAAATCAAGTTTGCAATGAAATTGGCAATATTACAGCAGACATGATAGAAATACAGAATGTCATTTGAGGATACTATGGTGACTATACACCAACAAACAAGAAAACCTGGATGAGATAAACAAATTCCTGTATGCATGTAATCTACAAAGATTGAATGAGGAGGACACAGAAAGCATGAATAGTCCCATAACAAGGAATGAGATTGGATCTGGAATAAATAACCTCCCAACAAAGAAAAGCCCTGGTCTTGATGATTTCAATTCTGAATTCTACAAAACTTTTAAAGAAGAGTTAACTCCCATTTTACTCAAGTTGCTTTTAAAGATCCAAAAGGAAGGAATCCTCTCAAAATCATTTTATGAAGCCTCCATCACCCTTATCCCCAAAACAGACAAGGACAAGACAAGGAGGGAAAACTACAGACCAATATCTCTGATGAATAGAGATGCAAAATTTCTCGTATCCAACAGCATATAATAAAGATTGTACATCACAACCAGGTAGGCTTTATTCCAGGTATGCAAGGATGGCTTGATATACACAAAGCCATAAACATAATTTACCATATTAACAGAAATAAAAATAAAAACATATCAATCAATGGAGAAAAGTATTTGATAACATACAACATCCCTTCATGATTAAGATTCTCAGCAAAATCAACATAGAAGGGTCATTTCTCAACACAATAAAAGCTATCTGTGAAAAACCCATAGTTGACGTCATACTGAACAGGGAAAAGTTGAAAGCTTTTCTACTAAAAACCAGTACAAGACAAAGGCTGCCCATTTTCTCCACTCCTTTTCAATATAGGGCTGGAAGTCCTAGACATGCAATCAGAAAAGAGAATGAAAAGGCATTCGAATAGGGAAAACAGAGGTTAAATTATCTCTATTTGCAGATGACATGATTGCATACACAGAAGACCCAAAAGTATCCATGAAAAATAAATGAATACAATAGAATAGCAGGATACAAAATCAACATACTAAAATCTATAGCATTTCTATATATGAACAACAAGCAGATTGATATAGTAATCCCATTTACCATAGCCACAAAAAGTATAAGATACCTAGAAATAAATCTAATTAAAGAAGTCAAAGACCTCTATAAGGAAAACTAAACATCTAAAAAAAAATTAAGAGTGACACAAAAAGTGGAAGGGCATCCCATGTTCCTGAATTGGAAAAATTAATATAATCAAAATGGCAATTCTCTATGGTAGAGATTGCAAGTTGGAGGACATAAAGCCAGTGAAAATAGAAAGATGATTCTGGATCCCTACTTCTTACCAGTAACAAAACTCAACTCAAAATCTAAACCTAATACCTCAGACTATAAAACTACTGATGGAAAACACTAGGGAAACTGAAAGACAGTGGGACAGGCAAAAACTTCTTAAATAGGATCCCAAAGCATGAGCAATAATCCTAAAAATAGACAAATGGGATTACATCAGATTAAGAAGCTTCCTCACAACAAAAACCTTATTAGTTAGTGTGAATTGAAAACCCTCAGAATGAGAGAATATTTTTGTAAACTATGCCTAAGATAAGGGACTGATAACCAGAATACACAGGGAACTCAAGTGGTTTACCTGGAAAAAAATGATCAACCCAATTAAAAAATGGGAAAATGAGCTGAATGAACAATTTTGTAAGGAAGACATTCAAACAACCAAAAAGCATATGCAAAATACTCAGCATCCCTAATCATAAGGGAGATGAAGATCAAAACTACAGTGAGATACCACCTAACCTCAGTTAGGATGGTGAAGATTAAAACAAAAACAAAAACAAAAAATGGTAAGTGTTGGCAGAGCTGTGGTGAAAGGAGAACTCTCCTACACTGCTGGTGGAAATGTAATTTGGCCTAGTCACTGTGGAGAACAATATGGAGGCTCCTCAAAGATCTACAAATAGAACTACGATATGATCCAGCAATTCCACTCCTGAGTGCCTACTCAAGGACAGGAAAGAATGCTCAGCTGGAAAAATGCTTGCACATCTATGTTTATTGCAGCATTATTCACGATTGCTAAGACGTAGAACCAACCCAAATGTCCGTGAGCAGATGAATGGATCGAAAAAGTATAGCACACTATGAAATACTACTTAGCCTTAAAAACAAACAAACAAAACCCTGGTGTTTGATAGAAAGTGGATGAATATGGAAGATTTACTGCTGAGTGAAGCAGGCCAGCTTATGAAGGAGAAACATTGTATGTCTCCTCTTAATATATACAGACTGTCCACACTTTATGGTGAAAACTGCAAGAATAGAGGATAAAGAAGCATGGAAAATGGTTATAGATACTGCAGGCAGTATGGGAAGAGGGTGGAAGAAAGAGAGAGTATGAGGAAAGAAATTAAGGAGAAAAATGGAGAGGCAAAACATCTATAGGATACAGAAACGGATTATTATCTATTGATAATGTGTATAGTATCCTCAACTGGACTGGTATGAAGTGTATTCATGTTGGGAAAATTCACTTTACAAGCTAAGTAATATATAGTGATTGAATGTATAAAATAAAAAATGAAAATGCTCATTAGCCTTCTTTACAATGGGATTTTACTGTTTTATTGTTTTTCTTTTGTTTTACTCTTTTTTAATTTTTGCAATGGTATTTTATAGGAAAATGTAAGGGATATAAGAGTTTGTGAAAGCATAACAAAATATATCATTCAAATAACTCACACATTACCCATCAAACATCTTATTTCATTTGAAACCATCCAAAATGTTATCCCTGTAAATTTTTTTTATTAGGTTTTTCCCACAGGGCACATGTATTCACCAGAGAGACCAAGAGAGAGAAAATGAGAAATTACCCTCTGAGGGTGGGATGGCTATGTGACAATCCCTTCTCCATTCTCTCAGGACCTTGGGCACGCATGTACACATGCATGGTGTGATTTCTAAGCCACCAGGTCCAAGACTTGAACCATGGATGGCCATGTTGGGAGTCCAGCTCCTTAATCACATGCCAGCTGCTGGACTCAAGTTTTTCTTTTTTAAAAATTTTATTTATTTCTTCTATGAAACAGAGACACGGAAAGACAGGAGCCCTCAACAGAATCCTCACACTGTGCTCTACTCCCAGTCTCAGCCAACCTACAACGTAGGTGTGCAAGTGCACCTCCCCCCCAAACCAGTGCACAGAGAAGAACTGGGTCATGAACTGAGGACTGTCCTGTGTGATCCATGGTCCCAGTTATGTTACCACTGCACAACCATTTGTCCACCTCGTGAATTTTCTTGACCAAAGCAACATACAACCTTTTCCTTTCTTGGGGTCTATCAGTGTGTTTCAATGTATTTCATCTAAACAAAAGTGCAAAATGTAATTTATAAAGTGATTATTATACTTAGCCTGGTCCTTACACACCTTTCAGAGCTGATAGTTTAAGAAGTGTCTCTGGATACAAAAAGAAAATAGCACTGGCAGTCGTATTAGGAAATGTGGAGCCAGCCACCACCCAGTGTTATTTCTTACCAAGTGCATTGCCACAACCAAAAACAGCATGAGAGTCTTGGTTTTTCCCAGCCCTTTTAACCTAGAGATTGTTGGATCAATAAATAGGAATGATTAGCATTTTTAATTAAGCATTTAAAGAATGATTTCTTGGCTTATTTATCTTCTGTTAAGCATTGACTCAAGATTCATCCATTCTCATACAAGCAAGCTTTATAAGACCTTAAGGAGAGACTGCACTCTCCAAGCTGTGCAGACGACTGGGTGATCCACAGCCATGATCTTACTTTATCTACTTTTGCTGTAATACAAATGTAATCCTGCAATCCCCTCTGTTTCCTTGTTTCTCTTAACCATCTGGTAGCTTTCGAATTTCTTAATTGACTGATGACTGATTGATACCTTGCTCAATTACCAAGGAGGATTACGGAATTAATGACAGTCCTCTGACTGTTCTATTTTAGATAGTGCTTAATTAAAAAGATGATGCCAACTATTTCGGAAAAAAATGGGATATAAATTTCAATTAAATAATAGGGGAAGGCACAAATTAGAGATAACTAAAATATGGTTAATTTTGAAATGATTAATGAGCACATAATAACTCTAGACTTGATTATTTTAGAATGCATATTTAGTTTTGGAAACTAAAGTTTAGGAATGATGTTGAGAAACTAAGGCCAAAGCAGGGATAGTAACCGTTGCAGAATCAAAGGTCAGCCCACTGTGTTGCACAGTTTGCTTTATAGAGCCTTCAGGAGAGAGCTTAACCTAGAAAAGAAACTCTGCAGTCACTCATTTGTTCCCAGGGCACTCAGACATGTAGAGAATCTTGCTTCTTTGTTTTCCTGTAAGTGTTCTGAGCTTTTCACAAAACCCTGTCCTGCTGGGTAGGGAGGAGAGAGAGTTGACTTAGTGCAGTCAGTCAGTCTTATTCTGGAACTTAAGGGCTCCTTTGTATAACCCAGGCTCTGAGTTGGCAGGCAGCAGCCCCACTTTCAGGATCTGCCAGCCCTTTGCAAACTTCACCAAACTGCCTTCAAGGAGTAAGGGGAAGGGGAGGTAAATTATGCAAAGGGGCCCTAAGACCCTCAAGGCCTCCTGGTATTCAGAGGCATTTAGGGGATTCAGAATCCTGTCCATGCCTCCCAATTTGTTGGGGGTTGGGTAATGTTCATAACTAAATCACCACTCCCCTCCCCTCCCTGCAGGGCACTGTTGATATCACTCTGATCCAGCCATCCTTAGTGAGTGCAGGACAAGTGCACCCTAGATGGGAGACACCCTCACCATACTGGCTGTTGGTTGTTTTGACTATCATGTGTCACCTCAACCTTTTAATTTAAGTGTCTACCAGGACACATACTTCTCTCTGTGGTTTTCCCTCGTGCTCCTTCTTTATGATATCCAGTTTGGGACTTCCTATTTTCTATTCTTCATATAATCTTTTTCTCTGTTCTAGGAGTTAAATGAAAGTTTTAGATGTGGACTGCCAGGCCTGTCTTTTGGTAGTAGTTAGGATCGTTTTCAGCTGCACTGAAAAAGGTCACTGATCACCCATGATTCAGTCATCTAGATAGTTAACTACATCACCCAAGAAGGAGTCTGGAGGCAAGGATGGGCGCCAAGAGGTCCTAGGTTTCCAGAACCATCTATTTCTCACATACTGGCTATTTTCCCCTAAGATTTTCACCTCTCAGTACAGGTACAAGTTAACTGCTGCAGCGATAGGTGTCATAGCCTCGGCAGAACCCCACAGCTGGGCTTCTGCATAGTAAGGATATGGACACAAAAGCCTTTCCTCCTGGGACATCCTTTCTTTTATTGTGTTGGGAAGTCTGTCCCCTGCTATAGACCCACTGGCCAGTAGGCTCACATATCTAGCTTCTGTGGAGATGAGATCACCATACTGGTAACCTCTGGGATTCCCTCTCTGAAGCCTACCTTTCCAGGGCGTGTGCTGACCAGATGCCTAAGCAAAATCAGGGTTGGTAGAGTTAGCAAGGAAGACGAAAGTGCTGCCTAAAATGGCTACTGTAGTCATCCTAGGGAAAGGAGAGAAATTCATAGTCCTTTGCCCTCCTGAGAAAGCCTGTCTTTTACAGTTATTGTCTTGGTAAAAAAAGTCAAGAAGGTCACGTTTTCAAAATAATTATTTATTTAATTTTATGTATTACTATTATTATTTCTTCATTTGCTCTAGGGCATGTGTGCTTCTGAGAGAGAGAAAGTGAGAAAGCAAGCTGACAGACAGATCTGGGGCTTGAACCATGGTTGACCAAGTAGTAGTCCAGCAGCTCAAATATCACACCATCTGCTGGCCCCCAAGAAGGTCAATTTTAAGAGTAAAAAGTAATCAGTGTTCTCTTTGTTCTTAGCATGAATGTCTTCAGCTCCCTTGGGGCTACATTAGCACGTGGTTTATTGGGAAACTAAAAAATTCTTTATATATTATTTATAAAATTAAAGAGTTATTTTGAGACATTTCCAAGCTCATGATCCCATCATTTATCCTAATAATGGGTGCACATTAGGAATTGGTACTAAGCTCTGAGTTAATATATGAAAGCAGCTTATTTGAGAAACTTCAATGAGATAAAATTATAAACAATAAGTTAAAACTAAGGAAAATGTATTTTGGCTCAACCTAAGATCTTTTCTCATACTGCAAGTTGCTTAAAATGTAGCCAATTATCTGATGAGTTAGTAATTTTGAAGAATGAGATGTACGATGGCTAGTTTTACATTGGATGAGATGACTTCTGATTCTCTGTCTATAATATTACAGTGCGCTTTGTCCAAAATCTGATTATCATAAACACCACAAATAAGCAAATAATACATAGCACCAGTCTATTCCTTTTTTCTTTTTCTTTTTTTTTTTTTTAGAGAGATTTTTGCTGTAGGGCGCATGTGCTCACCAGAGAGACTTTGGAAGACAGAAACAGAAAGTGAGAAATCCCCCTCCACCCAAGTGGGATGGCCACTCCACAATCCATTCTCCTCCAGTCTCCTTTATGGATTTTGGGAATGCATGCACACATGCCCAGCATGAGTTTTAAGCTGCTGTGTCCAGGACTCGAACTGCAGACAGCTACGTGGGTGTCCAGAGACATAACCATTATGCTATCTGCTAGTACTAGTCTATTCTATAGGAGTGCTATTTGTGTTAAAACTATGAATATGATTCCATAAATTTAATACATCCTTATCCTTTGGAATACAGAACCGTCAAAGCTTGACCTATTTTCTTCAGCTCTGTCCATTACTCAGATAAAATGTATGTAACCTTTTTAAAAATTTATTTTATTTAATCATTCTTTTTTTTTTTTTAATTTGATCAGAGAGACACACACACACAGAGAGAAAGAAAGGGAAAGTGAGAAAGCAAGCCACCAAGTCCAGAACTCGAACCATGGTCAGCCATGTGGGAGGGTCCAAACCCTTAACCACCACACCACCTGCTGGTCCTCAACCTTTTAAAATGATTTCAAGAGTAAACACTTTCTTTTTCTTTTCTTTTTTTTTTCTTTTTCTTTTTCTTTTTTTTTTTTTTTTTTTTTTTTTGAGAGGTTTTTGCTATAGGGCATGTGCCCTTGTCAGAGAGACAGAGAGAGACAGAGAGACAGAAAGTGAGAAATTCCCCCCCCCCCAGGGGTTATGCCCATGCTCAATCCCTTCTCCATTCTCCTCTCAGGATCTTGGACATACATGCACACGCACCCAGCATGAGTTTAAGCCACGGGTTCCGGGGCTTGAAGTGCAGTAGACTACATGGGAGTTCAGTGACATAGGCATTATGCTAACTGCTGGTCCCAAGAGTAAGCACTTTCTCACTTCCCCAAAAATATTTTTTAGAAAATGTGAATTGTGTATTTATTTTTTTAATTTTTATTTTTTTTTACATTTAATTACTGTGCATCATTACAACATACAAAATGAATCTTTCTGGCATAAATACACTACATGTAAGTCCAGTCACAGACATCACCGTACACAGTATGTGGTGAGGCATGTGCTTAAAACTCACAGCCTGGATTACAGAACCAAGATACTAATGGTACTAGAGAAAAAGGGGTAATTATAGAGGCCATAATTACTTTGTATTATCATAGTATTTTTATTCTCTTTTACATAAAAATGTCAATAATATTTTGAAATGCTTAATAGTAAAGTTTTTTTTTTCTTTTTTTTTTTGCCATAGGGCACATGTGCTCGCCAGAGAGAGAGACAGAGATAGAGAATGGGAAAGTGAGAAATCCTCCCTCCCACACACCCGGGGGAATGGCCACACTGCACTCCTTTCTCTTCCATTCTCCTTTTGGAGTTTTGGGCATACACATATGTGCCCAGCATGGTTTTTAAGCCCCTGGGTCTGGGACTCAAATCCTGATCAGCCATGTAGGAGTCCTCACCACAACACCTGCTGGCCTCCAAAATAAAATTTGTTTGAAATTGGTTAACAACAATTCAAGGATTGCTTTTAGAATTCCATAATTGTATTTTCCAAGGGCAAAAGTAATTTAGGCCAACAAATGTAATGATAAAAATTATTATTATTTGGATATCAATTCTAGTGGAAAAGATGATTTAAAATAATCTTTGTTGTTTCGAGAGGTTTTTGCTATAGAGCGTGTGTGTTCACGAGAAAGACAGAGACAGAGAGACAGAAAGCAAGAAATCACTCCTCAGGGAAGATGACCACGCCGCAATCCCTTCTCCTCCATTCTCCTCTTGGGATCTTGGGCATGCATGCACACACACCGGCATGAGTTTTAGCCAGCAGGTCAGGAACTCGAACCATGGTCGATTACGTGGGAGTCCAGTTACATAGCCATTATGCCAACTGCTGGTCCCTTTAAAATAATATTTAAAAAAATTATTGCCATTATAATTTAATCTATTTAATTATTTTTAAAATATACCTTTAAATTTGTGTTTAAATCTCTTTTTACTACTTGTTTAGTATATTGTAAAGAATTTGAAAAGTGATAAATGTTTATTTACACTATGTTGAATTATATTTTAAGATGATAGTCCAAAAGCTCTGAGATCTGTGAAGGAAGAATGGTTATGTTGAAACAAACCTTTTCAGATAAAAATGAACAACTCTGGAGATAGATGTGTACGTGTGCATACATACATATGCACACGCACCTATCTGAACGAGCCGGAACAACTCTGGAGAGAGATGCACATGTGTGCATACATACATATGCACACGCACCTATCTGAACGAGCCGGAACAACTCTGGAGAGAGATGCACATGTGTGCATGCATACATATGCACACGCACCTATCTGAACAAGCTGGAGAGTGGCCCAATTCAGAAAGCATCAATTGTGGAGGGGATTAATCACTTTAAAGAAGGAAACACATTGGGTCAGGTCATGCTTCTGCAGATTTTTCTCTCAAGGGCACTCCATTGCCTAAACTTTGTCAGATAAAACTCAAATGGGAAGCAGTATCTTATTAACTTGAGGTGTCACAAAATGAGTTTGGAGCTATGAGACAGAAAGGATAGACCACAGGAAAAGAAGCCTCACTGTGAATATAATATGTTCGAATTGTTGGCTGGATGTTGGACGGCTTATTTATGGAAACAGGAGAAAACAGTATCCAAAAGTTGAAAGAGTAGGGTGGATAATTTAGCTGCTACTCATCTCAGAAGAAAAAAGGCTCAGTTTGAGTCTCACCAACACAGAGGGTTGTAGTAAATACATCAGGGTCCTAATGAATCCCCCAAAAGGGCAATCTTTTAAAAGTAAAATTGTGTCTCAAATAGGAAGAATTTATCTGATGATCAAGGTAAAAACTAACATCCACATGAATTAACAACGCAAAATCTCCTGAATGTAAAGTGGTCAGCCAGTAATTGAACTACCTTCTGAACAAAATTCAACAACTTTTAAAGGAAAATAGCATAGTCCACAATTTCAATAACGTATAGTTTACGTGTTTCAATGTATAATGTAAAAATTGTCAATAGTACACATTCAGAGAAACAAGAAAATGATACCCATAATCAAGAGGGAAAGCAGTCAACGAAACTGACTCCAGCATTACCCCTGTTGAGGCAAGATCACATCACAATCCCTTTCCTCCATCTCTCCTTCCTGGTAGGATTTTCAGCACGCATGCACAGATGCCCGGCATTATTTTCAAGCTGCCAGGGCCAGAATTCCAACAGCAGTTGGCCAAGTGGGCTCTGGCTAAACCACAGTGCTAAACCACTGTGCTACAGGGCCAGTCCAAGAATTCTTAGAATTTAATTTTAAAAAATGAAAAAATGAGCAAAATACTTTAGCAAATGTCTTATAAAGAAAATATATGTGCCCAATAAATACATCAAAAGAGATTTAGGACCTTTATTCATGAGTTAAACAAAAATTATATCTACTTACGTCAGCATCCTCCATCACTCCCAAACTAAAATGTAAGAGACCAGCACCACTAAATGTTGTTGTGGTCATGCAGCAACTGAAATGCTCACACACACAGTGTTGTTTCATAAAACAGGCAGTTTCTTATAAACTTATACCAACCCTGTGACCCAGGAATACCACTTAGCTATTTACCAAAGAGAAAGGAAATATTCACCCAAATCTTCAGCAAGAACATTTATAGTAGGGTCATCAGGTGGCATGATAGTTGAGGCAGCTGAATACCACAGAGCTGACTGTGCAGTTCCTGGACTCAGTAGCTTGAATAACATGCCAGGCATATGTGTGTGCATGCCCAAAATCCCAAGAGGAAAATGGAGAAGAAGCGATTGCAGTGTGGCCATTCCCCTTGAAAGGGTAATTTCTGACTTTTCCTCTCTCTGTCTCTTTCTGGTGCCAGTAAAAACACTTTTTTTAAAAAAAGGAATATTTATAGTAGCTTTTCCAGTAACAATTCATACTAGAAAAGACCCACATGTTCATTAACAGGAGAATTGATAATAATAAAAAAAAAGTAGTTGTGTATTTATGCAATGGAATACTATTCACTAATTAAAAAAAAAAAAGAACTATAGATTCAAACAACAGCATGAATGAATCTCAAGAACCATGAACAAAATAAGCTACACATATAAAGAGGGCATCCTGCAAGAGTTCATTTATTGAAGTTCAAGAAAGGACAGTTTTGGGACCAGCAGTTGGCATAATGGCTATGTCGCTGGACTTCCACTTAGTCGACCACGGTTCGAGTCCCGGACCCGGTGGCTTAAACTCACGCTGGGCACGTGTGCATGCGTGCCCAAGATCCCAAGAGGAAAATGGAGGAGAGGGGATTGCGGCATAGCCATCCACCCTGGGGGGGTGGTGATTTCTCGCTTTCTGTCTCTCTGTCTCTCTGTCTGTCTGGCGAGCACATGTGCCCTATAGCAAAAACCTCTCCAAAAAAAAAAAAAAAAAGAATAGATAGTCTTGATGATACAACCGAAACCAGTGGTTGCTCAGGGCAGAGGGGGATCAACTGGAAGGGCATATAAGAGAACTCTGGGGAGTTGGAAATGTGCCCTATCTTGATTGGTTGCACATTGATCCATCCTCATTAGTCTGCACACTTCAGACCTGTACATAAAATAAGTAAATAGCTATTTTGTGGGTTAAAATATTTATATAGAAATAAATCCAAACAAAATTATGCTAACAAACAAAAATGAAATGTAATTAATATTTAATTTGAAAGATTGCTAAATTTTGCAATGAAATATAGTATTTAACATGAAAATACATTTTAGGAGATATGGTCATTTCAAAATCTCTTTGAACATAATTTTTCCTGTATTTTGTAAATATTTGTACATTGAAAATGGTACAGTAAAACATTTTAATTTCTGGTTGGAAACTTTGGTCTGAAATCAGTTATAGCATGGCTAGTAAAATAATAGTAAAACCTCTGTTAGAATAGAAACATCTGGGTGAGCAGAGGGCATAATGGCTATGTCACTTAACTTCCACATAGTCAACCGTGGTTCAAGTTCCAGACCTGTTGACTTAGATCCATGCTTGGGGTGTGTGTGCGTGCCCAAGATCCCCAGAAGAGAGTGGAGGAGAAGGGATTACCGTGTGGCCATACCCCCTGGAGGATGATTTCCCACGTTCTCTCTGTCTCTCTCTTTCTAGCGAGCATACATGCCCTATAGCAAAAGCTTTTCAAAAAAAAGAATAGAAACATCTGAGACCAAGATTGTGTGGCAGTAGTAATATGCTGCTTAAGAAAAGACAGATCCCACAGGGTGACTGTAGTTCAGATAATCCAGCCCAGACAGCCGGAAACACATGGGGCACGTATGTGAGTGCCCAAGGCCTAACAGCTGGAGGAGGAGGATCCTGGCATGACTGGACCCAGTGCGGAGTGCTCATCTCTCTCTCTCTCTGTCTCTTTTTCTCTCTCTCCCAACCCTCCTCCTACCACATGCACATGCTCTATCATGAACTAAAAATTATTTTTAAAGAATAGAAATATCTGGGAACCAGCAGTTAGCGTAATGGCTATGTCACTGGACTCCCACATAGTCGACCGCGGTTCGCGTCTCGGACCCGGTGGCTTACAACTCACGCCGGGCGCATGTGCGTGCGTGCCCAAGATCCCAAGAGGAGAATGGAGGAGAAGGGATTGCGGCGTGACCATCCCCCCTGGGGGGTGATTTCTCGCTTTCTGTCTCTAATGTCTCTGTCTGTCTGGCGAGCGCACGCGCCCTATAGCGAAAATCTCTCCAAAAAAAAAAAAGAATAGAAATATCTAAAATATTTAATATGCAACATGCAAAAATGAAAATGTAATTGTTTATATTTACAGATAACAAGACAGATGGAAAAATGTAATAGATATGGACCCTAAAGATCAGTCATAATTAAAGAAATAACAATCTTTAGGATTAAAACTTTTATTATATTACATGTTCATTCAATAATTCTCTTTTTTTAAAAATAATTATTTATTTATTTTCTCACTTATCTTAATTTGACCAGAGAAAGACAGACACGCAGAGAGAAGGAAAGTGAGTAAGCAAGTCACCAAGTCCAAGACTTGAACTGTGGCTGGCCATGTGGGAATGTCCAGCACCTTAACCACCACACCACCTGATGGCCTCTAAAAATTCTCTTCTAAAAGTAAATATTAACTTAGTTGAGCTAGATTATGGAGTAAAGTCTAAGTTCCTCACATAGCGAAGTCATAGGTCTGTAGCATCAGCATAAAGCAGATGGTTAAACCCAAGTCCTTAGATCATTGCTTTCATGGCCTAATCTGCTCTCTTTCCTCAGCATGCATATTGCCTGCCTCTTATGGCAAGTAGGTCTCCTGCCAACATCAGAGTCTCAGGTTTAGGGCTCTCTTCTTTTCAGAGGTTTTCTTTTTGAGAGACTCAGAAACACACAAGCCAGAGCCTGTGAGTGACAGAACACTCCTCATTTAAACCTCAGGCAGCAACTAAAAGCCTCACCTCTCTGCCTCCATGGACACAGAGCAGCCAGCCCATTCTCAATTTAAAGCAGAATGCAAACATATGGAAAACTGGAATGTGTATGCATGATTGTCCCTTTGTCATTCTTCCCTGGAAGAGTAACTTACATATATAGGACTGATCTTCTCCACCCAACCTAAGAGGAGGAATAGGGTTTTCATGGCTCTTCTAGATAGTTCTTTGTTGGTCATTTTCATTAGAGATCTCTCACAGGGTTGCACATGTGGGCACTGGGATTTGTTCACTCTGTTTACTAACTAGAGACTCATCCCATATCCTGTGCAGGGATCCTTTCAGTGTGTAGGTGCACATGCTTTGGACAATGTCTACCCAAAACGTACATGAAGACTTTATCTGCACAGGATGTGATTTATTTTTGGTCTAATAAAAGTATCAAATGTGAAGGCTTGATCTTTTAACAGGTATAGTATGAATGTTTAACAGCATTTTCTGTTGCCTGAGTATATATGGGCAGCCCACTGTCATTTCATTCAGCTTACTTCCAGTGATTTAGAAAACTACAAGGTTAGCATATCATTCCCTTCCACCAAGATGATCACAACAAATCTTCCTGGAATGTTGCATTTCATTTTGTAGCTTGACTTATGAAGAACACAGAGAATCTAGAAAGTCCAATTAAGGCAATAAAAATCATTACATATTGGAAAATAAATGTCTCTCTTGTTATATAAACCATCACTAATAGTGTAGTTACATAGGTTTGATCTTCCCATATCAAATTCAATAGCACTTTTCTGTTGTCCCTTTTATGACAAAGGTAATATATCTTAGAGAAAGTTTTCTTGAGTTACTAACATATGAAGTTATGATGATATTAAATCTTAGAGAAAGTTTTCTTGAGTTATTAACATATGAAGTTATGATATATTAAAATGGAATTCATCAAAACCAAGCTTGTCTCATCAGTGCTTTTGCAATAAACAATAGAACCCCCATCAGATTAGAATTCCAACTACAGGTCCTAATTTACTCTTGTGCCTTCTTGAAATTGGTACTGCAGTAGGAGTTCTCAGCTATCATTTAATTATTTGTTGACTAGTATCAGTCCTGGCATGATGGAAAAGAAAATGATCCATTATATGATTATTGACTGTCACCAATGGAGAGAGAGAGAGACACAACACAATTAATTGAGACAGGGAAGCCATCGAGGCAGATGTGGTATTAGGTTCACCAGTTATTCTAGCCTATTAAAAATTATCATCAGTGATATTTGAACAGTGCCCCTTTTCATAGGACTAAACTGTGGTTTTTTTGTCTACATATGGCTAGGCCAGTATTTTTGTAGCTGAGGTGTATATAATCACTGTTTCCTGAAAAGAATTTTCATAGAACCAGTGACAATTGAAGACAGTAGGGAGTGTTGTAAGACTATGCAGTGATGATGGTGATTAAGAGATGACAGGTGGTGGAAGACAGTGAGGTAATGAGCTCTGAGACAAGTGGCCAATGTGAGGCAGAGAGAGTGCAAAAGGATTGCTATATTTCAAGCTGTGCATTTATTTCCTCTCAATTTTCCCTCCTTGTTTCTTTGTTTCAAACATTTCTTGTCATCTGCCCTACCGCAAAGCTCATCTTCTAGAGAAGTTCCATAGAGTTTTGAAGCATTTCTGGATGCCTTGATTTAAAAATTCCTGGAAACTTTTGGGGAAGACTTCACATCTCAGCAAGAAACAAGAATTTAAAAAAATTAGATTATTTTTAACACTGTTCTAAATTTTGTCACTATTAGGACTGACTTTGCTCTTACAGAAATGTAACGTTAAGAGAAAAGAAAGGGAAATAAAATGAAATGGAGAGGAGGAAGGGAGTGAAGATATCCTGAGAGAGTTGGGCAAGACTGAAAGGGAGGTGAGGAAAAATGAGAGTTGAAGATGTTCTGGAGGATGTGCACTTCCTTGAAGAAGTGACATCCCAGCAAAGAACCGCACATGAACAGCTTAGGTAAAGAAGAGCCCATGTGGACAAGAAGGGATGCTGCCATGAGGTTTTAGAGATGAGTGCTACTGCCTTGGGTGGGGGGAAGGCTAGACGAGAGGGAAGCAAGAGTCAAACATGGATTCAGTCTTGACTCTGATTGAACATTTGTGCAGCCATGGGCAATGTCTTAACTCCTCTGAACCTCCAACATAAGTGGGTGTGTTCCATCACATCTCCTGCAGTTGTGAAAATAGAAGAGGTTCATGTACAAATGAGCCATCCTGTGGTAGCTCAAGTCTGGCAACAGAAGAGTGTTGGCCTTCTCCCTTCCCTGTCTCTATCAGCGGAGTATAGAGAATGAGCTAGGGACACATGTCCTATTGAGGCATCCAGTCACATCCTCTGCAGGTGTGGGGGACCCAAGCCAGTCCTTCATGGTCTTTGAGGGCCATTGCCACAAACATTTAGAACCTACTGCCCTAAGGAGCTTTGTCTATAAAGTTGATAAATTCTTTATCCCTAAAACAGCAAGACAGAAGGCATCATCTTGAAATGGAAAGAATCAGGATCTTTTAGCATAGAGTCCAAAGATGGCACATTACACTTACAAAGTATATTTGTTCATTTCTCGTTGTAAATCATTTCTGCCATTTAGGGTAGCCCAAATCATTGTAACCCATAAAAGTTAGTTTAAAAGTATACAGTCATTTCCTGCTGAAGTATAATAGGGAAATGCTACTACAATGAATTGAGAAAAAAATTTAAGCTATGCCTATAAGATGAGGCAAGTATATATTTTGTATATTTCCTGATATAGGCACAAATGCCATAACATGTTCACATTAAGAGCTCTATTTGTGAATTTAAAACTCAGTATTTGGACAATAAGGCTTCTGACAGTAGAAGTTCTATGGGGAAAACTAAACTATCTTCTGAGTGCAAGATGTAGCACCTTGTTCCTGTAGCACCATGTTTCAAACAGCCTGATCTAGTAGACACAGCTTCCCCATGAGTAAAGCCATCAAATAATTCTATTCATGAAGAAACGCAGATCTCTGGAAGCCCTTCAGCAGCAGCTTGGTGAATGTGATCACGTCAGTACCACAGGCGTTTACCTTCTTGAGAAGCCTCTTCACGAACTGACCAATTCACACCTGTGAGTCTGGCATCCCAGTTGCCATTATTTCAACTGTCATTTTATCTTTAGAATTATGCTGTCTTTGTAAGATGTATTTCTCTGTTGCACTACATATGAAATGAGGAATCGTACAATCCTTGATAATTTGCACAGCTCACATCAGCTATATTTTTCATGCTTTTCTTCTGCATGTATTAGATTATTAATGTCTTTTACTACCTTTTTGGTCAATTTTTTTATTTATGCCTTTATAAGGAGGAAGAGTGGCTTGCTCAGCAGTTGGGTACTCTTAGTACAAGAGACTGGTCCAACATAATTTCAGAAAGAAATCTGCTTTTTACTAAAGTCTCACATACCAGAATAATATTAACAAATAGCAGCAAATTGTAGGTAGTGGGTTGTACTTGTTGACTCAGATCTAAACACACATTACAAAGCCACAATACAATGAAGATTAGGGCATGGCACTTGGTACATATAAGAATGTTTGGGGTCTTCTCCAGAGGAAGAGAAACATGAACACAAGCCAAAGTTGCTCCATGCTATTACCAAGTTTTGTTTTGTTTTGCCATTGGGCATATGCACCTGCTGGAGAAAGACAGTGAGACGGAAAGTGAGAAATCACCCCCCCCCCCAGAGGTATGACCATGCTGCAATCCATTCTCCTCCATTCTCCTCTCAGGATTTTTGCACACACACACACACACACACACACACACACACACACCTGGTGTGATTTTCAAGCCATAATGTCTGAGACCTGTACTGTGGTCGGCCATGTAGGAGTCCAGTGTTGTAACCACCACATCACCTGCTAGTCCCACCAAGCATTTTAAATTAATATTATTAATTCAAAATGTAAACAATAGAAAGTAAAGTAAGGATAAAAGCTTGTATCATCAAAGACTCTCTGAAGGCTACATAGAGTTCATGCCCAGTGAACTTTGCAGAATGAAAATGTTGGGAGATTTGGTAAAGGAGCATACAGGGACAGGACTTCTGCTCTCTGATCAGGGTCAACTCTGAGTTTGATGTTGTTACCACAAGTAGGTATTACTTTCCTTTAATAAAAGAAGAAGCTGTGCACCAGCAGGTGGCATGATGGTTAAGGCACTGGATCCCACATGGCTGACTCCATGGCTTGAATCCCATCATGCTGGGCATGTGTGTGCATGCCCAAAATTCCAAGAGGAGACTGAAGGAGAATGAATTGTGGTATGGCCATCTGCCCAGAAGGGTGAATGATTTCTCACTTTCCCTTTCTCTGTTTGTCTTTCTCTAGTGAGCACACCACTCTATAGCAAAAATAAAGAAAGAAATGATAGAAGAGAAAGAAAGAAAGAAGGAAGGAAGAAAAAAAGAAGCTATGAAAAAGTAAAAAAATACATGACCATGGATTTTATATCCTGTCAATTTACTGAATTGCTTTATCACTTCCACAAGGCTTTTTGTGTATTCTTTTGAACTTTCTATGTATGTAATCATGTCATCTGCAAATTTCACCTTTTCTTTTCCTATTTGAATGTCTTTTATTTTCTTGTCTGATTGCATTGGCTAGGACATCCAGTATATTGAAAGAGTGGAGAAAGTAGACAACCTTGTCCTGTTCCAGTTTTTTAGAGGGAAAGCATTCATCTAGTCCCCATTCAGTATAATGTTGGCTATAGATTTGTCATAAATGGTGTTACTGTGTTGAGAAATGGACCTTCTATTCTTATTTTGTTGAGAGCCTTACTCATGAAGAGATGTCATATTTTATCAAATACCTTTTTGGCATCAATCGATATGACCATATGAATTTTATCTGTCCTTCTTTTAATATAATGTATCACAATTTATTGTTTTGTGTATGTTGAAACAGCCTTGCATCCCTGGGCTAAAGCCAACTTGGTCCTTGTGTATAACCTTCTTGATGTGCTGTTGAATTCAGTTTGCTAGTATCTTGTTGAGGATTTTTGCATCTATATTCATCAGGGATACTGGTCTAATGCTTCCTTTATTTGCTATGTTCTTGTATGCTTTTGATATCAAGATGATGGAGGCTTCATAGTCTGAATTTGGGGGAATTCCTTCCTTATAGATCTTTAGAATAGTTTGAAGAGAGTTGGGGTTAACTTCCCCTGAAAAAATTTACAGAATTCAGAAGTTAAGACATTGGGACTTGGGCTTTTCTTTTTTAAGAGTCTATTTATGACACATTCAATCTCTGCATGTTATTGATCTATTCAGGCTTTTCATTTATTTCTGATTCAACATTGGTATATTGTATTTATCTGGAAGTTTGTCCATCTCATCTAGGTTTTCTAGTTGTTGGGGATATAGTCACTTGTAGTGTTCTCTCATGATCTTTTGTATTTCTGTGATATCTGTGGTAATATTGCCTGTTTCATTACTAATTTTATTTTTTTGGTTCCTTTCTCTTCTTTTCTTGGTTAGCCTAGCTAATGGTTTGCCAATTTTGTTCATCTTCTCAAAAAACAACTTTTACCTCTTTATTAAATGGTGCTGGAAAAACTCGGTATCCACCTGCAGAAAGATGAAACAGAACCTCCATCTTTCACCATTAACAACAATCAACTCAAAATGGATCAAAGATCTGAACCTAAGACCTCAAACAATAAAACTACTGGTGGAAAATACTGGGGAAACTCTGGGAGACATTGGAGTAGGCAAAGACTTCTTAAGTAAGACTCACAAAGCACAGGCAATAATCCCTAAAATAGACAAATGGGACTATATTAGACTAAGAAGTTTCTGCACAGCAAAGGACACAGTAACAAGTGTGAACCGACAACCCTCAGAATGGGAAAATATTTTTGTTAAATATGCCTCAGACAAGGGACTGATAACCAGAATACACAGGGAACTCAAGTGCCTTATCCGAAAAAAAAAAAAAAAAATGATTAACCCGATTAAAAGATGGGAAAATGAGCTGAACAAAAATCTCTCTAAGGAAGACATAGGAACAGCCAAAAAGCATATGAGGAAATGCTCAACATCCCTCAGCATAAGGGAAATGCAGATAAAAACCGCAATGAGATACCACCTAATCCTTGTCAGAATGGCAAAGATTAAAAATATAAAAAGTGATAAGTGTTGGCGGGGATGTGGTGAAAAGGGAACCCTCCTACACTGTTGGTGGGAATGTAAACTAGTTCAAATGCTGTGGAGAACAATATGGAGGTTCCTCAAAGATCTACAAAGAGAACTACCATTTGATCCAGCAATCCCACTTCTGGGTATTTACCCAAAAGACAGGAGAACGCTCAGTCAGAAAAGTGCTTGCACATCAATGTTTATTGCAGCATTATTCACAATTGCCAAGACATGGAACCAACCTAAATGTCCACAAACTGATGAATGGATTGAAAAAGTGTGGTATATATACTCTATGGAATACTACTCAGCCATAAAAAATAACAGGACCCTGGCATTTGATAGAAAGTGGTCAGATATGGAGGATCTATTGCTGAGTGAAGTAAGCCAGGCTATGAAAGAAAGATATTGTATGTATCCACTCAGTATATACCAACTACCTGCACTCTATGGTAGAGAGCGAAAAATTGGAGGACATAAAAGCAGTGAAGGTACTTAATGAGAGTAGGACAGTGTGGAATGGGGGTGAAGAGAAGAGAATAGAGAAAGATAGCAAGAGAACAATAGAGAGGCAGGATGTTAGTGAGAAACAGATATGGCTTATTACCTGTTGATGATGACATGTATAGTATTCTCAACTGAATTGGTCTGAGAAGTATTTCATGATGGGTAACGTATTTTTACAAGCAAAAAGAGAAATAGTGATTGACTGTTTTAAAAAAATAATTAGAATAATAATAATAATGATTGGGAAAATCATAGAAAAGATATTGAATGTTGAAGCGGGGAGATTAATGTCTCTGTATTGACTGACATGCATGGCATTCCCTTTTGAAAAAGCAATGTAATACACTGTAAAGTTATATGTAATCCAATGTAATATAAAGAAGTTATGAGGATAATAAAAATTTTAAAAAATGAAATATCTGTGTCCATGCCCTTATAAAAAAAAAACAAAAAACAAACAAACAAAAAAAACCTTTTGTTTTGTTGATATTTTCATACTTTTCGTTTATTCTCTGTTTCATTTATTCCTGCTTTAATCTTTTGTTGTTATACTCTCCATTCTCTTCTTGGGATTTTGGGCACACGTGCCCAGCATGACTTTTCAAGGTGCGAGGTCCAGGACTCAAACATCAGGCAGCCATGTGAGTGTCCAGTGCCTCAATCACTATACCATCTGCTAGCCCCTTCTGCTCTAATCTTTATTATTTCTTTTCCTCTAGTATTTTGTTGCTGTTGCTTTTCCAGTTCTGTGACATGTGTCAATAAGTTATTTATTTGCCATCTTTCAATTTTTTTCTTGTGAGCACTAATTGGTATCAATGTCCCTCTGAAGACTGCTTTCACTGCGTCCCAAAGATTATGGAGAGTCATGTGTTCATTATCATTGGTTACAATGAATCTTTCAATTTTTCTTTTCTTAATTTCTTCAGTACTTTTGAAGTTGTACAGGAGTAAATTGTTTAGTTTCCATGCTTTTGTGTATTTTCATAGAGTCTCACAGTTGTTTAATTTAGCGTTAATTCCATCATGTTGTGAAAGATGCTAGATATAATTTCTGTACTTTTGGATTTGGACTTGTTTTATGCTTTATTATGTAGTCAATTTTCAAAAATGTTTTATGGGGGGCTATGAAAAAAAATGTGTATTTTGTAGTTGTTGGCTGAAATGTTATATAACTGTCTGTCAGATCCATTTGGTTTATAGTAACATTTAGCTCCTGTGTCTCTTTGTTTATTTTATGTCTAAATGACGTGTCCAGTGGTGACAGTGGAGTGTTGAAATCTCCAGCAATTTGTGCGTTGCAATCTATCTTTCTCTGTTTATATTTAGTGGCCTTTCTTTAGGTTCCCCCCCCTGCATTGGGTATATAAATACTTATTATTGATATATATTTTTGGTGAATCAATCATTTTAATACTTTATAGTGTCCTTCTTTGTCTTTTTTATAGTTTTTTAAAAACTTGATATCATGACTCCAGACTTTTTATGGCTTCTCTTTGCATAAAGTGACTTTTTTCCAGTCCTTCACTTTCAATTTATGTATGTGTTTATCAGTGAGGTGTGTTTCTTGTAAGCAGCATATAACAGACTAACTGAAAACACAGCAAATCTGTGTTTCTTAATTGGGGAATTTAATCCATTAATATTCAACATTATTATCAATATGTGTGGAGTTATCTCTGCCATTTTGTTGGTTATTTTCTTAGTTGTTTTGTGTTCTCTTATTTCTATTTGTCTTCCTTTCATTTTCCTGATGTAGTATTCTCTTAAGTAATTCTTGAAGAGAAGATCTGTTCTGGTGTTGGTAAATTCTTTCAGTTTTTCTTTAAATAGGAATGATTTTATTTCTCCTTCCCATTTGATGGATAATCTTACCAGGTATGGTATTCTCAGAAGATTTCTTTTTTCTTTCAAAATCTGAAATATGTCTTCCCATTTTTTTCTTTGCCTGCACTGATTTTGCTAAGAGGTTTGAGGTTTTTCTGATGGAGTATCCTTTGTAAGTAATTTGACATTTCTCTTTTGTCATTTTTAGAATATTGTCCTCATTTTTGACTTCTGACAATGTGGCTGCGATGTGTCTTGGAGAGGATCTTCTTAAGTTGAATCTACTTAGTGTTCTTGTATTTCCTAGATCTGGATGTCTGTATGTCTCTCTAGATTTGGAAAATTTTTAGACAATATTTTGTGGTGGAGATTTTCTATGCCCTTTACCTGTCTGTTCACCTTCTTAGATCATTAGATGGATATTTAGCCACTTAATGATGTCAAAAATTTCTCATAGGTTGTCCTCATTTATTTATTTAGAAGTTTTTGCTATAGGGTATGTGTACTCATTGCAGAGACAGAAAGGGAGAAATCATCCCCCCCAGGGGTAAAGCCATGCTGCAATCCCTCCTCTTCCATTCTCTCCTTGGGGTTTTGGGCATGCACACACATGTGCCCAGCATGTTTCAAGTCACTGGGTCTAAGACTTGGACTCTGAGAATAGTAAGACTACTACTGTATTGTAGTAGTCTGGTACCTTAGCCACTATGCCAACTGTTGGCCTCAAGTTGTCCTCATTTTTAATGGTTATTTTTCAGTTTTTTAATCAGCTTGGACTCAGTTGGAGTTTTGTCTTCAAGGTCAGAGATTCTTCTGTATGTTCTAAACTACTGTTATACTTTCAAAAAACATGTTGACATCCTGTATTGTATCCTTCATTTTCCAGAAGTTCTGTTTGATTCTTTTTAAGTGTGTCTATCTCTTTTCTTTTTCTTTTTTTGGAAAGGTTTTTGCTATAGGGCACATGCGCTTGCCAGACAGACAGAGACAGAGAGACAGAAAGAGAGAAATCACCCCCAGGGGGGATGGCCATGCTGCAATCCCTTCCCCTCCATTCTCCTCTTGGGATCTTGGTCACACATGCACATGCACCCAGCGTGAGTTTTAAGCCACCAGGTCCAGGACGCGAACCACAATCGACTACATGGGAGTCCAGCGACATAGCCATTATGCTAACTGCTGATCCCCAGCATGTCTATCTCTATATGTAATTCCTCTTTCATGTCATGAAATTACTTTCTCACCTCCTGAAATTGGAATTGATTGTTTTCTCTTGCATCTTTCTGAGTTTTGTTATAATGAGTATTCTGAATTACTTTTCTGACATTTCTGTGATTTCCTGTGTTTTATCTAGTGTTGGTTATGTGTTAATGTGTTCCCTTAGTGGAAAGATATTTCCTTGTTTTGTTTATGTTTTTTGTTTGTTTGTTTTGTTTTCATGTTTCCTGTGTCTCTGCATTGCTTTTTAGGCATCTGATGGAGTATCCACTTCTTAATTTTTGGAGTACATTTTGAAGTGTCAGGGTGGAATAGTCCTAGGTCCCAAGTGTGCCTCTGGCAAAGTGATTTAAGAGGGGCTAGAAGCCAGCCACATCTTCCAGATACGAGTAGAGCTTACATAGACTATACATGAGACCTGGAGGCAGAATGGGTCTTCAGACCGATTTGGAGCCCTGGTAATTTGATCCAGGAGGGCACAGACAGGAACCTATCCAAGAGATCCAAGACATGGGTCCTGAGCAGTCTGTGTGTAACACCTGAGAGCAGTGCATTTCTCAAGGCCTAAATGTGGTCCTGGGAAAGTGACTGGGGAAGCGGAGCCAGGTCAGACTCAGACCCTGGGTGTGGTCCTGTCAAAGTATTCTAGGAGAGGCCGGGGTCATCTGTGCCTTTCAGAGTCAAGCCAGGTTTAGGTGCCCTACTTCTTATTTCTGGTGTCAGATGACCCTCTGGTACAGAATACAACCCTGAGAAGTTCACCCAGGAGGGGCTAGAGGCAAGTCTCTGTGAGATGACAGAAGCAGACACTGTGTGGTCTGCCTAGGACACACCAAGAGGCAGGCTGACCCTCTGTGCCTGGATGTGGCCCTGGAAAAGTTGACAACAAAGGAAAAACTTACCTGTGAGATCTTCACTGGAGATTGCAACCTATAATGCCTGGAAGTTCAGAGAGGATGCTTGGTTTTGAACAGATTCCCACCAGATGTTAGGGGCGATATGGTGTTTTCCAGGATCCACAGGTGGTCTGGAGGGTGCCTAGTCTTCTCCATTCTGCCCTGGACAGAGAATCTCTAGTATTTCCTATCTGTCAAGGGATCTCTTCTTTCTTTTGCCCACACTAGCAGTTCAGGAAGATCCAAAAGAGCTGTGCTTTGGGTGGCCAATTGGGACAGGCAGCCATTCCCCTGGAATTGAGTCTGGTAAGAGGAAGAACAAGTGACTGCTCTGACTGCCAGACTGGGGGCAGTGATCAACTTCCTCAGTTTTTGTTGGGTCTCTGAATGTGCTCTCTTTCACATTCTCTGCTTCCTCTGCACTCTGGAATCTTGATTGTGAACAGAGCTTCACCAGAGACCTCCTTGTGGGTGGCTGAATGGTGCAGCTCTATTGTTGGCTTGGGGAGGGTGTGGGGCGGGAGGGCCGATGCTTTATATCCAAAGCTGCATGCTAGGGCTCTTCCAACGTGTGTTAGCTCCATGTAGTTTCATTGTTCTTCTGGGATGGGGAGTGCTTGAATCAAGGGGAGGACTCTGGGCTTGAGAGTTTCAAAGGAGAGTTTGTCTCATATTCTCCCACAGAGAGGAGGTTGGGGAGCTGCTCCAGGGTCTCACTGACTTCGGGTGATTGACTCTTCTTTACACTTCCAAGTAGTAGCTATGTGAACCAGAGTCCTGGCTGTGCATCAGTCCCACCTAACTCTTGCTCTATGGTTGGTGGCAACTGGCTATCCACTCAGGTGGCAGCCCTATTCCTTTTGACTTACCCTAATGTCTCTGGTCCAGCTGTGGCCTGGGACTGAGTTGCAAAGGCAGTGTGTGTGAGTCACCCAGGTGTGGAAGTGTGGACTAGCATGGTGCAGTGTGGAGGCTGAAAGAGGTCCTTTTGGACATGGTATGTGGTAACCGCTTTCAAGGAATCAAGTTTAGCAATTAACTAACAAAACATACATTGGTTTGGGGATCCTGCTGAGGGAAATTTCTAGGCCTGACAGATAAAGGATGTATTGCTTAACATACTTAAATCCAAGTGTAATCCACACCCAGATGTCAAGCAAAAATCAAATGCATTAACTCCATCCATGGGGAGGCAATAAAAGGTTCAGGAATATCACGACTTTAGTTCTCATAAACTTTTTTCTAAAATAAAAATTCAAAGAAGAGCTCCGTGTTTTGACATATGAAAATGAATCACGGACACACGTCTAAGGCAGCTCCACTACTTGGTAAAGGACAAAAAGCTAGAAATAAGATGCAAGTACTTGTCCACGTTGAGTTCCTCTGGAAGCAGACAGAGCCTTAGCAATTTCATTAAACCCAAGATTATAATCTTGCTGCCTTACAGTTTCTCCCTTTCTTGTCCTCTTAACATATGAAGAAATATTTTACCTGTGATCTCTGACAATTAATCCCCTTTCACTGCAGCAAGAACAATTTGCATCGTAACAACAACCCGAGTCCTGCTAAATGCATTATTCATTTTATGGTGAAGATAACTCATAAACTTGCTTAATCTCTTTCATTCCTTGTTGGCCCAAGGGTCAAATGGGTTGATCATTCAATATATCCAAATAGTTGATAGAGGTGGATTATTCTTTCTTGATCTCTTTCTCCAAAGAGATATACAGAGATTGAGGTTGTTTATTTCAGTTAAGTCAGCTCCGTGAGTTTTCCAATTTGGATATGAGAAGCAATGGTAAAGGTCACATCTGACATGTTCTATAATGCCTTTATTAATGAATGCTCTGATTATTTTTATTCCATACTGTTATTCTCTTATTTAAGAATTTATTTTAAACAACCAAACAAGTAAAATTGATACTCCCACCAGCTAAAGCATGGCAGACTCATGTAGGTATGTCTTTAAGGGCTCAAGCTATGAGGAGGCGCGGTGTTAGGGAGGTGTCAGGAGCCAGGAACCGAAATGTTCTTCTTTCTGGGATCATCACTGCTGTGCATCTTTGCTCCTCTTTCTCCATGGTGTGACCAAGTCCCTTTCTGCAACATTGGTGGATTTCTCTAAGGCATCTGTACCTTGTTATTTTATCATATCACAGTTAAGTCTCTGAATCTCTCTCTCTCTTTTTTTTTTTAAGATGTTTTTGCTATAGGGCGTACGCACACACCATAAAGACAGAGAGGGACAACGAGAAAGAAAGCAAGAACTCACCCCCCCTGGGGATGGTTACACTGCAATCCCTTCTCTTCCATTCTCCCCTTGGGATCTTGGGCATGCACGCACACGTGCCCGGCATGAGTTTAAGTCATTGGGTCTGAGACTTGAACTGCGGTTGACTACATGGGAGTCCAGCGACATAGCCATTTCGCTAACTGCTGGTTCCAGTCTCTGAGTCTCTCAATGTGATTTAAAAAAAAAAAAAATTAGCATACCTCAGGCTGGTCAGAGAACAATGAGCTAAGTGGAGGTGATGGTGGTGGTGATAAAGGTGGAGGTGATGGCAGTGATAATGGTGGTGATGGTGACTGTAGTGAAAGACTTCATGGTACAGAGAATTTCTGATTCTAGCGTGCGGAGCTGAGTTCATTAAGGAAGTACATGGAGGGACCATCAGATAGTGTAGCAGTTGTTGCTGGACTTCCACATGGCCGACCCCAGTGCATGGGTGACCAAGATCCTAGGAGGAGAATGAAGGAGAAGGGATTGCAGCATGGCCATCCTCCCTCAAGGGTGATTTCTCACTTTCCCTCTCACTGTGTCTGTCTCTCTCTCGCCAGTGAGCACACATGCCCTAAGGCAAAAACCTAAAAAAGAAAAAATAAGTATATGGAGACAGAGATGGTTGTTTCTTGTATCTTTGGAACGGTAGTAACAATCCCCTAGACCTGTAACAATTCAAGCATCTGTGCAGGCCACGATGTAAAACTCAGGTGAAGAAAGCACATATTAATTAAATGCCATGTGATATTTCCCCATAACTTTAGGCCAGTTTCCTGTCTAGCCTTGTCAGTCATGTCTGTATATTATGTATGCTTTGAGTCAAGTTTCCTAGCAGCTGGCCCATCAATTACATAAATTTCCCTCTATTAGGCCAGGAGACCAGCCCTGAGACTCTGAGGCAGTAGACCCTGGCTATTGGCTAGGGTAGGAGGGAATGTGCCTTCCCAGGTAAGGAAACTCTCCTGCCCACAGAGGGCAATAGGCAGAGAAGAGGGTAGCTGTGAGCCACCAGCTGCCAGCTTCAGAAGTGGGCGCAGCAGCTGGAGGAGGACCCCAGAAGCACCAACTCCCACCTAGCCTCCCAGGCATGGCCACCCTGCAAAAGCTGAGATGCCATGTCAACTGGGTTATCACAAAGGCTCATCCACTCTGCACTCTTTCCCTAATACTGTGGTCTGCAGCTCACCACCCAGGGTTCAGAAACGCTACCGTGACCTCCAAACCTTCCCCAACCCGGGACTGCCCACTTCTCCATCCCATTCCATGCCTACCACCCCAGCCTGCTCTCTCTGCCACACTCACCTTTCCCTTCATCTTTCCTGTACCAGGGTCCTTCCTGTCCCTGAGCCTGTGCACAGGTCACGCCCACTGCAGAGAAAGTCCGGGTGTTTACCTGCTGGGTCCTCATTGCCTGCCAGCCCTTAGCACAGAGGAAGCTTTCTTGACCTCATTCCCACGCCACCCTTCGGGTTTTTTTTTTATTACACTTTAAATCTCACAGTTATTTTAAAATCCTCCTGCACTCTTGCCACACACCAGAGATTTCTAAGGTGCAAGACTATCACCTATTTGGGAGGGACTCATGACTTCAGTTTAGGGAATGGTAACAGGTATCTGGGTAAAGTCAGAATACCCTGGAAGATGATAGACTGTATTGGACTGCATTGCACTTCGTAAAATCAAGTCTTGTTTGGTGAAACTTTATTCCTACTCCTATATATGTACATTTGTATGTATGTGTGTGTCATGTATGTGTGTGTGATGAATCAGGATATAAAAAGTATTTCTTGTTATATTTTTCATGGTTCCTTAGAGAGAGCCAACAGGATGGATAGAGTGACAGACAGGTACATGAAATATGACTTACTAAGAGAATCAGCTCACATGATTTTGGAAGCTAAGAAGTCTCACGGTCGGCTACCTACAAGCTGGAAATCCTGGGTGCCAGTAACATGGCTCAGTCCAAGATTGAAAGGTCAGATCGTGGGGAGCTGAGGGTGTGATTCTGACTGAATGAGGTTAAAGGTCTGGAAATAGGGGACAGGTTCTGGAGTCCAAAAGCCAGAGCCTGGAGTTCATCAGAACTTGCCCAAGGATGAGACATAAGAGGTGTCCCAGCTCCAAGGGAGAGAGTGAGGTCATTTCTACTCTATTCTCGGTGCCTATCTTACTGTTTGTCACAGTCTAGCTCTCAACAATTATTAGTGGACAAAACAGCAAGGACCTTGTGACATAAAGGTGATGGAGACGGCTTTGGAGAAGGAATTTGGTTCATCTCTATTAGTAAGCAGTTGAGGAAGATTCAGAAGTATTTACCCACCAATAAATCTGTCCCTCCTCCTTCTTTGCCACACTGTTCCTTCCTTAAGCTCAGGCTGGGCCAATATACAATTCATGTATCTGAAACCCTTTAGCCATTACCTAGTAAGTGTGGGGAATCTAAGACAATGATGTACTCTCCACCCTTCATAATGGAAACAAGAGAAGTCCAAGCATTTCCTCCATCCTTTTTCAGAAAACTGCTTCTATGAGGCCAAACTATTGGCCATGGCACCAAAGGAGTCCAATGTCCCTGACCTGGGCACAATCAAATGATCATCTGAAACCTTCCTTACCCTAGGGAGGAACCACAATGAGGCTGGCATAAGCTATTAGCATTGTTGAGAACCAGACACTCTAATTCAGGGTAAATTAAATTTCTTCTTTTCCAAAGATGAGAGTCCTATTTTGAGTCTATTATCACTGAAAATAGGTTAATGGTTTATTTCCTGTTATGACTGTGGCTGAACCAGGAATCACCACCCATGCATAACATCCAGTGTGACTCCCAGGCCACCTACGGAGAAGCAAAACCAGCGCGTGCTATTGGCTTTGCTTCCTTTTCACATCAGGGAGTGATTGGCGGATGTCACATGAGGGCAGACCAAGATGATTAAAGGATGTTGAGCTGGCCAGTTAAGGTGTAACCTGTGGAATGGGCTGCTTACAGAATAGTAAATGTCCGTTGCTGATGGTGTCTATGTGGGGGCCAGATGACTCCTTGCATCTATGAGAGCCATTGCAGGAGTTTCCTGCCACAGTGGAATTCAGGAATTCCTCCCTCTTCTCCATTCTCAGTGCTGCCATGACGCCTTTGAGCTCATCCTGATAACTTACCATTCTTTGCAGGTGTGAAGGTCTCCAAGGCTAGCCTTCACGAGGCAGTTCTGCTTTCTCATAACATGTCTTTAACTTCATGCATCAGCATACCACTACATTTTACCTAATCCGAAGTACTAGCTTTCTTTACTCATGGATCTATGAGAATGTACCTGCACAGCCTGGTCTTGGTGAAATTAATGGCTATGCACTTTGAAAAATATCAGCCTTTCAAGGCATGTAAAAACCCAAGTTTATAATCTACTCTATATCACAGCCTGCCATTATCATTTCATGTGTAAATAACTATTGTATCTTAGATTCTTCTTTTTAGAATAAAGTCGAAGTTAAATGTGCACAATATGCTAAGAGGAACCAGCAGGTGCGTAAAGGTTACATTGCAGAACTCCTGCATAGTCGACCGTGGTTCAAGTCCCAGACCCAGTAGCTTGAAACTCATACAGGGCACGTGTGCATGCGTGCCCAAGATCCTGAGAAGAGAATAGAGAAGGGATTGAAGCATGGTCATCCCCTCTGGGGAGTAATTTCTCGCTTTCTGAATCTCTGTCTCTCTCTGTTTCTCCAGCAACTGTGCTCGCCCTACAGCAAAAATCTCTCTCAAAAAAAAAAAAAAAAAAAAAAAAGACCAACCAAGGAAACCTTGGAAAAGAATAAATGTGGGACACTCAAAGCACTTCGCTGGTTGACCTTCTGGAGGACTAAGCTCATTATGAAAGTGTTCTATGAAGGTTAGCTGAAGAACTGGCAGAAGAATTCCAGGAAAGCTTCACTGGAGAGTCTTATGTTATTGCTCACTCCTTGTCAAACAAGGGCAACTTACTCAGTTTCAGTGGGAAATCATCAGGTGTTCGCTTTCTTTAATACAGCTCTGATTTGGCTTTTTCTGATTTCTTTTTATTTTCTAATCTTAAAGACAAACTTTAGGGCCAAGCCATGGCCTGGTGGTTAAGGCAACCAGATTCCACACGGCCAACTGCACAATTGACTCCTGGACCCAGCAACTTGGGAACCATGCCAGGCATGTGTATGTGTAAGCCCAAAATCTCAAAAAGAGGAAGAGATGGAAGAGAAGGGGACTGAAGGCGTGACCGTTTCCCATGGGGGTGCTTTCTGGGTTCCCTTCCCCACTCTCTGGCAAGCGCAAGTGCTGTCTGGCAAATTGAAAAAAAAATCGTTAAAAGGTACCAATTTTTCTTTCGTTATTAATGTAAAAACAACTGCATTCACATGACTCAGTTCCCAGGATCCTTGGTTCCTTACAGATGGATTAAATGGCTGATAAAAATCACTTACCACAGGGTCTTGAACTTGATGGAGCTAATGTCCAGAAATAAAGTTTACATTTCAATTTTTATCTTTTCATTGCACAATTCTAATAACCATTGGAAGACCATTGTACAATAAAGAACGTATGCTCTAGGGCAAAAACCTAAAAAGATAAAAGCACAGTGCCTGGCTGGTGGTGCCACAGTGAAGACCTCTGAAAGAAGTTGGATGCCACGTGGCTGACCAGGGTTCAAATCCCAGTCCTGCTGTCTTGAGAACCATGCCAGGAGTACATGCTTGTGCCCAGGATCCTGATGGGAGAGAGAGTTGAAGGCAAAAGGATTGTGGTGTGATCAGGTCCTACTGTGTGTGTGTGTGTGGAAGGGGTGCATTCTCTTTCTCTCTCATGGCACACATGCCTTGTGGCATGAAAAAGTAAATTAAAAAACTGCACATGGATTTCAAAATTCTTTTGTATCAAAATGAACTTACACTTTAATTTGATATTCCCACAAACGTTTTGAAATACCCTCATATTTCTGTGCTGAGTTGTATATGTTACATGTATACACATAGTATTATATCTAAATGCATAAATATAAATTTAAAAGAATTATATAAACACTTCCACATATCTAAGATAAAAAGAAACGCCGTGAGGCCAAGAGATGGGGAGGCTGTTACTCCGCTGGACTCCCATGTGGCCCACCGTTATTTGAGTCCCTGCTTCAGTAGCTTGAAAGTCACGCTGGATGCATGTGGGTGTGTACCCAAGACGGCCAGAGGAGAACGGAGGGGAAGACACTGCAGCATGACCATCCTCCATGGGGGATTTCTCACTTTTCCTCTCACTGTCTCTATGTCTCTCTGGTGAGAACACACACCCTAAGGCAAACACCTCTAAAAAAATAAAGAATCACTGCAATTAAATTTGTCAAATGACTTACATACATGCTTTCAATAAAAGGATATAACAATGGCCATACAAGAAATGAAAAACTGTTTAACACTATGAGTTATTAGGGAAACATAAATTAAAGCCAGAAGGCATCAATATCTCACCAGTAGAACTGGCTTAAATTTGAATGACTTCCAACACCAAATACTAGAGAGGACGCAGTCACTGGAATTGCCAGGTTTGCTGGTCACAGTGTAACATGGTACAACCAGTGTAGAAAACTGGTTGGAAGTTTCTTATAAAACTAAATTTATACCTAACTAATGATTCTTCACTTTCACTTTAAGGTATTTCTTTAGCAGAAATGAAAACATGTGCCTTTACAAATATTTATACAGTAACTTTTATTGCAGTTATAGTGGAACGGCAAAAATTTAAACAATTCAAATGTCTATCAACAGAAGAAAGAATAAACAAATCGTGATATGTTCAAATAATAGAAATTGCTCAGCAGTAGAAGGAAATGACCTAGAGATACACCCAGCATGGGTCAATATCAAAATTGCTATGGCAAGTGGAAGAAGTCAGACTTGGTTTCCCACTGCTCGCTTTCACTTTTTGAAGTTATTCAAGAACATTGAGAGTTAATTTCTAGGAATATAACTCAGTCTGGTGGTCACTCTGGGTGTGGAGAAGGAAACATAATTAGAAACTGGAAGGAACTTTCAAGGTTGAAGGCAATGCTCTGTGTTTTGATTGGATATTGGTTCCATAGGTACGTATATTTTTTAAAAAACTCTTCACAGAGTGCACTCAAGAGCTGCATATTTTACTATATGTAATTATACCTTGATAAAAAAAATAAAAAAAAAACCCATACTCTAATTATCACCCCAACCGTTATGAATATTTCCTTGGTTTATTAAATGAGGTGTTCAATCAAATATGCATTTTGATTGCATTATGAATATGAAGCATGCTGATTACCAATTCATATTCATTTGGAAAGCTAAGGCAGAAGAGGAAACTACTGTGTGGCAGGAAGATGGACTTACCCAACCCTCAGCGTCTTCACTCTCTTGTCTATTAACATGGTAATTACCTTTAATGACTTTGTTCTCTTCAGCGTAATCAGACAGGAAACTTTAGATGGAAAATGGATAAATTATTCTAACTCCTGCCAGGAAAATAATCTGAGACTTTAATCAACTTCTGTGCATTTTACTTTTCATGCTAGGAAGCTTTTTTACGCTTATACCTAACTAATAAGCTCTCTTGTCTAGAAGGTCCAGCCCTTGTTTTGTGCACCAGTCAGTTGGACTGCATCCTCAGCACAGAGGACAAAAGGCCCTGTCCAAAGAGGATCACGTAGATTACTGAAAGTTACACAAACTCATTTGGATCTCTCTGTCTTTTAAAGAATATAATCTTATTATAATATCAATACTATTGATGGTACTAGGTTATATAGGTCTTTTCAATTTATGAAGCATGCACTTGAAAAGCATTTGGGAGGAAGATGTGAGAGGCCTCATTGCCCCCATTCTACAGAGAAAATAATGAATGTTTACAGCATGTAGGATGCTTCATCATTAAATAGATGAATCTACAACACTCCTGTCACAATGAAAATTTGCCTTATTTCCTGAAGCCTTTCTGCATTGAGCTTCCTCCACCTCTTGCAAAAGCTACCTAACCCATACTCATCATATTTTGAGTCAGCAAAGAATTACTGGATTTAAATCTCTTAACACAGTAATCCTGGCTGAGACTTTAGGAGATCTAGGTGGGTAAAGAGCCAAGGTAGGTAAAAAATGATGCAGGATGTTGGTAGGTCTGGCTCACAGTCTGGCCCATAGCTGTGCAGGCGGTAAAGTAAATTCAACCCATTTCCCTTCCTTTTTGAACTAGGCCACTTTTTCTATTGATTTGAAATTCAGCATTTCACACGTTAAGAAATACTGAACAGGAGACACTTAATTTAGTTTTTAACTGCATTATTCTAAATTATGATTATCAAAGAGAACATCAATGCAAAGTAACTTTAGAATACAAATATCTCCAGGGGAACCCAGAGCACACCCGTGTTAAAGAAAATAATTATTAAGATAGTACACAGTGCAAGGCACCATTACCAGGTTGGGTTTGGGAAATGGTTTAGGCTTGGAATGAGGGATCAGGTGTAAAGTCCAAAGTCAGAATAGCCCCAGATCAATAATCTGGACACGTAACATCTGCAGACCTCAGCTTCTTCAGCTATGAAATGAGGGCAATGACACCCTGTCTTATCTATGACCCCCATACAACCTTCAGTGAGTTGGGAATAAACCAGAAGCACTGCTGAAGCTCAGAGGATGTACACCTAAAATGATGATTCCCACGGCTACTTGCCACAGCTTCGCAGGCTTTCTGGGTGTGGTGATGGGTCTAGGTTTCTTTTGGACTCATCTCTTGGATTATCTTCATCCTCTTTGATGCCAGAGACTTCTCATTATGAAAATTAAAGGCTATTGCTGCCCTTTCATTTTTGTAAGTACTTTTATCTTAACCTTCTGAATGCCCATTTTGTCCCATCCTGGCAGGAATGATATGCATATAAGTGGAAAAGAAAATAATAAGCATTGTTTCCTTCCCATAGAGGATTCTAAGTGCAGGCAAAGCTAGAAGAGGGGATGTCTCGGTCCACAGCTGGAGTCTGCCATGACAGGACCAGAGGGCGCAGGTGACCACACCAGGACCATTTTGGTCTCATCATGGCTCAGCTCTGCTTTCTTTGGTGTTGGTTTTCCTTTAAGAAGGACTTGGGTACTCCACGGTGATGGAGCCATCTGGTGATGGCTACTCTCAGCTCCAGCCTTGCCATTTCTCTTATTAGTTACACAACAAGAGGGAATGCCTTCTGTCCAGTGGCACTGGTAAGCAACAGTGTGGCAATTAGAACTCGCTGGATAGGACTGTCTGCTGGCTTGGCCTTGCACATGGTGCCTAGGAGCAGTCCAGAACTCTGAGTGTCCCAGGCGTGGTTCGATTGGATGATAAGAGAAACACCAGGGTGCCATCAACAAAGAATTCTGAGCAGGCAAAGCCAACACAAGTCTGCTCTCCCGAGTCCCGAGTGTAGATCTGCTTGCCCATGTGTAGCCGTTCCGGCTGCTGCCGACCTTCACTGGGGTCCCTGCAGTGCTCATAGCAGTAACGGGTGGCCCCCTGCCCTTGCTGCGTGATGCTCTGATGCACCTCCATCCCCTTCTCCACCTAAGGTGAAGTGTGGGGCTCAGGGCGAGAGACAATCCTATACAGAAATCTCTCAAAAAATCTCTCTAGCTATCCTATGTTGTCTTTCCTGAAGGCAGTCAGGCAGTGATTCATTTTTCCAACTTTTTCAGGTTCTGGTTTTGGTGAGTAAATTATCTTCCTGTGGCTGCTATAGCAAATTGCCACAAACAGAAAACTTAAAGTCACATGAATTTATTATTTCACAGTCCTGGATGTTGGATTTCTGCCGTGTGTCTCCTTGGGCTAAAATTCAGGTATAAGCAGGACTATGTTCCCCTGAGACTTGAGGGGAGACTCGTTCCCTTCCTATTCCAGACTCAGAGCCACCTGCACTCCTCGGTCAGGGCCATCCTCCATCGTCTAAGCCAGCCCTCTGTCTCACTCCCTACAATAAAGACCTCTGATTACACTGGGCTCTCCTGGTGAGTTCCGGTTAAAGTTCCTATCTCAGAATCTTTAACAGAATCACATCTGCGAAAGTGCCCTCTGTCCTGGAGGGTGTTAGTCACAGGTTCTGAGCTAGGGATGGGCATCACTGGGTACATCATTCTGCCTATCACGGTTGGCTTTGGGTCCTGGATTCCATGTATATACCCACTTTTCCATGAACACGTCCCAGCATCATCAACCTCATTATGGTTATTTTCTCAAAGCTCATTCCAACTTCCATATCTTTCTCAGACCTTTGAAAAATGCATATTCAACTTCCTTTCTCAGTTCTGACTCAGGTCAGGGCTCTTAAGATTGCCAGCATATTTTATCAAAGATAATTGGAGAACAGAGAATGTATTAAATTTGTTTAGACTTTTCATTCTTATAAGCCCAGGGTATGTAATAACGTGGTAAGGTAGAGGCTGATCACAGAAGCACTGTGTTAGAAAGTTATTTAATACATTTTTTCCTTCAAAAAAAGAAAGCCTACTTGACTTCACAGGGAGAATTAAATTTACCTTATTAGTTACCAGGAAGAGTAAGAGTGTAGGAACGGAAGATGGATGACCACTACGCCAGTGAATGTGGTACTCATTAGTATTTCTGCTTTTAGTAGGATTCTTTTGTTGCCAATAAAAGGATGTGGTTATGGATTTTTGTGATTTATTGGACTCAGATTTTTGAAATGATAAACTGACGTTGTTTCATGTTTATTTGATTTCACAGTAACTAATGTGTCGTGTCCATCAAATGATGTGTCTTTCATGACTTTTTTTTTTCTTTTGCTCCTAGAAGTTTTTTGGAAATTCCTTTCAGGAAATTCTATTAGAGATAATGCTTAGCCTTCATTTCTTACTTAATACAATGGCTTTCCCACTTTGACAAATAAAGTATAAATGAAATGCTTGTATTTAAAAAGAAAAGAAGAAACTGTCTACCTCAGTGAGAAAAAAGGTACACGTTACATACAGACTGTTTTCTCTTCTCTTTGGTCAGCAATGAGTGTCAAGTGACTTAGAAAATGCCCCCTGACACCTCTGTATTCTCCAAGGTCAGAGAAAAAGGCAGTGTCTCCCTAGTGCTTGGGAACGTGCCACGTCCTGCACGTCCGTGGCGTATTGCTGAGAGAGCAGAATAGGCATTGCCTGCCTCCTGTACTACGTGGTAATTTCACGAGGCAGAAGAGGGGAGCTATCCCAGCAGTCATTTAATCAATTAATAACTTTTATGAGCCTCGATCAAGTGAGAAAACCTCTCCTCCTGCAGTCCTCATTTAAGGGGCTGCGGGGAAGCTCAAGGTTCCCGTGTGTGCTCTCTACTTGTTGGAATGTTCAGTGATTTTATTTCATCAATTTGTTTTCATTAACCAAAGCCTACAGCATCTTTATCACCAACATGGGAAATGCTAGAGGAGAATTAGATCCCGTTAGCCTGTGCCACCTCTTCATTACAGATTTCCCCAAAACTGCTGAGGTGGAGATCTATAAACACAGCCTGCGTTTAAAAATAGCCTTAGCTGTTACCTTGTACATGGATTTTTCTCATTGTACATTTTTGGTTTTCTGTCAATATTATGGTAAACACTCCCATGTAAATGTTGAAACAGTTTGAATTAAAAATATTTGGATCTTGGGAAAAAAAATGGTCTCAGCTAAAAGCAGGTATAAGGAAAGAGCCAGGAAGGCATAGCACTCCACAGACAGGCGGTGCGGTCTGAGGAGGAAGTGTAAAGATCTGCTCTTTTCTTAAAATTATTTTTAGAGAAAACACCCAACAGATGCTTTGAGATTTTTAAAACCATTTTCAGTTGCATGGGAACAGAGTTCCTGCAGGAAGGTTGAATGCACAGAGTGGTATCCTAATGTGGACGACGTTGTGATCAGACCCAGACAGAGCTGCACGATGACAAGGTTCATCCCAGAGACATGACATTCTGATGCTACAGGCAGATGCATGCGAGGAGGGAACGTAACGCTAATACGTGCTTATTCTGATAAAAATGGGTTAAGAAGCAATAGTTAACCTGGGCTGTCCAAAACAGCATTTCTTTCATGTGATGGGCTCTGTCCCTTGCCCTTACCTTGGTTCCCTGCTCTCCTACTCTGGTGACTGGCCTGGTAGATGACCCTTGGTCTCTCCTGTCATCCAGCAGCTGGTTGGGTCCCATCCCAACCTTCCACTTTCCCCAGAAACCCAAGCATGGCATTCCACAGAGCCACTCACTCCAGGGCAAAGACATGAGGTCCTGATTCCTCTCTTGACTTTGGTGCCTATGGCACAAATCACCTCAAACTCTGGAGTGCCATCTCTGCACCTACCAATCAAGTAGTGTGCTTGCATGTACAGCTAGCATTTCCCCATGGGCACTGGACAGCTCGGTAGAATTTTGGAAAATTGGCTTTACGCTGACACCGTGGTAGTGTATTTCTAGGATACAGACTAAATGCCTTAACAATTATGTCTGCGTCTAAGAACGTCTGTTTTAAAAGTTGGATATATTTGTCATATTAAACTATTTCTTATAAGGATAAGAACATTTTTCTTCTATTAATGATAAAATTTACAGACAAGAAAAATCCAGAATAATGAAAATGTTCACACATTCAATTAAGGATATCAACATATACCACAAAATATCACAGGGATTGTTCAGCTCTTTTCTAGATGAACACAGGGGTTTATTCAATTTTTTTATTGGTTTAAAAAGAAACAAAGAAACAAAAAAACAGATGACATAGTGCATGCTTTGACCAATGTCCTCCTAGAGTAGTGGAATTCTGAGGGGTTTTTGCATGTTCTTGAGAGAAAGAGAGAGAGGTGTTTCTGGTTTTTAAAGTTTTTAGCAAGTCTTTTTTAAATTTAGAATGTCCCCACACATGGTTCTCTTGTCTCTGTCTCTAGTTGCTCATAATGCAGGGAACTCAGGGGCTCAGGGGTGATCAGGCCCAGGACCTGCAGCAGGACCTGGGTCCTTATCCACAGCTCATGGAGAATGAGAGACGCGGACGTAGGTGAGCAAGCAGCATTGATTCAGGGAGGGAAAGAAGAAAAGTCTCACAGAGTGAGAGGGGAGCTCTTCAATGAGAAGCCCCTAAGGGTCAGGTGTCCGCGATTCCACAAGGCCGGTTGGGGGAAGGAGAGAGGTTCTGTGTGGTGACAGTCACATGGGCTGGTGGTACAGATGCCCTTTTCATTTTTGATTATGGCCCCTGTAGATTCCATTAGGCATTCTTTAGGTCCGGGACATGTTTATTCTTAGCCTCAGGTATGGTTCATGCATAGTGGGTAACTTTTTATGGGTGTTTTAAAGCTTCTTAGCCTGTGCTTTCCATTAAGTATGATCACTTAAAATTTTAAACCCACAAGTTGTCTGTTTCAGGGTCCCTGGTTTTGGTCCCTTTACCTTAGTGAAGGGTAATTTTCATTTGGCCTGAGAGACAAAAGAGCAGAAGAGAATGTGGTTTTTGTTAAGTCAAAGTGGGTCAACTGGTTTCCTAGCTTCCCCCCTTGCGGTGTCTGTCCTGGCTCCCCTTCTGTCACTCATTCCACTGGACTTCCTGTCCAGAAGCTGCCTCACTGGAAACACAGATGAGTGCCTCTGCACGTGGTCTGCTAGGGCTGAATCCGGAACCTAGTGGGTCCGGCATACGTGGCAGTGCCCTCCCACTTGGGGTGGCTGGGGGGCTGAGGCTTGCCCAGCAGACTCGTCCCCACAGTCTTTGGCAAGTCATTCATGTTCACTAAGACATGAATGGCTATACTGTTCCCCTCCCCATTATGTTTTCTTTTCTTTTCTTTTTTTTCCTTTCTTCTTCTTTCTTTGCTTTTATTTATTTTGGTGGTAGTGTTGATCACCCATACCTGTAACTCCAAACTAAAATGTGAGAGTGATATTTGTATAGTTGACTGCTTTTCTTTTTCCATTCTTTTTATTTTAATTTTTTTTTGAGTTTTTATTTTTTGTTATAGGGCACGTGCACTTGCCAGGAAGACAGAGACAGAGAGACAGAAAGTGAGAAATCACCTCCCCAGAGGGCATGGCCACACTGCAATCCCTTCTCCATTCTTCTCTCAGGATCTTGGGCACGAATGTACATGCACCCAGCTTGAGTTTAAGCCACCGAGTCCAGGACTGGAACCGCGATTGACTATATGGGAGTCCAGCAACCTAGCCATTTCGCCAACTGCTGGTCCTTCCAATTCATTTTCTAAAAATTTTATTTTAATTTCTTTTATACATTCAATCAGGTTATTTAGCTTGCAAAGTGACTATTTTAACATGTGTACATTTTTTACCAGTCCAGTTGACAATACTATAAAGTTATCTTCAACAGATAACCCATTTCTTTGTCCTGCAAATGCTTTGCCTTTCATTTTTCTCCTTAATGTCCTTCCTCAGACTCTACTCCTTCACCAACCCTCTTCCCACCCTATATCTGGTATTCACAACTATTTACTATGTTTCTATATCCTTTATTCATTGAGTTTTGGTCATAGAGTACAGACACTTGGTATATATTAAGTGGAGACATACAATGTCTCTCTTTCATAGCCTGGCTTGCTTCATTCAGCAGTAAATCTTCCATATTCATCTACTTTCTGTCAAAAGTCAGGGTCTTGTTTTTTATGACTGAATAGTATTCCATTAAGTATATGTGCCACAGTTTTTCAATCCATTCATCTGTTTATGGGCATTTGGTTGGTTTCATGCCTTAGCAATTGTGAATAGTGCCACAATAAACACCAATGTGCAAGCACTTTTCCTATTATGAATTCTTCTGTCCTTTGGGTAGATACCAAGGAGTGAGATTTGCTGGATCATATGGTAGTTCTATTTGTAGATCTTTAAGGAATCTCCAAATTGTTCTCCACAGTGGGTGGACCAATTTACATTCCCACCAGCAGTGTAAGAGAGTTCCTCTTTCACCACACCCCCATCAGCACTCATCGTGTTTTTTTGTTTTTTTTTTTTGTTTTTTTCTTTTTTATGGTTGTTGTTCTTGTTGTTGTTTTTAATCTTAGTCATTCTGACTGGGGTTAGGTGGTATCTCATCATTGTGGTTTTGATCTGCATCTCCCTTACAATGAGGGATATTGAGCATTTTTTAATATGGCTTTTGGCTATTTGCCCTTAAAGAGTGTTTTTTTCTCAACTCATTATCCCATCTTTTAATAGAGTTGGTGTTCTTTTTTTCAGGACAGCTGATTGAGTCCCTTGTGTATTCTGCTATCAGTACCTTATCTGATGCATAGTTTACAAAAATGTTTTCCCATTCTGAGGGCTGTCATTTCACACTAATTACTGTGTCTTTTGCCATGCGGAAACTTCTTAATCTGATGTAATCCCACTTGTCTATTTTGGGGATTATTGACTGTGCTTTGGGGGTTTTATTCAAGAAGTCTTTGCCTACCTCAATGTCTCCCAGAGTTTCCCCAGTGTTGTCCAGCAGCAGTTTTATAGTTTTAGGTGGTAGGTTTAGATCTTTGATCCATTTTGAGTTTATTTTTGTCAATGGTGAGACTGCTTTTGACAAAGAAAAAAATGTACATTATGGAGAAAAATAGAGGTGAGACATCTATGGGACACAGAAATGGATTATTATCTGTTGATGATAATGTGTGTAGTATCCCCACCTGGACTGGTGTGAAGTGTACTCATGTTGGAAAATTCACTTTACAAGCTAAGTGATGTATAGCTAAGTGATTGTATAAAATAAAATGAAATGAAATGAAATGAAATATATATATTTAAAAAAAAAGAACAAATGTACCTCCCAAGCAGACTGAGGGTCGTTCCTATATTCTACCCCACGGCACTGAAAGAGGGATGGGCCTTTGACAGTTGCTCTTGACTCACACTCAGGAGTTTCCAAATTAAAATCGGTAGCAACCACACCTGCATCTGCAGAGCTGACCGACAAATGCGTGCACTGAGTTTGTTCGCAACCAGTTTTACTAGGCTGCTTGCCTAAAGGGTCTCATGTTTGTTTTTTGTCCCAAAATCAGATTTCCAGACTTGACATTCATGTCATCAGAAAACACATCTAACAAGGATCCTCTCTTTTTTCACTCCTTCCTCCCCAGCGCTCCTCCAATCCACCTTTAGTTCTCATCAAACTGGGTCTCCTATTCCATTAGGTGTTCTTTAAATCCCCAAACTCGGGCCTTGCTCATCTGCCACTTCCAAAATCCATTTTAGACGGTTGTTAACTATTCTGCTAATTTAAATCCTGCAGGTGCTTCTAAAGCCAAGAAGAACCTTCTGATCTTATAAACAGCCTTCTTAAATTTACTCTGCTTCCAAATCGCCTTTCCCTTAGCTGAGCTCTTGCAACAGAGAAGCACACATTGTGTACCTCCTTACTCTTTTGTATCTTTGTGTTGACCTCCTAATTGGGATCTGGCTTTTTTTCCCCTAGTCTATTCTGTCTCTCTAGGGAAGGATAATAACATCTAGTTCTTTTTAATCCCTTTACAGGCCCTCGTATGATTTGGTGGTATACCAGGAGTTTATAATATTCTCATTTTATTGATTTTCATTATATGATGAAAAAATATTGTATGCTGAATGGCATTTTATTAACATTTTATGATTTTCGCAAAGATAACTTTTTAAATTAAATATTAGCACTAATCCAAGAGTGAGCAAAAATAAACATTATTTATAAAAAGTATAATTTCTAGGAAACCACTAGTATGAGTGTGTCTTTGAAAAGTTCATTGAAAATAAATATGATTTAAAAAAAAATCAGCAACTATTAACCTGCAGGTGGCATGAAAGTTAAGGCACTGGATCCCACATGGCCCACTGTGTGGTTCATCTGGGACCTGGCAGCTCAAAAACCATGCCAGGCACAGTGAGTATGCATGTGTGCCCAGAGTCCCAAGAAGAGAATGGAGTAGGGGAATTGCACTGTGGCTATCCCTCTTGGGGGGGAGGGGGTTTGGTGATTTCTCACTTTCTTTTTCTCTTTCTTTCACAGAGCATGTACCTTATAGCAAAACTGAAAAAAAAAAAAAAAAAAAAAAAAAAAAAAACCCAAAAACATAAAAAACTATCCTTGTGTTGTAGAGTGCAACCGAATGAAAGACCACCAAAGCCAGATTAAGGTTAAAGGGAGTCTTATTAGCTGGCCAGGGACTACAGCCTGAGGCTGGGGAGCTGAGAGTCAGAACTGTAGCCCCATAGGGGGTCAGTTACCAGGGGTTTCTATGCAAGCAGTTACAGACGCTGAATCAAGCAGGTTAATTATTTCTGAGGGGAGTGGGGTTCCCATGCAAGCAGTTACATTGTTAAACAAAAGGGTTTCGGTCTAGTTAGCAAAGACAGTAGCAGGTACAGGATCTCCTCCTGGATGCTTCTGTATGGCTAGCACAAGTTATTTTCTCATGGGAAGAGCAAGCAGGTTTATAGAAGTAGACAGCCATGTTAGGGTAAGGGAACAAAACGGATGAACAGTTGTTCATGTGCAAGATCTAATATGCAGCCTTCTACACTTGGCACTACATTTGTTGTCACCAAAATAAGCTCATACTTTAATTCCATTTTCCATGAACTTCCTGAAGTACCCTTTTATTAATTCAGACAAATCCCTGTTTTTTATCCTATTTATACTCTTCATCTGCCTCAGTAGAGGAAACCAAAGTTCAGAAGGTAGTGCAAAATCTTCATCCACCTATGGTTACACAGTGGGGCCAGTGCAGTGCTGCCATGTAACACAGCTCTGTAGCAGAATCCCCAAGGGAAGGGAGGGCTGGGAAGGTCCCAGGTGTGCATGCTGAGCTGCCTCTGTGCATGCTGAGCTGCCTCTGTGCATGCTGAGCTGTCTCTGTGCATCTGAGCTGCCTCTGTGCCTGCTGAGCTGCCTCTGTGCCTGCTGAGCTGTCTCTGTGCATACTGAGCTGTCTCTGTGCATGCTGAGCTGTCTCTGTGCATGCTGAGCTGTCTCTGTGCATGCTGAGCTGCCTCTGTGCATCTGAGCTGTCTCTGTGCATGCTGAGCTGCCTCTGTGCATGCTGAGCTGTCTCTGTGCATGCTGAGCTGCCACTGTGCATGCTGAGCTGCCTCTGTGCATCTGAGCTGTCTCTGTGCATGCTGAGCTGCCTCTGTGCATGCTGAGCTGTCTCTGTGCATCTGAGCTGTCTCTGTGCATGCTGAGCTGTCTCTGTGCATGCTGAGCTGTCTCTGTGCATGCTGAGCTGCCTCTGTGCATCTGAGCTGTCTCTGTGCATGCTGAGCTGCTCTGTGCATGCTGAGCTGTCTCTGTGCATGCTGAGCTGCCTCTGTGCATGCTGAGCTGTCTCTGTGCATGCTGAGCTGCCTCTGTGCCTGCTGAGCTGCCTCTGTGCATGCTGAGCTGTCTCTGTGCATGCTGAGCTGCCTCTGTGCATGCTGAGCTGTCTCTGTGCATGCTGAGCTGTCTCTGTGCATGCTGAGCTGCCTCTGTGCATGCTGAGCTGTCTCTGTGCATACTGGAAGGTCACACGTGTGCTGGGATCCAGGCTGGCTGAGGATGGGAGTGGACTGTGGCATGAACAATCTGTTGGGATCATGTTCTCTCTTAAATAATGAATAAACAAAAAAATGGTTACTCAGTTGTGGCGATGAAAATAATATATTTAAGAGTAATTTTTAACTATGATTGAGATAAAGAGGACTTCTCATTTTAAACTCACTCTGGTATCTTACTCATTATTTTCATCCAAACATCTACATGTTGATGGATAGTTTAACCTCAAGACATTTTATCAATTAAATTTTTTAAAAAATTAAAACAACATTGACTTGAATTTCTAGACATTAACACAAAGAAAATACAAATCTGCTTGAGAAATCTTTAAAATAATTAATTTAAAGATAGTATCATTGAACCATTCTTCTTAACTGTCTCTGGGCAAAAACTAACTTTTTTATTTCCTATTGGCCATCGGCTGATACTTCTATAAAGTCAAGCCTGTGTTCTTAGTTGGCACAGCAAAGCTAAGTTGCTATAAAACTTCTCAGGTGCTTGCTCTCAGTTTGTGTGTAATTTAGTGAGCCGATAACACACACTTCATGGTTGCCAGCAACCTGTGGGTCAAGCCCTGGCGGAGTCATGGAGATCAGCTGTGTTTTATTTGAATAAGAAAATAGAAAACTATTTCAAAATCACATCAAGACAAATTGATTTGAAAGTTCATGGACAGAGTCAAAAGACCCAGAATAGCCAACATGACACAGAGCAAGAACAGAGCTGGAGGGTTGCTACTACGTGATTTGAAGCACAGTAGTCAAGACTGTGGTGGTGCTGAAAGAACAGACACGTAGATCAACGAATCAGAGCAGAGCCTAGAAATAGACTCCAAGAAATTCGGCCAACTGATCTGACCTGTGGCAAAGGAGCGAAGGCAATACAGTGGACAAAAAGATGATCTTTACTACTCAGCCATAAAAACCAACAGAGCCCTGGCTTTTGACAGAAAGTGGAAGAATATGGAAGATGTACTGCTGAGTGAGGCAAGCCAGGCTATGAAGGAGAGACATTGTATGTCCCCACTTAACATATACCGTTTGTCTGCATTCTATGTCTGAAACTGATTGACTAACAGTTGAACAAACACAAGAGATGGGTGTGAATGTCAGATGAGGTGTATGTGGAGGAGTGGGGCCCAACGAAAGACATTTGGAGAAGGGATACAGAGGTAGAGCATTGACAGGATGGGGAGGTGTGGTGTTATTTGTTGAAGATATCTCGATCAACGGGTCTGGGGAGAAATGTTCACATATCGAAATGGTCTCATTGTAAGCCAAACAATATGATTGAAAGTATATACAAAAATAAAAAAAAAAAAGGATGATCTTTCCAACAAATGACATCAGAATAACTGGACATTCGCATGCAAACAAACAAAAAATAGACTCTAGACATAGACTTTACACTCTTCACAAAAATAACTCAAATTGATTACAGCCTGAGCTATAAAATGCAAAATTATAAAAATACTAGAAGATAACAAAGGAGAAAATCTCGATGACCTCAGGTATGGCCACAACACCAGTAATATAATGCATGGGAAAAAACTAGCTAAGCTGGACTTCATTAAAATTAAAATTTTTCATTCTGTGAAAAACAGTGCCGAGAGACTGAAAAGGCAAGCTATAGACCAAGAGAAAGTATTTGCAACGACGTATCTGACAGAGAATTGTTAACCAAATGTACACTTAAAACTTATTAGAAAAAAAAAACACAAACATTACACAACAGCTTTGATTAACAAATAGGATAACAGTCTTAACAGATGCCTCAGTAAAAAAGATATGCAAGAAATGGCAAATGGCAAAATGATTACGCTGCTGGACTCCCACGTGATCAACCACAGCTCAATTTCCAGACCAGGGGCTTAAAATTCATGCCGGGTGTGTGTGTGCCCAAAATTCAGAGAGGAGAATAGAGGAGAAGGGAGGATGGCCTAGCCATCCCCCTTGGGGGTTGATTTCTTGTTTTCTGTCTCACTGCCTCTCTGTCTCTTTGGCGAGTGCACACACCCTATAGCAAAAATATCTCTAAAAAAGATATATGAAGAATAAATAAGAACATAAAGAGATGCTCCACACCTGTCATCAGGGAGTGCATGTTGAAACTACAGTGAGGTACCATGACACTCCTATCAGAAAGGTCACAATCCAGAATACTGCTGACACCAAATGCCGGGAGAGTGTGGAGCAGTGGGAGCACCCACTCCCTGCTGAGGCAAAATGATGTAGCCACTGAGGAAGGTGGGTCTGCAGTTTATTGTAAACCTCTCTGAACCATACTATCCAGCAATTGCATTCCTTGATATTTCAGAAAAGGAGTTAAAATCTTATTTCTATACAAAACCCCACACGTGAGTGTTTAGAACAGCTTTATTCATTATTTCCAAAACTTGAAAGCAACCAAGATAGTCTATACTAGGCAAAGGGATAAAAACAAAACTAAACAAAACTGTGGTACCTCTGGACAATGCAATCTTGTTCAGCACTAGAAAGAAATGAGATATCAAACCATAAAAAACCAAAGAGATCATTCAATGTATGTTACTAAGTGAAAGAAGCCAATCTGCAATGGCTAGATTTCAAATGATTGTAACTATATGACATTCTGGAAGATGCAAAACAATGGTGTTAATAATAAGACTGGTGGCTGCCAGGGGTTAAGAGGAAGGAGGGATAAGTAGACAGAGTACTTTAAGGGTATAGACTTTTATACAATATAAAACCAGCCTCAAAGATGCCACAGCCATGTTTAGCTTCTTGGTATACTATAATGGTAGATATAGGTCATTAGATGTGTTTTCAAACCCATAAAGAATATAGTACAAGAGTAAACCTTAATGTGAACTATTGTCTTTCAGTGATGTGTAAATGTAGGGTCATCACCCTTAACAACCAAATCACTTTTCTGGGGTGTTGATATTGAAGGAGGCTACTCCACAGTGTGTGGAAGTCTCTGTACCTTCTGTTTAACTTGGTTATAAATCTAAAGATACTCTAAAAAATGAAGTTCATTAAAATTATATCCACTGAAGGGCCAACAGGTTACATGGTGGTTAAGGCACTGGGCGTGGTTGACTGTGGTTCAAGTCCCCAGATCCAGAGGCTTAAAAATCAAGATGGACACTTGTCTGTGTATGCCCAAAATTCCAAGAGAAGAATGGAGGAGAAAGTTTTGGGGTGTGACCATTCCCCTGGAGGGTGATTTCTTACTTTCCTTCTCTCTGTCTCTGTCTCTCTTTCTGGTGAACGCACATGCCCTATGACAAAAAAAAATCTTAATTTTGGGGGACCAGCAGTTAGCATAATGGCTATGTCGCTGGACTCCCATGTAGTTGACCCCAGTTCAAGTCCTGGACCCAGTGGCTTAAACTCATGCCAGGCACGTGTGCATGCGTGTCCAAGATCCTGAGAGGAGAATGGAGGAGAAGGAATTGCAGCGTGGCAATCCCCCCTGGAGGGTGATTTCTCGCTTTCTGTCTCTCTGTCTCTCTCTGTCTTTCTGGCAAGTGCACGTGCCCTATAGTGAAAACCTCTCAAAAAAGTCTTAATTTTTTAAATTAAAAATTAAAAAAAAATTCTGAGCAATATTGCCAATGCAATATTGGGCCAAGGAGTCTAGGAAAGGTTGTCAAGTTTTCTTGTGAAAAGTTATTTTCCAGGAGAGCATGCTGATGGGCCAAGAAGAGATGGAAATCAGGTTATTAGCTAACAAAAGGTAGAAATCAGCTGTATGAGTGGATGGCTCTAAACACCCTTTAACAGCTACCAGGGGCTTGGGCTTTGAGTCTAAAGTCTTTCCTTTTCCTCTCCACTTCCCCGTGTTCTGTGGGGCAGTGACCAAGAAGCATGAGAAGAAATGATCATTAGGAGTCACAGATCAGCTGAAGGCAGGAAAGGTCACCAAGGGTGTGATTTTCAGATGTGCAGGTGCAGAAATCAATTTGTGTGAGTACACTGAGGGCCAAAGTTGATGTGAACATCCGTTCCTATCAGCCACGACACAGTACTCACAGGAGCTGACGCGTGGGCCACAGACCCAGTTATTAACAGATGGGCACTAAACTGGCCAATAGCCTGCCACGTCTGTGTGAGCAAGTGAACACATTCTTTTTCCCTTATGGAAATGATGTGAAGGGTTTGTTTTGAGAGAGAAAAATTTTTGCTATAGGACGCCTGCACTTGCCGAAGAGACAAGAGAAACAGAGAGACGGAAAGCAAGAAATCATGGCCATGCTGCAATCCCTTCTCCTCCATTCTCCTCTTAGGATTTTGGGCACGCGCCTACACGTACCAGGCATGAGTTTTAAGCTGCTTGGTCTGGGACTCGAACCACAGTCAACTACATGGAAGTCCAGCAACATAAACATTATGTCATCTGCTGGTTCCTATGTAAAAGACAAACAATAGAAAGAAGATTGTTACATGAACATGATATTAGAACATTAGGAATTAAATGTTATTTGGATAATCAGTGTCATCAGCATATTAAAAATTATGCATATGGGGCCAGCAGTTGATGTGGTGATTAAAGTGCTGGACTCCCACCTGACTGACCACAGTACAAGTCCCAGACCTGGTGTCTTGCTTGATCACTTTCCCTTTTACTCTGTCTCTGGTCAAATAAAAATAATAATAATAATAAATAAATAAAATTAAATACTAAAAAAATTATGCATAAATCTCTCTGTCCATATGTATATGTGTATGTATGTTTGTATGGGTATGAGTGTGTATTTCTGTTTAAAATGTGTATGTATGTGTGTGTGTGTATGGGTATGCACGTGTGTTTGTATCTATCAAAAATGCCCGTGTGTGTGTGTGTGTGTGTGTGTCTGTATGTGTGTGTATATGGGTATGCATGTGTATTTTTATCTATCTAAAATGCGTGTGTGTGTGTGTGTGTGTGTATGCATGTGTGTCTCCATCTGTCTAAAATGCATATGTACATACACAATTCGGTTTTTGCCCCACAGGTTGCTAGTTTCATTAGGAATGTCGGAGGTATGCTGATGAACTTCAAAGCCTCACTTTTTGGAACCCCACAAAAATAACTCATTCTTAGAATTTGTTAATAGCATTGAGTTCATTATATTTGTCTTTCATATTTTGTTTAGAATTTACTCTGACTTGAGAAATATTTTCTTATTTAAGGGAATTATATAGAGAGCTAGTCTCTACACCATAAACATGGGTTTTACAAATTCAACTTTCAAGAGACAATTTTTTTAAGTGTTTTGCAGGCTTTAAGACTGTTGGCATCATGCACCAATGATTTTCTTTATCTCGGAAAAAAAGTGTACATCTTTGTGTGTATATTTCTGCCCTTAAATCTTAATCTTAATGTTCACATGATTTTTTAAGCACAAAATAGGAACCTGATTTCTCACCACTCATAGCTTGCTATTAGGTTATAAATTCAACCAGATTTTGAAAAAACAAAGGGGAATTCCATTTCTCTTACATAAACAAAGATTAATAGGTATTCAGATTGTTTCCCATATGTATAATTTTAGCAAAGTCTTCCACCCCAACTGCTGGCCATTATTATCATGACAGTGAAAAATAAGGAAACAGTCAACAGAACAAATTTATAACATTGCCGCTGGGTAATAGTGTGACTCACACCTAATTTATCTTGTGTTACTCCAAGTATGACATAAGAAAATTTGTTTCTAACTATAGAAAACCATAAATCTCTAATTAACAACTCATGAAGTGGATAAGTTTTTACCGTATTTTATTCACTTGCACTAGAGTTTCTCCCTCTTTCTTTTCTATCTCTCTGTGTATATTCTAGTGTTTCAGCCTCAAAACCCACACCAAGCTTCTTCTGAAAAGCAGATGTGGGAGTGCATTTTCCAGAGCTCCCAGTGAGTGCCTGAGCCCCGTAATTTCACCATGAATCAAAGTGTGCTTTTGTGCTTTTATAGCTATGACAAGTTCAAGGGTATTTCCCACACTTTTAGGATAATAATAATTGAAAAAATAAATCCCAGTCTTTGATCCTATGAGGATAGCTCTGTCACTTATTTAAAAAAAAAGACCCATGCATTAATAAATGTGACTGCAGAGTAAGCCTGCTCTAAATAATGCAATTATTGTCTTCCAGCCCACAATACTGAAAGTGCGTTTTCTTTTTCCTATCTCATGTAAAAAAATATTCCTTTGAGTAATTTTTTTTTCTTCCTATTTAGAAGCAGCAACATGGCCGCCTATGGGGGTCCTCCAGGTTTTCAAAGATATCAATGAATTCAGCAAGTTCTCTCCACCTGGAGAGTTTTCCTTGAGTCTTAACTGTGACATAACGTTGACTAAACCTCATCCTCAAAGTCAGGGGTCCCTGACACCCCTCTACTTAGGACCCTAGCCACACAGGTTTGTGGAAGGAGAGCAAGCAAAGCTTCATTTGTGTTCACAGCCTCTCCTGTCACTCCATTTACCACCCAAGTGCTGCCTCCTGTCAGGTCAGAGGTGGCCTTAGATTCTTGGACGAGCATGAACCCTGTTGTGAATCGTGCGTGTGAGGGATCTAGGTTGCCCTTATGAGAATCTATTGCCTGATGTGGAGATGAGATGGTGATGCTGGAACTGGGGAGCAGCTGCCATCACTGCCTTATGACAAGTTGTATAATTATTTCATTATTTATTACAATGTGATCATGATAATAAAGTGTAATGCACTCTGATCATCCTGAAACCCTCCTTCCCACAAGCCTCCGCCCCCCTTCATGGAAAAATTGTTTTCCTTTGAACCAGTCCCTGGTGCCAAAAAGGCTACTCAAAGGGGCAGGCTGAGAATTCAATGAAAGGAGATGCAAATGGGCCTCACCGCTTATCTCACAGTCAAGGACGAGAATGAAGACAACCCCACAACTCACTGCTCAACCTTCATTTGCTCTGATGATTGAAACTTCACTCTTCCTCACTTCGACTCTCCTTTTCTTGAAGTTCAGAAGCCCCAGCTTCCATCCTCAAACTTGGAAAAATAATTGTAAAAAATGGGTAGCAACTTGCAGTTGTTCTGTGAAGCTCTGCTTGGCTTCTGCCATTGCACGATGAACCTTCCAGAACACACTCCTTGGAGCTGGCCAGCTGCAAGCCTCCAAGACTATTTTCAAACACAGCCAAAGTATGTTAATAAACTAGAGGAAAAAGCCACACAACCACTGCCTTGCAACTCTGCTAGCCCTCACATTCATCTGTATGATTTTGTGATGACGGGAGTGAATCTGGTCACTGTCTAGTTCATGTGTGCATATGAGGCTACCAGGGAGATATTTTATAAATGAACATCAATATTTCCCCTTCCAATGTGATTAGATGTTCTATTTCAATCCAAGGCCCTCAGGACAGTCCAAAAGGAGTAATGACGCCTTCAGCCATGATGAAGCTAGGCAGATTTCAGCAGCCGTACAGAAAGAAAAACAGCCGATCCACTTCCCAAGCTTTGGAAGGAGGCAACCAGCTGAAGCCTGGCTCCGTCAGGCAGACGGGCTCCAAAGAATTCCAGCTCCAAAAGAGAGAGCAAGTGAGTGAGCCGCTGTGGTTGGAACTATTTTTTAAAAAGGGAAAGCAGGATTAAAAGAGGAGTAAATGGGACTAGGTGAGCAAATTTCCCTATTATTTTAAAAAACAAGCCAACAGTTAAATTCACATCTGATTTGTCTGCTTGTTTCTCCACTGTTTAGGATTCACCGAAAAAACTAACATGCTGATAATGTGTGCAGAGCGTTTTGATTACACAGTTACGAGGAGGTTGAAACTCAGCTTGGAGGATGTAAGAGCTGCCCCAAATACAGCAGAACTGCCGGAGTAGGGATCAATTTGGAATCTGGGGAGGTTCCAGGGAGACCACGTGACTCTTACTCTGTTGCACTTGCAGAGAAGCCACGAAAAGGGCATTCATGGTCTTGTAGAAAGCCTGCAGTCCTGCCTGATTCTTCTGAGAATCGGGGCCCTTTCCTCCTGATGGGTATGAAACATACTGTACAGGGTTGGTGCAAAATTTAAATAACAAGGTTTGTATTTAAAGCCCAACTTGGGGGACCAGCAGATGGTGTAATGGTTATGTCGCTGGACTCCCACCTAGTCAACCGCAGTTCAAGTCCCAGACCCAGTGGCTTAAAACTCACACCAGGTGCATGTGCATGTGTGTCCAAAATCCGGAGACAAGAATGGAGGAGAAGAGATTGCTGTGTGGCCATTCCCCAAAGGGGCTGATTTCTCACTTTCTCTCTCTGTCTCTCCAGCAAGTACACACACCCTATAGCAAAAATCTCTCTAAGGAAAACAATAGTCCATCTTGGAGTCCAGCAGATGATGTGGTGGCTAAGGCACTGGACTCCCACATGGTCAGCTATTGTGCAAGTCCCAACCCTGGTGACTTGAAAATCATACTGGGCTCCTATGTGTATGTGACCAAAGTCACTTGAGGAGAGTGGGAGAGAAGTGACTATGGCATGGCCATCTCCACTGGGGAGTGGTTTCTCACTTTCTCTCTCTTTCTAGCAAGCATACATGCCCTATGGCAAAACCTTAATAAAAAAAAAGTCCAACTTGTGATAATAATCAACAAATGTTAACCCCTTTCTCACACCAAAGCAATCTTTTTGCTTCCTTTGCATACACTCCCTCCCTGCCCCATTGTCTAAATAAATACATCACATATTAAAGACAATAGAAACACTTTGTATGTTAAAAAGAACTTACTGTGCATTTAATATTCTATTTGATAAATCAAATAAACACTCTTTAAGAGTGTATGAGAGAGCTTTAATAATTCCATGGGAAACAAATGCAGTGAATAAATTATACATAGATTTAGAATTTCTTTGAACCAAAATATACTTGTATTTTAATTCCATTTTTCCAAAAACTTTTGAAATCTCTTTGTACCAACCTAGATTTCCAGATAGACTTTGTGTTAGTTGACTGAGGCGAATGCTCCACAAAGTGCCCTATTTATCCTCAATTCTCTTGTCTAGGCTTTCATCCTCAACCCTTCAGTTTAGTTGTGAACACCAGCCTTGGGTGTGAGCTGGCCTTCTGAGAAAGCGGGATGTGTGTGGGGTGCTTCTCTGTCCTTTCAATCCCCAATCCCTGTAAGCAGGGTAGGGGTGCAGCTAGACTTCCTGCAGGGTCTGAGCCAGATCATACTGCAATAGTCTCTAAGGACTGTGCAGAAAAACAAATATGTTTACAAGAGTAGGTGGGGCTCAGTGGTAAAACACGATACTCTGCAAGGCTGGACCACTGGCAAGGTTCCAGGTTCGTGTCTGGAGATCTGAGTACGCCAGGCACCTGTGTGACCGCAGTCTGGGGCTGACTGAGGCCAGGATGCTTCATGATGTCAAGATTCTATTGGGGGCACCAGCAGATGGCATAATTGTTATATTGTTGGACTCCTGTGTAGTCAACTGCTGTTCAAATCCTGGACCTAATGGCTTAAACTCATGCTCAGCATGTGTGTGTGCATGCCCCAAATCCCAAGAGGAGAATAGAGAAGAAGGGGTTGTGGTGTGGCCATCCCCCCGGGAGGTGATTTCTCACTTTCTCTCTCTCTCTCTCTCTCTCTCTCTCTCTCTCTCTCTCTGTCTCTCTGGCGAGTGCATGTGCCCCATAGCAAAAATCTCTCTATTAAAAAAAAAAAAGAAAGGTTCTATTGGGGATGCTACCTCTTTCTCTGTCTCTGTCTTTTATTCTCTATTTCTTGCTCATAAAAAAATAAATAAGTAAACTTTAAAACACACAGGCATTTAAAAAACAAAATTAATAATTTTCAAAATATCTGAATAAAAATAATGCATGCCGAATTGTTTTGACTGCCTTCTATATGTCAGACATTGTTCTGGGCACTTCATATGTATCATCTCACACAATCGGCCCAACAACCCAGCAGGCCAGGTACTAGCATTACCCTTGTTTTAGGGATTAGAAAAATAAGGCTCAAGAGATTTTCTGTGAGTTGTTCAAGATCTGAAGTCAATGGCTCAGCAAGTATTTTAATCCAACACAAACCAGGTCCCAAGCCTGGGCTCATGACTGTTAATTTGTTTCATTGATTAATATCATATGGATCGTTTGTATAATTTTCTGCTCAGAGAAAAGCCCTTAACTAATCCCCAAGTTTAAGCTCCTAGATTTATTTATTCACTATTGGTTCAGGGTATTCAATAACCAGACTAGTCTCAGCAAAAAGCAATTACGACTTCATTTGAAGTTTAAATTCATTAAGCATTGGTGATTTTATTTTCAATTGAAATTACCTTTCAGTTAGGTTTATTGGTCATTATTTTTCTGCAGTTTGTTCAATGGCGAAAATAAAAAAAAATCTCGTCAAAGTTAGCCATGTTGTTCAATAAAGAAAAATCTATTACTTCTGTTAATTGCCTCTTAGTTTGCAAAAGCCCAATTACACCGTACTCCACTGGTACCATCCATAGGGGAGACAGTTTGATAGAGCAGAGCCTTTGGGTGCCCGCTTAGCTGTAATTTCAGGACCACAGAGAGGCAAAAAAGAAGATAACTGTAATAAAAAACAAACAACACAAAGGACATCAATAGTCAGCCTTTGTACCATGACATTCGGTGTGCACCAAGCCTGCTGTGTGCCCTGCCATGCAGTAATTCACACAGCCTGCCCCAGGACAAAGGTCCACTTCATGCCCCATCTTACAGAACTCCAGAAGTGACCCTTGTTTTACCCAAAGCAATGCACTGATCTGGCCGTATGCATTAGTACAGGGCCAAGCACGCCATTATCGGTGGCATGATGATGGCAAGCTAGTTAACGTCTCTGAACCTCGTCTGCACCCCCTCCCCAGCCCTGCCGATGGCAGGACCAAGCGCTGCTTCCATAGCTGATGTTTTTCATGAAAGAATGCAAGGCAGGCACTCACATGGCTCCTGTCACAGGGGGTCAGTAAGTGGGAGACATTGCTAATATTTCTGGAATACTCTTAAAAAATCATCAGACTAAGAAAGGTCTTTAAATTTTACCTAAAATCTAGTTATTTCCTCTGAACAGCTTCTGACAAAGCAGCAGGAGAAGGGCTCTGTCTCTATTAGTCTTCTAGGGTTGCAGTAAGAAAGTGCCTCACGGGGAAGCCTATCACAACAGAAATTCATTTTCCCTCAGCTCTGGAGGTGAGAAGTCCGAAGTGGCAGCTAGGTCTGTTCTCTCCAAAAGCTTTAGGAGAGAGCCGCTCCACGCCTTTCCCTGAGTTTGTCCTGGTGTTGTGGGCAGCCCTTGGCATCACTCGCCTAGTAGACGTGTCACTGTGATGTCTGCCTTGGTCATCCCTTGTGTGTCTGTCTCTTCCTTTTCTCTTGTAAGGACACTGGTCATATTGAATTAGGGCCACTGTGGTGACCTGATCACAAATTTCTGAAATCTGCAAAGACTCTTCTTCAGAAAAAGGCCACACATATCCACCACTGCCAGGAGCCAGAACCTTCACGTACTACTGAGGGACACACTTTGGCCCTTAGTAAGTGCCCTGTAGGTGTGACTAACAGACCTGTCACTGACAAGATAGGGGATAGAAAGCTAAAAATGGAGCTGTTTTCTATTAGCTCCATGAACCAAGGCACCAGTTTTTGGAGACTCTGTCACTTCTAACTTAGTTTCTTTCTTTCTCATTCAAATGTCTTGCTTATCAAGAGCCACAAAACAACAACGTAATTTTTAGAAATCTCAAGATTATGCTGAGAAGGGAAAACATTTTCAGTTGTTAACAGTGAAAAACCACTCAAGGCTGAAGATAGTGTCATATAACCCAAAAACAACAGGGACTGTTCAGTGGATCCCACCCAACAAGCCCTCGCATTGGGGTGAGTTTCTGGTTTCTCTTTGCCTGCACTTGACTGCAGTGTTTAGAACACCTGGATGCAATTAGCATCCACAGAAATCTGCACAGGCAGAGGAGAGGAAAATTAAGGCACTGAACGATTTGGATCCTTACTAGAATTTGTATAATTAGTTCACAGTAATTATTCTTTAAAAAAATTCAACATTGAAAACTTTCCCCCTACATTTTTATGTTGAAAATATTATAGAGCATTGCTTTTGATGCCTAAGAATAGAGAATTGAACAGAGTCCTGTTCCCTTTCAAGCTGGTCAACCCAACGCTTGGCAGAATTGCGACTTCTTAGCTATTCTGCTTCGAGTGGGTGTCTGTCTCCTCTAGCTGTTTACTGCAAAACCACAGGAAAAAGAGTGCCCCCAGAGTTCCCTGCTGCTAGCAGAGGGGATTCCATCCCCCCAGGAGACATGAATACATTGTGAATTACCCGAAACATTTCATTCACTGATAGGAAAATTGAAGCCCTATCACACATCTGGAGTGAGGACAGGGCTGAGGTCTGGGTCTTCTCATGAACAGAAATAATCATTGAGAGTGTGTGTGTGTGTGTGTGTGTGTGTGTGTGTGTGTGTGTGTGAGTTCTCACTTTCCCTCTCACTGCTTCTGTCTCTTTCTCCAGCAAGCACACATGCCCTAGGACAAAAACCTCTAAAAAAATAATTCAAAGTATTTACCATAATTAAACTTAATGAGATGCAAGAAAAAGCAGACAATCAACTCTAGGAGAAAATCATTTCATGACTTGAAGGAGGAACTCCATAAAGAGACAGACACAATAGAAAAAGAATTAAGCAGAACTTCTAGAGATGAAGATTGCAATATAAGAAATCAAAATTCTTGACAGTATTAATAGATTGAACCATACAAAGATGTGATCTCTGATCTAGAAGACAAAGCCTCTTACTAGACAAGACCACCAAATAGAATAAAAAAAGATAACCAGAAAAAACTTTAACTATTGAGTCATCGGAAATGTCATGATGTATTTTTCTGTATTCTTATGCAAAAATGAGTCATGACTTTTCTGATGACCCAGTAGATACCATTAAACACCATAATATTTCAATAAATGGTATTTCAGAAGGCAAAGAATCTGATAGGAGCATAGAAAATCTATTCCATGAAATACTTGCAAAAAGCTTTCAGAACCTACAGAAAACATTCAAAAATCCAGACACAGGAAAAACAAAAGATGCCAAATACAATCATCATAAGAAGAGCCCCTCCCTGCATATTTTAGCCAAATTGGTCAAGATCAAAAACAAAGAAACAGTTCTAAAAATGGCAAGAGAGAAATGTTAAGTTACTTACAAGTTATCCTGTTTGGGTAACGTCAGACATTTTGACAGAAACAATGCAACCAAAGACAGAACAAGTCGACATATTCAAAACACTGAAAAAAAAGACCATTTCAGCCAAGAATATGCTACCTGGCAAGGTTATCCTTTAAATGGGAAGAAAACATAAAATCATAAAATTATTCTCAGATAAACAAAGCCTGAAAGAATTTACCAACACAAGACTAGCTCTTTAAGAGATACTGAAAGAAATACTGTATCAGAAAAATTAAAGAGCAATAAACAGAAATAAGAGAACAAAAAAACAACTAAGAAAATGCCTAACAAAATGACAGGGGTAAATCTGCAAATGTCAATAATAACATAGAATTTTAATGGATTAAATTCTCCAATTAAAAGACACAGACTGGCTGAATGGATTTAGAAAAAGAAAGAAAGAAAACAGAAACCCTCTACTTGCTGCCTACAAGAAATGCACTTCATGGACAAAGACATATGCAGACCAAAAGTGAAGGTCCAGAAAAAGATATTTCACACAAATAGAAACCCAAAAAAGGCTAAGAGTCATGATATCAACATCAGACAAAATAGACATTAAGACAAAAACTGTAAGAAGAGGCAAAGTAGGACACTGTATAATACTAAAAGGGCTAATTCACTATAAAGATATAACACTTGTAAATATCTATGCAGCCAACAATTGAGCCCCCAAATATGTAGAAGAAAGACTGCTAGAGCTAAAAGAAGAGATTGTAACACAATAATCATAGGAAATTTCAACATCCCACAGTCTCCTTTGGACAGATCATCTGAACAAAAAGTAAGCAAAAAGATACAGGATCTGAATGATATCATAAATCAAATGGACTTGAGGGGCATCTATAGTACTTTCCACCCAACAACCACAAATACACATTTTTCTCACCCCCCACCACATGGGATATTTTCAAATATTAACCACTAAGAGAGTACAAAACAATCCTTTACAATTCAAAGGCATAGAACCAATATCCAGAATCTTCTCCAACCTCAGTGGAATTAAACTTGAAATTAACTGCAGAAAAAAAAAAAACCTTGAAAATATGCAAATACGTGGAAACTTAGCAACCCACTCCTGAATGACTTCACGGCCACTGACGAACCTAAGACTGAAAACAAAAGATTCATTGAAACCAATAATATTATTGGGGGGGAAATCTATTCAACAAATGGTGCTGGAAAAACTGAATATCCACCTGCAGAAAAATAAACCTGGACCCCTATCTCTCACCATTAACAAAAATAAACTCAAAATGGATCAAAGATATATTCATAAAACTTCAAACTATAAAACTGCTAGTGGATAACACAGGGGAAACTCTTTAATACATGAGCGTAGACAAAGACTTCTTAAATAAGACCCCCCAAACACAAGCAATCATCCTGAAAATAGACAAGTGGGATTACATCAGGTTAAAAAGCTTCTTTACAGCAAAAGAAACAATAATTAGAGTGAAGAGGCACCCTCAGAATGGGAGAATACATAATATTTGCAAACTTCTCAGAAAAAGGACTGATAACCAGAATATACTGGGAATTCAAGCAGCTCACCCACAAAATAATAATCTAATCTAATTAAATGATGGACAAATGAGTTGAATAGCTATACGAAAGTCAAAAAGCATATGAAAAAAATGCTCAACATCCTTTACCATAAGGGAGATGCAAAACAGAAGCACAGTGAGATACCACTTAACCCCAGTCAGAATGGCTAAGATTAAACAATAAAGAATGATATGTGCTGGCAAAGCTGAAGTAAAAAGGGAAGGGAACTCTCCTACACTGTGTGTGAGAATGTAAATTTGTATAGCCACTGTAGATAACAATATGGAGGTTCTTCAAAAATATACAAAGAGAACTACCATACAATACAGCAATTCTGCTCCTGGGTATGTATCCAAAGAATAGGAATATACTCAGTCAGACAAACACTTGAACACCCATGTTTACTGCAACATTATTCACAATTGCTAAGTCATGGAATCAACTCAAATGTCCAAAACCAGATGAATAGACTGAAACATTATGATACATAGATACTACGGAATACTACTCAGCCATAAAAAAGAAAAAATAAGATCCTGGCATTTGCTAGAAAGTGGACGAATATGGAAGATTTAATGCTAAGTAAAACGAAGCATGTAATGATAAGTGAAGTAAACCAGGCTGTGAAAGAGAAGCATTGTATTTCCCCAGTTAATATACCAAATGTCTGCACTCTATGGCAGAAACTGAGAGACAAAAAGGTTTAAAAGCATAGAGAACAACTGTGGATACTAGAGACAGTGTGGAAGTGACTAGAAATCTGGGTGGGATGGAGGAAAAGAAAACAAAAAAAGCAAAACATTTAACAGACACAAAAATGAAAAATTAGCTGTTGATGATAATGTGTATGGGAATATCTTTGACTGGACTAATATACAATGCATTCATTCCAGGAAAATTCATTTTGCATGCTGTCAAGCTATACAGTGATTAAATGTGAAAAAATAAGAAAAACAACTAAATAAATTAGTAATAATAGAACATGAAATATATACTGTATAATGGCTTTTCTCCAGTTATATAATGTACATTACACATTTATTATATACTCTAGTGTTTAGAGGCAAGACTTAAGATCTAAGGTCATTCTAGTTCTGTTTCTCTGATAAATTGCTTGTAAGATATATTCTTTATCTTTGCAACTCAGAAATGAAGACAGAATCTGTCTAGGCATGAATCTCTCTCCATTTTCTCTCTAGGATGCTGTGATCTGCTTTAGCAATGCACACATAGATTTTTCTTCAATTTGAAATAGCTTCTCTCTTTCCATCTCTACACACACACACACACACACACACACACACACACACACTCACCAGAACGATAAGCTATAATTCACATACCATGCAACTCATCTATTTAAAACATAAATCTTACTGGTTTTATATATATTCACAGAGTTGTACAACCATAACAGCAATCTAATTCTGGTGTGTCTTTATCACCCCAAAAAGAAATCCTGTACCATTAGCAGCCACTCCCTATTCCTCGTCTCACCCCTCCCCCAGCCCCCTGCCAGCCCTGTAGAACTGCTAATCTGCTCTGTCTCTCTTGATCTGCCTGTGATGGGCATTTCATATGGATAGAATCAGGTAATACATGGCCTTTCGTGACTTGTCTTTGTGTTCACCATAATGCTTTCAAAATTTATCCAGGTTATAGCATATATTAATTCTTCATTCTTCATATTGCCAAATAATATTCGATTCTATGGATATGCTATGTTTTATTAACCCATTCATCAGCTGAGGGACTTTAGGGTGGTTTCTACTTTTTGGCTATAATGATTAATCCTGCTATGAACATGTGTGTTCAAATTCTCGTATGAACACACATTTTTCTTTCTTTGGGGCCACATGGTAACTTTATATTTAATTGTTTAAGGAACTGTCGGAGGGTTTTTCAGAGTAGCTGCACCATTTTACATGCTACCAGAATTGCACAATGACTCCAATTGTCCACATCCCAGTCACTGCTTGTCTGGATCTGTTTTTGTGAATATAGCCATCCTAACAAGGATGCAGTGGTAGATCATTGCACATTTGATTTGCATTTTCCTAAAGACTCATGATGTTGAGAATCTTTCTACGTGCTTATTGGCCATTTATATGTCTTTCTTGGAGAAATGTTCATTCAAGTTCATTGTCCATTTTAAAAATCAGGGTCTTCTATTATTTGTATTATTATTTATAATTATATCTTTTGTCTAGTTTGTTTTTATGAGCTCTTCAGGACCCACTATATATATGCTGACCTCCTACTCAGGATAGTCAATTCAGAGGGTCTTTGAAACACTGTGGCGGGTTATTTTCAGAGGGGCTCTCCCATGTGGCATTTTTCAGGGGCCTCACTTCACTCTGTAGGAAGTTTATTATGTGCTGACAGACAATGCACTTGACCCTGCCTCGGCATCAGGGATAGCACAGCTCTCAGGTCGAAGGTGTCACAGCATACCCGTCCCTGGCTCAACAGGCACTGCCTTCCTGCAGTTCTGTGTCCCGAGATAGTGTCTCCCCCAGGCAAGGTTTCTGGTCATCTCAACAATGGCGTGTTTCCCCACTGTCCCAGTCCACTGTCCTTGACTCTAGGTTCCTCTTCTCTACCCCTGCTTCCACTCTGATGCTCTGTGAAGAGCCAGGCCTGGATGATCTTCTGGCAGGTGTAGATGACAGTTGTCAGAAGTGGCTCCATGTGACTCTCTGGGCACTGTGCTCTGTGGAAGAAAGCCCAGGCTGCAGTGACACAGGCCTTATGCTAACGCAAGGACCTCTAAGACATGCACAGTAGGCCGTCTGTCTATGTTTCCAGCACGGTGAGATTGTTTTCTTTTTGTCTTGTTCTTTGTCTTTTTGTGTCTTTAAAGGTATTTGGTGAGAGGTTTAGAGAGGCAGTGTGGATGGCTGCTAGGTAAGAAGCATATTAAAAGGAGAAAGTCTTGTAAACTCCATTTCAAAATGTGAAGTGTATCTCAGTGCTCTAGCAAACTAAGACACAGGCCCTCAAGGACTTCTTAAAAATTCGTATTTTCTATCCTACGGGCAAGTCAAGGGAGATGACTTGATTGTACAACTTTATAAAATGGGACAGTGTTGTAAGTTGAGATATCTTGTAATAAAGTTCTTCTGGTCCTTGGAGAAATAATCATCTTCAATACAACAAAAGAATGACCCATCACAGCCTTTTGGGAAATAGTGTTATAATGAATTGCTAATCATTGATCATGTTTGGTACACACTAGATGAGATTTTTATATCTACAAAGCCAACCGTTGGTGCACTGAAGTCATGCTGACAAACAGGCCCAGAATTGGAAGTGACATTTCTCTAAATGTAAATAGTTCCAGAGCCATTTTCCAGCTCCTACAAAAGAATGTGCTGTCAGCTCCAAGAAGTCACTTCCTTCTGATACATAATTCTTGGGCTACTTGCTGCCACCAGTAACGGAGCTATTCCAGCATCTCATTCATCATCAGCAGGCAAATGGAGTAGTTCTGGGATAGATGAGTGATCCTCTTCTGACACCCTGAGCTGATTACTCAGCACACTTTTAATATAAGTTGTCTAGCCAGGGTGCCAGTAACAAGGATTCATCAGCAGAGAAACGAAGTTAGATGTGTTGGCTGTTTTCTAGAGGACCTTTGATTTGCAGATTTCTCCCTAGCGCAGGCTCTCCATCACCACCACCCCTTCTCCTGTGGAAAAGATAAAGATTCTATCTCATTCCAGCAGGAAGCGCTCACTTAAGACAAAAAGGATATAGTTATTGGAAGAGACTCTCAACTTCATTTTTCATGAAGTAAGTACTTACTCCAAGTCTGGATCTTTTAAAAGTGGATTCTAGATGGAAGTTTGTCTGGAGGACATTATCCGGAACGTCTTGAGATTGACATCAATAAATGGAGAGGGAGGGGTGGGTCTGGACAGAAAGAGAAACTGAGCTATGACACAGTCCTAACAAAGTTCTTGGAAGACCCTAGAGGGTATTCAAAAGGCAGATGGCCCTTCAAGTTGTCCCGCATTTGGGGGAGAGAGCTGTGTCTTTATATCCCCACAATCATCAGTCATGAGGGTGTGGCTGTCCTTGCAATTTTTCAACCCAAACCATCCCCAACAAAGACTGAGAATGGAGAGCTGTCCCTTGTATTCCAGGGATGGAGAAAGCTGTGACAAAGAGGGGTCTGAATGGCACTTGGCATTGAGAATAAACAAAGAGATCCTGGGGGACATTCTGTGTCTATTCACAGGCCTGGTTTCCTCATTGGTAACTGGGTAAGTGTAATGTCTTCCTCATAGGGTGATGGAAACAAATCCCAAGTAACAGAATGACCATGAAATGTGTGCTTCAATCAGCACAGAAGATCTTTCCTCCGGGATCTTCAATATGGAAAATGGAAGAGCAGACCTCATTTTTTAAAAATAGTTCCTTCCTGATGTAAATCATTTAAAGTTTTCACCGCTCACAGCTGATGTGAGTCCAGGCGCAGACACACACCAAAGAGCTGCCAACCACAGTGTGCCATACGCAGGTTGTGTGTGTTTCTGTGAAGGAGGATATTGTATAAGAAACAGCAGTGCCATTTTATGTACATTTTTCAAATTCTTACATTAACAACAGTTGCTAAGATTATGTTCTTAGCAATTGTTATTAATGTAGCAATTAGGTTTGAGCGATTACTTTCTTCTTTTAAAAAATTTTTTCTCCTTTCATTCTTGTTTTTAACCAATGAAGCATTCAGAGGTTAAACATTTTGACCAGTTTTAACATCTGGAGATATCAGGGCCAGAATATTTACCCAGATCACTGATTTGTCACAGCCAGGCTCTGACCATGACACTGTGCTGTTGCTTCCTTCACGTGCAGTGACCGTGTTCTCTTTAAGTTCTTCTGCGGGAAGTTGTAGACCCTGCATGGTGTTGCTAATGCTTTAGATAAAAGAAAAAATAGTTCAATACTGTCGCTTGATAATCACACTTCTAATATCAACATTGTTTTAAATTATTTTAGTTTCAGCTTCTTCTGTAGCTCTGTGAGGGCTCTGTTTATTTTAATAGTTCTACTATATTTGTTTATTTTGCTAAGAAAATCTGCACGCCATCTACTATGTACCTAGCTCTGAAGTCCTCTTTCTACTGGGTTAAACCTGCCAGATTTTGCGTGGTTCTTATCCCGGGTGACCTCATTCATTCGACATGTATGACCGTTCGGCTTCACAGTCGTAGGAGTTGTGAGGACATGTGCATGTCCGTCTTCATTATGCAGACTATAGTCTCACTGTCGGGCAGCCCATCATTTAGAGAGGGTGATGGGGCCACTTGCCTATTACAGTGGCATCTCGTCTGCGGGCTCTGTAAAGACATCTGCTCTCATCACCACACCCTGGTGCACTGAGTGTTAATTTCATCAGGCATATGGTATAGGTTAATAAATATTTGCTGAATAAACAAATGCCAAACAACAGTGATAAAAATGTAGTATATGATTTCAAAGAGAGAAATTAGGGATGCAGGTTAGTGGGTATATGGAAGGTACGTGGAAAACACAGTAACTGATTTTTCTTCAGAGGAAAGATATGATTGAAAGGCCAAGAAGGGGCATGGTATTCTAGATCAGCAGAGCATTACGAACAGAAGCATATTGAGAAAGGATAGATAGTCCAGTTTGTTGAGTTTTCTGATACGCGATGTTCTAAATTTACTGTCAAACAACTGCTTTTCCAAAATATCAGTCTACATGTTTCTCTAAAAGCAGAGCAATTAAAAATGGACTATTTTGGGCCAGCAACTAGCGTAATGGCTATGTCGCTGGACTCCCACGTAGTCTACCGCGGTTCGCGTCCCGGACCCGGTGGCTTAAACTCACAACAGGGGCATGTGAGTGCGTGCCCAAGATCCCGAGAAGAGAATGGAGGAGAAGGGATTGTGGCATGGCCATCCCCCCTGGGGGGTGATTTCTCTCTTTCTGTCTCTCTGTCTCCCTGTCTCTGTCTGTCTGGTGAGCGCACGCGCCCTATAGCAAAAACCTCTCCAAAAAAAAAAAAAAAAAGGACTATTTCGAATGTACCACCATATTATCCATTGCATGACATATTTAAACAAGTGGAATTCTTGTAATTGCAAGGAAAATTCTTTTATTTAATGAAAAGATTTTCATTCCAATTTAACTTTAAAAAGTTAATAGGAAAAAGAGAAATAAAAAAATCAAAAATACATATTTGTCTTTTATGATTTTGATATAATATAATTCTTTGTTGCAGGGGGTTTCCTGTGAATTATAGGATACTTAGCCATATCCCTGGCCTCTACCCACCAGATTCTAGTAGGATGCTCCTACTGAGACAATAAAATGCCTTCAGAAATTACCAAATGTCTCTTGGGTGACAAAATCTCCCCCTAGCTGACAACATACACATATACAATCTTTTTTTGACTTTGGTGTTTTTCAGGGATATAGATTGCAACTGGAAAAAAGACTTTTATGTGAAAAGAGGATAGCATTCCTAAATGAATGACTAGTACATAAACAAAAATACATTAGTAAAGAAGAGACAGTCCTTAATTTGGTAATGATGCTATGCTAATTATCCCAAAATTTAGCCACTTAGACAATGAAAACGTATCTTAGTCTCCGAGCATCAGGAAATCGGGAGTGGCAGAGCCGCTAGGTAGTTCTGGTACAGATGTCAACTGGGGCTCCAGCGGTCCCACGGCTTCACCTTCACCAGCTGAAGGAGTCTCTTCTGCACACACTCTTACAGGTGTCAGCCCTCTTGGGCCGTTGGACGGAGGTCTCAGGACTTGCACAGCCATGCTAGCTTCTCCTCAGGGCTGTTCTCCACACGTAGTGACTGGCATTTTCAGCAGACCAAGCTGAGGGCTAGAGAAACCCAAGATGGAGACCACCTGCTTTTCCTATCTTGGTTCTGAAGGGCTATCCCATCCTTCCTGTGACATTGTACTTGCTAGAACTGCCTCACTGTGGCCAGCCACACTCGGTGAGAGAGGATGGCACAAGAGTGTGAGTCTCAGCAGGCAGGGCCACTGGGGCCACCTAGAAGAATCCTGGCATGGGCTCCTGCACACTAACAGCTAACTTCCCGCACACTGAGTATTAGAATGCTTCTTTGCTCTGCCAATACCAATTCAATACCTTGGAATCTTTTTATCAAGAATCAGAGCTCAGCCCCTCTGAGGGCTATGATCTTGTGCTCAGCTCAACTAGGAAACCCCCTGAACTGCTGCTGTGTCAAACTCCCCTCCTTATGCCACCTCATACGTGCTCCTCAGACCCCCTCCTTGTCAGAACCATCCTCTGTGACCTCCCAATTGAGGAACCCTCCTTCCTGTTTCTGGGACAGGTGATAAGGAGATGGCCCTTACCTCTGTGGTGGAACTCTGAAGACTAGAGACCTTGGCCCAATGTCTGCTCTCAGTTTCCAGTCCAAGCTCTCCCTTTCGCTGTGTCTTCTTGAGCCTGTCATTTTGCTTTTCTGATCTTGACATTTGCTTGGCAAGTTGGGACTGGTACTACTTGGGATATTTGTGGAAGTGAAATGAAGAAATGCACAGCAAGTTTCCAGGACGTGATCGAATACATTAAATGAATGTTTTCTTAGGTCCATTGATTTCTGCATAGCAACAGTTAGCGGGGCTTCAAACTTGGGGTCCTTGTCTGTGTTAATCAGCCTAGCCTGATATTTGACCAGCAGTGAAATCTGAGTTACTCTGGGAAAATGCTTTGACAAAGCTCCAAAATGTCTGATGTGAGATGAGCTTCGGAATAATTGCTTATTTTAATTTGGGGACAGCCTGTGAGAGTTAGATTTGCTACCCTGTACTTACTAATAATTTTAACTGCAATTCCTGACAGAACCATCATTATAGTCACAGTGCAGGAATGATTCTTGGAGTATGAAACAAAGATTCTAGAGCAAGGCCTCCTACCAATTATTGGGGTCATTTTGGGCAGGTGGCTTGGTTTCAACTGGCCTCATTTTTCTAAGTTCACAATGAATGAGACACGTGGATGAGGTAATTTTCAAGGCCATATCTGATGAAATTCAATGCTATCCATCTTTTTGTAAACAATAATGTCATGGAGAAGCCACCCAGTAAAGCAGAAAAGAATTTTGGGAAGGTGCCCATAACTTTTCTGTGTCATTTAGGAAGAACTGCCATTCTCTGTGCCAACTTGGGTGTATAAAAATGTACTGAGCTAGATGATTTGCCTCAGCTTCCAAATCAAAATAGAAGGTTGTAGAGAATACATTTAAAAATTTTTTTCGACAGAGTCTCACTGTTTATATCTTCCTGCTTTACACTCCCAGCTGAGACCACATGTGTGCACCACCATGCCCAGCTCTTTCACACAGGGTCTCACTACGTTGTCCAGGCCAGCCTTGAACTCATGACCCTGCTTCCTCAGTCTTTCCTGGTTACTAGAGTTACAGGTGCAGTCACCACTGCTGGCCTTTAGGTTGGGCCTGGAATGGAACCCAGGCTCCCTTGTGGTCCTACTCTGTGAGGTGAGATGCTCAGCAGTGCACATCAGCACACAAGTCTTTCATCAATAGGAATCGGTAACTTTTAGAGGATGCTAATGTCCATTTTATTTTAATAACAGATGAGTAAAGGAGAAGAATCAGACGTTTATTGTGTTTTCCTATCAAACGTAGCAACAGCTAACCAGTGGAACAAGAGAAGTTTCTAGTTAGTCTGTTGTAGTTAGTAAGTGAAGGGGGTGTGGAAGGATTTGGTGATCCCAGTGGATTAGTGGATTTCAGCAGAGCATCCACATCAGCTCACACCACGGAAGAGGGACAGCTGGGTCTGTGCTCCTCCTCTGGAGTTCAGGACACCACCATGGAAGCCCTCCTGCCTAGATACTGGCCTCAATCTGATGATGCTCATCCACATCCAGAGAAAGGAAACTCTTCGGACTAGGAAATGCAGAACACACAGGAAACTTAGAAGGTGCAGAACCCCCAAGGGTACCGGAAGGCCGAGGGCACGGGAAAGTGCAGGGCACAGAAAGCAAAGGGTGGGGCACGCAGAAGGTGAGGGCCAAGTTGGAAAAGCTGCATGGAGCATGAGAAGGCAGACAGAGAGCTCTGGAAGGTGGAGGATGAGGCAGGGCTGAGAGCACCGAAGGAGGAGCGCGGAAGGGCTGGGAGAGAGGGAAGGCAGAGCACAAAGAAGCCGATGGGTGAAAAGAGCAATCTCCAGTCTGCAGAAAACTAGAAGACAAACTGATCTTATTATATTTCTTTTACAAATATAAGGGAAAGCATACAAAGAGTAAATCCTGCTGATTAAAAGAGACATAAGAGGGGACCAGCAGTTAGCGTAATGGCTATGTCGCTGGACTCCCACAGAGTCGACTGTGGTTTGCGTCCCGGACCCGGTGGCTTAAAACTCACGCCGGGTGTGTGTGCGTGCGTGCCCAAGATCCCGAGAGGAGAATGGAGGAGAAGGGATTGCGGCATGGCCATCCCCCTGGGGGGTGATTTCTCACTTTCTATCTCTCTGTCTCTCTCTGTCTGTCTGGCAAGCGCATGCGCCCTATAGCAAAAACCTCTCAAAAAAAAAAAAAAAAAAGAGAGACATAAGAGATTTACCAATCATACATAATGTGGGGATCTTTTGTGTATCCAGAGTCAAACAAATAACAAAATGTTGAAGAAGAGCATTTGTGGCACTATGAGACAGAGTTTTAAACACTGGCTAGAGACCCAATAGTTAAAAAAGAGAGAGAGAGAGAGAGGGAGAGAGAGAGAGAGAGAAAGAGAAAGGAAGAAAAGAGAAGAAAAGAAAACAAGAAAAGAAAAGAGGAAAGAAAAGAAAATGGCAATATTTAAGATGAGATAATGATATTGCAATAACGTTAAAGAAAAGTGGTCCACATTTTTGAGATACACTCTGACACAGTATCAATAAGCTGATCCAGTTTCTTTTCAATAATGTGGGTATGGGAGTAATGGAGTGGAACGTAGATGCAGAAACGGTATAATGTGAAGGTGGGGGAGTAGAGTGTGGGTGACAGAGAAGAACTGAAATGGTCAGGAGTTGAAATAGCTGAAGGGAGGTGACAGAAACAGGGAGGCTTATCACACAATTTTATTTATGCATATGCTTTACAATTTTCACAGCAAATTATTAAAATATAAGTAAGCACCTGTAATAAAAAAACATTAAATAGGACCCTCTATTTTCAAAGTCCATTTCTTATTTATGAAGTCAAGTGAAAGTTGAAGTTGTTTAGACATCTAAATGCAATCTAAAATAGACTTTATAAAAATTCAAGTTCAAAGGCAATAATAAACAGTGACTTTTCCATCTAACTTTTAGAGTTGGAAGTGGGATATAAACTGGATCACAGTTCATAAGAATCAATGATTAAATATTTTAGTAGTTAAATGCAGTCATTATTAAAATTAAGCTTCATAATTACAATTAAATAAGCTCTCTTTATTGAAAGATAATAAATACTCAAAATGCATCACTTCTGATTTTACTATAGTTTTCATGATCTATGCTTAGGGTTATTTACATCTACTGCATGCATGTGTAGTGGGGATAATGATGTGCATTGCCGTGCATCTCCTTGTCGCTCTGTGTTGAGTGATGTCCCTGCCATCACATGGTTCCTTGGGATTGGTGGGAGTCTTTATACCATGGGAATTGGCAAACACCATGTAAGAGCCAGTTCTTAATCATTTACAATCACAGCACTGACATCAGGAACTGTTCGTTTGGTTCTAATATGAGTAAAATACGGCTATAGTACTTAAATAAAGGAATTCCCAGAGAAGTGACTATATTATTAAACTCTCATCTTCATACCTAAACAGCTATGTGTTTGCCTTCTCTACTCACCTGTGAATACCTTGAGGGTAATGAATGCATTTTCTCCTTAGTCTACTCCAAGAACTAGCAGAGTACCTCATGCTTTTGTCTGGCTAAATTTTGAATGGGTTAGTTTTTCTTTATATAGTGTCTTTCATGGGCTCATTATTGTACCAGATAGTATATAGAGAAAGAAGTATAAACATTTGTTTTTGCTACAATGGGCTCATTATTGTACCAGATAGTATATATAGAGAAAGAAGTATAAACATTTATTTTCAGTCTAATTGGGATATACTACTCAAAGGTTATTCAATAGTATCAGTGGGGCCAGTAGATATCCTAGTGATTAAGATGCTGGACTTCCATCTGGCCGACCTCTGTTCAAGTCCCAAACCTGGTGGCTTGAAAATCAAGTTGGGAATGTGTTTGTGTGCGTGTGTGTGTGTGCCCTAAGTCCCAGGAGGCAAATGAAGAAGGGATTGCAGCGTGGCCATCCCCCAGGGGGGTGATTTCTTGTTTTTCCTCTCATTGTCTCTCTCCTCTCCAGTGAGGACACGTGCCCTATGGGAAAAACCTTTAAAAAAAGTGTTAGTGATATACACTTATCTGCTGGTATTTCAGATAGAAGCTAGCAGTTCTAAAATAGTCAATGAATGAGAAAGTCAGGAAGGACAGGGCGATACATGAACTACCTGAGATGATGCTCACTAGCCGCAGCCCTTCGTTTGGGATCATACCCTATACTGTTCTTAGTGATTCTTACATAATATTTCATTTAATAAACTTAGTGTTATCCTAAGATAGCTATGACCTCTGTTTAAAAGATGAGGTAAATTTGGAGGCCAGCAGGTAGCATGGTGGTTAAGTGCAGGACTCCTGGATGGCCAACTTTGGTTCAAGTCCTAGACCCAGTGGCTTGAAAATCATGGCAGACACATGTGGGCAAGTGCCCAGAATCCCAGGAGGAACATGGAGAAGGGACTGTGATGTGACTGTTCCCTCTGGGGGTGATTTCTCATTTTCCCTCTCACTGTCTCTGTCTGATGGGCTCATTTGCCCTATGGCAAAAACAAAAATAAAGCAAAACAGAAAGAAAATGAGATAAAATTCAGTAAGAGAAGAGGCTTACATTTTAATTCTGGTTTATCTGCTTTCAAAGTTCATAACCTTAAATATTTCACAGATTGCCATGAAGAAAAAGAAAATGTAAGTAGTTCTTGAGAGATCTGGCCTAATTTTAAAGTAGATAGAATTTTTTTTTTTTTTGAGAGGTTTTTGCTATAGGGCGCGTGTGCTCACCAGAAAGACAGAGAGACAGAAAGTGAGAAATCACCCCCGCAGGGGGGATGGCCATGCCGCAATCCCTTCTCCTCCATTCTCCTCTTGGGATCTTGGGCACGCACGCACACGCGCCCGATGTGAGTTTAAGCCACTGGGTCTGGGACTCAAACTGCGGTCAACTACAGGGGAGTCCAGCGACCCAGCCAATTCACCAACTACTGGTCCCAAGTAGATGGAAATTTAGATAACAGGGAAAGAGGCAGCAAGGCAAGGCCACAGGAGAGAGGGAGCTGTTTAGAGTCAGTGAAGCTGTCGTGGCTGTGTGGCTGATTCCTCCTCTGGAAGAGCACAAGTAAGAGGCTGGCAGTGAGGATTGATTTTCTTGAATGATTTAAAATAAAGGTGGAGAAATTTGGCTCTGAAATAGAGAGTCATCGAGGACTTCAAGCTATGGCGTATGGTAAAAATTATAGAATTTAGCCAAAAGGCATATGAAAAAATGCTCAACATCCCTCATCCTAAGGGAAATACAGATCAAAACAACAATGAGATACCACCTAACCCCAGTCAGAATGTCTAAGATTAAAAAAACAAAAAATGATAATTGTTGGTGGGTGTGTGGTAAAAGGGGAACTCTTTTACACTGCTGGTGGGAATGTAAATTGGTCCAGCCACTGTGGAGAACAATTTGGAGATTCCTTAAAAATCTACAAATAGGACTACCATATGATCCAGCAATCCCATTCCTCGGTATCTACCCAAAGGAAAGAAGAATTCTTCATTAGAAAAGTGCTTGCACATCGATGTTTATTGTGGCACTATTCACAATTGTTAAGACATGGAACCAACCCAAATGCCCCCGTATGGATGAATGGATTGAAAAACTGTGGCACATATACTCTATGGAATACTATTCAGCCATAAAAACCAACAAAACCTGGCTTTTGACAGAAAGTGGAAGAATATGGAAGATTTACTGCTGAGTGAGGCAAGCCAGGATGTGAAGGAGAGACATTGTATGTCCCCACTTAACATATACCGAATGTCTGCACTGTATGACTGAAACTGATTGACTAACGGTTGCACAAAAACAAGAGATGGGTGTGAATGTCAGATGAGGTGTGTGTGGAGGAGTGGGGCCTAAGGAAGGACATTTGGAGAAGGGATACAGAGGTAGAGCATTGATGGGATGTGGAGGTGTGGTGATATCGGTTGAAGATATTTTGATCAACGGGACTGGGAAGAAATGTTCACATATTGAAATGCTCACATTGTAAGCTAAACAATGTGATTGAATGTATTTTAAAAAATAAATTTAAAAAAAATTATTGAATTAAAGAACATTAGAAAATATACCAGATGAATTGAGAAAGTAAGACTGGAAACCAATATAGTAATAACGCTATGGAGAAACATGAAATGAAACAGCAATATTAATACATTTACTTTGGACTTTGGAAATTTAAAGAATAGTTATTGCTCTTAACTATTGATAGTAATGAAATCACAGAACAAATTTCTTTGGTTGGACAGGTAATGATTGGAGATATTTTTTTCCCAGTAATCACAACACAAATGGAATATTCCCACCTTAACGGAGGTTGGATGCCATCACAGCATCCAGAACATACTAGATGTACTTTCAGTGACTTGAGTGACAGAGGTTGTGGCAGGGAATATGACACCTATGTCTGGGGCACCAAAGCCAAGAACAGACATATTCCCAGTGACCTCAGTGCAGGGGGCATGTTTCCAGAGGTCCTGGAGGGAGAGTACACCGTACAGAAGAGCACTCACACGAACAGACTCCTTCTTGAATTCCATCGCTTATTCTTATTTCCTGAAGCATGTCTTCTGCTAACATGACGTCATATCAAACGTGTGCATGTCATTTCCAGGGAAGACGTACAGAAGTTTAATTATTTATCACTTTGACCTTCCACAGCGAGACCAGATTTGTCTGAACTCATTTGGAATGTTTCTGAGAGGCAAAAAGGAGAATGGACTTCAGGTGCCATGGATATAATTTGAGCATAGTAGATAAAAATTATGAAAACCCCTCATAAGAATGAAATTACAGCTTATTCAGGTTGTAAGAGATTTGCAGTTAAGATCACTTTAGTTAGTATACATCAATAATGCCAAAGAAAATGACTGTAAATTCTTCTAAAGGAAAAAGAAAAATTAATGAAAATGAAACAAGACTAACAGGTTTTTAAAGAACTCATTAGATCTTTCAATGAGAACCAACTTTTACGCCTCTAGTCTGTAAAGACTTATGTTTTCCCAAAGTCCTTAAATCACATTCTAAATTTTTGTTTTGCAAAAAAGAGTGTGTGGAGATAAATAGGTGTATTGATGTCTCTGATCCCAACTCTTTCACTGCCTCAGTTGATAGGGAATGTCACTGCAGCCCTAATTTGTCCCATGACTAGCCCTGAGTTTAATGATTAAAATAGTCAAAAGACCAGCGGGCCATTCTCACCTTTTTTAATAATAGTTCTTCACCAAATTTTTTCATTGACTATTAGTGGAATCACAAGCAATGGACTGACAGGGGGCAGGGATCAAAGACTTGGAAAAGAAAATTTTATCAAATCAAGAAGCTTAGAAGAGGCTGGAAGATGAGTTGAGACATCCATTATGGAGTCTCTTAGAAGGGGTAAGAAGGTAAGAGCCTCACAGGTGAACTAAGCTATGGAACCCACCTCCACAGATGGGACCTCAGTACAGCCTCTCTCTGGAAAAAGATGAAGCCATCTCAGCCCCAGGAGCTGAGAATCTGCTTAGTGAGCCCAAACTCTGCCATCCGAGACCACGCGGTAGAGAAGAGAATGCTGCTTTTGACAGAATGTCCTAAGAGGTGGGACTGACTGAGGACAGAGGGGTGAGGAGGGCTGTGGTAGTGAAGATGCAGTTCTGATCTAACCAGTGACCCTGACTAGTATGATGCTAGGTTTTGTTTAGTGCTTGACTATGTAAATTTGGAACACCTTCTATGAGAATATTTCACTCTGATCGTTTTACAGTGACTGGGCATTTTTATTTCAATCCTATATCTTAATTAGTCCTGCCACAGCTCTGGCACCCTCTCCTATATTTGACACAGCACTCTTCCCCCAGAGCCCTCCCAAGGCTTCCTGTGCCATTGGGAGCACAGGTAATATCCTGAGACTGGCCATCAGGGCCCTGCGTGCAGAATCTGTCACCATTTCTTAAATTTTTGCTCAAATGTCACCTCGAACCACTATCCTCCCTTTTTAGAAAGACAACTGATCCTTTCCTGGCCCTTGCAAACCTGCTCTAAGTTTTCTTTTCTTCCAGCAAAATACTAGTCACCCCAGTATGATATTAACTGTTTATTGTGTTTACAGCTTCCTGTCAGTCTCCATCAACTAATACAAAGGGACCTTTTCTGATGTGTATGGTGCTAGATCTGTGACAAGCACATGTAGATATGAAATATTTATTTGTCGAATAAGCTAATTAATCAATTCACCTTCTCTTTGCTCCTGATGATGATGTCTAAGGTTGAGACATAAAGAAATACAGTAAAACTTCAATCTGTACACCTTCCTTATTTTCTAGGAAACAACCTACTTCTTTTGGAGCTGAATACCAACATCGTCAGAAAGCTCTGTATCAGGTGGCTGATCATCTTTTTATTATATCGGCTCTCTCCTTAGCAGCACATCGATCATTCGTCCCCCCTTCCTCACGTGATGTATAGTGCTGACAAGGCCCATTCTATCTCGTTCTGCATATGCAGTGTCCCCATCTGGTCACGTGAGTAGCCAAGGATGTCAGTATTAACATGTACAGCCTCCTTTGCCAACGTCAAGATTTGAGCATGGGGAGGAGTAAGGAGAGCTGCCTGCCAGCCTTGGGCAAGCTTCACTGGGAATCAGTTGTGTCTGTCATTTGACTGGGGACCACTGTTAACCTGCTGTCAGGTCTCAGCACCACAGTGTTGACCACAGCTGACTGGGCTGTTCACTCAAGAACTTCTCCTTAGCAACTCCTTCAAAGGTTCCTAAAGAGCCTGTGTAACACCATAAGGAATTACATCTGAGCAACTGAATGAACAATGTAGACTGTAGAATGAGCTGATAACCAGTGACCATATCTATAAACACAAGTACAAATATCCAGCCTTAACAGCAGTGTGATTTTGACATTTACCCAACTGTTCCATGGGAATGAAAGCTTCATGAGGGTGGAGACTGGTTTTGTCTCATTCATAACTAGGTCTCTCTGTTCACAGATAGTGTGGACTGAGTGATTGTTCCTGAATAGACAGGCCATGCTTCACTTTGAGGGAAAGCCAGTGCTTCTACTGGTATGAACATGGACTTTGAACCTGTTTGGGCTCTTGCACTTGGCTGCGTGTATTAATTCAGGTGAGTTAATATGCTCCTCACACCGCAGATTCCTCATCCAAGGTGCTATGTCTAATGCCAGCTCCTGTCTCATATATGTGTGTGAGGATGAAATACGTGAATGCACGGAAGACCCTCTGGACGATGAGTGGCTTATGGTAGCTATGGTCAGTGCTTCTAGACATTCACTCTTGATGATACCAGATTATCATCAGCTGCCACAAAGGCCTTTTCAGTGTACTTTTTAAGAAGGCAACTGCTGGGGCTGGCAGGTAGCATGGTGGTTAAGGACACTGGACTCCCACATGGCTGACTATGGTTCGAGTCCCAGATCTAGTAGCTTGCTTTCTTACTTTCTCTCTCTCTTTCTTTCCCTCTGGCTCTGTTGCCCTCTGGTCAAATTAAAATAAATAAATTAATTTAAATTAAATAATTTTTTAAAAAATATTAAAAATGAAAAAGAAAGAAGGCAACTGCCATGGACATCCTGAGGACACTAACCAGCCTTCCATCCTTCCACTTAATGGACAACTGATGATTGGAGGCTTCACAGATGATCAGCACATAATTCCTTACTACCATATCAGTCTCCATAATGCTAGCCCCAGTCCCATTCAAGGCTGCTGATCTCTGAGATGGCCACCAATCGTGACTCATAATGGCACCTCTAAGACCTTAGAATGTGTGCAATCCTGGATGGCTGCTTTCCCTCATTGAGGACTGTGATCAGCCTTTAACTGCCTTTCCTGTACTCCTGTGCCTTTGCTGCGGTCTCTGCTGACACAGCACTTCCTGTGAAGCCTTCCCCAAGGCCTCAGCACTCTTCTGATTCCAGCTGCCTAGTTCTGCATCTCTCCATCTGAGCTTCTCATCAACAAGTGCTTCACCCTCTTTCATGCTAGATGGACTTTCCCTTATGATAGGGCTAATATGGTATCAGTTCATTCTTAATTTTCCAGCCTAGAATTATGCTTTTCCCAGACTTAGAATAAGCAGCTAACCCCGCTAATATTTAGTGCAAGCTATTTTTAGCTGTAACTTCTTAATTAGCTCTGCCAACCTTATCTTACTAAAGAAAAAAGTTCTGAGTTTGAGTATCTTTATCAAGAATACCCTTGTCATTATGAAGCCATTTATAAGAAATCCTGAGCTGAACTCTTGGCTTTTCTACAGGCTACATGCTCAGATGCTAGACTTAGAGGACCACAGAAAAGCCACTCTGCAATTACAGGTGGAGTTCAAAATCTTCGCTTTTTCATAGTGTGGTTAGTGAACTATTTTTTGGTATGGTTTGGATAATGCTTTGTCCCCCAAAGGCTTATGGTCTCGAAGCTTAGTTCCCAGTACAATGGCATTGGGAGGTGGTAAGACCTTTAAAAGGCAGGGCATAATGAGAGGGTACCATTCAGTCAGCAGTGGCGTGTGGGGACCAGGGAAGTGAGAACTCTGTTTGCTCCCTTTCTACTTCTGTCTTCTTCTCTGCTTTTGTTCTGATGGCACCAGAGACCAGGCTGATGTCATCTCCATGTCGTTGGACTTTCAGCCAAATAATCTTATCTATTGTCAACCAAATAAACCTCTGTTTTTTTGTTTTTGTTTTATATAAATCGTGTAGTCTTCGATATTTCTGTCTAATAGCACAATAAAGGACTAAGGCCGTCTTAATCTCATCAACTTGCTATAATAATACCCTCCTCTACAATATAGTGTTATGTGATCTGAATCCAAAGAAGGCTTCCAAAATGATATTTATGATGCTAAGCACTACCCCCATCAATACAGTTAAATTAGTTTGTACATGAACCACACGTAAATTGAAGTGGCAAGTATCTTTGGGTGCAACAAAATTATATTCATGACTCAGATTATTTTTGCTAATAATTGGCTAAAATATTCTGGAAAATTATGACTAGTACTGGAAGCACATTATAACTTGAGTATGAATTCATAGATATTTTATTCATAGAATAAAAAAAATTCCAAGTTATGTATTCAATGACTAAAGGGTACATAAATATATGTAAATAATGCTCACTATTTTTAAAGTATATTAAATATGTTCATTATAAAGCGAAGGTGATTGAGTAACCAAAAGTAAGATTAGCAGTTACCTGTCTTACATTTAGAAGTTCTAAAACTTCCTCTAATACTAAAAAATAAGAGCCAAATAAAGTACCACAAATGCAGAACATTTATTTGAAAATAAACTTAATTATTTATTATTTATTTTACCTGATCTTAGGTGTCTATAATTTGGAAGAAAAAATATTTAATTATTAACATATATCCTGTCATCTAAAATAAATTATTTGTGGTTTGGAAGCAAAGACTTTATTCCCACAAAGCAGAATGTTTTAAAAATCTAAAAATCGAAACAAAAAAAATCAGGTAAATATACAATTGGTTAAAGAATTGTGTAAGAAATTTAATAAGAACTCTAGAGTGTTCTAACACATTCATCTTGAAGGTAGAAATATATAATATATTAAATCATCTTCTTCATGAGTTTCATTGCTTGTAGGCAGGATAAAGGTTACTGATAAACAAGGAGTAAATCATTGAAAGACAAAATAAGAATAGAAACTATATATTGATGCTAGGAATAATTACTGTACGTGAGCGCAATAATACAGTCGTTATGTGAATTAGGATTCCTATTCACTAGTCATGTGCTTGTCACGCTTAGAAGAATTTTATAGACACAGACTAACTTAAGTGTAGAAAAAATTATTTTGTACAAAGAAAACATAAAAATACCTAGAAATAAGTGGTGCTTTAGAGAGATCAGAATTGAGCTAGACACAAGTAAGACCTAAATTTCTTACATTTACCTAGTTTTCCATTGTTTTTTAGATTTTTAAAATATTCTGCCTTGTGAGAATAAAGTCTTTGCTTCCAAATAAGACCTTTGGAATAGAGCTCAGGTTGTTGTGGTGTGATGGTAAGCTCTTTTGATTATTATACAGAATATATTCCACATCACAGTATTATTCTTCTGTTACTAATATTGAATGGCATTACTATATCTCAGTATATACTCAGATTTTGTTTTCTTTTCTTTCTTTTTTATTTTTTTTGAAGAGGTTTTTGCCATAAGGCGTGTGCGTTCGCCAGACAGAGAGAAACAGAGAGACAGAAAGCGAGAAATCACCCCGCAGGGGGGATGGCCATGCCACAATCCCTTCTCCTCCGTTCTCCTCTCGGGATCTTGGGCACACACGCACATGTGCCCGGGTGAGTTTTAAGCCACCGGGTCCACGACATGCACCACGGTCAACTTTATTTCTTCTATAAGAGGATGAGGGAAAGAAACAGAGAGATGGAGACAGGCTTTCTAATCAGAGTCTTTATGCTGCAATTCATGCGCAGTCTCAGCCCTCCCAGGTCACAGGTGTGTGCACAGTCAGCATACTTGTGGAGGTCCTGAACTGTGGACCCAGGACCTCTCTCATGTGAGACCAGGTGTATTACCACTGCACTGCTGCCTGGGACTAGGATTGTTTTTAGCAATTATTAAAGGCTTGAGAATTATTTTCTACCCCAAGAATCTGTGTATTTTTTTCTAAATGCATGAATAATTTCCAACTTTCTCCATCAAAATATTTCTAGTTCTTTTTGCCATTAGTAAACTGTGGACTCCTGATTTAATTCCAATTCTCAAAATCTGAGTATATACTGGGACCAGAGCAGTTCGCGTAATGGCTGTGTTGCTGGACTCCCATGTAGTCGACTGCGGTTCAAGTCCTGGACCTGGTGGCTTAAAACTCACGCCGGGTGCATGTGCATACCTGCCCAAGATCCCGAGAGGAGAATGGAGGAGAAGGGATTGCGGCATAGCCATCCCCCCGGGGGGTAATTTCTCGCTTTCTGTCTCTCTGTCTCTGTTTGTCTGGTGAGTGCATGCACCCTATAGCAAAAACCTTTCCAAAAAAACACAAAACAAAACAAAAAAACAAACAAACAAAAAGAAAGAAATGCTAAGAAGAAGACTGAAGAGATAGTATGTACACTTAATGCATCATATATCACTATCTCTATATAGTATACATGTACACATACTATATATATGTATATATATACACATATACTTTTTATATCTCTATACTATATATGCACACTCTATATAAAACATGTATATGTAAATTACATATATGTATGTGTGTGTGACATTAAGAAGGTTATAAATTCCTATTTTGAGACTTCCCAGGTAGTATATTAATCTTGGAAGTAGAATTGCTTCATTTCCATCTGTGTCATTAAAAATAAATCAGATTCTTGGACCATATGATGGTACAGTCATAAAATGCGACACTCTGAGAGGTAATCTCATATGTAAGGTTCTCAGTTCAAGTCTGGAGACCCCTCTGAGTACGCTGAACATTTGAGTTCATATGGTTTAGAGTCGGATGAAGACTAACTAGGATTGGATTGTGGCATCAGGACCCTTTTGGGATCTCTTTGATTCATGAAATAAATAAACTTTTTAAGACATAGGTCAAATTCTCACTTGTCTAATGTAGCCATGGATATATCCTGAGACAACAGGATGGCAGGGAGAAGGCCTTAAAGTGCTCCTTTATCTCTAAATCTGTAACTTTTTGGTTTTATTTTTCTTAATACAAGTCAGTGAAATTGTCCATAAACAAATGGAAGTTTTCCTCCTTAAATGCTTTGGCTAAATTGGGAAATATAGCTGCAAATCCAACATTCCTCTTGGTTCTTTTTGAAATTATAGGTATATGCATATAAAGTCAATCTCAAGAAAAGCACTCTTTGACTAGTGTAAAGCACCTCAACTAATTGTATGTAAGAACAGATCTCCTGATATAAATGACTAGAGAGCACTCTGAAGGTCTGATCATTTGGCGCTGAGAGTCTTGGCCATGTGACAGTGGAATTTCATTTCTTCTATTTTTTCCCAATATGGAAGCAAATGAAATCACTTCTCCAGTTCAGAAGAAAAAGGGAAAGAAAACCACATTAGTGGAGTCAATTTCCTGACTTTATGAAGCATCTAAATGTCTATTTTCTGAACCAATGCCATAAAATGCTCTCATCCAAGACTGATGCCTGAATAAATTAAGGCACAGACAATGCCTCTGGCTCCAAAACTTACAATCTTTATTCTACTACTGCTTATATCTAACATGCCAATTAATTATACACAGGTTCTACAAAACATATGACACCTTGATGACTACTCTGTGATTACTTCATGCTCCATGCTTTATGGGAAGTGCTGGTAGAATTATGATAATCTGTTTTGCCATTTTACTATATCAAATAGGACATGTAGCCTTTGCAACATATTGTTGTAACCTGATTTCCCTACCAAGTTATTAGTAGGTAACTGTTTCTATAGATAAACCTGCCTTCTTGTCTCCCCCCAAAAAATCTGATCTTACTAAGCTTGTTTAGCAATCTTCCTGCAATTAAAATGTGCTGAACTATTTATCTATATATTGATGGCAAAAACACTTCTATGGGGTGTAAAAGACTTGACTGTCTAGCTTTCAAGCTTCAAATTTTACCTCTTTGAGAATTAAATCTATCTATGTACTGAACTAGAAGCCTTCACAAGATCAGAAAATTAAAAATATCGCTAATCAATAAAAAAAGAACACATATCAACACTTAAGATAGATGCAAAAACAATACATGACAAAGTGAGGTACCAAAATGACTGATATAACAGAGGCATAACTATGGGAATATAATGTCAATAATATTAATCATTTTTTCTAAGAATTTTAGAATCATTGTATCTTGGTTTCACCAAGATTTTATTTTACATGATCTTCTCAATACTATATCATGTCAGACAGCAAGTTTTTCAGTTATTTACAAAATTAATGGCAATTAAACACACTTGTTCAATTTTTTTAAAAAATGATCTAGAGGCCAGGAAGTAGCATGAAGTTTAAGGCATGGATCCAACATGGCTGACTACGTGGTTTCAGTCCCAGACCCAGCAGCTTGAGAGTCACACCACTGGGTGGTGTGCATGCATGACAAAAAATCCTAAAAGGAGAATGGAGTATAAAGGACTGTGGCATGGACATCTCCCATTAGGAGGACTGTGATTTCTTACTCTCCACAGTTCCTATCTCTCTGGCAAGTGCAAGCACCCTATAGCAAACTAAAAAAAATTAAAAATTGAAAATTACTGTCTACAGAATAGGATCTATTCCAAAATCCTGGATTTCAGAGAAAGCAATCAAGTTTCCTACTCATTAAAGATCAAAGTTTTAATTTTTAATCATTAGCCTTTTTTCAACTATAGCTATTGCTTTAAAAATATGAATCAATAAAAGTCAACTTTCCTCTGGATTTTGCAGGAATTCTTATTTGCATCTGCTGAAGTAGAGAAACATATTTTTCCCTCCTTTGAATCTCAGAGCTGTGGACAGTGAAAGACAAAATAAAATGGAACTTGAGTCAACCAGTGGTGAGATGGTTAAGACAGGTTGGATCTCACTTGGCTGACTGTGTGGTAAATGTCCTAGACCCAGCAGCTTGAAAAACATACTGGGTGTATGCACATGTGTTTTTTATTTTATACTTTCTTAATTTCTGCTTTTGTCTACATTAACTCTTCCTGTCAACTTCTTTGTGATTATTTTACTGCTATTTTTCATTTTCTTAACTTCAAAACTTATTTTATGCATTATAACACACAGATAAGGAAGCTGCATGGGGAAAGCTGTCTCTGTAAGTCTGATAAAATCTGTGGTCTTCTCCCAGTTCACCATCTGATGGGTTAATAGTCTTTCAGAGTCTCCTCACAAACTCACTACTTTGCATCACCAATAAATGTGGTTTTATAACAAGAACGCACAAAGGTAAGATCCCTTTTCCCTGGGACTGTTCTTCCTTGCCTCATTATTCTTATCTAAGTGCATCACTAGGATACAGACAAGATCTTCATCTTTGACTCAATGGAGCCAGCCAATTCTGCTCTCAGCGCCCCCAACAATGGTGCCCTCTGCCTCTAAATCTGCCAAGTCAAACAACAGCCAATGCAGCCTTCGTTCTTGATTCAGGGTTTTATGGGAGGGAGAGAGCCATAAAGAAGCTGAGCCGCAGCCAAAAGAGGAATTATTGCAGGCTTGACATTTTATCTGCACAGCGCTTAGTTATTCTAATGGACGTCATTAGATTTACCTTCTCATCATGCCTAACTGTTCAGGGAAAAGCTCTTTCTGAACTGAAAACGTATTCTTCAAGCCAAGTGAGTGAAAAAGGAGCAGCCATATCATTTCTGTGGGCCCTCACATCCAGCCCCCAACGTGGGCCAAGTGAGGCTGTTGAGAGAACAGGCCTCACAGGGTTCCCACTCCTCTGCGCACGGTGATGGACAGAGCAGGACCCAGTTCTGCCTCAGCAGGCCGGGCATTCCCCAGGAGCATTTACTCTCACTCTTTACCTCCATGTTATTATTTTTACATTGGCTGCTTTCTGGACAAGGGATATTGGCTTTCTGTTTTGCAAAGTGACATAAGGTTTTATTTAAACCGACAAGAGAGTTGATTTTAAAAAACAGGATAATGTAGTCAATAAGAGTAGGCATAGTGAGAGAGTGACTGAGTTTTAGAAAACGTGGTATTAGGATTTAGGAAAAGGAAACTTTATCTTGACTAAAAATAAACAGGAAGACTTTCTAGAAGGGGTAAGATTAGAGCCGAAACTTGGAAGGAAGGGTCAGCAGAAAATCACAGGGATGGACACTGAGTACCTGACTTGTATCCCACCACCAACGGCAGGAGCAGCGTCCGGGGAGTTTGCTTCACTCTCTGTGTGCCAGTGATGTGGCTGTGAAAGGACTTAGCAAGAATAGTCCTCGCTCCTTAGGCTTATTGGAGACTCCTAAAGTGGTGACCGGCTCAGAGGAGCCCTCAGAATATCCCTCAATAATTGTTCAGGAATGCTTTCATAGATTGCAGAGAAGAACATGGAAAATGGGAAAAGACACATGTTTTTGTAGAACTACTTGTAATTTCTTTTTGGCAATTCATAAAAATTCTTGAAATCTCTTGTGCCTTGCTCTGAGTTGGCTGGAAGTGACCTAAGATGGTGTGGGATGAAGAGAAAATATCTCTTGCAGCAAATTTCACTGGTGTCCTTTCAGGGTGTGCAATTATGCCCAATGCAAAAAAGCTTGTTTTCTTCATCTGTTGAGCCTGGGTGGCCTTTCAGTTACTCTGTGACCTTTCCTGCTGTAAGACTCACAACAAAGACAAACCCCTACACAGAATGGTTCCCACAGCCAAGTTTCCATAATAGTTTAGAAAGAACTTATTTTCATTAAAACAAAGCAAAGCAAAACATAAAAATCAGAATAGTCATCAGAAGAAGTAACTGGTTATAGTCTAGGGATTATTTGTATTATATAGTCAGCATTTTTAGAATGATGGAATTCAAACATATCAAGTATTGTTGGAAAAAGAAAGTAGAAGGAAGGCTATTCATTTCCAAAAAGAGGAAGGGACCAATTTTAATTCTAACATGCCAAATTAGGCAACTTGTTATAATTTGCTTCTGGTATCACAACTAATTTGCAGTCATAGGAAACTTGACCTATTTGGCCTTCTTATTAAAATGCTTGTGAAAAGAAATCCATTATATTTTGTTCTATTTTTCAACAAGTTAAATTTCTTCTCCTGGGGAAGAACTAATGTCTTATCATTAAACGACTCTTAGGTACGAGGGCTATGTGAAATAGGAATGTGCAAAACGCCTTGGAGTGGCTTACTGAACTGCACTTGGGGAGAATACTATTATAATTTCTAGTACGCTCTGCATATGCCTCTGCATTTGGTGGAAAGCACACATTAACAGATGAATGTAACTCTTTAAATGTCAACTAATTTAAGTATTGATAATAACAATTCTCTACAATGAGGTGAAGAAAATGTTTAACTGCTTCTTAAAAAACTCTCACTGAATTGTTTTAGAGAAACTTAACAAAAGCACATTATCAGGAATTTAATCAATGAAGAAAAGCACAAAAAGAGCAAAACAAAATGTGACTCTACATGCCGTCATTGAGACATACCAACCATGAATATTAAGTAAACATCATTTAATGTTTCTATTAAGTAAACATCATTTAATGTTTCTATTAAGTAAACGTCATTTAAAATATATAGAATGGTAGATAGGGGATAAAATGGATAGACAGATTAAAATATTGATAGATTTACATTTATAACTATTTTTCTATTCCTTTACCAATAATATATTTTGTTGAACTAATAATATAACTCTTTAGGTGTCTTAACATTTGTTAAAGTCAACTTCATCTCATTATTTAGTCTTCAGAATATCTCCTATTATTCTTCAGTGTTTATTCTTCTATAAGGATTGTGTGATTTTACCTTTGTAGTTAATCCTTTCATAATATTGAGACTTCCTATTTAGTTACATCACCTTCCTGGCCCAGTGTTGAGGTATTTTTGTCCTTTGGAAAAACTGCAGTATTCTTCATAAAGTGCCTGTTTGTATAATGTTGGGTTTATTGTTTTTTTCTTTTATTACTATTATTATTATTATTATTATTATTATTTATACATTCAATCATTATACATCATTTAGATTGTAAAGAGACTTTATCCAGCATGACATACACCACAGTCCAGCCCAGTTAAATACTATACACATCATCATCAATAGGTAATAAACCATATCTGTGTCACATAAATGTCTTACCTTTCTATTTTTTTCCCCAAATTTCCTTTTCTATGCTCTTCCCCTCTCCCACTTTCCTTCCACTTTGTCTCTAGTCAGGCTATGAACGAGAGACTTTGTATGCCTCTATTTAACATATACCGACTGTCCGCACTCTACGGTGGGGTTTATTCTTAAATATATTAGTGTTGCTTTTTAAACCATTTCATTTTTTGATCAAAATTCCTGGTGTTGTTGATATTTATATGTCCATCTTATACCTTTCTCTTGCTGAACTCTTTATTTCACTGGCACTTTTGTATTTTCAGTGATCTACAATTATGACACATCAGGTTCTTTTTTTGTTCTTACCTATTTTTTCCTATTCTTATTATATGTTACGTTATGTATTAGTTGAATGCGTAACACCAGGGAAGTATAGCATCTTGTCATTTTCTCTACTTCAATGGAAATTCTCCCAATTAAAAATAAAACTTTCCCCGGCTTCCTTCTCTATACTCTTCCCTTCTCTGAGGCATGACATTAGTGGGACACAGAAATGATTTATTACCTGTTGATGATCACATGCATAGTATTCTCAATTGGAATGGTCTGAAAAGTATTTTGTGTTAAGTAAATTCTCTTTACAAGCCAAATGATGTAAAGTGGTTGAACGTTTAAAAAAATTAGGATAAGTAATAATAATCACCATCTAAAATAATGAAAAGCTATTTGATGATGTGGATAGTAATGTCTTTGTCTTGACTGATAGGCATGGTAATCATGCTAAAAAAAGAAATATTGTATACTGTAAAAATATATGTGATTAAATGTAATGTAAAAAAAAAAAAAAAAAAAAAAAAGAATAACCTTTTCCCAAGGGCTTTTGATTAATTTCTTTTCTCCACTTTGCTGAAACTTCAAATTGTTTAAAAATCAAACGTGAGCTTTTTATTTCATTCCAATATTTTCAATCACCATGTTCTTTGGTTTGAGGTTCTTTAGCTCATTACTGTGGCATTGGTAGATTTCCTACTGTTAGGTTATGCTCATTTACTTGAGAAAAATCCTAGCTGCTCTTGAAGACACGCTTTATAATGGCAGTATTGGATTTGGTTTACCCATTTAAGTTTAGAATATTTTCTTTCTACTTCATGGTATACATGGTATGTAAGTTTCCTTTTTTTCTATACTAATTCTTACTCAGAACTGTTATCTGATTATATTAGGGAAAAAAAAGAGCTATTATTCTATTTTGTAAAACAACTGCAATTAGAGTGACTCATACCATAAACATGAAGATTTATTAAAACAGTTTATTAAAACAGCCGTAAGTCTTCTGATCATGACATCATTTTGGGGTGAGAGAGAGGGTTACGATAAGATGTACTCTCTTCTCCGAATGTTGTTAAATGGTGATTAGGTAGTCTAAGTAATCTCATCCTGTGGAATCTATTTTGTTTTTTGTTTAGTTTGTTTAGCTCTATTTTGATTTTATTTGTTTGTTTGTTTAGCTCTCTAGGAAATTATTGGTTTAATATGTAATTATATGCTGTTACACATACATTAGAATGTGCTTTCATAACATGATTACCTTGATTTTTAATGCCTTCCACTCCACGTGGAGCTATGATCTTTCATACATTCCTGTCAGTATTCATTTGTGCCTTGTCTCTGTCTTGGTTGTATTTGTTCAATGTGTGCCCGTTTTATAGTATCTAAAGAAAAACAAATTTTGCTTTTAGATATTTCTATCATCTACTCATTTGCTTTCTAAACTACCAGTTCTGTTTTATCTTTATTCCTTTCATTCTATATTTGGATTTAATTTACTGTTATTTTTCTGATTTTTGAGATACAATACATATAAGATTGATTTATGGCTTTTCTTCTTTATAAGTTTTCAATAGTTAAGGCTTTAAATTACCTTGAAAGCATGCCCTCTATTCAACCCCCAGTTTGCTATACAGAGGCTTTCTGTCATTTGGTTTGATGTATTTCTTTAAACTGCTATTGTGATGTTGGTAGGCACATTAGATATTTAGAAATGCATTGCCTTATTTTTAAGTGTGGACTACCTTATTTATCTTTTGGGTTGTATCTCAGTTAACTCCAGTGGTCTTAGAAAATATGATAGTAGCTCATGAAACAATAATTGTGGTGAATTCAATTCTTCTAAATTTATTAATAATACTGCCATTGGGACAGATAGCATAATGGTTCCATGGCTGGACTCTCATGTAGTTGACCACATTTCAAGTCTTGGACATGGCGGCTTAACCCTCATGCCAGAGCAGGTGCACATGTGCCCAAGATCCCAAGAAGAAAATGGAGGAGAAGGGATTGCAAGGTGGCCATCCTCTCTGGGGAGTGATTCTCTCTTTCTGTCTCTCTGTGTCTCTCTGGTGAGCACATATGCCCTATAGCAAAATCTCTCTCTAAAAATAACATAAATAAATAAATAAATAAATAAATAAATAAGTAATACTGCCTTTATGGCTCAGCATATGAAGTTTTGGTGGATGGTTTGTGTGACATGAAAACACTGTGTTCTCGAGTTATTGGATAAAATTGTGTACATATTGTCAATTATGTCAAACTTGTTAATCTTTCAATTCAAAATTTCTGTATCATCCTAGCTTTTTTCTGTTTGTTACAGTAGGTGGGTTAAAAGCTTTTTTTTCCTGCTTATTCTATCATGTACTTTTATTAATACTTTTAGATATGGTTAAATTTTTTCATCTATTTTGAAGGCATGAGTGTATAAAATTGCTATGTATTCTTTGGTTTTTGAACTGCCCTCTTTTTGAAATGCCCCTCTTTATTTCTAGGAAGGTGTGTTGCCTTGAAATATATTCTGCTTCCTCCAAGGTCAGTGACATCAACACTCTTTAGTTTACTGTGTGCAACTTATATCTGTTCTCATCATTCTTATGAGTTTCATTTATGTTGTATTTCTGACACATTGCATTTAATTGGCAAGTTTTTTCCTAGTTTGTGTTATATTTCCAAGCTTTATTCATGTTGTAGCATCTGAACCTCATTTCTTCTCATTGTCAAATATTTCATTTTATTTATCCCTTTAAAAATCAAACAATTGAGATCCTTCCACTTTTTGACATTGGGTTGTTCTACATTTGAACTATTATGAACACCTGTGTACACATTTTTTGTGAAGAATGTTTGTTTTCATTTCTTTTGTTAATATACATACCTCAAAGTGTAATTGGTCTGTTTTATGGTAATTCTGCATTCGCCATCTAAGAAGCCATTGCACTGTTTTTCAAAATGGCTAAACGATTTTATATTCCAACAGTAATGTATAAAGATTCCAATTTCCTGGATGCTCATCAATACATACTATCTGTCATTTTTTGTTTGTTATAAATGTTCTAGTGGGTACAAAGCATTATCTCACCATGATTTCGATTTGCGCTTCCCTGATACCTGATGATATTGAGTATCTTTGCATATGCCTTTTATCATTCCTGCATCCTCCTTAGAAAAAGTATATTCAGATATTTTCTCCATCTTTTTCTCTCTTTATTCATGATAGAGTGCATGCATGAGAGAAAGAGAAACACCCACCACAGCACGGTCATGAAAGGTCACCCTCCTCCAGTCTTCCAGCCCAGCAGGTCTTGGACATGTGCAGAAGTGTCTGCTGAGTGTGCTTTCAGGCAGGGATCCAGCTTCTCTTCAGTAGCACAACACCATCGAACCACAGAGCCTGCCCCTTTTGTTCATCTCCAGTTGCGTTTTTGTCTTTTTATTGCTGATATGTAAAGGTTCTTTGCACATTCTAGACATAAATCTCTTGTCAAATAAATGATCTGCACATTTTTCTTGATAGTGTACTTTGAAATACAAAAGAGTTTAATTTTAATGAAGTCCAACTTGTCTTTTTTGTTTGTTTGTTTCCACTTTTGCTCTTGGTATCACATTAGAGAATATGTATGATACTATCTTTGACTTAATCAATATACAGTGCATTCAGGATGGGGAAATTCACTTGGTATATTGTCATGATACACAGCGATTGAATGTGAAACAAACAAACAAGCAAAAACAACTTTATCAAAGTTATCAAGATTCTGTGCCATGTTTTCTCCAAGAGTTTATAGTTTCCCCACATTTATTTATGTAAATTGCTTGTGATCTATTTTGAGTTAATTTTTGCATATGATACAAGGCAGGAGTCTACTTGTATTCTCTGATATGTGAATAGTCACTTATGCCAGCGTATTGTTAACGAGCTGTTCTTCTGCCATCAAATTTTCTTGGTATCTTTGTCAGAATGAGTTGATCATGGATGTAAAGGTTTACCTGGACTCTCAATTCTACACCTTTGACTACGTATCTATCCTTAGGGCACTATAACACTTTCTTAATTACTATGGCTAGGTAATTTTTTTTTCTTTTCTTTTTTTGGAGAGGTTTTAGCTATAGGGGGCATGTGCTCACCAGAAAGAAAGAGAGAGACAGAGAGATAGAAAGCGAGAAATCACCCCCAGGGGGGATGGCCATGCCACAATCCTTTCTCCTCCATTCTCCTCTCGGGATCTTGGGCACACACACACATGCTCCTGGCATGAGTTTAAGCCATTGGGTCCAGGATTCGAACCATAGTCGACTACATGGGAGTTCAGCGACATAGCCATTATGCTAACTGCTGGTCCCTAGGTAATAAGTTTTGAAGTAAGTTAAGAGTGAGTTCTTCACTTTTGTTCTCCTTTTTAAGGTTGGCCTAGCTATCCTAGGTTCCTTTCATTTCCATATGAATTTTAGGATCAACTCACCAATTTTTGCAATAAAGTCAGCTGAAATTCATTTTGATAGAGATTATGTTGAATCTGTAGATCAATTGGTGGAGTTTTGATATTATAATAATATTAAGTCATGGGATCTATTTATAAACATAGAATGTCTTTCCATTTATTTAAGTCTTCTTCAATTTCAACAGTGTTTTGTAGATTTTAGGGTACACGTTTTACACTTATATTGTAAAATTAATTTTTAAGTATTTTATTCATTTTGTTTGCTATTTTAAATAGAGTAATTTACCTAATTTCAATTTTTAGATTGTCCACTATTAGTGCAATAGACTGCTTATGACATTTAAAAATTCATACATTAAAATCCTTACCCCTAGTGTAATACTAGGAAGTGGGGACTTTGGGAAATGATTAGCTCATAAAGGTGGAGGCCTCTTGAGTGAAATGAGAACCCTTATAACAAGGATCCCAAGGGCTCTCTTCTTTTCTTCATAATGTAAGAATATGAGAAGTCAGCTGACTTTAACCCAGAGGAGCCCTGAGCAGAACTCAATCATGCTGACACCCTAATATTAGACTTAAAAGCACCAGAAGAACAAATGAAAATATTTGTTGTTTAAGCCACTCAGCTATAATAATTTTTGTTCTACCAACCCAAAATACAACAGTTAATATAGAGAAATATAATTTATTTTTATGTATGGATGTTGTATATTGAAACTTGCTGTGCTTGTCTATTAGTTTCAATCTTTCTTAGTCTATTCTTTAGTATTTCCTATATATTAAATAATGTCATCCATGAATAGAAATCATTTTACTTCTTCCTTTCCAATCTGGATGCATTTTATTTATTTTTATTTTGTAATTTCCCTTGTTAGAACTCCACAAAACCTCTTACTAGACGTGTTAAGAATAGACATTCCCTTCTTCTCCTTATCTCAGGAGAAAAACATTCAGACTTTCCCTATTAAATGTGATGTTAGTTGTGATTTTTTCATAGATGTTGTGTATCTATTAGGTAATTTCCCTTCTGTTAATTCATTGTGTTTTTTTTATCATAAAGGTATGTTAGATCTTATAATTTGCTTTTCCTATACCTATTAAAAACATATTGTGGTTTTTGTTATTTACTCAATAGATATGATGTCAACAGGTCATTTGGCCTATTAGAAGCATCTAGTTTATTGAAAGCAAAGTGATGGTCCCCTTTTCTGAAACTCAGGAGGCAGCCTTGATCATCTCTGAATTATATTTAGAGTCATTCATCCCTTGCCTTAAGAAGGCATATTAACAGTCAAATTACTCTAGCCCCATCCTATAAATTCTGAGCCTGACAGCCTGCCTTTTGTCCTTCTCCTATCCTTTCCCTTTTGTTTAAAATATCAGTTTCCCTGCTGGAGTGGTTGGTTAAATGTGAGGTTCATACTCCCACACTAGTGGATTTTTTGGAGGTTAAGCCAACCTTGCATTCCTGAGACAAATCCCACTTGGTCAGGCTTTTTGATTCTTTTATGTGGTACTAGATTAGGTTTGTTAAAATGTTATCCAGATTTTTCAAATTTTTATTCATCAGGGATAATGATCTATAGTCTATGCTTTAGAATTTTTTCTTGTGATGTCAGTTGTCTGGTTTTGGTATCATAACATTGGCTTCACAAAATGATTTGGGAAGTGTCTCTCCTCTTATGTTTTAAAAAATAGTTTATAAATAATTTATCTTCATCTTATTTAAATATATAGTAGAATTCACCATTGATTCCATCTGTCTGGGCTTTTCTTTGTGAGAAGTCTTTTAATTAATAGTTCAATCTCTTGTTACAGGTCTACTCACATTTTTACATATTACAAACCAGTTCAGTAGTTTGTGTCTTTCCAGGAATTTGTTCACTTCATTTAATCTAGTTTGTTAACATACATGTTATATTATTTTCATCCAGGTCTTCTTATTTCTGTTAGGGGTATTGATGTTCCCTCTTCCACTCCTAAATATAAAGATGAGGCATTTCTCTCTCTCTCTTTTTCCTAATAAGTCTAGCTAAACACTTGACAATTTTTCTAAGAACCAATATTTTTGTTCATAGTGTTTGCTCTTATATTCTATATTTTATTATTTTCTTCTCTGATCTTTATTATTTCCTTCCTATTGCTTGTTTTAGATGTAGTTGCTATCTTTTCTAGTGTCATAAAAGAAGACCTTTTGCAATTGATTTGAGATGTTTCTCTTATTTTGGTGAATGTAAGGTTTTTCATATAAATACTTATCATTCTAATAAGCGTATGTAACAAATATGGATCTCTTCTCTTATATTTAAGTGTAATTCATCTGTTATATGAGTGCAATCTAGATATAACAAAAACCTTTTTGAAAAGTACATTTCTGATATTCATATTTCAGAGTTTTAATGTATCTCTTGTAGATTATCAGTATCTAATCTCTTAAGGCGTCTTCTCCAAATTGGCTACCATGGGTGACAATGTTAAATTTATGTCTTTAACACTCAAAGGGGAATAAAGAGTTCATTTTCTCTTTTTGAAAGAATAGTCTTAGGTCATCATGTTTCTTCTTTCTTATCCTTCAGAGTAACTGTACTGATTACAATGACAGATGCCTTAGTTTTAAACAGTATTTAAATACTGTTCATTCTGTCACGTGGTCTCTGCTCTCAGTTGGCAGTGTGGGAGGCTGCACACCAGCAAATATTGCTGGTTTCTCAGAGAGCAAACAATTACACAATGCCAAAGGCCATGATTGGCTCCCCTTCAAAACCTCACCTTCAAAACCATACTCTGATTGGCCACTTCCCATAAAGGCCACAATTGGCTCCCCTTCAAAAAAAAACCCTCACCTTCAAAACTATACTCTGATTGGCCACTTACCATAGCAAATAGGTGAGCTTAGAATCCCTCAGATTTGCATATCCAGCACCTCATGATTGGTCCACAAAAGCAACCAATCATAACCCACCTTTTACAATCCTTCATTCAACCAATCACTGCCCACCAACATGTATATAACCACGATCCCTGGCCCACAATTGTCAGATGACCCTGAAGAGTTGTGACACTCCGTCGTCTCTGGACGACCCTGAAGAGTTATAACACCGCATTGTCTCTGAATGACCCTGAAGAGCTGTGACACTGTGTCATCTCCGTGCTGCCCACAATAAACGGACGACCCTGAAGAGTTGTAACACTGTGTCGTCTCTGTGTTGTAACACTGCGCCGTTCGTCCCGTCTCTCACTCCTTCCCTCAGGAAACCTGTTCGACTGTCCCCCCGGGTTGGGACAGGCAGAGCCAGGCAACAGAGAGAAGAGAGTGGGCATGTGCCCTGCACAGCCAGGAGGGGAGGTTCTTTGGGTTTTGTCAGGACTTTGCTGCCTCTGTGGCAAGTCTCTCATCAAAGATGAAAGTGAAGAAATATATGCAGGGTCTGTAGAGCTGTAGAACATGAGTAAGAAAATGTATGCATCCAGATATGTTCTCTTGGTGGATTCACTAGATTAGAGCAATCTCAGAAAATTTTTCTTCTTATTCTTTATGGTGCACATAATCTCATGTATTTGAGATTTTGATAAGACAGAGCCCTCTGTTTCTTGTTTGAAGAACAAACTGTGGGGGAGGTGGTTTCTCAGTTGCTGATAAGCCAACTAGAAGTCTGAGCTCTCTAGGAGCAAAGCCAGCACAACCTCAGCTTCAAACCATCCACTCTACCCTCCACTCCTCTTTCCAGTTCACTGCCTCTAGGACCCCGACAACAGTGGCACTGCATCCCAGTGAGAGAGCCAACTCATGGATCCTTCTGCTGTTCTATGTCTATCACCGCTGTGGTATTTTCTTCCTTGTCACTTTGAAATTCAGCTTAATTCTATAGTCAGTCATTTGCTCCCAACTTTAACTTCACTTTCTTGTTTTATTTTCCCTGCATGCTAAAACTTGAAAATCCAAGGTAAAATCTAATTCTCCATCTATTCTTTGCTTGTATGTACTCAGCTGAATGTGACCGGAGAAAAACATACCAGGTAGAGTATTCTTATTTCAGTTTGTGATTGCCAGTCTTAAGAGAATATTAAATTAACAGAAGGGAACTTACCTAACCAGATACATGACATCTATGAAAACACCACCACCAGCATCGCACTTAAAAGACTGAATGTTTTTCTCCTGAGATCAGGAGAAGGGGAATGTCTACTCTTAACACTTTTAGTAAGAAGCTTTGTGGAGTTCTAACCAGGGAAATTGCACAATAAAAATAAATAAAAATGCATCCAGATTGGAAAAGAAGAAGTAAAGTTATTTCTGTTCCTAGATGACATTATTTAATATACAGGAAATAGTAAGGAATACACTAAACCTGGTTATCTCCTGACATTTTCCACCTCCTCTGCCGATGCTGTCTCCTGCTTTGCTCTAGTTGACTCTTCCACCATTGTAGAAGAGAGTTTTACTCCTGCCCTCATCTTTTCCAGACTGGCAGTTTCTCCCCCTTGTCCTCACTTTCATATGATCACCTGCCTCTCCAATTTACTGAGAAAACAGCTAACATGCATTTCTGTCAGCCATATGACCCAGCTTCTTGCCACTGTGCCCATGCCTTGCCTTCCCCTGTTGCTCACGGTGGATCTCCATGCTCCTTGCAAAGGTGAACACCTGCTTGTGCTCTGCTTACCACTGCCTCTCACCCAATAAAGCCGTTCTCTGACCACCCCTTCTGCTGTCTGATCTTTGATTTACCCTTGTCTTAAATCATTTATACCAAGATGCAGATATGCTATTATTTTTCCTTTTATAAAGAAATGGTCCCAATGATTGGGGACCTAGGGCTCAAGTCTTGAACCTCTTCTATTTTTCTAGATGTACTCTTAATCCAAGTCATCTCATCAGTGACTGCAAATCTCTCCTCTGACGATTCTTTACAATCCAACTTCCAGCCCAGACCTTGCCCCACTCAGGGCCTGTAGAGCCAACTGTCCTTGACTCCTGCCCTTGAATATTTGTGGACATTTACATATAAACTCTTTTGTTCTTCTACCCATGAATTCTTCCCTCACTTTTCCCTATTGCAATTAGTGAAAGCCCAAAACTTTAATTACACTTGTCATCTCTCATGCTAAATGTTGGGTTCATTCAAAAACCCTGTCTGATCAATATTCAGAATATATCCAGAAACTGACTATTCCTCTCCAACTGCCATCAACTTTTAGCAACACCTGAATCCAGAGTGATCTTGTTTTTGTGTCCATCAGTGCTGGTCACTGCCAACAGTGCCCCCATGACTCCTAAAGTCACTGAGTTAAGGTCAAAGCCCTGACTATGGCCCCTCCCCAGACTCATCACCTCCCTGAGTTTATCATCCACGACCCCCTTCCTTGTCCACACCCTGCAGCTCCTCCAGCCTCCTTCCTGTTGCTCGGAGTGCCAGCTGTCCTTCCTCTGCCTGAGCTTTTCTGAATATTTCAGAAGCCCCATTCCCTCCACTTTCTTCAGATCTTTACTCCATAGTTACCTTACCATGAAACATTCCCTGGCCATCGTACCTAAAGTTTCAGCTCTCTCCTTCAGTACTTATGCCATGTTTTTTCCTTTTATTTTTACCTCAGTACTATGTAGCATGTTTATTGTCTGCACTCTGGAACAGAAAATCAGCTCCATGAGCCTATGTGTTTATGTCTGTTTTGTTCACTGTCTAGGGCATTCGTGTGAACTTTTCCATGGACAGGAATCACTCATGTATGTGATGCTTTCTCTGATATCAAAGAATTTTCCCACATCTCCAAGTACTTTGCCAAGCTTGATAGATTCAAAATAGTTGATGGTTCTAAGCTGAGCATGCGTGAGTCTTGGTTAAGTTCCCAAGCAACCAAACACCTAACTGTGCACGTATGTAAGAGCTTACATATTCCCCCTTTTCATTGTGCATTGGTTTTCTTCCTTTCTTTTTAATTAATTAATTAAAGAAAGACAGAGAACTAGGCAACCTCTCACAGGGTCTTCATGCCATGACCCATCCCCCTCTCAGCCAACCAAAGTCACAGAATGGACCACATGTCCAGAGAGACTGCAGGACGTGAACCTGGGACCTTCTCATGTGGACAGAGCATCATGGAGCATTGCATTACTGCTGCATCGCCACAGCTGGCCTGGTTACAGAAACATCAATATCACAGGGCTGAAGGATCAGAACACACACAGTACTGCCCTGGATGGCCAGACCACTGTCTCAGCGCATGGTCTCTCTTCACTTCCCTTCACTCTTCCATGTGAACCGTTCCTTCCTTACCAAGTGAGCAATAGAGTAATCTCACGTTACTCGGCAAGACGTCATTATTATCCTGTTTGGGGGAACCACCAAAGCTCTTAGAGTTTATAGCATTGGTCTATGCTCATTTTTGAAATAAAATGAAAGTTTTTGTAAACGATAGGGCTCATCATTTATTATAGCATAAGCTAATTTTATACATAATGAGTAAAAATTTAGAGACTGTCCCAAGATTTACATTAAGGGAATTGCAAAATATAAGAAGTCCTTTTAATTTTGGATTTTAAAATATAATTAACTGCTGATTCTTATCCTTCTTGTTCCCTTTGAATATTCCATGGGAGAGTGCCCAACCGTTGTAGTATAAGACAGTTTTGCTTCATTTAATTAACAGAGCTGGGTCTTTGGGGACTCTCCCCATTACATCTGAGCTCTGTAATGGAGAAGCAGTTTCTAGGGAGGAGGCCAACATATCCCTTCCAAACCACCCACCGGCACTTTTATAGAAATAATTCCATGTTGAAGAGGGAGCCCAAGGGTAATGTTAGAACAGTGTTAATCATAGCTTCTAATTATGAACAATAAGTCACTTCAACAATTTCTAGTGTCTTGCATATAATAAAAGGAATAATTACCAGTCAGCAATAATACTCAGGCTGGTAGTTATATGGCCAGAGTCTGAATTTTGTTCCTCAGTAAAGTAAAATACTTCCTAGAGTGTTCCTCGCCTTGGCTGCTTATTAGAGAACACTGAAGAACAAGCAGGGGCTCCTGTGAGGCCCGGGTGCTACCTGCTGCTGCAGAGGGCTATGAAGGTACATCCTGCAGAGAGTAACCCTTGGCTCCTGCTTGTGAAGTGGGATACCGCCACACAGTCCTCCCACCAAGGAGTGCCCTCGGTCTTACATGTGCTTCAAGCAAATAGTACAAACCTTAGTAGTAGCTATACTGAGACTTAGTCTATTAATGGCTTTTTTTTTCTTTTTTCTAACTCTACTATTTTTCAAATTCTACACAAATTTATATCCCTTTTATAACCAAAAAATGATTACTGTTCATCACCACGAAACCTGAGAGGCACTTAACCTTTCCCACACGGTTCAGTTTTGCAGAATTTCCCTCCTGAGATTCCCAAGGCAGACAGCACCCCAGATGGCTCAGCCTCACCCTTGCCTTGCAGCCTCTGGGCCTGTCCTCCTCAAGTCTGGCCTTCGGCGTGGGCAGAGCAGCCTATGATAAATGCAGTGTCTCACTCGTTATAAATCCTATCACGGCCTCTTTCCAGGACTTTCATTTTGCTTATAGAATAAAAATTATCTGGAGTCTCACACATCAGCTGTACCTCTTCTTCCCTCTTCTCCCTCCAGGGAGCTTTATGATCCAGTAACACAAAACAGCGGTGGTCCCCACACATACCAGGCTGTGCCAGGTACAGGCCCTCTTCCCACACCCCCTCACTTGCCTGCTTAACTCTCTCTTGTCCCATAAGACTCTCAGCACAAGAGCTCTGTCTCCCAGGAAACTCAGTCTGGCTGCGTATAACTGCCCTACACTCCCCTAAACCACTGCCATTATGTTTTATTATAATGATCATTTATATAACTGGCATCCCCACCAAGAACACGGGCTCTGTTAGGACAGAAATGCCTTCTTTTTTTGCTTACTTTCACTGAGGGTTTTGATATGCATATGATTAAGACTCAAGAAATGTTGAATAAATGACTCTTATTGATGAGTTGCCAGAGTGTTATAGATTTCTTTCTCTCTTTAACTGTTTTTTTTTTTTTAAGTCAGTAGAAAGCAGTCTTCAAGTGCATTTAAAATCATATCGTAGAAAAGCAAAGCAGAGTGTTAAGATTGTACTGTCCTCCCTATTATAGCAAATTATGGTAAGATCGCAGTGGAACCAACGCTTTGTGTGTGGTGTACATCATGAGAGCATAGTGTAGGACTAAGCCCTCACACCACAGTGGAACCAACGCTTTGTGTGTGGTGTACATCATGAGAGCATAGTGTAGGACTAAGCCCTCACACCACAGTGGAACATCCCAGGGTGGGACACCCAGGACACTGGACGCCGCAGTGGGACATCCCAGGGTGGGACACCTAGTACACTGGACACCACGATGGGACATCCAAGGGTGTGACACCCAGTACACTGGACGCCACGGTGGGACATCCCAGGGTGCGACACCCAGCACACTGGACGCCGCGGTGGGACATCCCAGGGTGTGACGCCCAGCACACTGGACGCCGCGGTGGGACATCCCAGGGTGCGACGCCCAGGACATTGGATGCTGCGGTGGGACATCCCAGGGTGTGACACCCAGTACACTGGACGCCGCGGTGGGACATTCCAACACAACACTGGTGGTGCTAGTCTACACACTGGTCACAGTAGAAGTGACACTGCAGTAAGAAGATGAGAGGCCTCCTTAGCATACTATTTTGCTCCTACTGTGGTTTGGTGAGGGTCAGAAACCTTCTCTAACTGCAACTGAGTCAGGGGTTTTTCTCGCTCCTTTGTGATCTCGATTTCTCGCCTTTCAGCTATGTACACAGGGAACAATTGCTGGAGATGGGGCTTATGGTCATACTTAAGATTAGCTTCTGTTGCTCTCACTCAGTTTCTTTTGGCCAGAAGCCAATCACATATAACCAGCTGGACTGCGAGGGAGGTTGGGAATATACCCTTCTTATTGGCCCAAGAAGAGGAAACAATCTCGTGAGGCTAAGTGGAAGGTCAGAGTCCACACCTCCCCATGCACACGCACTCCAGGGCGAGGCCACAGGAGTCAAAAACACGATGTCCCAGGACTCTCTCTCACTGCATGAACTGTGCCATGGTCTGATCTGTGCTGGAGTGAGATCCATTCCCAGTCTATTACATTAAAGAGGCTATTATTTCTCCTGGAAAGTCAAACATCTAGGGCATTTAATAAGCAGTCCAGTTTCATTTTTACTCAGACCACAGAGTGCCTATGTAGAATCCTCAACCTACCTTGGGTTGCATTAGACATTTTCATTGCAAATACATCTAATAACGTACCTTTCTAAACTCTACCATATTTAAGCTTATGAGAAATTTGCTATTTCACCTGTGTGGTAGTAAAGAGGGAGATCTGCTTAGATCCAGCCTCAGAAAATACACAAGAGGGACCAGAAGATAGTGTAATAGCTATGTCACTGGACTCCCATGTAGTCAACTGCGGTTCGAGACCTGGACCAGGTGGCTTAAACTCACACAGGTTGCGTGTGCGTGTGTGCCCAAGATCCCAAGAGGAGAATGGAGGAGAAGGGATTGCGGCGTGGCCATCCCCCCTGGGGGGTGATTTCTCGCTTTCTGTCTCTCTGTCTCTCTCTGTCTTTCTGGCGAGTACACGTCCCTATATCAAAACCTCTCAAAAAGAAAAAAAAATGCAGTTGTAAATGGAAACCTGCATCTCCTGCTCATCATCTGTGTGATTGTAGGCAAATCTCATAGCTTCCTTTGGCTTGGTTTCCTCCTTCAAACGTGGACGGCAGTGGGTGGAGGGATAACAGGTGTCCAGTGCTGGAGACAGTTCCGACAACCGGGTCTTAGCTGCTGCTCACTATTTCCTGCGCGGCTGCCTTTCCCTTTTCCCGCCCCATGTTGCCCCTTCCTCAGCAAATGGCACCCCATCTGCCGAGGCCCCTTATCAAACCACCTCACCCTGATGTGTGCGTTACTGAGATCCACCAATTGGCTTCCACATGCCAGCTTGCTCGCTCTCTCCCATCCTGCCTGGATAACTGGGAGCCTAGGTGCTCCCCTCCATCCTAGTCCCTGCCCCCAGTCCATTGGAGTAAACTTTAAAAACTGTAAACTGGGTCACACCATCCCCAGCTTTAAAGTGTTCGTCAGCTTCATGTGGCTCGTGGGGTCCCCCCTCACCTTCCGTGGCCTCTGTGTCTCTCCCGTAATTACTGTCATGTCTCAGCCCTTGCACCATACGATTCAGTGATTGCAGAGTGCCCCCTCCCTCCATCCTAGGCCTGTGATTGATGTGTGCCAAGAAACATACATTGAAGTAAAAATAGAAAACATTTGCTACCAAGTTAATTTTGGCTATTATCTCTTTTTGGAGCTGTGGAGGGGAGAGGGTCTTCAGAAAGTTCCATGGAAATGCACATGATTAAAAAAACTACACATGGATTTGGGGACCAGCAGTTGTCGTAATGGCTATGTCACTGGACTCCCACGTAGTCGACCGCAGTTTGAGTCCCGGACCCGGTGGCTTAAAACTCACGCCGGGCGCGTGTGCGTGCGTGCCCAAGATCCCGAGAGGAGAATGGAAGAGAAGGGATTGTGGCGTGGCCATCCCCCCTGGGGGGTGATTTCTCACTTTCTGTCTCTCTTTCTCTCTCTCTCTGTCTGTATGGCGAGAACACGTGCCCTAAAGCAAAAACCTCTCCAAAAAAAAAAAAAAAACCTACACATGGATTTCAAAATTTTAGTCTACTTTAATTGTACTATAATTCCAAATTTAACCTATACTTTAATTCCATTTTCTATGACCTTTTTGAAGTCCCTTTGTAGATCTCAAAGTTGCCAAAACCTGTTTTCTATTCTTTCCTTTCTTTCTTTCTTTCTACCTCCCTCCCTCCTTCCCTTTCTTTCTTTTCTTTTTTTTCATTTCCTATTTACTTTTAAGTGCCCGAACTTGCCAAGAGAGCAAGAGACAGAACTGTCTCAAACAGGGTGTAATCACACTGCAACCCCTTCTCCATTTCTCCATCCCGTCAGGACTTTGGGTGGTCATACGCACCTAGTGTGTTTTTCAAGTCATCAGGGCCATGATTCAAACCACGGGTAGCCATGTGGATGTGGCTCTTTTAAGCAGTAGGCCATGGGACCAGCCTGTCGCCTTTTCTCACTGTCCGCTTCATGGCTGTCCATGTCTCCTGGATCCTGGCCCTCTGATACCTTTATCTCCTGGACTTATCATGGACACTCTCTTCTTCCATCCTTTTTCCATCCAGTATTGACAGGGCCAGGCTGTTTTATTTTCCTGAACACATTCAAAGTTAGGTAAAAATGCCTCTTCTTCTAGCAAATGCTCTGTGACCCTCACAAACCACGTGTTGTTTTTGCTTTTGTAAAGAGCGTACTGTTTTTGCCTGACTTCCGCCAAGCTGAGGGACCTCTGCTTCGTTTGGGACAGATATTCGTGCACCCCCACTGGCTTCTTGCTTCCACAGTTCAGGTAGCTACTTGCTCCCCTGGTTCAGACGGACCTGCTCTGCAGACAGGAAGTAAGTATCTCCTGTCAGTGGTAGTTCTGTGCTAGGGGTGCTGAAACCAGAAGCAACAACACCAGACTGGCCCTGAGGGCCTTGCAGTGCCAGCTGCTATAGCAGCCCAACCCTCCCACCTGTCTCTCCTGACTCCACAGAACATGTGCTGCGGTGTAGAGATGGCTCCAAATGAGTGTCACTGTGGACCTGTGTGGATTCATGGCACCTGTAGAATGTTAAGGTTGTACTTAGGAAATATAGAAGGGGCCAGCCAGTGGCACAGCAGTAACACAATGGAATCCACATGGGGAAGGCCCTGGGCCTATTTCATAGGACCTCTCTGACCATGCCACATGCACACCTGTGTCCATGTTTTGGGCTGGTTGAGACTTGGGTGGATCCTGGTGTGGGGAACCCTGCTGGAGACTCCCCTCTTCCTGTCTGTCTTTCTTTTATGGAAGAAATTTCTTTTTTTAAAAAAGCAGCATAGAAAAGTGAATCTGTCATGTCCAAATAATAAAGTTACTAGTTAATAATCTGTCATAAAATAATAGGTTTTCAGGCATCTGAAGATGTCTAAGTTCCCTGGGAAAACGGTGCTTTCTATAATTCCCAGTTTAACGTAGTCTAGCTTTCTAATATAGTCTACCTTTGAACTTGAAAACACACATACACACACATGCACACATATACCCCCAGCATATTTTGTCTAACTATCTTATTTTCAAGACTCAGCACATTTCTGGAAGAATCAGAAAGTATGGCAGGTGTGGCAATATTCATAGAAAGGAATCATTCATTTACTTTAAACCTTAAAAAACATATCCTGTCTAGAATTGGCCACAGCCATGGTTATAAAACTTTCTGGAATATTGTGTTATCAGAAATTATTAAAGATGGAGTATTGAAAGATTATATATTTCCCTGGTGATAGAAAGCTTACTCAGAAAACAAAACAAAACAAAAACTAACTTTAAGTTTTGCTATTGTTTTTCCTTTCTTTCAACCCCACTGGATATTAATTAATGCGTTTCACTCTCCTCTGCTCCTTTGCAGTCAGCTTTCAATTGCTGTGTATGTAGTAAACCCTCAGGACTGGAATCGTGTATTTTTGTTTCATGAAATCTCTGCAAGAACTCAAGAAAATCATAGTCATTGGGAATAGACTATATAACACAAGAAAGTCAGTTTCTAGTATTTCTAATTAAGCTCATATTGCTTAAAAATAGTGTCTCGTCTAACCAGTTCAGTTATTAAATGAAGGTTCTGTGAACATCTAAATATTTGAATTAAAAAGGTTATTTCTATCATGCTCAAAATCTTGAAATGCTCCATCACAGCTCAGGTCTTCCTAAGAACTCAAATTGCATAGCCATTGACTTAGTAAGGTTCTGCTGTCAAAGAGCAGATGCGAATGCCCTTTACCTTCCAATTAGGTGCATATTTTGGGAGAATGTGTATAATAATAATTCAGATGAAGCATAAAGGGGGAGGCAGGATAATGAGAGAGAAGACAAGTAACTATGAGAGAGAGTGCCCTGCATTTATCCACTGATCGAAGTGTTTTAGTTAAAGATTGGTAGGTAGATGACAGATAGTTCAGAAGATTAATAGATAGTTATACAGAGAGCTAGGTAGATAAGTAGATGCTCAGATGCAGAAAGCATGACTTGCAGTATCTAATTTTAAATACCAAGCTCTACTAGCCAATAAATAATAATCATTATAAATATTCAGTCCAGAGAACTGATTCTTCCATATTTGGTTACAGTTTAGATTTAATAATTCTTTTTTTTTTCTTTTTTTAGGTTTTTTTTTTGGAGAGGTTTTCACTATAGGGTGCGTGCGCTCGCCAGAGAGACAGAGAGAGACATAGAGACAGAAAGTGAGAAATCACTCCCCAGGGGGGATGGCCATGCCGCAATCCCTTCTCCTCCATTCTCCTCTCGGGATCTTGGGCACGCACGCACACACGCCCGGCGTGAGTTTTAAGCCACCGGGTCCAGGACGTGAACCGTGGTCGACTACATGGGAGTCCAGCGACATAGCCATTACGCATAGAGCATGTGGGCTTGCTGGAGAGGAGAGACAGAGAGACACATAAAGAGGGAAGGTGAGAAATTCATTCCTCCGGCCCTGCCCTGGGGGAATGGCCAGACCACATTCCCTTCCTCCACTCTCCTCCTGGGATTTTGGGCATACACGCAACTGATGTTACTTTTAAGTTCTGCCAGGTTCGAGACTCAAACTGTGGTCGGCCAAGTGGGAGTCCAGCACCTTAACCAGTACTCCACCTGCTGGCCCCAACTTAATAATTCTTAAAAATAGTAGAGGTTTGGGCTGGCTCTGTGACCTGGTGGTTAATGCCACTTAATTCTTACATGGCTGTTTCTGCCACGTGGAGTAAGTTCAAGTCCTGGAACCAGGGGCTTGAGAAACATGCTGGGCACATGTGCATGCCCCAAGGTCCAACAGGATGGAGAGATGGAGAACGATTGTGGCATGACCATTTCTCCTAGGGGGTGCTTTCTCCTTCTCCCTCTGTCTCCAGCAAGTGCATGCACCTTTTGGCAAAATCTTAAAAAAAAAAAAGGGTTTTGATAAGTATTCCCAAATTCTCAATGGGTCTTATCACTGTTTTGTTTTTAAAAAAATAATAATAATAAAGTAAGAGACCAGGAGATAGTATAGTGGTAATGGCACTTGACTCTCACATGGCCGACAGCAGTTTGAGATCTGGACTCAGTGACTTGAAACTCACACCAGGTGTGTGTGTGTGCAGGAAGAATATAGGGGAGAAGGGATTGCAGCATGATCATTCCCCCTGGGGGGTGATTTCTCACTTTCTCACTGTCTCTCTGGCAAGCACATGATCCCTAAGTCAAAAACCTCTTAAAAAATTAAAACTAAACAAAAATAACAGTAAGATATACACTTAACCAAACGCAAGTAGCATCTGCATGTTGAAAATTACAAAATGCTGTTAAAGAAATTAGAGACAGTCTAAATAAATGGACAAAGATCATAACCGTGGAAGATCCAACGAAGTGAATACTTTTAATTCTGTCCAAGCTGGCCTAAAGATTTCATTGAAAAGTTAAATCCCAGAAAAGATTTTTTTTATAGAAAGCTTGTTCAGAAAGGCAAGGCCTTAGAAAAGTGAAAACAATTTAAAAAAAAAACAAAATGAAGAGGGAGGCATTCTTTTACCTGATATTAGCACTCACTGCGGAGTTATGGTAAATAAGACAGTGTGATATTGGTGGAAGGACAGACACAGTTCCGTGGACACAATTCAGAAATAGACCCAAATAAATAAGACCAATCGATTTTTACCAGTCAAGTCTTCGATGAGTACTACTGGACAAGTGGACGTTCCCAGGTTAAAAAATGAATTTAGACCTGTCCTCACACCATATGTGAGAATGAACTTAAAATGAATCACCAACCTAAATGAAAATGTAAGACTAGAAAACTATCAAGCAAGTAGGATAAAACTTAGAAAACACATGGTTGAGGCAAATAGGTCTTAAACTTGAGGTTGAAAGCACAGGTCATAAAAGAGAAAATACAATTTGGATTTCATCAAGATTCTAAAATTGTGCTCTGCAAAAGACCTATGAAGAGAATAAAGAGGCTCAACAGGGGGCATAATGGTTATGTCACTGGACTCCGATGTAGTCAACCACGGTTTGAGTCCCAGACCCAGTGGCTTAAACTCATGTCGGGCGTGTGTGTGCATGTACCCAAAATTCTGAGAGGAGAATGGAGGAGAAGGGATTGTGGTGTAGCCATCCCCCCGGGGGGTGATATCTTACTTTCTGTCTCTCTGTCTCTCTAGTGAGCTCATGCACTCTAAAATCACTCAAAAGAAAAAGAGAATAAAGATATAAATAATAAATAATGAGTAACAAATAAAATAATACTTTCTTATTACCTTATTTCTTTATAAATACATATATTTTAATCATAATAAAATTATTACCAAATATTACGTAAAAACCACAAAGTAGGAGAAGAAATTTCCAATTGCGTGTCTGACTCAGGACAAATACCTAGAATATATAAGAAACACTCAAAACTCAACATTAAAAGTAAATAATCCAAATAGAAAAAAGAGAAGTGAACAGACATCTGACTTATGATCTGCAGATGATGTGCAAGCACATGGAAAGCTGTTCAGTATCATTCTCCCTCACAGCAATGCAAACAAAAGCCACAGGAGATGCCACATCACACCTATTGGAAAAAATGATAATAATTTGTGCTGATCAAGATGCAAAAGCACTAAATTACTGATATTACTACTATAAGATGCAGCAATCGCAAGCTTAGAAATTTATCTTGGAGAAATAAAAATTATGTCTATACAAAACATTGCATGTAAGTGTCCACAGCAGCCTTGTTTGTAACGGTCTCAAACAGGAAGCTGCTCCGGGGTCCTTCTAGGTGGACGGTCAAGCACTGTGGCAACCCATGCCATGGCAGACCGCCGAGCAGCAAGGAGAGTGAGCTCTTGGCATCTGAGAAACAAACAAGTAACCCCAAAGGTTGCATAGTGTGTCATTCTATTCCCGTAACTTAGAAAAGACAACAGGAATGGAAGGGCTAGTGGTTGGGTACAGAGCTGGTGGGGCAGGGAGGGGCAACAGTCCTTGTGGCAATGAGCTAGATCTGCTGCGAATCTTGACTCTGGTGGTGGACACAGGAAACGTCACATCTGCTACAGTGTGCAACTAAACGCACACACGTGCACACACACACATGCACGACTGGAACTAGGACGTCTGAGCAGGATTGTCTCAGTGCCAAGATCATGACTGTGAAGCCATACCACACTTTTCCAAGATGTTACCACTCGGAGAAACTGGATGACGGTCTTGGGATCTCTCTCTTGTTTCTTAAAACTGCACATAGATTTATGAATAAACTAAAAAGTCTAATGAGCAAATTACTGAAAATTTGGTAGCAACTTAATTTAAAAATTACTGAAAATTTGGTAGCAACTTTTTCAAGCTAACTCTTTCATATACTGTCATGGGGTCAGCTATTTCTGAAAGGAAATTATACACAGGAGACGAAATAAAAAATAATAAGCCTAGAGCCAGTGGATGGCACAGCAGTTGCATCGTTGGACTCCCCCGTGATCAACTGCTGTTCCAGTCTTGGACCTAGTGGCTTGAAACTCATGCTGGGCCCATATGCGTGCAAGTCCAATATCCCAGAAGGAAAATGCAGAGGGGACTGCAGTGTGGCCATGCCCTTTTGGGGAGTAATTTCTCACTTTCCCTTTCACTGTCTCTGCCTCTCACTCTGGCATCCACACACACCCTTAGACAAAAAACTTTACAAAAATAAATAAATAACCCTAAGTAAAACAAGTAAACTGTGATTTAAAAATACATCAAAGTTCCTTATCATGGTCAGTTAAATAAAAACTAGTCTCAATTAATTTTCGAAGATACAGTTTCAGAAAGCTTTGATTTAAGAAAAACATTCCTATCATTCTGTTTCTTCATGAAGACGCTAGCTGTGGTTTCGCAGAGTCCCGCTCCGGCTCCCTGCCACAGTGGCGCGGTGTGCTGTGTCTCGTGGCTGTGCGTCCATAGGCGGTACTCCTGTGTACCACTCACATTCCGGCTTGAAACTACAGAACGTGACAACAGTCTACATTACCTGGTGAACAGCCAAGTCATATTTTGGAATTTTCTGCCACAAATTTCATAGTTAGGACTTATAGTTCTCATTGTTTTTAAACATAAGAACATCATGTATGCATATTCCATCTTTGGGAAAAAACATAGACCAGGGTGAACTAGTTAATCTTATTGCTGTGTGCTCTCCCTGTGTCCCAAGAAATGATTTGTCTCTAGTTTTTAGTTTTAACCAACCAAGCCACAAGGAAACAAATCAGGAAGACAAAACACAATAGATAGACGTGATTTTTCGAGGAGAAAGCCCCCAGCCTTCCACCTTCTTCGTGCCGTCTGAGTATCTGGAGGCCTCTTGCACTGCCACAGTTCACTCACCACAGATGAGCGCTTGGTGCTTCTGAAACAGCAAATATGGCACTTCCTCCTTGAATCCTCTTGTGACGTTTGATTATGATGGAGGAGGGTCTGCCTCCATACGCTTTACCCAGGCCTTGGCACTTCTTGGAAGACTGTCTTGGCCTGCCCAGCCACGCAGGCTGACGATGCACCCACGAGCTTCTCCTTGTGTCTGGACTGCTCTTCATCCTTCTCAGCAAGTCTCGCATCAAATGTTGGTTTTTCTAAGAGTTCTTCCATGATCTTTCAAAGGTAGCCCCCTTCTCGGTCATTCTCTCTCTCACTGCTCTATGTGAATGTGTGTGTGTGTGTGTGTGTGTGTGTGTGTGTTTGTGTGTGTACACATTTCCACTCAAATGATTATCTCTCTCTCTTTTTAACCTTTGTGTCATTTGCTTCCCACATCTGTGCCCCTGGTGACTGCAGGTTCCACAGGTTTTGTTTTTTGTTTTGTTTTGTTTTGTTTACAAATACACTGCAGTGCCTAGAAAAGCTCCTACGTAAGTACAGCACACAAGAAGACAAATGTGTCACCTGGTGGATTTCCATATGCATGCTGATGTGGGTAGACAAGTGCAGGTTATAAGCAATTCTCACTGAAACTCTTCCTTATAAGATGCCTTTCTTGCACCCTGAGAGCCAACACTCAAGGAGCTGAGGGCAAATCTGTGGTCCCCATCACAGCTGGGCTCTGCCCATTGGTTGGAACATCACCTGGTGGCCCCTGTTCCACTCCCCAGGCTTCCCAACTCCTCAGCACCCACTATCCTGCACCCACCAGGGGGCACCCTCTTCCCCACGCAAACCCATGCAGAGCCCCCCCATTCTGCGGCCCTCTGCTGACTCCAGGCAGGTGTGGCCTTTTCCAGTTCTGGGCTTCCAACTTTGCTACCAATACCTTGACCTCCTTCCTGCCAGGCTCACTTTGAGTTGCCAGCCATCATCCTCCTGCCTGAGTCCGCCTTCATCTTACAGACGTTTCCAGCTGGTCGTGATGAAAGAGGCCACGCTTCGGCCCTGTCTCCTCTGGCCCCATCTGCTTTCCTATCCCGAGCCTTCTAAAGCTCCTTCTCAGAGGGTCCAAGAGACTGGCCTTTTCACTGTCCCCATTGTCACCTCTATTCTCTCAATCCCTGCGCTACTGAATAAGCTTTAGCCACATCGCTCCTCCATGTCAAATCCAGCGACATCCTCCGTAAATTCTGACCCCATTCATCTCTGAGGTGGTGGAGTCATGGCAGTGCCTTTTTTTTTTTCACATAGATATCCAATTATTCTAGCACTCTTGGTTCAAAGAACATTAATTTCCCACTAAGCGACTGCGACACCTTTATGCTAAATCAACTGGCCATATAAATGAAAGACCATTTCCTGACTTCTTATGCATTTCCTTGATCCTTCTCTCCTTGTGCCAATGCCACGCTCTCTCAATCACTGCGGGTTTTAGCACCTCTTGAAGTCAGCAGTTAAAGTCTCCCAGCATTCTTCTTTCTCAAGAGTATATGGGCGATTCCAAGTATTTTTGCATTTCCATATAAACTTTAGAATCCACTTGTTTTTTGTTTTTTGTTTGTTTTTTTTTTGTTTTGTTTTGTTTTTTTCTTTTTTTGGAGAGGTTTTTCGCTATAGGGTGCGTGCGCTCTCCAGACAAAGAGAGATAGCAAGACAGAAAGCGAGAAATCGCCCCCCAGGGGGGATGGCCACGCCGCAATCCCTTCTCCTCCATTCTCCTCTTGGGATCTTGGGCACGCACGCACACGCGCCCGGCGTGAGTTTAAGCCACCGGGTCCGGGACTCGAACCACGGTTGACTACGTGGGAGTCCAGCGACATAGCCATTACGCCAACTGCTGGTCCCTAGAATCCACTTGTTGATAGCTAAAAAAAATGTCCTGGCCACTGTGATTAAGGTCGCCTAGAAGCTGTAATCCACTTGGGATAATTGACATCTTTCAATCCTGAGATCTCTGACTCATTAACATGGAATATCTATTTATTTGCAACCTTGCTCGGTGTGGGAGCAGTTTCCAATTGTTCTCCCATTGTTCTGGGTTGCCTCACCATCCTTCTCGACTTCTCATTTCCACCATTTGTGTAACCAAGTATTGATATTAAAATCTATTTGAAAGAACTGTTTCCCACCGGGGTTCTGAATGGCTACCCTGGAATCTTCTCTTCCCACCCATTTCTCAAAACCTGCTTGGTGTATGTGGTGAGCTACTTCAATACGTGCCCAGTGTCCCTCTCAGCTCAAGTAAGTGGCAGGTAGTGGCCAATGAATATGCAACTGACTTTGCTCCTCTTCCAGCTTCACTTTAGGATGAAAAAATTAGGAGACAATGGATAAATCACGTAAACATACATGCTACTGAAGACAAACACAAAAACGCATGTGTGACTGCCCTAAGTGGAAAGCAGGGGACAGTCTTGGGAAGTACGAGGATGCTGGACGGGGGCCCCAGCTGCTGTTGTCTAGACTGTTGCAAGGCTGCTGTCCAGCACGCCGGTAAAATCTTATTACTCATGTTCCTGCAGGCAGCCCGTCCAGAAATCCTGTCTTCCCACTACTCAGACTCCAGTGTGATGTTCCACATTCACAGTATTTTTTAAGAAGAAACTTCCATTTTTGTGTTTTCCTTTAGGGAAACTACTTTGACATTGACACTATAGTACTATGAGGATGTGACAAGATGACATTTCACCAGTCATTTTTCCTCTTCGACAGCAAACCAAGGCCTCTGTGCCCGGTGCAAACACAACTCCAGATGGTGCAGGTGCTAATGTGAGTACAGACAGCGGCTGAACAAAGCATGTGCCGTGAGGAGTTTAGGGGTGCGGGGAGCTGTAAAAGCCACGAAAGTGGAATACGTGGACAACTAATCTTTGTTTTCCTTTTTGTGATTATGAAAGTAAAGCATGCTTACTTTGAAAAGTCTGGAATATACATAAAAAGATTCTATTAGTATAAAATAAAATTTACATATAATATCATTACCCAGAAGCAGTTACTGCCAATCTTTTGGTGTTTTTCCAACCAATAAGTTCTGAAACTGTTTTAAAAAATTGGTGCATGGAAACCTTCATATCTTTCTCTTTACCATTTGGCATTATAGCAGCACCACTTCTAGTCTCAAATTTTACAAATGTTACTCAAATGTTTACATTTTATCTTATGCAATGTGCTACTATTGAAACTCAACAGATTATCCACAATATTAACTTCCAATGTTACCTTAAGACAACCTTTATCAAGATATGAGATATCGTCTCTACTATCTTACATATTAAGGCTTCAGGAATTGAAATTACTTGTTCAAAGAAAAAAAATTTTGAGGGTCTTGCTAGCCTATAAGCATGCTACCCTGAATGTGCCCAGTCTCATCGGCTCTCATGAAAATATCTTAACCTCAATGTTACAATCTTTACAATTTCACTGTTTGGGATTTTCTAAAAAAAATAAATAAATAAAAATAAAACAATATTCTTAGAACGTCATGTGGGCTTGCTATCTTTAGTTTTCCTTATTTTCCAGTTGTCCTGTGTGGCCCTAAATTCCCTGCAGTCTAGCCCATGAACTATTATTACACGACGTTGCCAGACTGAGGTTTTAAATGATGTGAAAAAAGTAGTGTGACTCTTATGATCATAGCACTCTTTTTTAAAAGTATAATTTGTAAGATATACATATGTATTCTAAAATACTTTCTAAAAATACTTCAAAAATCTTTTATTTAAAAAGTAGAGCTGTTGAAGATATTTTGATCAACTGGACTAGGGAGAAATGTTCACATATTCAAATGTTCACTTTGTAAGCTAAAGGATGCGATTGAATGTATAAAAAAAATTTAAAAATAAAATAAAATAAAACGTAGAGCATTCCACCCAAGTTGGTTTTATAACAATAAGGTCAAGTTTCCCTATAGTTTTTTTTCTTTTAACTCAAAGATCCTCTTTGTGATAGCAAATAAGCTATAAACCCTATTCTAGAATTATTTACTATGCCAAATTTTGTTCATATAATTCTATAGATCTTACAGAGATCTACCCTAAGGATCTCTATGTATTCCTTCATATCATCACAAATTAAATTGTAATTAAAAATATTTGTCAGATATTTCCAATCATACATGATTTGCTGGATGCACACATCACCTCTCTTCTTGCTCCGCCTCTGCTGCTGTCCACAGGGGAGTCAACTACGGGACTAAAGCTGAAAGTGACAGGCAGCTTTCCCCGAGAAGTGTGGGAAAATGACGAAGAATAGCATCTGATGATCATAGCTTTGTAATGTGTTTTGAGATCAGGGAGAGACCCCATAATCTGATACCAAGTGGATAACATAAAAGATAACACTAAGAGAGGGGAGCCAGACTATGAAAGACAAACACTGTATATCCCCACTCAATATGTACCGAATGTCTGCACTCTATAGCAGAAATCAAAGAGCCAGATATATATTGAAAGGGAAAACAAGTGTGGACAGTAGACACTATAGGGGAGGGGGTGGAAAGAAGGGGTGGGGTGGGAGGGGCTTAGGGAGGAAGTACCAGATAGACATAAGAATGTAGAATTCTCCGATAAAAAAAAAAGATGTATACAGTAATATCCTTGATTTGATGGTCACATAATGCATGCATGTTGTGTGCTATGGAGATGTATGACAATTAAAGTGAATAAGAAATCTGTGAAAATTAAAATAAAATGAAATGGAAAAAATAAAGAGTCTGCTGCCTCACTGACCTCCCAAAATATGTCCGTAAAACACACACACACATTATTTCAACAAGACTAAAAAGTGGAATGCCTTTAAACTGTTTTTGCACAGATGGGCGAGGCTTGGGCATCCATGTGAGATGCTGGTCGCATTCTGGGCTGCTCCACTCTCTCTGTCTGTCTCTGTCTCCCAGACTTTGCACCGTGAGCACTGCTGACCCCTGAGAGGTCACTGCACCTGTTAACACCCTGTGTTACAACTTCAGACATGCTGCTCCTGATCTGCTTCCGCTAGGATGTGGTAAAACTGGATAGCACTAATCTGAAGTGGTTTGTTTAACTGACACAAAATTGTGTCTTTGGAATCCCAGGACCAGTAGTTCCATTTTGCCTCAAAACTCTGCCTCGTGGCCAAAGCCTAGCTAGTCCCTAGATTCCTTCAGTTAGGTAACAGCTGTACCATTAGGACACCAAACGTGTACTGTTGTAATGTTCGAACACAATGACACAATTCAATCTGTTTCATAACCATTCCTCCTAGGCCTCCAAAGGACGAAATCTTCAAATATTACTTGACAGAGAAGTTTTCCCCTGTCATCCTCTTTGTGAGTCTCCTCTCAGATGTTTGGGACCTAAGACTCTGTCCTGGAACATTTCTGACCTAGGTTGATTTGAGATGTGATTCTCCGTCATCCTCCCTGCCTCGCTCACACCTACCCCTCTGCTGCTCCATCCACAGGACCCTGGTGGGCACTACGCTACCTGGGTACTCCGCTCTTGCCTCCTGAGGTGAGGCCTGCTGAGCAGTCTGTCTCCAGCTGGGGAAGCTCCCAGGGTTCCCACAGGGGGCCTCTCACCCACGTGAAGCCGTGTCTGCTAGGTCTAGTGCTCATGGGGCCTGGCCTTCCGGTGGGCTGGGTCTGATGACAGCATGTTGGCCACGTCCTAAGGACCTCCGACCCCTGGCCAGCACAACCCAGTGCAGTGCCCAGACTCTCCAGCGTGCAGGAGTGGCTCATGGCGGACGGCAGCGTGTGTGTGGTGAGGTATTTTGACTTAGGTTCAGGAAGTCCTGGAAACAGCATGTACGTCTGTGCCTTCGAATTCTTCCTGTGCTGGGAACCACCGTGGGGACAAGGCTGTCTGCTGCAGCATGTAGCTGCACATGGCTCTGCAGACCACACACCCTTTTTGGTGCATACCATACAACAGAGGTGTGACCACTAGTGTCGTGGTGACTTTGGGGAGTGTCGCTTCTCGGCACGTCCACCATGGATGCAGGGGGACGCTGCAATGAGGTACTCAGAGCAACACGGTCACCCCGTCTCTAATCTATTAGTGAGAAACCCAGACAGAAGGATGACCAGGTACATCTGGCTGCAGAGAAAACCATTTTCTTATGAAGCCTTGTTTTCAGAAATACCAACTGGACACAGCAATGACTTAAAAACAAAAAGACACTTTAGAAAGGAATGTAACAGGAGATGTGAGTTTGCAAGATTAGTACGTCTCCACGTCAGCTAGTGTTTCTCCACCTCTTTCTAGACAGGGTCTCACTGCTGCAGCCCTCCTGTCCCAGCTTCCCTGCGGGAACCACACCTGTGGCGTGTGCCACCGCACCTGCTCTTACTCAGACAGGGTCTAGCTATACCCCCCAAGGCAGCCTCCAGCTCATGGCTCCCCGTGAGCCGCTGGGATTACCGCTGCATGCCAGCACAGCTGGCCTTTTGGTCGTACCAGGAATCAAATCCAGGCCTCCCATGTGGTCCCAGCCTGCAAAACACAGTGTTTTAGTGGCTGGGCCTTCTTGTTCTACTTTAAACTGTCTTTACCCTACATTTAATAAGACTTGATGAGCATCTTATACTACCTGTTGTTTTAAATTATTTAATTAATTGAAAATCCCAGAAGCAGGGAGTGCTTTAGGGGCTGCGTTGATCTTACTGTGAGCTACTGAGAAGGCAGGGTGAGAGCCCAGGTCTAACCATCACACTTTCCCTGTCCAACCAGCCTCGGGCAGGGTAGGGTGAAGCCAGGTCGCGATACACGGTGGAGGGAAGAGTGAGGGGACAAGGACAGCTCCCAGAAAGCTCAAGGAGTTGCCTCGGAAGCACATCTTTGTATATTTGCAGAAACTTCCCCAAATCCTGCCCCGGTGGAAGCAAACAAATAGGAAGTGGGGGCTGTGTTATTTGCGATGTGTATTGAATATGACCCTTGGGATGAGTTGTGTCAGATCTCACACATTAGGCAGCAGGAGAAGGAGGCAGTGTTTCTGAAGTTGTGGCGTTTGGTGTAGTGGTCCAGCAATCCTTGAGTGTCGGCAGTGCCTGTGGTGGAATGACTGGGAGGCAGAGAGAGACAGAGTGAGAACCTGGGATTGCGGCCAGGACAGGGCTCGCATCGGGTGCCCCCAGCATCACCCTACCTTTGCCAAAACGTTTCAAAAATGTTCCTTGTTTTTTTCAGCTTTATAGAAGTAATGAGTGTGTACATTTCTGTTTTTCAAAAATACCTATTCTTAATTGCTACAGAGCATTTATACTCACCAGAGACAGAGAATGAGAGAGAAGGAAAAAGCAACCCAATGCCCAATGGGGTGTCACCATGCTGCAATCCCTTCTCCATGTCACCATCCTGTCAAGATGAGGGACACTCACTTCCTTTTGGCTGGAACCGCCATCTTCCAAGAGTTAACCAAAATGACGAACACAAAGGAAAAGAGGAGAGGTACCCAAAACATGCTCTCTAGGCCTTTCAGAAAACACGGAGTGGTTCCGCTGGCAACATATATGTTAATCTCCAAGGAAGGTGATATTATAGAAATCAAGGGAATGGGTACTGTTCAAAAAGGAATACCCCAAGAATGTTACCATGGCAAAACTGGAAGAGTCTACAATGTTCCCCAGCATGCTGTTGGCAATGTCGTAAACAAGTTAAGGGCAAGATTCTTGCGTAGAGAATTCATGTGCATATTGAGCATGTTAAGCATCCTAAGAGCAGAGACAGATTCCTAAAACTTGTGAAGAAAAATGACCAGAAAAAGAAGGAAGTCAAAGAGAAAGGTACCTGGGTTCAACTAAAGCGCCAGCCTGCTCCACCCAGAGAAGCAGGAGCCTGAGCTTCTGGAACCTATTCCCTATGAATTCATGGCATGAGGGGTGTTAAAAATAAACTAATCTATGGTCTATAAAAACGTTTGCCTTCATTAAGTAGAATTGTGTTCCCTCCCCAAAGCTAATTTTTATTGGGCTCTAACTCATTTTGTAATATCTTTACTCAAATTCAGTATTGTTTTCCTTGAAAGATGTTAGGTGGTTTATGCAATAAATAAAACTCAGTTGGTTAGGGGGAAAAAAAAAAGACTTGGGGCATGCATGCTCATGTACCTGTGGTTTTTCATGCCACTGAGGCCAGCATTTAACTGCAGTCACCCATGTGGGACCCAAGTTCCCTAACTACTAGGGTACTAGTTTCTAGTTTTCAAATGAGGCTAAGTTTCCATAAAGAACTGGAGGAGCCAAGTCCAGAGCACAGAGCCCAGGACTGAGAGCCAGAGGAGCATGCCGGGCTGCCAGCTGCCCCCAGGGTTCGTGGCCCGGGTGTTGAATGAGAAGCAGATTTAAAGCCTAAGGTGAAACAGCAGCTCAGAAGGCTGAATACTCAGAGAGAGAGATAATCCACTCTGCCCGTCAGTGTAGGCTGCTAGCTCAGGTCTGCCTGGCCTCCGGAAACTTATCTTCAAAGAGAAATTAAAACCACAGACCCGAATCTGCTTGAGTTAAGAGTTCAGATGAACACTACATATGAAATATGGGGAAATCTAGAGAGATAAATAAAAAAAGTTGCTCCTAGGCCAGTGATAGTATTGAGCCATCTTTAAGAACTAAACACAAAACCAAAATCAAATGGAAGGATATTTCATCTGTCAAGGCTTTGTGGGATTGGCATGCGCAAAACAAGCACTACTTGAAAATTTAAAATCCTACGTGGAAAAAATCCTCTATGAAAATCCTATAGGAAATACAGCCAGGAATGCTGGCATCCAGGGAGTATTTAATATATTTAATATTTAAAATTGTTAGATACTAAGTTCAAAATGTTTAAATACACAGGCTTCAAATCATTAAAAAGGTAAATGTAAGTCACATAAATTATGAAAAAAAAAAACACAAGACTTGATTTAAAAGAGAACTGTGCACAGAAGAAAAAAGTCACATGGAGGAAAAATAACATTCAATCGCTAACTCACAAGCAATAACAAAATCTTAGGTGGATACAAGATTTAGCTGTAAGTAGGAAACTAAAGGTTTGAGAGCTCTGGCTTCTACTCAGGCATCCAGAAGGCGGGACAAGTACTACGCTGTTACAACGAGGAAGAAACTAAACAAACCACAAGGGTGTGATTCAATTGTGCCCTTCAGGGAACTAGAGTCACAAAGAAACTGAAGAATCCAAAATTCAGAAAGAGACCCCAGCACTTGTGGACCTGGGTCAGAAGAATCAGGATCCCAGGGAGCAGAAATCTGCCGGAACAGTCAATGAATGGTGAAACCCAAGTGTAGGCTGGTGGAAGCTTAGGTATCCAGGCAGGTGGAGAAAACAGGGCTGGGGCGGCACCTTCCTACAGATTCTGCATCGAAACCCCACCAGATGCTAAGGGAAGGCTCAGTCCTGACAAAGCCGCTGTGGGAGGGGCCGTAAAGTCAACCAGATCCTCTTCCTTGTCTTCCCAACACAACACATTCTTATCTACTGGAGATAAGGGGGGCAACAAAATTGTCTTGTAGCTGAGGAAGAACATAGAGCGTTTACATCTATATACGGTGTTTCTATATCCTTTATAGTGTGTGTGAAGGAGGAGGGTCTGAGGAAGGACATTTAGAAGAAAAATAGAGAGGCAAAGCATTAATGGCACAAAGAAATGGGGTATTATCTGTTGAAGATACGTTGTAGTTTTATCAACTGTACCAGGGAGAAATGTTCACCTGTGGAAGTATCCATTTTGTAAGCCAAATAATAAGGTGATTGAATGTATAAAAGAAAATGGAATTAAAAAAAAAAAAAAGAAAATAGAACAACTAGCCCTGACAAGGGGCAAAAATATATATGCCAGATCCACAACTCAGGCCAGCCCTAGGGCCCAGTTATTAAGGGAAGCAGATCCCACCCACCTGCCTAACTGTGTGGTTTGAGTCCCGGTCCTCGAGGCTTCATAAACACCAGGCACATGTGCACGTATACCCTGAATCCCGACAGGACGGACAGCTGGAGGAGAAGGGATTGTGACATGATCATCCCTGGGAGGCGTAAAGTAAGATCTGTCAATCCAGAGTGTAATACTCAGCAAAAATATCTTTCAAAAATGGAAGATGAACGATGACTTTCTCCGACAGACATAAACAAGGAACTTTTATTGTCAGCCAGCTCAAGAAATGTTAAAGCTCTGAAAGGCAGAAAGAATATATTTCTGGACAGAAACTTGAATCTACAAAACCAAGAAAATATGAGCCAGCCTGGTGGAGGTGGGGGGTCAGTCAGTAGCAAACTGAATAGTAGTGCCAAAGCCACATGGCTGACTGGGTTCAGGTCTCTGGACTGGCCTGAAACATGTGCTGAACACGCACACACGCCCAGATCCTGATGAGCGGGAAGACTGGATGGAGCGCTGTGAGGAAGGCAGAGCCTGCTGAGGATGCTTCCCTTTCTCTCTTTCCTTGTCTTTTCTCTCTCAGGCAGGTTCACATCCTCTGTATCGTGGATAAAATAAACTTTAATAGAAGAAAGCAGTGTGAAAAATGTAATAAATAAAGGTAATATATCACTCGATTTATTTTTTTATTTTTAATTTGCTCTGAGAAATAACTGTGTAAAGCAAGAACTATAACACTGTATGATGTGTTTATTGTATTTATAAAAATAAACTGTATAGTCACAATACCAGGAAAGGATTTAGAATATTTATAGGTTTTCATTCTACACATGAAGAGATATAGTATTAACTGAGTATAGACTCTTGTTATGTAAAGACCTACATTTTAAACCTTAAGGTAACTATCCACAATAAATTTAAAGACAAATAATAACTCAAAATAGAAAAAAAATGAAATCACACACACACACACACACACGTGCTCACGTAACCCAAAATAAAAAAGAAACAAGAAAGAAATGGAACAAATAGAAAGCAGCTAACAGTGGACCAGCAGATGGTGCAATGGTTATGTCACTGTACTCCCACGTATGGACCACAGATTAACTCCTGGTGGCTTAAAACATGCAGGGCGCATGTGCCTGCATGCTCCAAATCTGAGAGGAGAATAGAAGAGACTGGACTGCAGCGTGACCATCCCCTCGGGGGGATTTCTCACTTTCTGTCTCTCTGTCCAATGAGTGCATGCACCCTATAGCAAAAATCTCTCTAAAAAAATTAAAAAGCTAACAATATATGTTTTACTTCAAAAATATCAGTAATTACGTTAAATATACATTGTTCAAATAAACCAAGGAAAAATACTGTTAGATTGTTCAAAAACAAAATCCATTTGTATTCTGTCTATATGAAACTCACTATCTGTATGAAAACATAGGCAATTAAAATGGAAAAAGATGTACCTTGTAAACATTAATCAAAAGAAAGTTGGAGTAGTCATATTTATTTATTATTTACATTTAATCATTGTACATCTTCATAGCATACTGTATGATTTTTCAACTCGTGCATGCATGTCAGTCAAGTCAAGGATATTACCATACACATCATTTTTAACAGATAACTTTACATGCTTGTGTCTGCTAACTGTATTTTATTTTTCCTGAGCCCCTCCCTCCTGCCTCGCACTGTACCCCTCCTCCCACGCCTACTCTGGGATCTGCCTTTGTCTTCTCTGCTATGATACCTCTGAATCTTCCCGTTTATGTATACTGTATAGACATTCAGTATATATTGAGCAGGAATATACATTTGTCTTTCATAATCTGACTTGCTTCACATAGCATTAAATCTCCTTTTCTTTAGAATTATTTTATTTATTTATTTAAATTTTGACCAGAGAAGGACAGAGTGAGAAAGAGAGAAAGAGAGGGAAGGTGAGAAAACAAGCTGTCAGGCCCAGGACTCAAACTGCGGTCAGCCATGTGGGAATCCAGTGCCCTCAACCACCACACCACCTGCCTTCCCCTTAAATCTTTACTATTCACCCACTTGGTATCAAATATTGGGGCTCTCATTATTTTTTATGGATGAGTAGTTTTCATAGCGTACATGTGCCACACTTTTCAACTGAGTCGTCCATTCTTGTGTATTTAGGTTGATGCTGTGCCTCAGCAATTGTGAAGAATACTGCAGTAAACATGGATGTGCAAGGGTCTTTCCAGATGTTTTCCTGTCCTTTGGGTAAACACTCAGGAATGGCATTACAGGGTTGGGGGTAGTTCTGGCTGCAGGTGTTTGAGGAAACTCCACGTTGTTCTCCACAGTGCTTGGGAGTTTCCTTTTTTACAAACTCTTCATCAGCATTTGTTCTTCATTTTTTTAAATCGTAGCTTTTCTGACTAGGGTTGGGTGGTATCTCATTGTAGTTTGGATTTCCATTTCCCTTATGATAAGAGATGTTGAGCAGTTTTTCACATGCTTTTTGATCACTTGTGTGTCTTCCTTGGAGAGGTGTCTATGGCTCAGTTCATTTAACTTTTAATAGGATTGTTTTTCTGTGGGTAAGCTGTTTGAGTCCCCATATATTCAAGTTTCATTCGAAATTGACTTCAGAGCAGAGTGTTAGCAGAGATTTTTTTTAAAAGGACATTACACAATGATTATGTAATCAATTCACTAAAAAGTTATAATAATAATAAAAGTGTATGTGCTTAACAAAAGGACTAAAATAGATGAAACAAAAATGAGAACTAGAGAAGACAAGTCTATAATTAATGTTGGAGTCTTCAAAAACTATCTGTATTTAATAGAGCAAGTAAGGATATAGAAAACCTAAATGAATAAATTGATAAATTGATATTTCATCTGAAAATTACATATGGAACATTTATCAAGATAGACATATTCTAGGATATAAACAAACTTTTTTTCAGGTTTGAATCTGGATTTCTATTTACAGGTTGTATATCCTTGGGCAAATGTTTAATTTCTTCTTTTTATTTTTTATTATCTTTTTACTTAAATTTATTTATTTATATTCATTCACTGTACATCCTTACAGCATCTTACAAAATAAGATTTCCCATCCAGAACACACTGTATATTGGCTCAGTCAAGCACATCAACATACATGTTATCATCAACTAATAATTTTCCATTTCTTGTTTCCTGTATATTTTGCTTTTTTGCCCATCCTTGATTCCCTATCTCTCACCCTCTGCCATCTCCCACTCTCCTCCCACACTGTCTCTGGTATCTATGGCTGCTTTCTATGCATTTCCCCCCCACCTTTTATTGATTCACTAAAGATCTTAATTAATCTAAATATTTTCAATAACAAGTGCAGCTGATATATACATATCCATGAACACAAGTCCAACTTTAGGCATAAATCTCAGTAACTTGAATGAACATCCTATAAAGTAGCACCTAGCTGGTACCGTATCTCTTACTACAGTTATCAAATAGGTATTTTTAATGCATTCTTTTTTTATTTCAAGAAAAAACAGTTTTAGTTTTTATTTTCTGAAATTTCTTTTTAAACTTAATTTACATTTATTTCCTAAGCATCATCACTGCATACAAACTGTGATTTCCCATCCAGAATATACTGCATACTGGCTTAATCATGCATGTTATCATCAAAATTTTTCCATTTCTAGTTTCTAGTATTTTTTTACCCCTATTTCTGACCCTCTGCCCTTTCCCACCCTCTTCTCACACTATCTCTGGTGTTTACAGTTGTCTTCCATTCCTTTGCCCTCACATTGTATTGATCACACAATTTCTTAAATAATCTAACTACAATAGCAAGTTCACTTGGTAATTGCAAGAAAGACAGTTTTAACTTAAGTCAAAGAAATGCTAAGGAACTTTGCTTAAAACCTAAAGCCAAGAAACAGGTTAGGATGCTGTTCAAATGGAAGGTATATGAACCTATTCATATCTCAAGACAGGACACGAATCCTTACAATCAGACAACAAAGCCTACAAGAAAATCAGAAATGTTTTAGTCAAAAGTCATAAAATTTTATTTCACCAATTCAGTCTCATGTATTTTATCTTCTGTTGTGGTTTTATTTTCCCAATTAAATTCTGGGATATAATATTCAACTCCAGACTTGTCCCTATGATTAAGTTGGCCATTTTCTTAGTTTTGAATTCTTATTTCTGTGTGTCTGTATTTAATTTTCCTGATATAGCACTCCCTTGAGAACTTCTTGGAGATCTGGTCTGGTGCTGGCAAATTCTTTCAGGTTTTGTTTATCTGAGAGTGTTCCTGTCTTTTTTTCCCACGTGAAGGATAATCTTGCCAGATACAGTATTCATGGTTGAAATTTCTTTTCCCTTAACACTTCAAATATATTTTCCCATTCTTTCCTTGCTTGCATTGTTTCCGACAAGAGATCTGCTGTTAACCTGATGGGATATCCTTTGTAGGTAACTTGATGTTTTTCTCTTGCCAATCTTAGTATCTTGTCTTTGTCTGTGGTTTTGGTCAATCTGACTATAATGTGTCTTGGAGAAGATCTTCCTGGGTTGATTCTATTTGCGGTCCTTTGTATTTCTTGGGACTGAATCTTTGAGTGCCTCTCTAGGTTTGGAAAGTGTTCTTGTAGGATTTCATGGATTAGATCATCAACGCCCTTATGAGTCTCTTCTCCTTCTTGGATGCCAATTATCCGGATGTTTGGACTTTTGGTGGTATCTAGTACTTCTTTTATATTATTCTCATTTTTTAGGGTAATTTTCTCAGTCTTCGTGGTGGATTTTAAGAGAAAGGAGAAAGAAGCTGATGAGTTCCAAGAGGTGAGGAAATTCTTACAAGATTTAAAAGAAGAAATACACACTTTAAAAAAGAATCAAATGGAACTGTTAGAGATGAAGTCTAAAATATAGGAAGTCAAAATCTCCCTTGAAAGTATTAAAATCAGACTAGATCATACAGAAAATAGAATCTCAGATGTAGAAGGATATAAACAAACTTAAGAGAGTAAAAATCGTATATTTTCTCAAGTCTAGAATTAAAACTAGAAATTAACAACTGAAATATGTCAGGAAAATCTGTAAATACTTGGAAGGTAAACTATATACTTTGAACATGGGTCAAAGAGGAAGTATATGACAAATGAAAAATACATTTAAAAGAATTAAAACTATAAAAACACACATATCAAAATTGGGAGAGGCTGGAGCTAAACAGTGGTTAGGGAGAAATTTAATTTATGCTAGAAGTATGTTTATATTAGAAAATAAGAAAGATTACAAATATGTAATCTAATTTTCTACCTTAAGAAACTAGGGGGACCAGCAAATGTCATAATGGTTATGTTACTGGACTCTCACCTAGTCAACTGCAGTTTGAGTCCTGGACCTGGTGGCTTAAAACTCACTCCAGGTGCATGTGTGTGAGTGTATGCCCAAAGACCATAGAGGAGAATGGAATGGTAGGGATTTCAGCATGACCATCCTCACCTAGGGGGTGCTTTCTAGCTTTCTTTCTGTCTCTGTCTCTCCAGTGAGAGCATGTTTCCTATAGCAAAAATCTCTCTCTCTCAAAAAAAAAAAAAAAAAAAAAAAAGAAAGAAAGAAACTAGGAAGAGAAGGCAAAATTAACACTTCACTCCAGTTAGTGTCCTGCTCTTCGTGGGGTTACAGATTAGCAATACTAGATCAGAAAGACCCAGATTGAAGGAAATGGTCCACAAACAAACCCAACCAGTGCTCTTGGAGGGTGTCACCTTCATGGAAGGCAAGGGAAGACTATGATCCTGCACTGGGTCCTGGAACAGAAAGGGATAAAACTGGTGGAATCTAAAGTCTATAAATCCAGAGTCAGCAAAGCCACCCCTGTGGATAAGCATAGTTATAGTCCATTCATTTCCTTTTTATGTGGCATTCTCATAGTATGTAAAGGTTTTGTAATTCATCAGCTATTCCATAAGAAATTATAGTGTATTTAATGATAATATAAGGCAGGGGAAATTATTCCAATAGGACATAAAGCACTGTTATGGAAAAGATAAATAAAGTTGACTACATTACAATAAAGAACAGGATATTTTGAATACCATGTCACATATAGGCAAAGAAGCAATCTAGAGGCAAAGAGAAAATACTTTTTTATATTAAACTTAAAAAAATAAATAAAGTTTGCCCTAGGTCAGCCAGTAGCATGGTGGTTAAGGTGGTTGGAGCCCACATGGCAGACTGTGCTGTACCAGTCCTGGACCCAGTGGCTTGAAAAACACTCCAGGAATGTGTGCTTGTGTGCCCTGAATCCTGAGGAGAATGGAGGAGAAGAGATTGCAGCATGGCCATCTCCCCTAGAAGGTGCTTTTTCATTTTCCCTCTCTCGTTCTTTCAGTCTCTCTCTCTGGTGAGCACATGTGCCCTTCTACAAAACCAAAACAAAGGTTGTCCAGTCTGTAAAATCACTCCTGCATATACCTCAGACAAAGCAAATAGCCCAGTGCATATACAGACCAAAAATGGATGTGAGCAGCTGAGCTCAGAAGAGGAGACCGGATGACCTAAAACATACGGAACTGCTATTTCTGTTGTGTACTCATCTGACTCCCGAACATCAAATTGACTCATCCCGTCTCTAGATCTAACAGGAAGTCTGTACATTCCCAAGATGAATGTGCATTAGTCCAACCACTTTGGAGAGAAGCTTTTCTACATTCAGTGTATTAGTCAGGGTTCTCCAGAGAGACAGAACCAATAGGCTGTGTACAAGGAGAAAGAATCTTACAGTAAGGAGCTGGCCTGTGCACCTGCAGGGGCTTGCAAGTCCAGCTCTGAAGTGTGAGCCAGCAGGCTGGACACCCAGGACAGACTGCTGCTGCTCAGTCTGGAGGCTGTCTGCTGGGAGTGCTCTCCGATTCTTGTTCCTGCTAGAGGAAGTTGGTCTCTGTCCCTCACTGATTGGATGAGGCCTAGCCACATTAAGGAGAGTAATCTGCTTTCCTAAAGTTTACAGGGTAAATGTTAATTTCATCTCAAAACACCCTCCAAGTTGACATAGCATACCAAAATTGACCATTATATCCAGTGAAGTTGGAATCCACTCTGGAGAAATTCCATTGCACAAGACAAAATATAAACACACATGGATGTGAATATGTGCCAAAATACATGTGTATATGTGGATAAATATAACGAAATACTGTTCTGTAAAACATAACCATCAGCAGTCTATCTTGTACGCATTTCATGTGAGCACATTAATCACTCATACACATCATAGATTCATAGATATAACCGATTGTAAAAAATCTTAGGAACAGGCATGGAAATATGCTCTCTCGGCCTCAAAACAGTAATTACCTGTGAGAAGCAAAGAGGCTTGATTCCATGAGAGTGTAACCTTTCTCTTCTTTTAAGAAAACTCAGGGATCTAATCATCCTTACCCAAATTGTAAGATTTATGAAATCTGAATACTTGGATCTGTATGTAGGTGACTGTTTTGTTTCATATTCGAAATATTTCAAGTCCTAAAAAGAAATATGCAAAGATGACTTGCAGAAGCATGGAGGGAAGATGGAGAAGTTACCATGGATGTGGCACAGCCATTCAGAAAACGGCTTCAGTAACCAGACTAGGCAGGCCTTCGACGCCTTCATCTTGGTATGCTAGGTTAGATTTTGAGAATATGCCACTTCTGAGTGTCAAAATTATTTTTAAATTTTTTCAGTTTTCTTCTTTCCCGTTTTCTACTTCCTGTAAGGGAATACCAGTTTACGCATGCAAAAGAAATTATGGTCCTTGGTAAACAAAATCTTTTAAAGCAAATAGCTCCTTATTAAACTTTCCGACTTTTTATGTAAAGGGTATGACCAGCTCCTACCCCATGGGAAGCCAGCCCTCGGGGTGGCTGCCATTTCTGCAGCTCTGGGCCTGTGTGTATTTAGATGGTCAATGACAGTGAAGGTGGTATTAGAAAGGGGCTCGCCAGCTGTCATTCTGCACAGCAATACGGTGCAGTGTTTGTATGTAGAATAACTACAAGTACTTAAAATTATGACACAATGAGAGCCCAGGACTTCCTTCATCCTTCTCCTCAGATTAGATGTGGGCAAGAAAACCGCTCATCGATATTTCAATATGAATATATTTCTTCAATTTTTTCATTTTCATTCAACTATCTCAAACTGAATTTTGTACCAGACTCTTATAGTCAGGTTATAAATTCCAGCATGATAACTCAAATAGGACTACCAGCTGAGTGTTATTTATATAAAATTCTATGATCATAGGGAACAATAGTACCCAGTCTTTTTTTTGTTTGTTTTTGGGAAAGGTTTTTGCTATAGGGCACATGCGCTTGCCAGAAAGACAGATAGAGAGACAGAAAGTGAGAAATCACCCCCCAGGGGGGATGGCCAGGCTGCAATCCCTCCTCCATTCTGCTCTTGGGATCTTGGGCACATACCTGGTGTGAGTTTAAGCCACCAGGCCTGGGACTCGAACCGCTTTCTACTATATAGGAGTCCAGTGATGTAGCCATTATACCATCTACTGGTCCCCATACCTAATCTTATAGCCCATGTGGCTGTAAGATGGGAGACCCCAGGATGGGTTCACAGAAGTAAAGATCTCTCCAGGCTGTTTTAGTCAAATCCAGCCTGGAGAGAACTTTACTTCTGTGGTTCCTGAACCTCTTTTTGTGTTCATACATCAGTGGTCCAGCCACAGTCACTGCCCATTGACCTGAATAAGAGGGCATTTTCTATCCTTGCGTCTTAGGAGCACCTGCTTTCTGGCTCCAATTGAAGGAATGAGCAAGAGACTCCTTTGAAAGGGTTGGGTGGATTATGGACCATATGGTGTTAGTAGCACTCTTGTCCCAGTAAAACTGAATGTGTTTTATCCTTCACGTCTTCTACAGAACCGTCACATCTAGAGATAAGCTTCACATCGCCAGTTACATTCCAAGGACGCCTTTCTGATTCATTCATCTCTTCACCACTAATCCAATGCTCATCATGCGGCAAGAAGCTACCAGGTGCTTGGATGCTCAGATAAGCAACTGTCCCCTTCATGAGGAGTTCTCAGTTCAGTTAAAGCCACAGACAAGTTAACAGGACGATTTCAGGAGCCTGGAGAAAGGAAAGCCATCAGAGCATGGGGACCCCAGCAGGAATATGGGAGGCAGCCCAAAGGAGCTGCAGCCTGGTCCAGGTCTCTGAGGCTGGGGAAGAAACAAGAAGAAATGGCAAGGAGTGGGGGAGGAACTCCTCCCTGTGCTCTCTGCTTTTCTGGTTAAACCAGGCTGACAACTGAGGCCTTCTTTACGGCCAGGGTCTGCATGCCTGCTTTTGCACGGCATAGTGAGGTATGTTTCCAGGGACACTTCAGGAAGCTCACTGCATAATACATCCATGACCTGGAAGACGGTGCTTGACTTGCTTTCTTTCAGTGACCCTCAGCTCTGGTTCCTCTGGCCTCTTGTGAATGATCTTCTTGGGTGGAAAGACAATCTAAGCTAGTTCATTTTCTACTGGGGCCTCTTGACCCAAGGAAATCCAACTATCCCTGTATTATAAAACAGTAGGAATGCAGCCTACTTCACTGCCAGTTCCTCCTCCTCCGTCATCTCCATCCAACCCTATGCCCACTCTTGCCTAAATAAGCAAAAAGGAGAACTGACTGACCAATGAGATATCAACTTCTCCTTCCTGGATACACCCCCAAACTGTACAAAGTAAACCTATTGATATGTTCTTCACTATCCTTGAAGAAGCCTTCCTGCGGCGAAAGGAGAATAAACCTTAGCCCTCTCCACCAACTCCGTGCATCCTGCATCAGTGGTTCTCACTTGTCTGTTCACATCCATCACTTCTTCAAATGGACCAAGATAAAGCTGTGGATGACAGAGATGGCTCTACATTTTCCTAGTAAGACTTCAAGAGTATCTGGCTCCTTTTTACTGGACCCACACATATTATGACCTTCATTTTGTAATGAAAGAAGATAAATCAACTCAGGCTCAAATTTTTATTATAGAGGTAATATTGAAATCTAAAATATTTTTCTACATGTAGGACATCTAAGGTGAATATCCTATTGACAAGTAAAAAAGCAAACAGATTGGAAATATATACTTCAAACTAATTCATGAAAATCTCTTTTTAAGAATTTTTAAATTTAATTTCATTATTCATTCCTCTTTTTAAAATTTAATTTGACCAGAGAGAAACAGAGAAAGAGAGAGAGAGAAAGTGAGAAAGTAAGCCAACAGATCCAGGACTTGAACCATGGTCAGTCATGTGGGAGTGTCTGGCGCCTTAACCACCACACCACCTGCTGGTGCAAATTTATGAAAATGATGATGCAATTGTTGTGGGAAGGAGTAAAAAGGAAGAGGAGAATAGAAGACCAAACTTGACTTGCCTAATGGTTGAATGGCTTACCATTTTGGGTGATGCCAGGGACACTAGCCGAAGGGCTGAGAATGGGCAGACAGAAGGGTGGGACTCATAGGGCATTTTGAGGAGAAGGGATAAGTGAGGGAGTTCTGAGAAAAAAAGAGAAATACCTTTCTGAGTTAAAAAGAGTGCTTGGCAAAGGCTAGCTATGATAATGATAACGATAGTGATGGTGGTGATGACGATGATGACAGTGCTAACGATGGGCGTAATAGTGATCATGATCATGGTGGTGATGTCGATGGTGATGACAGGTCAGTGACGGTGATGATGGTTAACAAGGATGAAAAGGTGATGGTGAGCGCAATGATGATGAAAATGGTCTTGACGGTGGTGATGACAGAGATTATGATGCTGATGGTGACAATAATGATGGAGATCATGATAATGATGGTAATCATGTTGATTACAACAGCAGCTAATATTTACAGAGCAGGAATTCTGAGCCAGGAAAAGAGCCTTACATTTGCTGGCCTCAATGATCCTCCCAGTCAGTAACTCTGTGATGCAAGCACTGAATTTTTCCCCCACATTATACAGATGATAGAAGTGAGAAAAATTCCATTGTTTGATTTTTAGAAGCTGCTTTATGGAAAGCTCTTGTCTTTTCTAATCTCAGTCTTCAGTGGTAGCTCATGAGTATGTTCTGAGCATGTCTACGAATAGCCTCTGAGCTAGTCAAGACTTTGAAGCCATGATCAAATACAAAGAGAAAAATCATCTCTTTTCCTCCAAACTACTAAAGACAGCTAGCCTGATACCCCATGGCTTCTAGACATACTATGTTTTTGAAGCTGAGAATAACTCAAATGCAGAGTTAAAAGCAAGTTTTTGTTTCAGAAAAGTAGTTGCATTTGTCTTTCCAACTCACACATTTTTTACCTCTCTAACTATCAAAGAAATGATAGTAACAGGGAGTGTTTGTTATATGCTCATCCTGTGAGCATGGGCAACATCAAGTCTCACAGCTGGGCTATGGAGCAGAATTTGAACACTGGGATTTTGGTGCTAGAGTTCATAAGCTTAACTTGATACTTACAGCTGTTTCTCATGAAAGCTGTTTCCCATGAAAACTGATGTTTATGAACCTTCTGAAAAAAAAATCAAAGTGGCTGAAATGTCTAAGAGAATATTAGTGGAACACAATGAGTACCTTAAATAGTCTATTCTCATTCAAGTTTATACGAATTGTAAATCTCTCAGTAGAAATGCTTACACCAAAAATCAACCCCAAGGGGCCAGCAGGCAGCATGGTGGTTAAAGTTCTGGACTCCCACATGGCTGACTACAGTTCAAGTCCTAGTTCTAGCAACTTGAAAGTCACACCAGGTGTGGGCACATGTGTGCCCAAAATCCCGAGAGGAGAATGGAGGAGAAGGAACTGTGGTGTGGCCATCCCCTCTGGAGGGTGATTTCTCACTTTGCCTCTCTCTGTCTCTCTCTAGCAAGCATATGTGCCCTATGGCAAAAACAAACAATAAAACAAATCGAAATGAGTGAAGTTTTTAACTTTAAGTAACTTGATGAACCTGCAATATGATAATAGAATTTCTGCTTATATTTAATATCAGAGCTATGGATTATATAATTTTATCAAGGCTGAAACAAGATTGAAAGTCATCTGCCCCTTAGAAAAAGACACAGAATAATTTTTCAGTTGTTCCTATCAAACAATTGTACTGTTTTCGAAGAAAACAATTGCACTGTTATATGCTCTAAGTTTGTGATAATCTATTCTATAGAAATTGAAAATGAATATGTTGGTGAACTGAAAAATAGGGGTTTTTTCTTTTAACTATTTCATCTCATTTTTGTTTCTACTCTTAAATCACATTTGGAGATTGGAGTCTTGATAAAGCTGCGCTAGCTCTGGAGGAAACTTAAGGGTTGCCAGAGTCACCCACGTGAGAACATCACAAGGTCCTACTCTCCTCCGTCACAGTCCATGCCCAGAGTCTTCGTAAGAATCTGAAATCCCCTCCATATTTTCACTCTGTATCTGCATGGATATATTTTCCATGAATCCTTCAGCCTGAAGAAATCTCCCAGAGATTTGGGTGGTAATCTCTCTCCTCTGGATGGCTAATGCGTGGAGAAGGACTATGAATTCTGTGAGGAAAATCAAAAGTCTTAAACCCAAGGATGAATGTTCCACTCCATTTTATGGCAGAAATGCTTTAAACCTTGTGCCTAATACTGCCTAAATCAGAGGAAGACCCAATAAAAGCCTTTTGAATGGATTAGTTAAATGAGCAATGAACAGGCTAAGGACCCAGGTTCAGCTTATGTGTGACATCTTTCTTGACACTTCCAGTCTCTGTTGATATTATAAATGTCCTTGTTTACTTTATCAAATGCAGTATGTGATATTTTAATGGCTGGTTTATAAACCTCATGGATTAGTCTGCTCAGGCTGCTATAACAAAATACCACAGGTTGAATGGCTCAAACAATATACATCTATTTCTGACGGTTCCAAAGTCCAGGTAGTCCAAAATCAATGTGCTGCAAGATTTAATTTCTGGTGAGAATCCTCTTCTTGTTTTGCTTCTCACCATGTCTTCACAAGGAGGAGAAACAGAGAAAGATCTGTTCTCTTTTCCCCTTCTTATAAAGACACTGATTCCATCATGTGGACTGCAGCCTCACGGCCTTACCTAAACCTAATCGCCTCCCAAAGTTCCACCTCCAAATGACATTTTTAACACATTAATTTAGAGGGACACAAACATTCTGTTCATAACATCATTGCTATGCATCTTGGAGGAATTATCCTATAATTATTTATCTTTACTTTTAATTTTTATTTATGTTTTCATTTTAATTTTTTATCAACAAAAAGCACAGTGACTATCTTATAGCAGGTGCTCAAAAAATAGTTTAACATGGTACCAAGGCTCTTTCTTTATGGTGCTTGTTTTTAGTCTGTTTTTCTGTTACTAATAACAATAGCACAGATGGGATAATTTACTAAGAACAAAGATTTATTCAGCTCTTGTCTGAGGTCCAAGGTCAAGGGGCTGCACGTGGTGAGGGTCTTACTGCTGGTGAGGACTAAGCAGAGTCCTGAGGCAGCATGGAGTATCACATGGCAAGAGAGCACAAAGTTGTGTTTGTGCTGGCTCTGCTCTGATCTCACTTCACCTTATTAACTCTCCAGGGTTCAATCATGCAGGTCCCATCCCAATAACCCCCATGTCACCTCCTAAGGGCTCCACCTCTTAACCCCATGTTCAAGTAACGTTTCCACCCTCATATAATACCATCATCATCTAATTTCAACACATAGATTTTGGAGAGAAATATTCAAATTATAGCTATATTATGTTCACTTGTGTTGTGGCTACAAAAAGTTATATGTAATTCAATGTAATATAAAGAAGAATGTGATGATAATAAAAAATAAAAATAATAAAAAAAGACTCTACATGGTTTCTAGAAATCTTTCGTACCTATGCGTGTCTGTTTAAAACTAAGTGTCCCTGAGGAAAGCAAGGCACTTGGTCAGCATGCCTAGGGAAAATAGACTTTTCTGAGAATTGTATGATTTTACTAGTTGGTTCCTTCTCAGTCTAAAGAAAAACTCTATGATTCTGTTAACTCTATGTCATTTATTGTTTAACAAGTGTGCAAGCTGACAAGAATATAGGTAATAGAGAATTGAAAAAATTTGATTTTCAAGGAGATTTCATGCCAAAGTCTCTGAATGAATATTGTGTTTAATAGAAGTCTTAATTGAAAAAATATAACTAAATGAGGAAGTTATACTTTCAATATAATTGAAGAGCTAATTCTCTCTAATCATTCTGAATAAGTTAGAGCTAAGGAAAGATTGAAAAATTTAGGGGAAAAAAAAAAGAATCCTTTGAGACATCTCCCAAAGTCCCACCTCTCACCTGTTTAAAAGACTCTTCTGTGTAGAAACTCCTTAATCTGATGTCATCCCACCTATCCATTTGGGGGATTATGGCCTGTGTTTTAGGGTCTTGCTTAAGAAGTCTTTGCCTATCGCAATGTCTCCCAGAGTTTCCCCAGTCTTTTCCACCAGTAGTTTTATAGATTGTGGTCTTCGGTTTAGATCTTTGATCCACTTTGAGTTGTTTTATGTTAATGGAGACAGATAAGGGTTCAGATTCATCTTCCTGAAGGTGGATACCCAGTTTTTCCAACACCATTTGCTAAAGATGTTTCCCTTTTCCCAGTGGATTGAATGGTACCCTTTGTCAAAGATGAGTTGATTGTTTTGGGGTTTATTTCTGGAGTCTCTACTCTGTTCCATTGGTCTTCATGTCTATTTTTGTGCCTATACCATGCTGTTTTTATTATCACAGCTTTGTAATATATTTTGGGGTCAGGGAGTGAGATGCCACCTACTCCAGCCTTCTTGCACAAGATGGCTTTAGCAAAACGGGGTCTTTCATGGTTCCAGACAAATTCTATGATTGTCTTTTCTAGATCTGTGAAGAATGTCTCTTGTAATTTTATCGGGATTGCATTGAACATGTAGATTAATTTGGGTAGGATTGCCATTTTTATTATATTGGTTCTGCCAATCCAGGAACATGGGATGTTCTTCCACTTTTTAGTGTACTTTTCAATTTCCTTATATACTCCGTGGAATACTATTCAGCCAAAGAAAACAACAAGGCCATGGAATTTGGTAGAAAGTGGATGAACATGGAAGATTTGTTGCTGAGTGAAGCAAGTCAGGCTATGAAAGAGAGACATTACATGTCTCCACTTAACATATACTGACTGTCTGCACTCTATGGTAGAGACCGAAAGACTGGAGAACATACAACATTAAAATTTGTAATGGACACTAGAGACAAAGTGGATAGAGAGTGTGAGAGGGGAAGAGTGTAGGAAATTTTGGGGGAAAAAGGAGAAGTAAGACACTTGTGGGATACAGATAAGGTCTATTATCTGTTGACAAAGATGTGCATGGTGGTCTCAAGTGGACTGGACTGAGCTATCATGCTGGGTAAAGTCTCTTCACAATCTAAATGATGTATAGTGACTTAATGTATGAAAAATAATTTTAAAAATATATAAATAGTAACAAAAAAAGACTCTGCAAAACTCTAATCTACAGATCTAATGCTGGCATGGAGGGGGAAGCTCTGTCCTGGAGGTTGAATGTTAATGCAGTTTCTACCACTATCAATCTGCGGAACCTCCCAAGAACCATCACTTAACTCTCAGAGTGCCGGTTTTCTGAACTGTAGACCAAGAGGATCGAGATCCATATCTCTAAAATCCTTTTATTCTTAAGATTTTATAACTCTGATATTACATGACTTTTATTAAGATTTTTAGATATTTCATAAAGATAAGAATAAACTCTGAATCTTGTGTAGTTATTGACATATTTGTTCAACTTCTGAATATTAAAAAAAATCTTATTCATTAAAAATTTTACCAGCGAGCATGTGTGCTTGCCAGAGAGAGACATAGAAAGAGTGAAAGAAAGAAAAAGAGAATGAGAAGGTGAGAAAGAACCTCAAGTGGGGGATGGAAATACTGCAACCCCTTCTCCATTTTTCCCTCCTTTCAGGATTTTGGGCATGCATCTACACACACCCAGAGTGTTTTTTTAAGCCCTCGGGTTCAGGACACGAACTGCACAGGCAGTCATGTGGGATCCAGCCGCCTGAGTCAGCATGCCACCAGCTGGCCCCAGTCTTACTTTTACACAAAGCCAGTTAGAGTAAAACAATGAAGAATGAACTTGTGATTCTTACGGCTTGCTTCCACAGTTTGAAAGCAAGATATCTTTTGAAACAGACAGTAGGATAGCGCAGAGCACAGGATTTAATTGTCTCCAACCCTCCTGCAGATCTGTAACCTGATAATGACATTCATACTGGGCAAAAACCTGTCCAGCAAGCCAGATGGACTGCACAGAGGTGTGAAAGAACACTTTGTACCTTAAAAACATAACAGTAGGTCATTACGCTTTAATAATGATGAAAATGTCAATTTTATATTTCTTGAGTTAAGGAGAAAAAATTAATAGGTATTTTACTAGGTATTTTGAAGATATAATGCTTTGGGAATGTTTTGGAATTTTAAGAAGAAATGAACCCATATTCCCCCCAAAAAAGTACAGCAATTTAGGATGGTTTAGTGGATTAAATGAAGCTGGTGTCCCACAAAAATTCAGGAGAGCCTGGGGTCTCAGAATGTGACCTTATCTGGAAGTTAGATCTTGGTAGAAATAATTGGTGACATTAAGATACCACCTGAAGTGGCCAGCAGATGGCGTAGCGGTTATGTCGCTGGACTCACACATGGTCAATGGTGGTTCAAGTCCCAGACCTCATGGCTTAAAAATTATACCAGGTATGTGCATGCCCAACATTCCAGGAAGAAGAATGAAGGAGAAGAGACTGTGGCATGGTCATCCCCCCTGCGGGAGATTTCTTACTTTCCCTCTCACTATCCCTGTCTCTCTCTGTCTCTGGGTACTACATGAGCCCTAAGGCAAAACCCTCTAAAAAGATAAAATCTTAGTATAATATTTAAACTCGGCCCTAAATTCTATAATTTTCATCCTCCTGACACAGAAACGCAGGGGCACACTAACAGTGTAAAGCGGGTTTTTGACCCATGCCCAGGAAGTATTAGAGACATGGACACAGAAAGTAGGTCCAGCAAAGCAGGAGTTTATTGAAGGAGAGGGAAAGAAGAAGAAAGCTTCCTAAGAGGGAGGGGTTCCGGAAAAAGGGTTGTTAAGAAAGAACGTGGGAGGGGTTTTTATGTAGGTCAGGAAGGGCTTTGTGGAAGGTGGGGCTTGTGCATCTATTCCCCACTGGTGGGGAGGGGCACATACTGGGTGGGTCTAGTTACCTTCTTAATTTCAGAGAGGGTACAAAGGCCAGGAGATTCTTTGTCTAGAAGCTTTGGGCCATAGATTATTCAAAAACAATACTTACATGTCTAAGATCAAATATGGTGACTGGGAAATGAAGAATTGTCAAGAATCAGAGGTAGCTCTCCTGGAAGGGGGGGCTGCTCTGTGTACCTGTAAGTGGGGTCCAACTCCTGTCTCACTTCTAAGAAGAGAAAAGCATGCTCAGACAAGACAAGGAAGAAGGCCATGTGACAAGGGAGGCCCATATTCGAAGAATGCAGTCATAAGCCAGGGAAAACTAAGGGCTGTGGGCCACACCAGAAGCTGGGAGGAGGCAGGACGGACTCCTCCCTGGGCCTGCAGAGAGAGCATGGCCCTGCTGACATCTTCATTTTTGACTGTTATCCTCCAGCACTGTGAGAAACTACGCTTCTGCTGTTTAAGGCCCCCAGGTTTGTGGTCATTTGCTATGACAGCCCTAGGAACCAATGCAGTTGTTAAGTGGATAAGGGAATAGGAAGGGAGATTACAAAAGTGTTGGCATGACCATGCGCTTCATCCAATTTAATTCTTATAATTCCCCTAAAAGGTCAGCATTATTATCTCCATTCTATAAAATGGAGTGGGACAACTGGGTGTCAGAGAAGATAAGAGACTTGTTCATGGTCACGGGGCTGGTATGTGGTGAATGAGATTAAAACCAGACCCAAATAAAGCTCAAGCTTTCCCTCCTGTGGTCAGTCACTAAGGGGCTCGGGCGTGGCCAGCGATCTAAAGACACAGTGAGTGGAGGGAGGCAGCTTGCTGTTGATCTTTGGGGCAAAACAGGAGGACAAGTGTGCATTGGAGGCAGGAGGTTTGGACGTACATGCTTGCTTGAGGCAGGGACGGTGAACACGTGCATCCATTACACATGGCAGGTGGCCACGGGGTCTGTGCCTCACCCAGCAGAAGCTGCAGGGGGACAGTTTGGTGGCAGCTTGAGTCCTCTCCTCTCTGTAAGAGTATATGCAGGCATTATCTCTGGGAGAATAATCTATTTCTGTAAAGTGGACACAAATAAAAATGAAACTGGGCGCCAGCAAATGGCGTGGTGGTTAAAGGAGCCGGACTCCCACATGGTTGACCCTGGTTCAAGTCCTAGACTTGGTGGCTTGCTTTCTCACTTTCTCTCTCTCTCTGGTGAGCATGTGTGCCCTATAGCAAAATAAAATAATAATAATAAATAAATCTTTTTTAAAAATTGGACCTATATGACACTCGTAAACCAGGCAGAATTCTGTGTGCTCTAAAATTGGCCTACTGTAGTCAGCATGGGGCCTGTGGCCTGGCACTGCCAGAGTCATAGAGATGAATAACATTTTCTGTCTTATTTCTGAGGTGTAACACAAAGGAGAAATCACACATAGCTACAGACAACTCACCCATCAACACCGTGGCTATGGTGTACAGACGGCTAGCATGTCAGTGACCTGACTTCAAATGGACCAGTTCTGTGACCTGGTTGTGTGTTTTCTGGGTTTGTTGGAAATCAATTCCTGTGTGTCTAAAATCAGATATAGATGGCCCCCAGGTTGCCCTTTTTAATGTATCAAATAGACACTCACTCAGCAATTTCCCAGTGAAATGAAGCCTTTATCTATGGATTGAACCATTTCCCATTTGGTTAACTAAAAAAAAAAAAAAAAAAAAAAAAACAACAACAACAAAAAAAAAAAACAGATTATAGAACTGAGACTAAACAAGGTCGCATTTTAGAAAGTAAAAATTTGCACTTATGGTTGAAGAGGAAAGAGGTATTTTGTAATTCTTGATTCTATTTAATGTGTAATAGCAAAACTGCTCAAAGTTGTCCTCCGCACCAACCCTCCATGCCTCAGACATCTGGCTGGCCCCAAGGCTGCTTTTGTGTTTCATTTCTTGTGCCTTCTGAGTGCCAAGGATCAGGGCTCTGAGTCTCTAATCCTGGCTTGCAGAGAGCACTGAGCAGTATTAATTAACCCTGCCCACCCGCCAGCCTTATTTAAACATTATCCAAAGCTGTACAAAGATGATGGGAAAGCAAAAGATCTGTGGGCGGACAATTACCTGGTGAGTGAAAGCCAAGTTGTATATTTAAAAATGTGAATTGCACACTATTCTAGACCATGCCCCTGTAAAGCTGAGCAGAGCCTGTAGCATAACTTCTAAAATCAATGAAGACCAAGCTCATGCCTTTGAAGGAAAACTTGCATGTATGTTCAAGAGGAAATTGTTCATAAAACATACTTGAAATTGGCAATTATTCCCAAGCTTTGTCTGCTGGTAGAGCAAGTCTGAAACTTCAGCCACTTCACTCACCACTGTTTGTTAAATGTACCCCTCCACCCCATCCCCAACTCAAGTGGTTGATAATGGCCTTGATTATAGTACATTTGGGCTATAAGTAGAAAAAAGAAGAAGAAAACACTGCTTGGTTCCAGCTTACTGGTCATAGCAAATTTTCAGTGATTTATTTTGTCAAAGAAAAAGCAGCAGCTCCACGCAGTGAGTGAAGATCAAATAACTTGGTGTCTGGCAAAGGACACCCAGTTCCAAAAATCTCATCTGGAACAGGAAACCACAAGACTGTGGAGGTTTGTGAGCCACTGTCAGACAAAGACGTGTTCAGCAGGACAGGGAAAAGCATGCCAGCAGGGACAGGAGCCTATTCACCTGGACATGGGCTCCTTAATAAGTGAAGAATGTCTGCACTGAGACTGCAGTGAGAAATAGAGTTTTGGCTATGTTGTGTTCCTTTCTCCTTTCCCTTCCTGCTGTCATTCAAACATTTACTTATGGAATCCCTGTTTTCCTCTTAAAAAGCATGTTTCCTCTGCCACCTACCCAACCAAACTGGAGATGCAGGGAGGATTTAACTGTGTTTCTTCTGGGACCCTCTCCTCTCAGGCTGAGGACCTATAGGTCTGTGGTGAGATGACATATGGACCCTTGTTGAGTGGGGGATCTGCTGGCCTGGACACGAGGAAACAGGTTGGATCCGAACAGAGCCTGGAAGGCTTGGCTGGGGTTACTGCAGGCATCCGAACACACTTTTATGTTTTAATTTATTTAGGACCAGGGAGGTCTGAGCTAAATTACCAGACGCTTAGTAGCTATGAGGACTGGGTTACTTTATCCACTTGAAGCTTCAGTTTCCTCACCTATAAAAGGAAATGCTCAAGGTTGTTATTAAGATGAGATATTAAAATATATTTGCCTAGTGTAGTACAAATACAAGCATTTCTATTCTGTATTGTATGTTAGGCTTCCATGTAGAATTTCATTTGGAAATAAGTATGAACTAAGGAACAAAAGAAAAGAAAGATTGAAATGTACAGCTTTAATCTATGAAATTGATCTCAATAATGAGAATTTCTGGTTCCACAGTAGATTGCTAGGTAAGAACATTCAGGTATAGGGATTGCCCCACAACAGCTCAGATGGCAGGCCATTTCCATTTCTTTCTTTCTTTTTTAAAATATATTTTATTCTATTTTAATTTCCTTTATACATTCAATCACATATATCATTTAGCTTGTAAAGTGAATGTTCCAACATGAATACATTTCTCAACAGTCCAGTGGGGGATACGATACATGTTATCATCAATAGATAATAACCCATTTCTTTCTTCTATAAATGTCTTGACTCTCTATTTTTCTCCTTTATGTCTTTCCTTAGACTCTCCTCCTTCTCCCACCGTTTTCCCACACTGTATCCAGTATCTATAACCGTTTTCTATGTTTCTATATCTAGTCATTCAGTTTCAGCCATAGAGTACAGACAGTTGGTATATATTAAGAGGAGACATACAAATGTCTCTCCTTCATAGCCTGGCTTGTTTCACTCAGCAGTAAATCTTCCATATTCATCCACTTTCTGTCAAAACCCAAGGTCGTATTGTATTTTTATGATTGAGTAGTATTCCATAGAGTATATGTGCCACACTTTTCCAACCCATTCTTCTGTTTGTGGACATTTGGGTTGGTTTCATATCTTAGCAATTGTGAGTAATTCTGCAATAAACATAGATGTGCAAGCACTTTTCTAACTAAACATTCGTCTGTCCTTTGGGTAGATACCAAGGAGTGGGATTGGTGGATCATATGGTAGTTCTATTTGTAGATCTCTGAGGAATCTCCATATTGTTCTCCACAGTGGCTGGATCAATTTACATTCCCACCAGCAGTGTAGGAGAGTTCCCCTTTCACCACATCCCCACCAGGACTTATCATTTTTTTGTTTTTTAAAATCTTATTCATTCTGACTGGGGTTAGGTGGTATCTCATTGTGGTTTTGATCTGCATCTCCCTTACAATGAGGGATGCTGAGCATTTTTTCATATGCCTTTTGACTGTTCCTATGTCTTCCTTAGATAGTTTTTTTATTCAGCTCATTTTCCCATTTTTTAATTGGGTTGATCATTTTTTGGGTGGTAAGGTACTTGAGTTCTCTGTGTATCTTGGTTATTGGCCCCTTATCTGAAACATAGCTTACAAAAATATTCTCCCATTCAGAGGGCTGTCCATTCACACTAATCACTGTGCCTTTTGCCATGCAGAAACTTCTTAATCTGATGTGATCCCACTTGTCTATTTTTGGGATTATCGACTGTGCTTTGGGGGTCTTGTTTAAGAAGACTGGCTACACCAATATCTCCCAGAGTTTTCCCAGCAGTTTTCCAGCAGTAGTTTTATAGTTTGAGGTCTTAAGTTTAGATCTTTGATCCACTTTGAGTTTTGTCAATAATGAGAAGTAGGGGTTCATATTCATCTTTCTGCAGGTGGAAATCCAGTTTTTCCAGCACTATTTGCTAAAGAGGTTTTCCTTTTCCCACAGGATTGACTGGTATCCTTTCTCAAAAATCAGTTGGCTGTATATCTTGGGGTTTATTTCTGGGGTCATGTCTGTTTTTGTCCCAATACCATGCTTCTTTGATTATCACAGCTTTATAGTATATTTTGGGGTCAGAAAGTGAGATGCCACACACTATACTCTTCTTGAGCAGGACTGCTTTGGCAATATAAGACCTTTTATGATTTCAGACAAAGTCTATGATTGTCTTTTCTAGATCTGTGAAGAATGTCTCTGGTACTTTGATTGGGATTGCGTTAAATATGTAGATTAGTTTGGGTAGAACTGCCATTTTGATCATATTAATTCTTCCAATCCAGGAATATGGGATGTCCTTCCACTTTTTTTGTGTCATTTTCAATTTCTTTTTTAGCTTCTCATAGTTTTCCTTGCAGAAGTCTTTAACTTTGTTGATTAGATTTATTCCTAGGTATCTTATACTTTTTGTGGCAATGGTAAATAGAATTACTATCTTCAGTTCTCTCATTCTGCCTCCTGTTCATATATGGAAATGTTATAGATTTCTGTATGTTGATTTTGTAACCTGCAACTTTACTGTATTCATTTATTACTTCCAGGAGTTTTTTTGTGGATAACTTTGGGTCTTCTATGTATACAATAATGTCCTCTGAAAATAGAAGTAATTTCACCTCTTCTTTTCCTATTTGAATGTCTTTTATTTTATTCTCTTCTCTGATTGCATTGGCAAGGACTTCTAGTACTATACTGAAAAGGAGTGGAGAAAATGGGCATCCTTGTCTTGTACCAGTTTTTAGCAGAAAAGCTTTTAGCTTTTTCCCATTCAAGATGATGTTAGCTATGTTTTTTTAAATTATTTTTTATTTTATTTCCTGTATTACAGTCTTCATCTCTGACTGTTCCATTTGATTCTTACGGTGTCAATTTCTTCTTTCAACTCGTGGAATGACTTCCTCATCTCCTGGAGTTTGTCTCTTTTCTTTTCCAACTCATAGAGTTTTATCACTATAAATGTTCTGAATTCTTTCTTGGACATTTCGATAACTGCTTCTATTTTTCCAAGAGATGGAGGAGATTTATTGTAGTCTCTTGATGGAAATATATTTCCTGCTTTTTTTCCAAACATGGGGCTCTTCTGCAACTTCTAGCCATTGGTTTATGTATTCACCTTTGGATAACTTTTTTGGAGAATGTTTCTGCCACTGGGGACTAGTTTGATTCCCTTCTGCTGTGGATTGCTTCTGTGTCAAAGTCTCTCTTCTGCTGTGGTTAGCAATGTGGTCCCCACGGGAAGAGTTTTCTATTCAGGTTTCTAAAAACGAATTTGTCGTTTTTTGCAGGTGGCTCAGTATAGAGTGAAGATCCCTAAAAGCCTCATGATGGTAAGATGTTTGTCAACTATACTTCTTGACCAGTCTAACCCCTCTGTGGAGGTGGAGGATGAGGAAAAGATGACAGTCCTACCTCAGTTCCCCTGACTGGGCACGAGGCTGCAGACAAAGGCGGGCTCTTCTTAAGAGCTGAGAGCTGCCCTTTCTGGTGGAAGAGGGACTCTAAGGTTGGGAGCTGGGACTGGGACTGGGGCTGGTGCTGGGGTGGATGGACAGTCCTGCCTCACTTTCCCTGACTGAGAAGGGGGCTGCAGACAGAGGTGGTTCTGCTTGCTCCATTTATTTCTGTACGTGAGCCCACAATGTATAAGGAGAAAACTATAAATGCCAAAATTAAGTACATATATCAGCTCCCTGCAGAAGGTTGTAAACATGCCCCTCACCATTTTCCACCCCATCCAAAACTTGACCTACATCAGGATGAGAGGACAGAGGAGCTCAGCCTCCAGTGCTTATGTTCCCATTAAAGTTGTTGATTCCAAAATGCTTTGATTAGGTCTCAGCCAAGGAGCCAGAAATAAATACTTGGAGCCTAGCTCCTAACAACATTGTGAATACGTAGGTGGAATGCTTGCCGAGAACACGTAACCTGACCGCTGACTGCTGGCTCTCAGTCCTGCTTCCTGTTTTACTGAGAAAGCAGGAAAAAAGGAGGGCGACTCCATTTCCATATCCAGATGAGCCAGCCGCCCTGCAGTGAAGCCTTGTGCCCTGTCCCCTCCAGTGTCCCCTTGGGCCAGCCCACTCGTGAGCTGGATCCTGTTCATCTCTGCTTACTTCAGGTCACTGCTTTTGCTATTGCCTGCTTCACACACACACACACAAAAAGAACATCATCATTTAATATTTTCAACTTTAAATGATAACTCCAATCAGCCTGCAAATATGTATCAGGTTGTATTTTTTTTTTTTTTTTAAGAGAGGAAGATTTTTGCTAGAGTGCACTCACTGGAGAGACATAGACAGAAAGCGAGAAACCACCCCACTCTCCTGGGAGGATGGTCATGCCACAGTCCTTTCTCCTCCATTCTCCTCTCAGGATTTTGGACAAGCACACACACGTGCCCAGTGTGAGTTTTAAGCCACCGGGTCCAGGACTTGAACCACAGTCAGCTACATGGAAGTCCAGTGATGCAACCATTACACCATCTGCTGGTCCCACAGGTTGTATATTTTGAAAAATTCTTTATCACATTTCCTCATCTTCTGTAATGTAGATAGCCCTGATTCCCCACTCACCTGTAGAGCAAAACTCCTTGATGGAGCTGCTGAGCCAGCACTTTCCGAATTTGCAAACAAATTACCAAACGCTTCATTAAAATGTGAGTTCGGAATCAGAAGTCTTGAGTACAGCCTGAGATTCTCATGTCTAACAACCGCACAGATGCTGCCAATCTTCTAGACCAGGACACAGGCCTCAGGAGGAGTTTGAAGCAAGGAAACCTCTCCAGCCAGGCTCCTCCTCCTCATGTGGCTGTCAGGGATCTGCAGACTGAGCTCTGGCTGATTTCAACGTCAGCACGTGCTCCTTCACTGAGCCCTTGCAGCACATGCCTCTCTGGGGAGATCCCTTCCCTCGTTCTTGGGGAACATCCCCTCAGCTTGGTTTCCTCTTTACTCACTTATTCTTTCTTTGTGTCTCTTTTAACAGCGTCTCTCAATTTTCCCAAAATCAGCACAGAAGAGGTTCAGGAGTGAGCATCCTCTCTTCTCTGTTCTTTCTTTCTTTCTATGTAATCACATCCAGTATTGTCCCTTCAAACCCCTCTAAAATCTCCCACACGTGTATCTTCATTTTGAATAGCTCTCCTGGATACCCGAATGTAGATGCAAATACTTCCTTGATATTTCCCCTGGATAGCTAAAGAATCTCAAATATATGGGACCAGCAGATGGTATAATGGTTACGTTGCTGGACTCCCACATGACTGACTGCAGTTTGCGTCCCAGATCTGGTGGCTTCAAACACGTGCCAGACACATGTGCGTGTGTGCCCAAAATCCTGAGAGGAGAAGGGATTGTGGCATGGCCATCCACTCTGGGGGATGATTTCTTGCTTTCTATCTCTCTGTCTCTCTGGTGAATATTCATGCCCTATAACAAAAATCTCTCTCTAAAAAAAAAACTCAAATATATGATGTACAAAACAGAACTTGTGAATTATCCACACATTTCTGCCACCTCAGGAAATTATATAATTTACCCAATTTCCCAGACCAGAAATCCAGGATCCTTCTCTGTCTCTTCTCTTTCCCTCACCCTCTACATCCAGTCCATTAGCAAATTCTATCAGCTGAATTCTGCAAATGTATTCCAATTCTGAGATCACCTTCTAGGATGCTGAGCCCTTATTCATGTCTTTATCCCCCCTTTTAAAAATTATTGCACTCCAGTCCAACAGACTCTTGCTAGAGTTTTTGTTATACTCAGCATTATTTTCACAGAGTCTTTCATCTTCAGCTTCATCGGTCTTTTTCTAAGCTTGAACTACATGAAAATGTTAAAAAAAAAAAAATTATTGCACCAATGGACCAGCCCCTGATCCTTTGGTGATTAAGGGCGCCAGGTCCCACGTGGCCAACTCTAGTTTGAATCCTGGCCCTGATGACTTAGAAAGCATGCTGAGCGCTTGGAGATGCATACCCCAAATCTCAACAGGCTGGAGAATAGAGAACGGGGGATCGTGGTGAGACCAAGCTCCATTGGGGGTGCTTTCTCTCTCTTTCTTTCTCTCTCTGGCAAGCTCACACACCCTCTGACAATAAAAAGAAAAGCAAAAGAAATGAGAAATTATTGCACTAACTCCTTAGCAGGGTTTTCTGCTTCTACTCTGTATAAAATTAACTTTAAAGAGACATTGAAATACAGAAGCTGAAATGCCTTAGCCTCCTTAAAGAATTTTCTGAATAATATTAGTAAATATTAGTCAAGTCATTCATGTATATGTTGTATCTGCTTTAGAATCGTTACACATGATATGCCCAAATGGGCTATAAGCAACACCACAGGAAGAAGAAAAAACACTATGTTCCCACTTCTGCCTACTGAGTCTTCATTTCTAAAATGCTAACTTCTATAACAAGGCAATTATTTTTATGTCCAAGTGTTTTCTGAGAAGAGCATCTCAAAACTTATACAGAGGAGCATGTGAAGGAACGGTAACACTCAGAAACCTGACATTCTTGTATTTCTCAGTCCACTTTAACAAAATCAACTATGAAAACACAGGGAAAAGGAAACTTTATCCTGAGACCTTAGACTCAGCAGTCCCTATTCTATTCCTGCCTTTTAAAGTACTTAGGTTAAGCTGTTAAGAATAGGAGTTTGGGCTGGCCCTGTTCCTAGTGGTTAAGGGAGCTGGATCCCTCATAGCCAACTGCGAAGTTCAGATTTCTTGGCCCTGGCAGCTTGAAAAACTGTGTGTGTGTGTGTGTGTGTGTGTGTGTGTGTGTGTGTGCCCAATCCCAACAGGATGGAGAATTGGAGAAGGAACTGCAGTATGGCCATGCCCCAGGGGAGCTGCTTTCTCCTTCTCTCCCTATCTCCCTCTCTCCCTGTCACTCTGTCTTTCTCTGGTGATCACACATGCGCTCTTCCCCCTCCTCCAAAAAAAGAAAAAAAATAGTAGTTATAATCAAGGTTCTTTATTAATTTGAATGCTATATTATTGTAAACTTAATTTACCCATAGCTAAGTTTCACACATATAACCCTTTTATTTCACTTTTAAGATAAATTCACAACAGCATGGCACAGCCTCGAGGGCAGGGATTAACAACCTATGGCCCACAGGTCGAGTCAGACCCACCGCTGGTTTGGGTTCAGCCCACAAGCTAGGAATGGCTCCATTTTATTTTATTTATCTTTAATTTGCTCTAGGGCATGTGTACTCACCAGGGACAGGGTATGGGGGTAGGGGGCAGTGAGGAAGGACTGGGGGGACGTGGCCATGCTGCAGTCTGTTCTCCTCCATTCCCCTCTCAGAACTTTGGGGGCATATATACATACACATCTCATGTTTTCAAGCCGCAGGGTCTGGGACTCAGGTTGCATAGTGGGCCATGTGGGACTTAGCTGCCTTAACCACCATGCCACTGGCTGGCCCCTAGAATGGTTCTATTTAGGTATTATGTTAGTGCCTGTATACATCCTCAGGTGTCCTTCTTGGCCCATGAAGTCTGAGATAGGATCTACTGAGAAGCACATGCAAAATTAAGGGACTTTTACTGCGTGTGGCACCGCGGGGTGAGCACTTGGGCATACCAGTTGAAGTAAAGGTGGGGCAGTTCTATTTTGAAATGCCATCCATGTCTGGTCACCTACAGCAGAGGAAATTAGGAAAGAGTGCTTGCATTTCCCATTTGCAATCTCCTTTGAGACCCTCAGAGAGCATGGATAGTGCTGAGGCCAAGAAGGGTGGCTTCTGGGATGGAGTCATCGGTCTCGGTCAAACACCAGTCTCAGAAACACAAGCAGGACAGAGGAGAGTGGCTTTAACCAGTCTGAAGATGTGTCTAGGTCTAAGCTGCTCTGCCTTGTGCTCTGCTCTCGAGAGTCTTTGACTAATACGTTTTCACTCTGGAGTTGGCTGATACCACAGCCTTGTCACTCCAGCTTCTTTGACTACCAAAGACCCCAGTGATCATCTGCACTCCACTACCTCCTACCTGCCACTCCCCGCATCCCTTCACACCCCACCCCTCCTAAGCTCCACTGCTGCCACTGCCTGTTCTTGACCTATCCATTGCTGCCTAAAATTTCCTCCTTTTTATTCTGAACCGAAGTTGCACCCTTAGTGCTAAGGTGCTTGGCAGTTCAGGTGAGGTTGCTAAGTGTCATGTGATGACAAGAACTTCGAAAACAAACATCTTTGGTTAACTAGTGATGATTCAAGTGGCAGTTGACATGCCCCAGTGGCATACTTAGCTGTCATGGTGACGGACAATTGCTAAAATTCAGAGAGAATTGTAAAACATTGTAAGAAGAGAAGGGTTACTCTATTTCCCTGTCAGTTATGTGCTTTTTTCTCTAAATACGCCATTTCAAAGTAGGTATTTTATTTTCATAGTCTTACAGGTCAAGTATAACAGCAACAAAATTTCCCAAGGAGTTCTAATGTAGACAGATCAACCAAACAAGGAGTTCTCAAATGGAGAGCAGAAACATCATCAATCTCTCAAACCTCTTCAGCCTAAGTAATTAATGATGCATCACTGGATAAGAACCCATCTGTGTGAAACTCAGAACTCTTGAAAAGAAAGAACTTTCTTTGAAGAATATAAATGATGGTTCTGTATTTCTTAAAAATGCCAAAATTCCAAGAAAAAAAAATACACTTCTAAAATTTATTTTTATTTAAATGAAAAGCCAGTCACATTGCAACAGTGGCCTTCTGAAACTCGATGCCAAGAAAAAATTGCTGCTTCGTATTGGTGCCCACAGACACATGGTCTGGAAAAGAAGCAGTGAGTGGTACCTATGACCTGACTCTACCTTTAGCAGCAGGATTTTATATTTTCCAGTGTCCTATAGGTGTTGTAATTTTCCTGCCCCTTTCTACTTCCTCCAAGTTATAGTTAGAAAACATTGCATCAGGACTGTTTGCAAAATCCAGCAGAGATATAGCATTATTTACTAGCTTCATAGTAGCACGTCCTCTGACCACTGACTTCTTCAACAACAGTAAAGTTATTATTTGTCCAGCGTGTACCATACTCAAAGCATTCTCCTAAGCATGAAGGCTACAGAAATGAATTAGACAGACCAGGTCTCTGTTCTCATGTGTTTTCAATCATATTAACTACTTATAAATGGTGGTGATATGGGCTGAGTTGTGTCTTCCCCAATTACTCTATTGAAGCCTTAATCTCTAGTACCTCCACCTACTGTTGCATTTGAAAATAGTCTTAAAGGAGGAATTAAATCAAACAAGGTCACTAGGTTGGGCCTTCATCCAACAAGACTGGTGTCCTTGAAAGCAGCGATCAGGACACAGACACACAGGCCAACATGAGGACATGGAAAGACATCACCTATAGGTTGACCATGCTGACACCTTGATCTCAGGCTTCGAGACTTGAAAATTGTGAGAAAATAAATTTCTTTAGTTTACGCCCTCGGGCTAGAGGTTCTTCATGTAGCAGCAGGAGTAAACTCGTACAGAGAAAGAGCAGGGTCACTGACTGCTTCCCCAGGAATGTGGAAGGATGGGGTTGCCCTTATTCTTCAGAACACTGATAAGTTCACATGTGTGCTAGTACAGGATAAAGAACTGGAAACGTAATTATTATGCAACTCCTAATATTAATCATTATATACGTACTTACTGTTAATTCTGAATAAGTAAGAGAAGAGAAAGGAATGTTCACAAGCCATTGGAAAGGAGAGCTTGGAGTTGGGACAGGCAGCCAAGAAAGGAGAAGCCAGCACAGAGGCGCTGGGACCCTCCCTCACAGTCCAGAATTTCCACCAGTCTTCTAAACTCTTGAAATCGATGATGTACTTGGATTTCTTATGAGAACTGGTGAAGAGCCTGGTCTAGATCGGTATAGGACACACAAAGGTCATGTGAAATAATGGAACAGGGAATCTTGGGGCTTTAGAGCAACCAGTTTGAATGGAAGCTGCCTAAGCCTGTGGGTATGGAGGGGGATTGCAGCATGAAGACACTGTTGGGGGGGGGTCTCTCTCTCTCATACACACACATCAAGCAAAAAAATAAACTTTTAAAAAGAATAATAAGCCTAACATGACTTTTAGATTTTAAATTATCAAATGCAAGTTATGTGTGTGTGTGTGTGTGTGTGTATGTGTGACTTTCAGATTTTAAATTATTGAATGCAGGCTAAGTGTGTGTGTGTGTGTGTGTGTTTTGCTACAAACAGAATAAACAACATATCTCCCCTTTGACTATGTTGTGTTACCCCACATCAATGGGGGGGGCAGCTCTAGAAGCTGGACTCTGTGGGTGTGGTACAAGGCAAGAGGAAGAAACTGTAATACTAAGTCTATTTCCAACAAGGAGGTCCCTTTTCAGTCTTGATGGATCCAGAATTACATGAAACACAACCTTTTCTCTTCCTCTTAAAAATAGGAATCCTTGACCAAAAAAAAAAAAAAAAAAAAAAAAAAAAAAAAAAAAAAAAAAAAAAAAAAAAAAAAGGATAAAAATTAGCAGAGGTTATTGAGTAGTTCCTCAAAGGAAATGTACTTTAGAATTCCAACTGTCATTCAGAAAATGCAGATAGGTGTAATAACTAAAATAATTTATAGGACTATCAGGATTTAGCTTTGTAGGGAGGCTTTATTTAGGTACTTCTTGGCACTGCATAAAGAGAAGCCATTTTGAAATTTCTGGAATAATTATGCGACGCTGAATCTCAAGAGAACAACTCCTCTTGTGTTGGTGCCAGGTTTCTAATGCATTTGAGTATTAAAGAGCATCTTGTTTGGCAAAGTTAATTACAAATGATTGTACTGGCTATTAAAATTTGCATGATATTTGCTTGGGAACATCACAGAAATGTGCATACACGGAGACTAGATATATCACAGATGACTCTTGACGGTGTGTAAAATGACTGGCAAATAGAGCGAGTGGGGGCTGCCTTTACTAACCCAGCCCAGACTCAAAGCCCATCAATGTGCTGTCTTGATGGTAGTAAGAATTACAACCACTGGTGTTCTATACAAGACTGTGTGGCCAGCTTAATAATATTTGTCAACCCTAATGGCATGTAGGAGGCAGCCAACATTTTATCCTAAGCCAGCAGGAAACGGCAAATACAATTTTTTGTATACAAGCAGATGTGGATTGGATCTGCTGTCTCAGACATGGAGGATTTTGATTCTTCAAACCTTTGGACTGACCTGTCAGCATCTTATCCTCGTACCTCAGACTTTAAAGTGGGTCAGGAGAGAGACACCCATCTAATAATGAAACACTAATGAAGCTTTGTTTTCCTAAACAAATATTGAGAACAGCTAAATCCCATACACAGAGAAGCATTCAGAGTATGGAGAGGGACTCATGTTTGTGTAAGTCTTCACATCAGCAACAGACCCTAAGCATGGGTCTGCAACACATCTGTCTACTTGTCTGGTTGCCTAGACTCCGAGCTGGGAGGAAGTACCCATCTCTGTGATGTGAGAGTCCCTAAGGGGCTTGCCCTCCTCTCAGCTCAGTCCCTCAATCAGGGGACATGTTCTGTGGGAAAGTGTGTAACTCTCAGGTAGCTCCATCAGTTCCCGACGGCATGACCTTTAGCAAGTCACTCAGGTAGCATCTGTTTCCTTATCTTCTAACGGGGATACAATCAGTACCTGCCCATACGGTTTTCACGAGGACTAAATAAAACCATGCTTGGAAAGCGCAAGGCCTGGAGTTTAGTACACAGAATACTTTTGATAAGTGGTTGCCTTATTTCATTATTTCTTCTTATTATTATCAATGTGCCCATTGTCTCTTCTCTCTTAGTTCGATTCAGCTCAGCAAATGTTTATTGAAAACTGGCTTCTCCCATAGAACAGATTGGCTCTTATTCTTTAGCGCATGTGACACCTGCTTACGTATTTTCTCCTTGGAGTTCTCACAATTAATCCACAGAGTCCTACAAACCTTCGGGGTAGGAAGATATAAAGTTCATTACCACATTTTTTTTTACATTCATTTCAACTTTATCCTCACCAGCACTCTTCTCTGGAGATGTGAAATCCAAAATGCATTGTCAGTACTTAACAATTACAAAGAGCTTGAGATTGGGAGCAATTGAACATTCAAAGAGTTTTCTTATGTAGTAATTACCTATTAAAGTACAATAGCACTAAAGGCATGTTATAATGAGGGAGGAAAGAGAAAAGAATTAAACGCCCAGGTGTAGCTCTGACTTGATAGCAGCTGGGAAGTATTAATTTGTGATTATTTCTATGCATGTATTATTGCCCTAATACATTCAGAGGAAGAAGGGCCACAGTTACCATTCTGACTTGCTCCAGCTCTGTCTGAAATGTGTCTCTACAGAGCCAAGGTACAAGAGTCCCTAGCATATTTTTTTTATATTTTATGTGGATTTCTGAAAAAGTTCATGTAACCTGTTTCATAGTCTGGCTTGCTTCACTTAGCATTAAATCTTTCATATTCTTCTACTTTCTATCAAATGCCAGGATCTCTTTGTGTTTTATGATATATTTCATAGTGTGTATGTGCCATACCATTCACATTGGGAAAATTCACTTTGTATGCTGTAAAGATATACCATGATTGAAGGTAATAATTAATTAAAAGACTAAAAATAAAAAGTAAAAAGTTCATGTAACCACTTAAATTGATCATAGTATGAAGTTTGTGGAAAAGGGCAGCTTCTCATTTTGTTGTTCCTTTCAATTTTTGTTTCATGGGTGGAAAAGCTGTGTGTCAGGGGAAAAACATTAGACAAATACAAATTGAGGGATATTTAACAACATACTCGACCAGTATTGTCAAGGTCATTAAATAAGTCTGAGAAACTGTCATACCCAAGAAAAGTCTATGGAGCCAGGAAGTCTGAACGTTGTAACATGGTGTCCTGGATGGATCCCAGGATAGAAACAGGACATCAGATAAAAGCTAAACAGCTAAGGAGATAGGAATAATGTATGTGATACTGTTAATAACAATTTATGGTTAGTTCTTGAATTGTGACTCATGCATCACATTCAAATAGGGTATTAATAATAAAATATACTAGATATAGTGTTTATGAGAATTTTCTACACTAACTTTATCATTTTTCTTTAAATCTAAGGCTATTCTGAAGTAAAATGTTTATTCTTAAGAGTTACATGGTTAAATGTAAGCCAGCAAATTAGCTAGTGGAATTACAGGAACAACAGGTTCAAGAACATTTTTGACATAAAGCATATACCAATGTTGTAATATCAGGGATCTCTACAGACTGTAACAGCACATTTGGGGACTGGAATAGTAGACAGAAAGTGTGAGGTTGTTTCTTGTTTTGTTTTGTTTTTTTGAGAGGTTTTTATTATAGAACATGTGTGCTTGCCAGGAAGACAGAGAGAGACAGAAAGCGAGAAATCACCCCCCGGGGGGATGGCCACGCAGCAATCCCTTCTTCTCCATTCTCCTCTCGGGATCTTGGGCACGCACGTGCATGCGCCCAGCATGAGTTTAAGTCCCCGGTCTGGGGCTCGAACTGCAGTCGACTACATGAGAGTCCAGCGACATAGCCATTACGCTATCTGCTGGTTCCATGAGGTTGTTTCATAGATAAGCATCTCTCTGAATCTTATGTGCTCAGTTCTCAGTCTGTGGTAATCAGAACTCCTTCAAGGATTATCTGTGAGAATTTATTTTAGCAACGAGGACCTCCATGTGTCCTATACAACACACAGTGGGTACTCAGATTAAATATAAATTTCTTTCTCATCTCCTGAACCTTACTGTTATTTGAGATTAATCTTTCTCTCTCTTTTTTTAATCATAAAGACTTGATCAACCATTATAAGTAGTTTCCATGCCAAGCATTGATTATTCCATATAAGATAAATTATCTAATAGTCAATGCTCATTGATTTCTAACCATCTGTGAAATTGTCTGCACTCAAAGCTAGGAACTCTAGAAGTAAAATAAAAAAAAAAAAATTAAAGATGTAAAAGAACTTGAACTTGGTCAAGGTGCTGCTTTTGTTCCAATAGAATACTACATTTGCAACCCTATGACGTACCAGGCAATTTTCTAGGAAATGAAAGAACAGAAATATCTAAAAACAATAAAAGAAAAAACAAACAAACAAACAAAAACAATTTTGTCTAATAGGGATTTTTTTTTTTTTTGTATTTACTGTACTCTGCAAATGCCTTATATTTGGGTAAGAAAATTCATTAGCTAATTTTCTTTTTACCCAAAGGTGCCTTTCTTTCTTTTTTTCTTTTTAATTTATTTATCCATTTTTTATCCATTCAACCACTATATAACATTACAGCTTATAAAACAAATTTTCTTAGCATGAGTATACTGTATACTGTTCAATTAAAGGCATTCAGGCTTAAATTCTAATAAGAGATTGCTCTAATTTTTAGAGTTATGTTTTTTTGTTGTTGTTGTAGTTAGAGAGAGAGCTATCAAAAGGTACATGCACTCACCAGAGAGAGAGATACAGAGAAATAACCCCCTACTGGGGCCTGGTCACACCACAGTAACTTCTCTAGTTCTCCACCCTATTGGGATTTTAGACATGTGCACACACACGCCTGCCTTATTTTTCAAACCACCAGACCAGGATTCTGGCCATGAATTAATCACCATGTGCCGTCAGGCTTCCTTAACTGCGAGACTATGGGATGGCAGAGATTACTCTATTTTCATCCTTCACATTAAGCCCATTTTTAATCAGAACTGGAATGACATGTCCCATAGCATATCCTTCTGTGACTGAGCTAAGGAGAGGGTGTGGTCTGCCTTGGTTCTACAAACCTGGGACCTGTCGCTGACACACAGCTTCATTGACAGTAGAATGACACCCGTCAAAAAATGTAAAGATGACCTTCGCCCATCTCAGCACAGAAAGCCTTCGAATCTTGTATCTGTTAACATTTTAACCAAAGAAATGCCAGAGTTAAGAATCTCCCTTGTGTCCCTCCTCTACTGAGTGACCAGAGATTGCAGTATTCCTTGGCCTTGTGTGCCAAGAGATTATTTAGGGTGGACAGGTTCCTTTGGTTCCCTACATGATGAGGGGCTATCATTTTTTGCTGCTTCTCGGCTCACAACAGGTAGAGCTGGATGCAATTCTGGAATGCCACAGAAAGTACTGTATAGAAGACCATGTCACAAGCTTGTCGGTGCCTCTCATGCTGTCACTAACTATATGTCCAGAAACTGTCATTCCGCAGCCTAAGTATTGAAACTGTGGTTTCTCACATTGGCTAGATGTTTGGGAGCCAATTACATACACCATTTGAAATATGACTTTGTCATCTATGATAAAAAGTGAAAAAATAATATGATCTTTCTCATAATGCTGTTTTAAAAGTTATAAAGTTAAATATATGTACACACTCTTAACTTTTTTTATTAAATGTTAAAATGTCAAGAGTATATTAAATAGACTGTTACTTTATAATTAATTTGCACTATGATTTGTTATCTTTTAGAAAAGATAGTAATTCAAATTATTTTTTATTTTTAATAGGTGTTTAGATAAGCTTAGTTGACCTTTTCTCAAATCTTGACAATTAGTGAAGAAACGAGATATGCCCTAGGAGAAGAACACAGTGTACTGCACTGCTTCACAAAACAAACAGGAAACCCAATACCAGATAGAATGCTGTGAAGGCAATTAAAATCTGTAGAGGATATCAGTCCAACCTTCAACCAAGCACCTATAACAACCTTTGATTTGCCATGAATCCTTTTATTGTTACCAGCAAGAGAGCTGATGTTGTTTTCACTGGATAAATTTCCTATTACTTCAGAACAAAGTTTATCTTTGAATTAGGTTTCCTAATGTCACCAGGTTGGGCTCATCTTTACTGTGGAGTGTTCTTATAGCTGTGAGAATGAAGCTGCAGATTTTGTCCAAGACATGTGTTATATTTTCATGGGTGCAGTTGGCTTTCACAGCCACATGAAGATTGGAAGGAGAAAGAGGATAAAAAGTTTGGGAAAAGAGCAACAGAAGAGAATTACCAGGAGAAAAATTAAGAAAAAAGGTCTAATAATGCAAAGTTATTCAAAGCCGCAGAGACACTAATTCTGACCTGCTTACATATTGCACAGTGTTGGCCGTTGTTGTCTGCTTTATCTTTCCTTTCAAAAGGGCAACTTTGCTTCCTTATTAAAAATGCCCAAAAGTTCTATTTATCTTAGTACGTTATATTGCTTGTTTTTTTTTTTTCAAGAAAATAAATTTAAATTGGGATAGATAAAATGACTTCAGAAAATATTTTACTGGTTATGGTATTACCAAGTGATTCAATAAACCATGGAAAGAGAGGGATGACTTTTCAGGGGAGAAAGAATTCAAATGATCTGTTCTGAGAAGGTATTGGGCAGCCTGTATGAGTTACTGAATATCCTTTTTCTAAGAACTCTAGAAAACGTGACCTAGGGAGACAAATGAGAACATGAAAGACAGGCAGGGATGTCGGTCGCATGGGGACATCCTGCAGATGTGAGACAGTTGTCTGAGAACTGTGAGTCTGGACTCTCCAAATCCGGGCTGGATCCCCGTAAGGGACGTTGATTTGCAGAGACCCCTTCCGGTGACTGCAGCACTTGAAGCGCTGCCTGGGTTATGTGAGCCTCCTGGGGAGGAGCTACTAGAACAACCCTTCAGTCTTCCCCTAGACTGGATTCCCATGTCTCTAAGATCCAGAACCGCTGGCACTTTGGTGAGTTTGACCTGCAGGAGCCAAGACTCTCCAGTACATCGTCTACGTGATTTCTGCGTTTGGTGGAGACCATTCTGCCTTTCCCTTAGATTAGAATGTTCTGAAATCTGAAGAAATCATTGAGTGGATGTGTTGTTATCAAGGAAGGAAATGCTGCCCAGAGATAAATTAATTTAGAAGAGAACATCCTTGCCGTTGGATATGTCAGAAGCAGGAAGGCAGAGGGGGGTTCATGGGCGATTAGAGGCACTTGAGCAATAACCTAAGCCCTCTAGACTTAGTACTTCTGGAGCTTTCGTGCTAAGTCCAAAGAGAAACACACAATTGTCCTTAGATGCCGAGTCTCCTGTGTGCCTTGATGACTCCTACAGCATGCCCTTCTGCCATTTCTGTTGTCGTCTCCCAGCATGGTTGCCCTGTTGTTGTTGTTGTACTAAGCACTGACAATCAAAGTGCAATCGCAGAGACAATGTTTCCTGTCTCAGGAATTGTGACTGGTAGGCCTCTGCCCACACTCCAAGAGCCAAGCCATGCTCTCTGAATCCGTGATAAGGTTAATTAATAAGAGCAAGAAAATATGCATTCAAAGAGTTGTTACAATGCATTCAAAGTAATTTTATTAAATTAACTCAGATGCTGCTATTAAAAATATGGTAGATTTAAATTGATTTATTTCCACTAAATACTACTATAGTAAAACTAGAATAAGTTTTTGTGCTTTAGTGATTTATGTATCAAGAAAAAGGACCTATTTAAATACGGCGATGTGAGGTGGAGAGTGGAGTGGCATGAAGTAGCAATGGAGTCGTGGCCTTATGTGGTACCTTGTCTTTTTTAGATTTATTAGAGTGACATTTTATTCTTTTATCAAGCTGAAAATTCTCAGAAGCGGGCCAGCTCCATGGCTTAGTGTTTAAACTAGTTGGATCCCACATGGCCAACTGCGTGGTTTGAGTCCCGCACGCGGTGACTTGAGAAGCAAGGGTGACCAAACTCTGCGAGGCGGGAGAGAGTAGAGCAGGGATTGCAGCGTGACCACTCCCCATCTCCCCGTAGGGAGTGTGTTCTCCTTCCGTCTTCTGTCTCCCTGTCTCTCTGGTGAGCACCTAAGTCCTTTAGAAAGAAGAAAAGCAGCCCAGAAGCACACTGAGTGATGAGAATCCTCTAGGTGTCAAAGACCACGCAGGCTCAGTGATGGGGAAGAAGGTAGAAGCCTTGGGAAGTTTGCTTCAGGTGCTTGGGTGCAGGCACAGGCTTGCTTTGCATTTTGCTTGCTGTCTAAATGACCTGTGACCGGTTTAGGCCCAAAGGGTTGATTTTTCCATCACTAGCTTTTTTTTTTTTTTTTTTTTTGAGAGGTTTTTGCTATAGGGCACGTGCACTCATCAGAAAGACAGAGAGAGACAGAGAGACAGTAAGCAAGAAATCACCCCCCAAAGGGGATGGCCACGCCACAATCGCTTCTCCTCCACTCTCCTCAGGAAGCTGGGGATGCAAGCACACACGCCTGGTGTGAGTTTAAGCCACTGAGTCTGGGACTCAAACTGTGCTCAACTACATGGGAATCCAGCGACATAGCCATTACGCCAGCTGCTGGTCCCTCCATCTCTTGCTTTTATGAAGCACCTATTGAAAAAGAATTGCTGCAGGTACCTGTCACAGAAACAGTCATGTGACTCGCAGAGCATGGTATTTTTTTCCCCATGTAGCATATGAAGCAGACTTGTAGCTTACTTCTGTCTTGAGCATAACCTTTTATTCATGTCATAACAAGATTTAAATTAGCATTACATGTAAATGACAAATAAATGTGTTGCTATTGATTCCAAGATCCTAAGGCTGATTCTTTTCATTGTCTCTCTCATTCATTCTTTTCATTGTCTCTCTCACTTCTCCTCCCTCATAGCAATTACTGTAAACCTGCAGGGGAGCGTCAGATGACAGAAGCAGATAACCAAGTATTTTGCTTATTGAGGTGGAAATCAACCTTACTGGCAGATGTTCTTCTCCTCTTTCAGACACAGATATTGACGGAGGTCATTTGTTGTGGCATGTGATCACACTGTACTCTGTTTCCTATTGATCTGAGTCTTTGTCTATGGATGAAAGAAGAAAATAAAAGAAAATGATGGTCATTTCATTTGCTATTTGCTTCAGATCCACATAATCATGGTACAACAATAGGAAACATGATGAATATCATTTTGGATCTGCTAAGAGGATAATTTAATTAATTAAATTACATAATGCCCTAAGAAAGATAAAAATTTAGACTGAATGCCAGGAAATGTTTCCTGATGATAGGAAATGTTTGATTAATGGAAAGTCTCTCAGGAGGATGGTAGACGTTCTACTGCTCAGAACATTTCAAATGAGATCTAAGCAGAAAGATGACCTGGGCTTTCATGGGCATCTGCCTAGCTCTTGGGTTTTCCTTATCCGTATTGTCTAGGGGAGTGAGAATATTCTGTTTGAACTCTCGACGACACTGTGTCACAAGCTGGTTGTTGATAGCAATGTTCTTTTGATATTGATTGTACTTTCTAGAGTCTGAATGAAGGTCGTCCTTGCAACATAATTCAAAAGAAATGATTTTACAGAATCTGGGAAAATAGAAGGATTTATAAAAATACAGTTGAAGGTTCAAGTTTCTTCTCTTATCCATTATATCTGTTCTTTGTGACTTTGAAGTTTACTTGTAAGACCAGAGTTTCTCTTTTCAGTAAGGACTCTTCAAAAATTTAAAAGCTGTCACCTGCTGAATACATCCAAGGTGTCCTAGACCATGCTAGGTGACTCTTTACATGCAAAAGCTCATGGGGTCTCTGCACCCAATTCACATGGCCTACTGGTTTCACTTTCCTCTTTAATCCTTATTTAAGTAATTGAATATATTCTTATATTTAAAGACTTAAACATTGCAGGTATGCCAAGTAAGATGGTGCAGTCCTTCTCTCTTACATGTCTTACCTACACTCCAGATGAGCATGTATCATTTCAGAACCTAGACTTCCAGTAACTTGTGTACACATGGTTTTTGTTTGTTTGTTTGTTTGTTTTTTAGAGATTTTTTCCTATTGGGCATGTGTACTTGCCAGAGAGACAGAGAGATAGAAAGCAAGAAATCACCCTCCATGGGGGATGGCCACACCACAATCCCTTCTCCTCTATTCTTCTCTTGGGATTTTGGACATGTACCTGGCATGAGTTTCAAGCCACCAGGTCCAGGACTCGAAATGCAGATGGCCATGTGGGAATCCCATGCTTTAACCATTACTCCACCTGCTGGCCGCCATACCCATGTTTTGTTTTGTTTTGGCTTTTGCTTTAAATTTATTTTATACATTCAATCACTGTACATCACTTGGCTTATAAAGTGAATTTTCCCAGCATAAATATACCTCACACCAGTCCAGCTGAGGATATTATACACATTGCCATCAACAGACAACAATTTCTGTATCCCATAAATGTTTTGCCTCTCTATTTTTCTCATTAATTTCCTTGATCACACTCTCTATCATCTCCCATGTTTTTAACTTAAATATAATTAGTCTATCTTTATGTTCTTTAACTTCTGTTTTCAATTAAGAGTATATCATGAGGTTTCTTTTCCAGGTTAAAACATAAGAACCTGTCATTATTGGGACCAGCAGATGGCAAAGCAGTTATGTCACTGGACTCTCACGTAGCTGACCGCAGGTTTATTTTTTATTCATAATCTTGTTTATATTACATTTAGTCACATATATCTTTACAGTGTATAACATTTCTTTTTCCAGAAGGAATACCTTGCATATCAGTCAAGACAAAAACATTCCTATCCAGATCATCATCAAATAGCTTTTCATCATTTTTCCCAGATTATTATTATTCTCATTGTTTTTTAAACATTCAATCACTATATATCATTTTGCTTGTAAAAAGAATTTACCCAGAAATACTTCTCAGACCAGTCCAGTTGAGAATACTATACATGTTATCATCAAGAGGAAATAAACCATTTCTGTGTCCCACTAATGTCATGTCTATTTATTCTATTTCTATCCTTCTCTATACTCTTCGCTCTTCCACCCCATTCCACACTGTCTTCAGCATCCCAAACTATTTTCACTGCTTTTATGTCCTCTAATAATTCAATCTCTACCATATAGTGCGGATAGTTGGTATATATTAAGTGGATACATACAATGTCTTTCTTTCATATCCTGGCTTGCTTCACTCAGCAATAGATCTTCCACATCCAACCACTTTCCATCAAATGCCAGGGTCTTGTTGGTTTTTATGGCTTAGTAGTGTTCTATAGAGTGTATGTGCTACACTTTTTCGATCCATTCATCTGTTTGTGGACATTCGGGTTGGTTCCATGTCTTAGCGATCATGAATAATGCTGCAATAAACATTGATGTGCAAGCCCTTTTCTGACTGAGCATTCTCCTGTCCTTTGGATAGATACTCAGAAGTGAGATTGCTGGATCAAATGGTAGTCTTATTTGTAGATATTTGAGAAACCTCCATATTGTGTTCCAGAGTGGCTGAACCAGTTTACATTCCCGCCAACACTTACCATTTTTTATATTTTTAATCTTTGCCATTCTGGCAGGAGTTAGGTAGTATCTCATTGTAGTTTTAATCTATATCTCCATTATGATGAGGGATGTTGAGCACTTCCTCATATGCTTTTTGGCTGTTTGTATGTCTTCCTTAGAGAGATTTTTGTTCAGCTTATTTTCCCATCTTTAATTGGGTTAATCTTTTTTTTTTTCCTTTATCGAGTAAGCCACTTGAATTCCCTGTGTATTCTAGTTATCAGTCCCTTGTCTGAGGCATATTTTACAAAAATACTCTCCCATTCTGAGAGTTGTTGATTCACACTTGCTACTGTGTCCTTTGTTGCACGGAAACTTCTTAGTCTCATATGGTCCCACTTGTCTATTTTAGGGATTATTGCCTGTGCTTTCGGAGTCTTATTGCCTACCTCAATGTCTCCCAGAGTTTTCCCAGTATTTTCCACGAGCAGTTTTGTAGTTTGAGGTCTTAGGTTCAGATCTTTGATCCATTTTGAGTTGATTTTTGTTAATGGTTAAAGATGGGGATACAGTTTCATCTTTCTGCAGGTGGATACCCAGTTTTCCCAGCACTATTTACTAAAGAGGTTTTCCTTCTTCCAATGGATTGACTGGTATCCTTTGTCAAAAATCAGTTTGCTGTAAACTTTGGGGTTTATTTATGAGGTCTCTAGTCTGTTACATTGGATCACCTATCTATTTTTATGCCAATACCATGCTGTTTTGATTATCACAACTTTATAGTATATCTTGGGGTCAGGGAGTGATATGCCACCCACTCCACTCTTTTTGCTCAGGATTGCTTTGGCAATGCCAAGGTCTTTTATGATTCCAGACAAATTCTATGATTGTCTTTTTTAGATATGTGAAGAATATCTCTGGTATTTTTACTTGAATTACATTAAATATATAGATTAATTTGGATAGAATTGCCATTTTGATTATGTTAATTTTTCCAATCCAGGAACATGGGATACACTTCCACTTTTTATGTCCTTTTAAATATTTTTTAAAAGATTTTCCTAGTTTCCTTTGTAAAGGACTTTGACTTCCTTAGTTAGGTTTATTCCTAGGTATTTTATACATTTTGTGGCTAGGGGGAAAAGAGATTCCTTTATTCAGTTCTACTTTGTTCAACTTGTTCATATTATAGGAATTCTATAGACTTTGGGACGTTGACTTTGTATACTGTCACTTTATTGTATTCATTTATTACTTTGAGAAGGTTTTTCATGGAAACCTTTGAGTCTCCTAAGTATGCCATCATGTCATCTGTGAATAAAGATATTTTTAGTTCTTCGTTGCCTATTTGAATGCCTTTTATATTGTTCTCTTTTTTGAGTGCATTAGCTAAGACTTTCAGCACTATATTACAAAGCAGTGGAGAAAGGGAAAAGCCTTGTCTAGTACAAGTTTTTAGTGGAAAAGCTTGTAGCTTTTCCCCATTCAGTATAATGTTAGCTGTAGGTTTTTCATAGATGGCTTTTATTGTGTTGATAAATGACCCTTCTATATGAATCTTACTGAGAGTCTTAATCATAAAATATGTTGTATTTTATAAAATGTTTTCTCTGCATCAATTGAACTGGTCATATGGTTTTTATCTTTCTTTCTGTTACTATGGGGTGTTATATTTATGGTCTTGCATATGTTGAACCACCCTTGCCTTCCTGGAATAAAGCCTACCTGGTCATGTTGAATAATCTTTGTTATATATCGATGGATATGATTTGCAAGTATCTTGTTGAGAATTTTTGCATCTATATTCATCAGTGATATTGGTCTGTAGTTTTCCTTTTTTGTCATGTCCTTATCTGTTTTGGGAATGAGGATTATGGAGACTTCATAAATTAATTTGAAAGGTTTATTTCATTTTGAATCTTTAGAAATAATTTGAGTAGGATAGGGATTAACTCTTCCTTAAAAGTTTTGTAGAATTATGAAGTGAAGCCATCTGGACCTGAACTTTTCTATGTTGGAAGGTTATTTATTACTGATTCAATTTCATGGCTTGTTATGGTCTATTCAGGTTTTCTATGTACTCCTGATTCAATCTTGGTAGATTATATGCATCCAGGAATTTGTTCATCTCCTCCATGTTCTCCTGTTTGTTGGCATATAATCACTCATAATATCCTCTAATGATATTTTATATTTCTGTTATGTCTGTTGTAAAGTTGCTTGTTTCATCATGTATTTGATTTATCTGGTTTCTTTCTTTCTTCTTTATTAAGACAGTGATGTGTTGAACTTTTTAAACTTTTCAAAGAACCAGTTTTTGCTTTCATTTATTTTCTTTATGGTTCATTTGTTTTCTATTTCATTTATTTCTGCTCAAATCCTTATTATTTCTTTTCACCCGGCATTTTTTTTGTTGTTTTTTTTCAACTCCCTGAGGCATGATATTAGGTTATCTATTTGCCACCTTTCCATCTTTTTCTTATGAGCACTAATTGCTATGAATTTCCCTCTTATGACTACTTTTGCCATGTCCCATAGACTATGGAAACTTGTGTACACATTATCATTTGTTTCCATATTCTTTTTATTTCAGACTTAATTTTTCAGTAGTTAAGAAGTCATTAAGAAGTGGGTTGTTCAATTTCCATATGTTTATGTATTTTTGAGGGTGTTTCTTGAAAATAATATTGAGTTTAATTCCATCATGGTCAGAGAAGTCATTGGATATAGTTTCTATGCTTTTGAATCTATAAAGCTTAATTATGTCCTATCATATGGTCAACCTTTGAAAGGTTCCATGCCAGGGTGAGAAAAATGTATATGTTTTTGTCTTAGAGGGAAAAGTTCTATAGATATCTATCAAGCTTATTCGATTTATAGTATCATTTCAGTCTTGTCTCTATGTATGTTTTGTCTAGAAGATCTATCTAAAGGAGATAATGGGGTGTTGAGCTCCCCAAGAATTATAGTGTTGCTCCCTATCTCTACATTTTGCTCCAGCAGTCTTTCCTTCACATATTTAGGTGTTCCTGTGTTGGGTGCACAGATATTAATAAACGTTATAGGTTCTTGCTGAATTAACCCATTTACCATTATATAATGCCCTCCTTTGTCTCTTCTTACAGTCTTAGGCTTGAAACCTATTTTGTCTGACATCAATGTCACAACTCCAGCCCTTTTTTGATTTCTATTTGCATGGAATATCTTTTCCAGCCCTTTACTTTTAGCCTACGAATGTCTTTATCCATAAGGTGCATTTCTCATTGGCAACAGATAGATGTTTTTTTATCCAGTTAGCCAGTCTCTTAATTGGAGACTTTATTGCATTAATATTCAGTGTTATTACTGATATTTCTGGACCTGTTTCTATCATAAGTGAGACATTCTCTTGATTGTTTTTTTGTTGTCTTATAACTGTCTGTTTGACTTTTTAGTTTTCCTGGTATAGCACAGCCTTTAGAACCTCCGGAAGAGCTGGTCTGGAGTTGGTAAACTCTTCCAGGTTTTGTTTATCTGAGAATGTTCTTATCATTTTTTCCCATATGAAAGATAATCTTGTTGGGTATAATATTCTTGGTTGAAATTGTTTTTCATTCAACACTTTTACTATATTTTTCTATTCTTTCCTTGCCTGCATTGTTTCTGATGAGAGGTCTGATGTTAGCCTGATGGGGTGACCTTTTTAAGTAACTTGATGTTTCCCTCTTGCCAATTTTAGTATCTTGTCTTTGTGTGTTGTTTTTTCCAGTTTGGTTATGATGTGCCTTGGAGAGGATCTTCTTGGGTTGATTCTATTTGGGGTCCTATGTATTTTTTGGGTCTGGATATTTGAATGCCTTTCTAGGTTTGAACATTTTTTCCCAGGATTTCATGGAATAAATTATCAATGCCCTTATTATGTTCTTCCTCTTCTGGAATACCAATTATCAGAATGTTGGGGCTCTTGATGGTATCCAGTATTCCTCGTATATTATCCTCATTTTTCTTGGTTGTTTTCTCAATCTTCTTGATATTTTTTTCTAGGTCAAAGTTTTTGTCCTCTACATTTGAGATTCGATCCTCTGTATGATCTAATCTACTTTTAGTAATTTTGAAGAAGATTTTAATTTCCTGTATCACATTCTTCATCCCTAACAGTTCCATCTGATTCTTTTTTAAGGTGTTTATTTCTTCTTTCAAATCATGAAAGGACTTCCTCATCTCCTGGAGCTAATTGTCCCTTTTCTCTCACATCTCAGTTTTGTCACTACAAATATTCTGAATTGCTTATCCAATACGTCCATGATGTCCATTGTGTTGTCTGTGGATGATGTAGGCTTGATGATTTCCCTTGGGGGAGAGACATTTTGTTGGTTGCTCATATTTCTTGTGCCTCTATGCTTGTTCCTAGTCATTTGGTGGTCTATACATTCCTTCCTAACTTATTCAAGGTACCTTTGAGTGTTCAAAGGTGTGCAGTAGTAGAAAATTGGCGATCTCTCTTCTGGTCTGCCTCCCTGTTGCTCAGCAGTACCCTGCACTGTTGTCACAAGTCCTGGATGAAAAAAGTCCTCCCTGTTTCTAAAGAGTAGTGAGCCTCGGGAACCAGCAGTTAGTGTAACGGCTATGTCGCTGGACTCCCAAGTAGTCAACCGCGGTTCGCGTCCCGGACCCAGTGGCTTAAAACTCACGCCGGGCGCGTGTGCGTGTGTGCCCAAGATCCAAAGAGGAGAATGGAGGAGAAGGGATTGCGGCGTGACCATCCCCCCTAGGAGGTGATTTCTCACTTTCTGTCTCTATGTCTCTCTCTGTCTGTCTGGCGAGCGCATGCACCCTATAGTGAAAACCTCTCCAAAAAAAAAAAAGAGTAGTGAGCCTCCAACTGAGCTAATAAGCTTCACTTCAGGAGCAAAGAAAAGTTTGTGCACTATTCAAAACACCAAATTTCTGAGAGTCCAAAGGCACGTGGAGTGGGGGAATGAGCTACGGGTCCTAGCCATTAGGGCCTGCAACCAGAGGCAGCCTGGTGTCTGGAAATGCTGCTAGTTTGAACAGTCTCCTGATGGGGTGAAGAGGGGCACAAGTTTGTATTAAAGTCTTAGGACACAAACCTTAGGTCCAAAGGTGAGTTGGGGGTGTGATGAGACACAGGTCCCGGCCATTAGGGCCTGCAGCCACAGGCAGCCTGTTGTCTGGCAATCGCTGACTGTGATTTGACTCCTGTCCACTTGGCTTCAAAATCATGCCAAGTGCGTTTGTGTGCATGCCCAAAATCCTGGAAAGAGAGTGGAGGAGAAGGGATTGGGTCATGACCATCCCACCCGGGGAGGGGGTGACTTCTCACTTTCCCTCTCACTGTTTCTGTCTCTCTCCAGCAAGTGCATGTGCCCTAAGGCAAAAAACACTAAAAAAAAAAAAAAAAAAAAAAGAACATGTCATCCTTTTAAAACATTACAAGTATTTGTAATATTGCCATTATTTATACATTCATTCTTAAATTAATGAATGCTAGATTATTTCTAAGTTTTTGCCTCTACAAATAATGTTATATTGAATCTTAATTTCTATATTTTGAGCATGGCATTTAATAATACTGTACAGTTATTGTTCTTATATGCTGGATATTGCTCTTTGCGCTTGGTAAGTATTTTCTCATTTAACCTTTATAACATCCTTCAGAGGCAGAAACTGTGATCTTCTTACTCTACAGAAGAAGAAACTAAGGCAAGTAGAGGCTATTTTGACTGCCTATGGTAGCAGCCAGGATGTAAATCCAGGCAAACTAGGACAGAATTCAAGATTTTCTTCAATTCTCTATGCTGTCTTTCTGGAATAGTAATATTTTTTAGTTTTGTTGCTCCAGTAATTGGGACTTTTTTTCCCCACTAATTGTTGGAAATTGGTTATTGCCAGCATACTTAAAGATGATTGATTTTCATAAATCAATCTTTAACTAAACTTTGTATTGAATTTACTCATAGGATTTAATAGTTTTTCAGGTTATTGTTTTGACTTTTGAAATAGCTTTATTGGAGTTTAGTTTATATTCTATACAATTAGCTTTTTAAAAAATGCATAATTAGACTTAGTAATTTACCAAGGTGTGTAATCAGTATCGTTGATCAGTTTTAGAAAATTACCATCACTCTAATATCGGTCTTGCTTCTCTATAGTTAATCCTCATTCCCGCCACCAAACTCAGGCAGCGTACCAGTATACTTTCCATCTCTAATTTGCCTTTTCTGGACATGACACTTAACTGTACAGCATGTGGCCTTTTGTGTCTGGTTGCTTTTATTTGGCCTTCTTTGAGTTTTGACTCTCATTCATGTTATAGCTTATGTATATTGCTCTCTTTGATTGATGAATATTATTCCATCACATGGATGAGCCACACGTTGTTCAATAGGGAATGGGCATTTTGGTTTCCCCACACTATACTTACAAGGATTAATATGGCTATGAACATTAGCATGTGAGTCTTTGCATGGACACATGTTAGGTAAGTAATGAGGAGTAAAGCTTTGGGTCATATGACCAATTTTTGTCAAACTTCTTCAGATACAACAAAAGGGCTATGTGGTTTTACATTTCCACTAGCAGATGCATGAGGATATGATTGCATTAATTTCCTAGATAAGTAATTCATTTTCATTTCATATGTGAGAGAAATTGAACTATGAAAAAGTCAAGGAACTTGACTCTGGTTCCATTCCGTAAGTCATGGAGTAAAGAATTATACTTAACTACAATGAAATCAGCACCTTCAAGAGATTTGCCAACTGTCTGCTAGTAGCAAAATCAGAGTTTCTTATTATCTGTTTTTTCAGAGAACTCCTTAAGACAGGTAAGTTGAATGTGTATAAAATTGTTAGCAGTATTTTTTTCTTTTTACAGAATAAAGAAGGTAAGACATTAGAAAGAGAAAATGATGAAATCCATTGGTGGAAAGGCGCTGTGTAATGAAGACAAGTCAAATATCCCACTTCCCTCTTTTCTTCTGGGGATCACTCCAGCCTTAATCCCTAAAGGAAATGATGTCACACTGTCTGGTCGCCCATTCTGTGCTTCATGTGCTGTTTAAACTCTGAGTGACGCTATGTAACCTACAGCCCAGTGACAAAGCCCCATTGCTAAGGCTAATTAATTTGGGCCTTGCAGAGAAAACAGAGACTTTACCTTATCTGACTAAATAGGCACAACATTGTCCCAATATACTCAAATAGCCTTCCACTATTTTCCACTTTAGAAGCCAATAAATAGTGCCAGCAGACGGTGTGAAGGTTAAGGCAACTGGATCCCATGTGGCTAACTTTGTGGTTCAAGTCCCAGACCTGGGCTCAAAAAATACATTGGGCATGTGTATATGTGTGCTTAAATTCGCAAGAGGAGAATGGAGACAGTATCGTAGCTTAGCTATCCCCCTGAGAGGTGATTTCTCATTTTCTCTCTCTCTCTCTGGCAAGCACAGTGACCTACAGCAAAAACAAACAAAACAAATGCCAATGAGTAGTGGAAAGATCAATTCAGAAATGAATTAATATTAACTCAAAGTATTACCTTTATATGAAATTGAATCATATGAAATTACCACCATGTAGAGCAGAAACATAAAAATACCAGCAATCTAATATGGTTCAACCTAATAACTGAATTCATTATACTAATCTAAGTAATTCTAGATCTGCTATATTCTTTTATTTTATTTATTTATTTATTTATTTTGAGAGATTTGTGCTATAGGGCACATGTGCTCACCAGAGAGACAGAAAGTGAGAAAACAACCCCCAGGGTGCATGGTCATACCTCAGTGTCTTCTCCTCCATTCTCCTCTCAGGAGCTTGGGCACATGTGCACACCTGGTATGAGTTTCAAGCCTCCAGGTCGAGGACTCAAAGCACGGTTGACCATGCAGGAGTCCATCGACGTAACCTAAACGCCATCTGCTGGTCCCATAGATCTGCTATACTCTGAACACAACACTGTCCCAAGTTCATAACACACAGTGCTGTGGATGGCTAAATAGGGAATTGAAAGCACTTTTTCCAAAGAGTCGAAGCATTAGGTCCCACTGATTATTCTAGGCATCGATTTATTAAATCTATGGGTTAAACACATACTTCATACAAGGTTACCACTAAAAGTGCTTTAGTCTCAACAGGTTTAGAAGAAACCATACATGCAAATTCATACAGGGGACAAATTTTCTAACGGTAACATGAATCATTTACTTAAACTCTGACTCTGAACAAATACTTTTCAGCATGTTTATTTAGAATAGAAATTGGTTTTCTCTGAATGCCTTGGAATTTTTGCAAACATGCCAAAGATACCCTCCAGGAAAAGTTTGACGCAGAAGGGCTGAACGGAAACAGGATGGCTTTTAAATCCCTCCCAATTTCTATTCCTTAGGGGTTTAAGAAGAAAGCAAATGATGTTAAATAAGCCACATGAACAGCCGGGAAGTAACCAGAGAAGGCAGCTGGACATTCAATTTGCATTTTTCTGCCAATTTCCAAATTCCACTGGTAAAACAATGTAGCCCTTGGAAGGCAGTGTCCACGAGCACCACTGCGTCTAGATTTAATTCAGGACTTTCTCTGCATCCTTTCTTCAACAAGGAGCTCAAGCCTGACATTCTTTGGTGAAATTTTAGGGAGTATCTTCATTTCAGTCACCTGTATTTTATTTGCGTTTTGAATACCAAATACCAAGGTCTTCAAAAAGTTGATAGAAAATGTGTTTTATGGAAAAAACTACATAATGAATTTCAAAAACTTTCTATACCAAAATAAATTCATCCATTGATGTTATTGCCCCATGAGTTTTTGAAGTGCCCTCATATGGGGGCACATTGGGTTGAAAACTCTCATTTAGTTTTCAAAATTGATTTGTGTCCCTTATTAAGATGTGAGCAATAAAAAGACTCTTTCATTAGAAAATCACAAAACCAAAGACTGAGCTATCACTTCATAACCATATGCCACAGTTTATTCTTTATATATCTTTTATTTCATTTTGACCAGAGAGGGAGAGAGAGAAAGTGAGAAAACAAGCTGCCAGGTCCGGGACTCAAACCATGGGTGGCCATGTGGGAGTCCAGCGCCCTTCACCACCATGCCACCTGCTGGCCCAGAAAAGTTATCTTTTGATGGTGATGTGTATGCTAATATCTTTGACTGGACTAATATATAGTGTATTCATGCTGAGAAAATTCATTTTCTATATGGTAAAGATATACAGTGATCACATATAAAAAGTTTTTTTAAAACATATTTTAAACAGTTAAGATAAAATAAAAAGAAGAAGAAGCTCTATGGGCATCTTTTGGACAGCCTAAGCACATCACTTTATAAAGCTCTCCTTCATAAAAGAGAATTCATTGCATAGAAATAGAGCCAAAGCACAATTTGAGACAAAAATGATACGTAAGGGGATTAGAAAGAATATAAGTTTAAAGACCTTCCAGAGGAAAATGAAGAGTTGAAAACAGTGGGATCTGGAAGAGAGCAGTAAGAGTCTCTCACATCTCTTTCCAATGCTCTCCTTCATAAAAGACAATTTATTGCCATAGAAATAGAGCCAAAAACACAGTTTAGGAGAAAATGACATGTAAAGGGATTAGAGGAAATACAAGTTTAAAAAAGACCTTGCAGAGGAAAATGAGGAATTGAGTGGATTGGAAAATGATAATGTGTGTCTTGCTTAAGCCTGGACTTGTATCAGCTTCTTCTCCAAAGGTCACACTTACTCTCTGAATTTGCCAAAAAATAAATGTCAGTACATGTATGGCCACTTCTGCTGTCAGCAGCAAACAACCACCTTGAATAATAGGGCATTATTAAAATGCATAATTTTCTCATTAAGCAAAGAAATATGTATATTTGTGTATATAAGTATATAAACACACACGCTTAACCATATACATGTAGGCACATTAATATTTTTAAACTTACAATTTCCCTGAGTGTGTTAGAAGGAACCATTAAATTCGTTGCTGTATAAAGTCTTATCTATGATGTATGATATACACCAAGTTATGATAAATATGCCAAACTAACCCATTTATTCAGGAGAAAACAGCTTTTCTTCTCCTAAAGGGGGAGAGAATATTCTATAATCCATAAGACTATGGATTATTCATAAACTATATATATTTTATTCATATACTATATGAATATTCTAGAATCCATAAGACACCCTTAAGATGCAGCAAGTTTAGAAACCAGCCACCCTGAACCAATAATGCATAAAGCAGTATCTAAAGCACGAGCCTCGGTATCAGCAGAGCAGCCTACTCTGAGATTACTTACATAGAGAATTGATGGGACTTAATGTTTGTGAAATCTTCACCAAGAGCCCAAGAATGAATTCTTGGAAAACCCAGCTGGCCAGTAATGGTGTTATCCATCAAGTGGTCCTATAAACCAGTTCTCACTGATGCTCTGCCCCCGCCAATATCAACCTGTGGTTTTCAATTTTTATTTTTGAGTTCGTGTTTAACACAGGGTGTCCCTGCACTGATAGATGTCCCGTTCAAATGGGATGGCCAGTGTCCAAAGCCAGGCAGTCTAACTGAAGTGTGCACGTGTGGGTGAGGGAGACTGGAGCAGAAGGGAACTGACCTTCCCAACTTTCTTGAATCCCTCCCCCAGGGACCTTGATCCTGTTAGAACACCCTGAAATCCACTTCCTGAGCAAGGGCCCTTGAAGGCAGATATATCTGGCTGTTACGTGTTAGAGGGAGACAGCATATCACAATATCATAGTGTGTCTTGAGATTATCTGCTCATTTGCCTCAATGCCTGGCTCGCTAAATATTGTCCGTAGGATTCTCTTAGAGATTATTCTTGGGAGGATGCACAGATCCTTTGGTAATAATAATTTGGTCAAGATTTCTAATAAAAATGTAAAAGATGAGCATTTAATCTTCAGGTAGGTTCGTAGGGTATTCTGATACATATGTCTTGTGATCGACCAAATTTCGTAAACATTCGTACAAAGGTTTTGAACTTGTAAAGCTGAACTCAAACCAGTAGATAAAGTATCACAAAACACATCCTACAGGAACAGGCAATGAAGTAGATGAGCGAGTGGGCAGATTGGCAGCTCCCATGATCTGAAATATTTTCAAGAGCAGATAAATACTCTGAATTTTGTGGGAATATTCCTAATGTTTAAATTTTTATTTTTTTATTTTTTTAAATTAAAACATATGGCTTTATTTTTTCTATTATGACAGTAGAATTCTTTTTTTTCCATCCAAAATACACTGTGTATTGGCTCAATCAAGCACATCAACATACATGTTTTCAGCAAATAATTTTCCAATTCTTATGTCTTGTATACTTTGTTTTTTGTTTTGCCATCCTTGATTCCTTATCCCTCACCCTCTGCCATGTCCCACCCTCCTCCCACATTGTCTCTGTTATCCATGGTTGCTTTCTATGCCTTCCCCTCCCCCCACTTAATTGATTTGCTAATGAACTTAATTAGTCTAAATATATCCAATGGCTAGCACAGCTGATATATACCTATACATGAACCCAAGTCTGACTTTAGGCATAAACCCCAGTGAGTAGAATGAACATATTATAAAGTAGTACCCAGCTGGGGCTATATAGCTTACTGCAGTCATCAAATATGCAATTTTTTAAAAAATTTCGATACGAACAGTTTTACCGTTTTTTTTTCTCCTGCAACTTTTTTTTTTAATTACTTATCATTCATTCCCTGAGCATCATCACAACGTACTAAATGTGGTTTCCCATCTAGAATAAACTGCATAGTGGCTTAATCATGCATGTTATCATTAATAATATTCCATTTCTACTTTCATACATATGTATACGTATATATATGTTTTTTGCCCCATGTTTGACCCTCTGCCCTTTCCCACTCTCTTATTACACTATCTCTGCTATATACAGCTGTCTTCCATTTCTTTTTCCACAACATTTTGTTCATCACACAATATCATAAGTAATCTAACTTTCAGCAGGTAATTGTGATTTGACTGAATTATTGCTGCTTTTCTCCTAAGCTTTGTTTTCCGGTTTTAAAGGATTTTTGTCCTGTCTTGAGCTGTTGATAGGTGCATGTACCTACTATTTGAACAGAATACTAACATGTTTCTAGGCTTTAAGTTTCAAGGAAATATCATTACCAGTTCAAAACTACTCTTCCTAATGTTTAAATATTAGTACAAATGTTCTACATAATCAGTTCAAATGAACTAAGCATGTTAGAACGTGGGACCTAACCTGAAGACAACAGGTGATTCTGTGACAGCTTTGTTCTAAAAGTAGGCAGTCCTGTTCCAAGTTCAGAGAGTCTTTTTCACCTACTGCTATAGTCTGTCCAATCTGAACATCACAAGCGAGTTTCATGAGTTCAACAGAAAGTATATAGTTCAGTTAGTTCCACATCTTTCATCTTAGATAAGTTAGTAATAAATAATTCTGTTAACAATTACAAATAATCCATTCTGCACATGCATATAATTTTATAACATAGTCACACAGTACCCCTAGAGTCTCTTTATCCCCAAGGTAAAAAAATTATCCATTTTGTTTTGCCATTTTGATTTAGAAATCCTAAAATACAAAGAAAGATCTCCAGTGACTTTTCCATGGATAAAGACTTTTCAGAACATACCCCTAGACCTAGTATTCCTACACCCACCATCAAAGTCATCCTCATTATAATACATAGAAAGACAGATAAATTCAGGATGAGTGTTTTCGGAAGAAGAGTATGTGACAATGCCTTTGTAATATTCTCAATTTTCACCGTTTCTTGAAACTACAGTTTTTTACTGATCATGTTGATTTACCTTTCTGTGGGTATGTGTTCTTGCAAATCTGGCCTAGAAAAACAGCTATGCCTTTGCACATTGCCCAGATCCGTTATGGCCTCATGTGTATTTTCTGCCTCATTCGAGGTCCAAACATTGTTTCCTTTTTATTTTTATACAACAAAAACGGAAAGGGAAATCCATAAAGTCAGTATCTTTCCAAAATCACAAAATGAAACCAAATGAAGAGATTCACACTTCACTCTGAATGTAGTGGATAAATCTTAGAGTCATCGTCTTGTGTCATGTTGCTATCAGCCAGAGTTAGCTCCCGAGGTAGAGTATATACGACGGTGCTAAATTGAGACGAAAAAGCCAAACTCATGAACCCAGTCTCCTCATTTACGTGGAATGTGGAGTGGAGGAGGGGTACTGGAGGAGAGCGCTCAGGAAGGTTGGGTTTGCAACCCCGTCTTTACGAGTGTTTCCATCTGACACATTTGAGAAGCAGTTGAACTGCAGAGTATTTGAGACTGAATTTCTTTCTCTTTTCCTTTCCTGTCCATGCCCCTTTTTCAGGTTCTTTCAACACTTGCTGCCATGAATTGAAGGGTCTGGAAAAAAACTCACCCTGAAGAACTGGTCATTTAGTAGATAATCATCCCTGAACTTGTACTTCAGGAGTGTGAAAACTCTTAATAGGGAACTGTGTAACAGTGAGTGCGCTGCGGGACAGTGACATCCTGCCATTGCGGTTGCTTGATGAGGGGGAGAGAGCGCGAGAGAGAAAGAGAACTGGGAATAGCTTTTATTATCATGTTGAAAATCATATCATGAAAGTAACTGCTTTATGTATAATTCGCAGAAAAAAAATAAATAGCATAAAAACTCTTGACCAATTTTATCAAGCCAGTGAAGTAGTGTCTTTGCCAAATGGAGTGCCAACTCAAAAGCACAGTGAGAGGTAAAGACCCCCGTGTTAGCGAGTTTCAAAAGTGCTGACATAATCTTAGATCGCTTAACTGGGGGAGGCCTTGACTCAGTTTTCTTCTCCCCAATTGCGTCCCAGGACCCAGCACAGTACACACAAGATCCGTTTGGGGAATAAATAAATTCAAGAGTGCATACAACCTATGGATGAACAGAACTGCAATGATGTTCTACAGAACATGAGAATGACTACCCAGATAAGTGACAGGGTTTATTCCATAAAGATGAAATTTTTCGTTTGCTTGTTCTGTATGGGAGAAAAGAAGACCAAGAAAAAAATTCCAAAAATATTATAAAATAATAACTGGGTCTCACATGATCAGTGAAAAATATTCAGTGTGGTCACAGAGATTTCCTGGAATCCCCTTCCAAGGCCTGGATGGGGTATCGGCTGGGAAGGATTGCTGAGTACCCCTTGGCATGAAATAGGAATGTCTCTCTTGGGGTGAGGACGGAGAAGCTCTGCTCTGAAAAACGGTGTCCTTTGCCCAGTGGACCTGAGAACTCTGAGTCGCTGTTTTATGTTTCAGGTTGTACTTTGTACTCTTCAAGCCCAGAAACAAATGTGTTTTTCCCCTTCAGATCTCCTGGCAGGTTCCGTCGGCCCTCCCTGCCCTGGCTCTGAAAGATAACATGGATTTCTGGTTCTGTTCAAGTAATAGTACCGTCTTGTCTTTAGATTTTATAAAGATGAAATCTAGGCAAAATACCAGTTTCTCATTCACTGTTCTCCAAACCAGAGAAATGTCTTTAGTTTTTCCAAAACTTTCCTTGCTTCATCTATTTTCCTACTTACTCCTACCTTCAGAGTCTGCTATTAGAGAAGGAAGGAATAGAGAAAAGAAAAATCTTTTATTTATCTGGTGATATTTATTTACTTTTTTTTTTTTTTTTTTCTCATGGCTACCAAAGGCTTAGAGATATTCCAACTGGTTCTAATTCCCTGGGTACTTGTGACTTTCTTCAGAGACACCCTCTAGGAATCACAATCACATGCAGTTCCCTGGGTTAGGAGATGTCTCAGGAGGCCTCTCTTCATCTCGCCATATTCATTTAGCACCTGCCCACTGAGGGTCCCTCCTCACGGCCCCGGGGCAGGTCCTTTAAGGCCCCTTTGGCTGTCTACCTTCCCAAAGCATGACATAGCAGAAGAGATGCCTCCCACTGTAGCCCGTGGACCCAAAAGCTTCATCATGGTGACTCAGCCAGCACCTCCCTCACCTTCAGATTTCTTGAGGCAAGGAGCAGGCCCTCGTCACCATGCCCTGCAATCCTGGAGGGGAAGCACAGGCCCTGCTCTTCCATTTATTTCCATTTGTGCCATTTGGATAAGGTGGGCTCTTGGAAATCTGGCTCAGCTAATATCCAGCCACAGAGAAATGCTGTCCTTCGTTCTTGTAAGCAGCCTCCCCTCTCTCCCTCCTCTCCCTCCTCCTCCCCCTCTTCTCTTTTGGTTTGGAGGGTTGGTCGGTCGGACAGGAGAACTGGCAGATGAGGGAAGTTAGGCCAATTCTCTGCTCTTTCAGGAGAGTTCTCCCCACTGATGCTTGGTCTTCTCTTGGGGTTGCTGGGGATAGTGGCCAAGACAGCAGGTCTGGACCTGTTCTCATCTTTGGCCAATTCCTTTGCAGACATTTCCAGTGCCTCTCTTTAGAATGGTAATTGGTCACCCACTTTTCTCAGCTTCAAGCTTTTGGCCAAAATTCAGGACAGCAAAAACCTTACATTCTACAGTTGATTACATTGTGAATGTGCAATATTTTAATCATGGAAACTAGGGATCACAGAGCTTCTGCAGCTCCCTGGCAGGGCTGGGGCAGAGCCGCAGGCAGCAGAGGTTAACCTTACCCTTCTCGCCTTATTTTTCCTGCAGTTTAATTTAATCAATTTTAATTGTCTTTAATCTGTCGTATCATAATCGTTGGTTGAAACAAGGTAGAATTTATATAAGAACATAAACATGACCATTAAATATCTGCCAGTGATTTTTTTTAACACACAAACAGGAACACTTACATCGTTATATCCATTTTGGTGGTGAGGAACTTGAGATCAAATTAGTTTAAGTATGCTGCCCAAGGTCACCAAGCTGGTGACTGACATTCCAGATACAAACCCTCTCCGGCTCTGGAGCCCCTGCCCTGGACACTACATTATAAAGATGACTTGAACAGAAACCACGTGGCAAGGCCTTGGTGATGTGCCTGCGTTCGTGTGGCCAGGTTTTGCTGTGGAATGTTGTCCCTGGTGGAAAATTTTAGGAACTCAGTTCCCCTTAAAAGCATGAGCTTAACTTGAATTCTATTTCCCCTGTAGAAAGACTGCCAGAGACATAACTGAATGTTAAGAAGAGTCTCTCCGGAAATCCACGGCCCTTTTGCCCTCCTACCAGAGGTCAGGAGCTTCATGCCACAGTTTACCAGGACATGTGCTCTGTGTCTCAAAACACGCGGGGTCCAGCTTCCCTGGGCAGTCAGGATCCGAGCAGCACGCTGCAAGCCAAGTTACCACCACAGCCTCTGGGGTGAAAACAGACGTCTAAAAATCTTTCAGCATGGCTACTTTCATGAAAATCTGTCTGCTTCTACATCTATCTGGCAGAATTCGAAAAATGGGGTAAAATAAAATGTGCTTGGTGTCTTTAATTATTGCAAGAAAAAGGTAAGAATAGATTTCACATGATTCCGTTCTTCTCTCTGATTTTGCTTGTGAAAATATAAAGATCTACTTTACAGAAAAATGTTGAAAGTTAGTCCCAGCCTACTACGATGTGGCCTAGATTGTACAATACTAATTTTAGCAAGCACATACAAGGGTCTGGCCTGCGGCCTGGTGGTTAGGGTGCTGGATGCCACAAGGCTGGCCGCACAGTTCGACTCTTGGTCCCAGAGGCTTGAAAACATCCCAGGGGTGAGTGCTTCTGTGTCCAAAGTCTCAAAACAAGAAATGGAGGTGAAGGGATTGCTGCGCGACTATACCCCATTGAGGGGTGCTTTCTCCTTCTCCCTCCCTCTCGAGCTTTCTGTCTTTCTCTGGTAAGTGCATCGGCCCTTTGGAAAAAATAAAAATATAAATAAACTGAATAAATAAATAGTATGTGTATATGAGTTGTCTTATGGTCTAGGGAAGTAAACATTTTTGTTAGACTCGGGAAATTCAGATTTTAATGTAACTTCTTCCACAACAGATGATACCTTCAGCTTAATTACTTTGAAACTGAAATTCTCTCAGTAAAATAAAGGAGAAGAACTGCATCCAAGATTTTTAACTTTCTTTAAAATACCCCCATTTAAAAAACTTGAACCTTGCAGGAAACTCACCCTGGGAGTGCGTGAGTGCCCGCGTGCTGCTCACCTGGCTTCCCGGAGCGCTGAAGCCCTGGCACGTTTGCTGCTCTCTTCATGTAAGACTAGCACTAACAATGATGGTGATGCGTCATTATGGAGTTGGAATGAACCAAGAGAAGGCTGGAGACACAGAGGCATTGCAGGCCAAATCCATACGCTTCTGTGCACATCAATGACAACAATCTCATCCAAATTCAGAAAAGTTACACAAATACCAAGGCTCTGTACAATTTATGATCTGTATTCGAATGCCACCAGACAGCCCCAGGGCATGCCCTGCAGCAGTTGTTCCCAGTCTCCTGTGGTGCCAGGGGCACATGTTGGTGTGAGATGAGTCATTGTACCTCCACGGTCTCCTGGAATCTGTACGCTGTCTCCTTCTTCTGCGTCTTTCATGATGCTGACCTTTCTGAAAAGAAAGTTGAGATTTTTACAAGATATTCCTCAGGTTGAGTCAGCCTGACACTTCTTCGTGCTCAGACTTGGGCTGTGGGAGTGAAGTTGTCCTTTCATAGAAACAATTCGTATGGGGCCACCAAGCTGATTTGTCTTGGAGACATTCCCTTAGACGACTTGGTGGGAGAGGTGTGCACTGGATTTCCCCACGCGGTGAGCGTGCTCCCTCTGTGTACGTAACAAGTAACCCGTGAGTGATGGCCGAGTACACATCCTCTTTCCTCATGGAAGTCCATCAGCAACTCCAGCTCTCTTGGGAATCAGCAGTCAATACCATGAGGCTGTGAGGCGATAATTTCCTACCCTTTCTTTTATATTTATATTTACTTGCTTTTTATTACTATGGAATTGCAATGGAAATAATTTTTAAATCATTTATTTTATTGCCAGAAGGTGTGTGTACTCACCATAGAGAGAGAAAGAGAATGAGAAGGCAGAGTGAGACAAAGGGAGAGACAGAAGGTGTGCGCCCCCGATGGGCTGGTGGTCACACTGCAATCCTGGGCACTCACACACATGCCTGGCGTATTTTTCAAGCTGCTGAGGCCAGGGCTTATACTACAGTAGGTCATGTGGGATCTGGCCCCTTTAACATTGTCTATGGGGACAGCCTTCAAATTTTAAAAAACAGACTAGGATCATGACATCAGCTGACCGCCTTCCTGGGGGGAGGGGCAACACACACTCACAGGGCACATATTTTCCATGTTTTAGTGGGTTTTTGAAGTCCGCTCCTGGCCCAGACCCTGAGGTAGCTAAGGAAATTTGTGTAAGGTTCCTTCGGGCTCTCAAATGCAGTGACACTTCTGCACCTGCTGAAATGATTTAAGAGGAGGCAGACAGCATATTGAAATGAATATGAAGGTGGATCCGTGCCTCCTGCAGTAAATGGTTTCTTAGAAGGCTGGCTGTGAATGTACATGTGGCTACACAAGTGCTTCCAACCACAGCCTCAGATGGCTGACCGGGTTCAGAAGGTTGGAGAATCCTCCTTCAGCCCCTCCTCCTCCAACCTTTGGGTCCCTGCTGCTTAGAGAAGGGCCTGGCTCAGGCTGTTGACCAGGAGCTTGCCGTGCAGATTGGGGTACTTCCAGTTACATTTCATCCTCATGTTGCGTACTGAGGAGGACGGCAGGAAGAGATCTTCCAAATGTGACCTCCACAGATCATTTCACCTTTATTAGGAAGGAGAAATACAGTCAACACTGGGACGAATTAACTTCTGTTTCAGGCTCTAGATGCACACAGACCTTGGTTCCAGCCCCAGCTCTGCCATAAGGATCCGACGTGTCCTGTAATAGCCCTTAGTCGTAGTTTGCCCACATGCACGGCAGGGCATAGTCAGAGACTGTGTTGGTGGCTGGTAGTGTCAGATTCTCCATGGATGATGCTAGGAAGACCTTAGGGTGTTAGGACCTGAGCTGTTCATGCCTTTGGCCTCATTGCTGGACACCGTCTGGGCCGTTCAGCCAGAGCACAATTCATTCAGGGAGGCTGGTCGGGGCCTATGCTCCTGGCCCATGTCTCTTTACTGAGTGGGTTACTATGGGATTACGTCAACATGAGCCAAGTCTGCACCTCATTCCAGAAGCCCAGCCTTCAAATTCAGCTCCTCAAAGACTTACAAAGTGATAAACAGCTAATCTGAGGAAAGAATTTAAATTCTCTGATCTCCACCCCTGCTTTGCTCATCCAGTCCAGAGCAGCAGAGGTGGCCATTCAAGAGTCACGGTCAGGGACTTCAGCCTCTTTTTTAAAAAAATATTTTTTATTTTAATTTTTTATACAGTCAATCACTTAGCTTATAGAGTGCATTTTCCAGCATGAATACATTCCTCACCAGTCCAGTTGGGAATTCTGTACATACTATCCTCAACAGATACTAAGCCATTTCTGTCTCCCATAAATGGCTTCCTCTCTGTTTTTCTCCTTAATGTCTTTCCTCAGACTCTCCTCCTTCTCCCAACCTTCTGGCCATGGAGGGAAGAAGACTTGGGAGTGGCAGGAATTCGGCCTCATGAAACCACTGTGACATAGAGTCCTGACACCATTTCTTCCTTTATGCCATCATCAAACACTCACTCAGAGATACTATGTGCAGGCGGGAAGCAAAAAAGTACCAGCTCTGGCTTCTTAAATTAAGGAAAAGACACAATCGTAAATACCTCAATGACTTCTTTGAGGAAAACTAAAAAAGTACTACTTGACACTTTATCAATGTCAAGAGAATTACTGGAATATAATTTTTAGGAACACATTAACAAGTCTCCATTACCGTTATCTCATTCAGACATTTATCTCTGCTCTACTAGTCCTCAGTTTTATTCAGCAAAGGTGATTTTCGATGATCATCTTATTATCTCTATTACTATAATATCCATATTATTTTAGAACAAGGAGCAGATATTTCTGCTGCCTACACTTCCTCTTATTGTTGGAAATTCTCTACTTCTCTGATAAAGTAAAACGAGGGGGGAAACTGGGAAGACTGCAAGTGAAGACCATCGTGAGTGAGCAATGACATGCCCTTGGACGTGAATGATCTAAACATATATCCTTATGTAACACCAGGTGCTAGGTGTCCAAATTAACTGAATTAGACATTTTCTTGCCATAGGTCTTTTATCACAATTTAGAAACCAGGAAGAATAACTCAACATATTGGGTCTTTGTGAAATATTTTTCTATGTTTTTCTATGCATAAATGCATCTTGACTCTCCTGACAACTCAATATATTCTCCCCCTCACCAATAATTAGCTTAACTTTTTTCCAGAACCTTTTATTATTTTTTGAAAGATTTTTGCTATAGGGCATGTACATTCACTGGAAAGACAGAGAGAGACAGACATAAAGTTAGAAATTACCCCCCGGGTGATGGCCATACTGCAATCCTTTCTCCTCCATTCTCCCCTCAGGATTTTGGGCATGCACGCACATGAGCCCAACGTAAATTTCAAGTCTAGGACTTGAACAGCAGTTGACTATGTGGGTGTCCAGCAATATAACCATTAAGCCATCGGCTGGTCCTAAGAACCTTTGATTTTTGATTCATTAAAAATAAATATTTCATCTGAAGAAATTCTGAATGGCGCTTACGTTGTGTGGGTAATGAAGGAACTCTTGACCTGGGGTTAGCATCTGGCTTGTAACTTGCTAATATGGCAGCCTTGAATGGAGATAAAATGTCCTATTGTCCTTTACTGCATAGATTAGTTGTAAAAATCAACTGAGACAATGCAGAATATTTCTATTTTTTTAAGTCTTTATGTTTCTTTATTGGAGCAACATTCCTGACCTGTATACAGTGCCGTATTTACTGAACGGAGACCTGTGCAGAAATTGCATACTGTCCGTCTAGACAGGGCTGTTACACTTTGCGCATTGATGGAATAGTTCCATTATAAAGTTCTACCCATTGAAAAGCTTTGAATTTGACCAGGCTTCCCATTAGTTCATCTCTGAAAGAGTGGCATTTCCCACTACTGCACTGTACATCGTTAAGAAGCTCACGAGTAGCTAGCCTCTCTGCACAGTGGCACTGAGCAGTGCTTGGCATCCCTCTGAGAGTCACAGTCACTCATGATTGGGAGCTTTATGCTAGAAAATAGGGACTCAGAGACCAAAAAAGTCTTCGTAACTTCCAAACCTGGCTTCTTACTCCAAGAGCCCGTCTTCTTGGCCACGCTTTAGGTGCCAATGAAGACATGCCAGCAACTGTCCCATGTGGACCTTGGCAGTAGAGCACCAGTTTGTCCGGTGGTGGTCACAGGCACAAAGGCCCATTTAAAAAACTGCCAATTTGAGATAAAAACATGAGATATTCAGAACTGAGTTATGAGCACTCTTACATCCCCAATGATAATATTGATAAATCAACAGCAAATTGTATCCACGTTTCCCAGCTGTGGGGACATTAATACATTGATTCAAATCCCTTTACTCAGTCCACACAAACCTGAGAAGTCACCCTGCAAAATGTGTATCAAAAATAACGAAGTTCTGGGACCAGCAGTTAGTGTAATGGCTATGTCGCTGGACTTCCACGTAGTCGACCACGGTTCATGTCCCGGACCTGGTGGCTTAAAACTCACGCCGGGCACGTGTGTGTGCGTGCCCAAGATGCCGAGAGGAGCATGGAGGAGAAGCGATTGTGGCGTGACCATCCCCCCCCCCCCCACAGGGGTTGATTTCTTGCTTTCTGTCTCTCTGTCTTTCTGGTGAGCTCACAGATCCTATAGCAAAAACCTCTAAATAAATAAATAAATAAATAAATAAATAAAACGAAGTTCTGGTGACAGTTTGACGGTGAAGTGATCCATACAGGTCAAACCTGGAAGGTCATATAAGCCTATCTATTCTGAGAGAAAAGCATCAAATCCTTGTGTGCTCATTTAGTTTTATTGTAACAGAGTAACTTGTACACTTCTAACATTTAAAACTGAGCATCTTTCCTTTCCAGTGAAACAAAAAGAAAATTTGAAAATAAACAAGATCAAAATTACAACAGAGAACAATTTCAAATAAGATCCTGCAGGTTCTGCTGTTTCTCCTACCGAGTGGCAGGACTCGAGTCATCATTAGGAGAGAATTTTAGTGTCAAAAGTGTCATCTTAAACCACAAGGAAGTCCGTTAAACGTCACAATTAAACATGCCAAAGGAGAAGCCGTGTTGTCAAAATGCCCACTTAATCCACCCAAACATCTCAAACCCACCCTTTGTGGCCTTCTATAAGTCCATTTTTTTTTAAGTTATTTTTTTCTTTTTCTAAACAAGAGAAAGTAGACAGATCCATGTTGGTAAATGCTTATTGGCCATTCTAATGCAGAATATTTCTATAAACTGTAATGCGGTGCGTGGACAAGTATAATATCTTTTAGGAAGTGTTTCTAAGCTCAGAAAAGGTGTTATATGATCACAATATGGCTAAATAATTACTAATTACTGGGACCAGCCAATGGTGTGATGGTTATGTTGCTGGACTCCCACATGGTCGACCGTGGTTCAAGTCCTGGACCTGGAGGCTTGAAACTCACACTGGGTATGTGTGCCTGCTAGCCCAAAATCCTTAGAGAGAATGGAGAAGCAACTGTGGTATGGCCATCCCCTCCCTGGGGGGAGGGGTGATTTCTCAATTCCTATCTCTCTTTCTCTCCAGCTAGCACATGTGCCCTATAGCAAAAATCTTTCTCTAAAAAAGGAGAGAGAAAGAGAGAATTACTAATTACATTTCCTGTGAATTATTACACATGAATGAGTTTCTTGTTCTAGAAAGCTTACCATTTTGGAATGTTTTCTCAAGACAAATGAGCAAAACTAGCATTCATGCCCTTGTTCACAATCAGTGAATGACTGAATTTCTACTCTGCGTCTAGTTCTAGGCTAGGTCCTGAGGATTCAGAAATGACAGGTGATTCCTTGAACTCCAAACCAACCAAGATGGACCTAAGCCCAGATATCTTCCTGACACTAGGCCCTTGATCTCCTTTTCCTCAGAGCATTAACTTTAGAAATCTTGTCTTTGTACATTCTTTCTCCACCTGGTTGATAAGGAAACTTTCTCCTAGCCTCTTGCCAGACCCAGTTCTGTCTTTCTCAAGGACCTGGGAGCCATCTCGTTGAAATGTAATCATCAGGAATGATTGCTTTATTTCCCGATCTCTGTGGGAGTGAAGGAGCCTGACTTTCATAAATGCCGATTAGCAAGCACAGACCAGCTCGACACATTGCACAGCATCGCCCCTAACATCCTCCAGTACTTTTCCACGAGCTCATGCCAATACTTAAAAACTTCCTTGCCTTTTGTCCTGGTGGAGTTGAGTTCAAGCTCTCTTTTCTATTACAATAGTCTTGAATAAAGTCTTGCCTACTTGTTTAACTCATCCAAGAGCAACTTTTCTTCTATAGTATCCATGGCCCTTGCTTATTCCTCACATAAGAGGAACATTCTGGGTCACAGATATTTTAGATGCAAGTTGCCCATTCTTCCAACTCAGCAGAAGCAATGCCCTACCTATGTCTTGGTTCTTGCAAATTATATAATTCTGCCAGTCTGGAAGAGCTTACTGTCCCTATAACCCCAGTCTAGGAACTCAAATAGGCCTGACCCCTTGCCACTCAACAAAACAGAGAGGCAACATTGTTGACGAGGGTGTAAAGGAATGTTTATTGCAGTGTGGCCGCACCAGGAAGGCACATAAGAATATCTCCGACCAGTCATCCGATTTGCAGATGCCTTTATATAGGGGAAGGGAGATGCTGTGTGGCTCACAGCCATCTGTAGAAAAGCAAAGATCAGTTTAAATTTTTAGCTGGGGGGGCACGATCAAGTGACTTGTCTTTGGGACAGGAGTTTCATTCTTAGCCAAGGCAGTACAATCAAGCTATTTGTCTTTAAAGACAGGAGCTTCAGCTTGTGGCTGGAGCAAAATATTCCTCATTGTTTCAGCTCCAGGATGGCCATTCATCTCCTTGGAGTTCTTGTGAGAAACTTCAAAGAGTATTAGGCTGAGAGAGAAAGTTTTTGATTTTGACTAGATGGAGTCGGTTTGGCTGAGCAGGCCCCGTTACACCATCTACTGTACTGCAGGACACAGAAGTCCAAGGAGACCTCCAGGGTCCAACAGAACAGGGGGAGAGGAATTCCCACACCCAGCTGGGGCTGAACTGAGCCCACTCCCATCAACAACAAAGAGCACACTGCTCCCCCCAGACAGACAGCGGCTCCTCACTGCCTGGGCTGAATTTAGTGCTCATTTTATTTCAGCAGAATATCACTAGAATCATTTAAGAGTAAAAAGAAAAAAGAGAGAGAAGTTAAGTCTTTTGTATAAATTAGTCCTTGGGCTTTTAGGCTTTCAAAATCTAGTTCCTATTTATAAGTTAAGGAAGTTCAAAACACAAAATATGTTCAAGTGTGCCTTTAAGGTTCATTCATACTCCTATGGGTCACAAATAATTTCTTGATCAAAAACTGAAAAATAGACAGGAGTCCCAGTTCCAAAATTTTATATTAAGCTTGCCTATTTAGGAATAAGTCTTTTTATCATTATTTTTTTTTACATTCACTCACTATGTATCATTACAATATACCAAGTGAATTTTCCCATTCTGAATCCACTGTATATTGGTTCAGTCAAAGATACTACCATACATATTATCATCAACAGCTATTTTTCCATTTTTGTGTCCCTTAAATGTTTTGCTTCCTTCTTTCTTTTTCCCCTTGATTCCCTCCCTCTCACCCTGCCCCATTTCCTACCCTCCTGCCACAATGGCCTAGTATCCGCAGTTGTTCTCCCTGCCTTTATATCATCTAATATTTCAGTTTCTGCCATAGAGTGCCCACATGAGGTATATATTGAGTGGGGACACACAATGCCTCTCTTTCATAGTCTGGTTTATTTTGCTTAGCAGTAAATCTTCCATGTTCCTCCACTTTCTAAGTGTCAGGGTCTCATTGTTTTTTATGGCTAGGTAGTATTCCATAGTGTATATGTGCCACACTCTTTCAATCCATTCAACTGTTGGTGGACATTAACATTCTTTATTGTTTTTAATCTTAGCCATTCTGATCGGGGTTAGATTGTATCTCATTGTAGTTTTGATTTGCATCTCCCATATGATAATGGATATTGAACATTTTTTCATATGCTTTTTGTCAGTTCATGTGTCTTCCTTAGACAGTTTTCTGTTCAGTTCATTTGCCCATCTTTTAATTGGGTTGATCATCCTTTTTCAGGTTAGCTACAGTTCCCTGTATATTCTGGTTATCAGTCCCTTATCAGAGGCATAGTTTACAAATATGTTCTCCCATCCTGAGACTACAGGAGAAACTCTTAGAGACATTAGAGTAGGCAATGACTTCTTAAATAAGGCCATTAAAATGAGGGCAATAATGTCAAAACTAGACAAGTGGGATTACATAAGGTTAAAAGCTTCTACACAAAAAATGAAACAATAATTAGAGTGGATCAACAACTCTAGAAATAAGTCTTAAAAAGTTTAGCTACCTGGGGACCAGCAGTAGTGTAATGGCTATGTTGCTGAACTCCCATGTAGTTGACCGCGGTTCGAGTCCCGGACCTGGCGGCTTAAACTCACGCCGGGCGCATGTGTATGCATGCCCAAGATCCTGAGAGGAGAATTGAGGAGAAGGGATTGTGGCGTGACCATCCCCCCTGGGGGGTGATTTCTCGTTTTCTGTCTCTCTGTCTCTCTCTGTCTGGCTGGCAAGTACACACGCCCTATAGCAAAAAAAAACAACAACAACAACAAAAAAAAAAAAACTCTCCAAAAAAAAAAGTCTAGCTACTTTGAAGTATACATTGAATTATTGCACTCTAACTATAGTTACTCTACTATACTTCCGTACACTGGAGTCCAGTCCACTTAACTACTTGCACCCCTGTGTCTTTTAACCAAGTTCTCCTCTTCCCCTTTATCCCTCATCCTCCCCAGCTTCTAGTATTTACCAGTACAATCCCCACTTCTAATCAGTCAAATTTTTTAACTCCCATAATAAGTGAGAACATACAGAATTTGTCTTTCAATGACAGGATTATTTCACTTAGCTATAGTGGTGCCCACCTTTGAGATATTATAGTCCAAAGGCTGGGACTCCATAGGAGGTCTAGGTTCAATTCCTGGTTCAACCTAAAGGCCATGCATGGTATGTTCACCTGTACTCGCAGTGATTCAGAAGACTGAGGCAGGATGATGGTGAGATCAGGGTTGGCTTCAGCAACAAAACGAGACATTACTTGAAAAAGATCCAGGTGTGGTGGTACCCATCTGTAATCCCAGCTGGGGAGCTGAGGCAGGAATATCACAATGTGGCAAGACCCTGTCTTAAAAAAAAGAAAAAAAGAAAAGAAAGAAAGAAAGAAAGAAAGAAAGAAAGAAAGAAAGAAAGAAAGAAAGAAAGAGAGAAAGAAAGAGAGAAAGAAAGAAAGAAAAGAAAGACAGAATTCTCAGAATTTACTAGAGAAGTTTCTTTAGAAATTGTATTTAGAATTAGATTGAGGAATTTTTATAAACTTTTGTCTATAACTCAGATGTCTTCTGTGACTTTGGCCAATGTGAGTTTCATCTTACTAATTTGCTAATTCAAACTGCTGGGTAGAATGATGACAGTTGATATTTCATTAGAATTTTCAACTTATATATATAGACATGTACTATACATCACTAAAGATTTGTACTGAACATGAATTTGATGAGATCACACAGAAACTAATATTCAACACTACCTTTATTAGAGCTAGTATCAATTTAGACTGTGCATGTAAGATAATACTAAATAAGAGAATGGTAGAATATTTTGTCGACGTTATCACATTTTAAAGTCTATTTATTCATGTTTTCCATGCACAAGAGAGACAGACGCAGAGAGAGCAGACAAGGGAGAAGGAGAGTGTCGCAACCAGCCCTGGCTTCGTGATCCGTCCCTGGCTCTCAGTCGGCCCCAGATCATGGCCACCCAAGTGCCCAGCATTCTTACAGCGATCTCTGGACTTGAACTGGGAATCTTTCCATGTAGGATGGCCCACACATAACATTGTGTTCAAGTGCTGTGCCACCATCTGGCCTCTAAAAATTTGTTGACTCAGAAATGGGCAAAAAGAATGGCTCTCAAATCAAAGAATTCAACATTATCTTCTATCAGGAAGGTGTCAGTCGAAAGCAGAAAGCAAGAGAAGAAAGAACAGGAAGGCTCCCTCAATGTAAGTTTCCTTGTTTGAAAAATGTAGCTATTAAAAGTCCTTATCTCAGGTGTGATTTGTGAGCATTAGTTACTTGTAATTAAAGCTGAAACATATTTTTAGGATAGTGCCTGGCACAGGAGAAACACACAATCAAGGTTAAAAACCACAGCGTGTTTCTTAACTACTAACGGCTTGTTATGGGCTCCAACACCAAACTCTGAGTTGTTTGGTGGGCTGTCTCACTGTTCGCACCCAGATAGGTCTAAGCCTGTACATTGGAGATAATTTGTATGTATGGGGGATATGAAGAGCATCCAAAAGTTCATGAAAAATGTTTATTATGAAAAAGTATGCATGTATTTAAAACAACTTTGCACCAAAATAAACTCAAACTCTAATTCCTTATTTCCACTACCTGTTTGAGGTCTCCTCACAAGTGAATAAGCAGAAGATACATTCTCTGTTTTCATAGCGAGACAATGTCAATGATGTGCAGTGTGCTGCGTCTCCCCAGTATCTGGCCTTCGCGCCCAGTAACGAGTATGTCCATGATCTCTACCTGGGTACGCGGCCAGCAAGCTAAAGACATTTCCAGTCTTTCTTAGGTTAGGTGGCCAAGTTTTGGTCAAGGAGAGGGAGCAATACTGTCCACAACTTGCAGCAAGTGTTTTTAAAACTAGAGGCTACCCACTCTTCACCTACTTCAATTTCCATGCTGAGGAGCCCGTGCAGTGGTGGCTGTGCCGAATTCAGATCAGAATCAGCAGAGAGAAGGCCTGCGTCCCTGGTGGCCACAGAGATACCCAGCAACTGCTAACTATGTGCTTTTTGTCTTCCTTTACGTGATAGAGAAACAGTTTGATTTAAATATTTTGTTTATGAGCCAGTTTTATTGTTATTTTTTGCTTTAATTTTTAAAAATGTATAGCTGAACCTAATCTTCCTAGCAGACACTTTTTCTTCTCTTATTTTTTAATGCAATCAAACATTCCATTTTCACCTTGCTTGGGTAAAATGACTAGATCTCTGCAGTCGTACTACAGGTAAAGTAATTCTAACCGGCGGAAACAAATAAATACAATGTTTTCCATAGCTTTATTGTCAAAGATAGACTCAAGCATGTAAATCCCTGTAACTTATGGTTTTATTTTAAAAAGAAATATTATGCATTGCATTTCCTTTTTACTGCTCAATCTTTCCAGGATTTTATGGGAGTGGATGGATGGCCTTATCTTCAAATAAATCAAAGTTGGCTTTAAAATTAAAAAGAAAAAGAAGGGTGTTTCATATAGAGAAATTAGTGAGAAAAAACACTTTACTGAAGAAAACATTATATTGGAGATATTTAACTTATTGATAAGTAGACATTGATTTCTAATGGCACAAAAATAAAGGCATTTCTAGTAACTAATGGGCAGTGACTAAAATGTGCAAAAAAGGAAAAAAAAATGTGTTTGTGGGAGATGTGTACTTGGGTCTCTGGTTATCCCAACTGGTGGAAGGGATAAACAGAATTTAAATTAATGAGGACGAAACAAATAAATAAAATGGACGAGGCCTGTGAATTCTGAGGCTGTCTGATAGGACAGCTCTGTCCACAAGGCATTACTCTGGCTCCAAAGCAGAAGTCGCTGCTGCAGAGTTGGGAGGTGAGGGGGGTTACGTGGCCCTTGGCCAGCGAGCAGCTATGGAAGGAAGAAGGGGATCCATTGTTAGCAAGAGAACCTGGGAGACTGACCAGGAAGCCGAGACTGTTTCCCTCTCCGTGGCTGAACTTGGAACAGGTGTCTGTTTCAGGGCTCCCAGCCTCCCTTTTCTTAGAGCATTTACTTTAGACCACCTATGATTGTAAGTCCTTTCTCTGCCCCTCTGAGATGTAAATTTCCTCCCAACCTATTGCCAGATTTACAACCCAGGAAATATCTTTTTCAAGGACCTGGGAATGCTTCCTTTGGAATGTAATCTCAGTTTCCATGAGAGTACAGCAGCCTAATTTTTATAAACACCAATTATCAAAGCAGACACCCTAATTTCATAGGTCAACCTATTCTCTTGCTCTCTCTCTCTCTTTTTCTTTCTTTCTTTCTTTTTTTTTTTTATTGAGAGAGAGATTTTTACTATAGGTTGTGTGCACTTGCCAGAAAGACAGAGACAGAGAGAAAGCAAGAAATCACCCCCTAGGGGTGACAGCCACATCACAATCCTTTCTCATCCAGTTTCTTTTCTGGATTTTGGGCACACACATACATACCTGGCGTGAGTTTGAAGCCACTGGGTCTGGGACTTGAGCCACAGTCGACTGCATGGAAGTCCAGTGATGTATCTATTACTCCATCTGCTGATCCTGGTCAACCTGTTCTCCGATGTTAACTGGTAGTTTTCTCTGAGCACACCCCAGATTATAAAAACTCTCCTTTTGTTTCCATGGAGTTGAATTCGAGCTCTCTCCTCTACTGCAGTAGTCTTAATAAAGCCTTCTTTACCTGTTTAATCAATGCAAGTTTTCTTTTAGACGACAAATACATAAGATTGAGGAAAAAGAGATGAGCAGAGAATGGAAAAAATATGGCTGAACTGCTACTTCTGTGATTGCTGGAAGGACTTGGATGTGATCTGTCCTCCGGCTCCCTGTGCCAGAGCCGTGCCTCCTGGGCTGGAGAGGCTGTGTAGTGGCAACCGCCCTGCTGAAAGGCAACCCTGTGTGATTAAAACATCTCCATGACTAGGTCACTCATGATCCACAACTATCCTGAAATGTAGAGCCCCCAACCTACAGGTACATGATTCAGAGAGCTAAAGAGAAAAGGCTTTCCCAAAGGAGACAATTGGCGTTGACGCTGAGGAAAACTCCTTTTGTTTTTAAACATTACCAGATTGAAACTTTTGTGCTCTGGAACCTGGTTGACACTCCTCAGTGGACGGGGAGAGAGCAGGAATAGGAGGTAGCCAGAGCCTTCCTGTCACAAGGAAAGAGGTCTGTGTTGGTCCCATCAATCATCTCTGCATTTCCTATGGTGTCCCTTGGCGAAGTAAGTAAAATTCCATTCCCATTTTATTTCTTCTGTGGAACACTCTGGTGCTCAGGAGCAGCTAACTCAGTTGACCTGCGGATGGCTAGAACATTAGCCTGATCTTTCAGGTCAGCCTAGATTCCAACACTCCCGTACTTTGAGACAGAAGGGAGATTAACCAGGGTTGGTGTTGCTAGGTGACACCGGATGTAGCTGTGTGGACAGAACTGTGTCATTCTGGCAGATTTCTTTTGGCAGCTTACTGTCCTTAGGCTATTGAAAGCCATCAGCCTTTGTTGACCGAATCTGCTCATTGCTCTACATCTGCGGGTTTAAATCCACACAATCTTTTACTTGTGTGTTGGTGTTTAAACGGTCAGCCTACCTACTTAGCAGCTTATTAGGAAGTAAGATCCAGCTTGGATATGAAGGCAGCTACTTTTTTTCTAGCTACTGGCTACGGTTTTGCTCTTCCAGATGGGAGACTGAAGGAATAATATATCACAATAATTTCAGCTCAAATTTTCTTTTCTTAGCTTCTAATGTTGTAGATCTTCTGAATAATTTTCCCTCTCTCTTGTTACCTCCAGAATGATTTTCTGTGTTCACAAGCTATAAATCAAAGGTTTTTCTAGTCATTATCTGAAAGTGCATGAGCACATGAGAGGAACAAAAAGTGTCCTACTGTTAGAAGAGCATCTTTCAGCCTTCAACAGAGTAATAATGCACTAACTGGTTCCTTAATAGCATTCCTGAGTCCCACATTTGCCAAGGAAACACATGAGAAAAACAATCAAAACTACCAACAAAACACTCTTTTAAAGACAGGACTAATATACCCCCAAATTCTTTTTGGAACTCTTTCCCTTATGAATACAACTATGCATCACTTAATGACAGACATAAGTTTTGAGCAAGCATCATCTGGAGATTTCATGACAGTGTGAAAGTCACAGAGTACACTCTCACAAGCCTAGATGTATGGCCCATGGCACTCCTTGGCTGCATGCTATACTCATGGGAACACCATCACACAGTGGCTCTTCACTGACTGAAGTTCATCACGCAGCACATGACTATGATTTCCTACTAGAAGAAAGCCTTGCTGCTTGTGGGTAAGGATTATGGAGCCTCTGAGCTTAGTACCAGTCCTACCATCAAAAGGAAAGATGACCCCTTCAGGCTTGTGAAGATGCTGGCATTGGGTCCAGATTGATTTCTCAGCACTCAAGAAATGCTAAGAAATCAACTATTTTTAAATTTTTTAAAAACCTTTTGGTAAGATTAACATTTGAATGCATTGAAGAAGAGACCACCTTGCTGAACTAGCTACCATGTCCATTAATTTTTTCTTAAATATTAAATCTTTATGTACAATGTATTCATAAATTAGTGGGCCAATGACTTCATCTGACATTAGAATTGCCATTGTTTAATACTCAACTCTGTGACTAGGAAGTAAACTTAAGGGGCAAGCAGATGGCATGGAGGTTAAAGGGTCTGGGTCCCACATAGTTGACTACAAGATTTGCATCCCAGACCCAGCAGCTTGGAAATCACACTGGGCATGTGGGCATATGTGCCCAAAATCCTGAGAGGAGAATGGAGGAGAGGGGATTGCAGTGTGGCCGTGCCCCCTGGGGGGTGATTTTCCACTTTCCCTTTCTCTCTCTCACTCTCCCTCTCTCTCTGTCTCTCTCTGGTGGGTACATATACCCTATAGCAAACTCACATATATATAGGTGTGTGTGTGTGTATATATATATATATATTTAAAAAGAAAAAGAAAAGAGACTTAAAGAATCAGATAAACAAAACCTTTGTTTATTTCCCATCTCCTCTTGGATGACAGTTCACTTCCTGTTGATTGGTTGGTTGTAAATAACTCACTCATTACTGTTGAGGTCTATTTTATATCTTTTATTCTGTGTTTTCTGCAACAACCTACATATTTTGAATGCTCACTAAGTGCAAGATCCTTCCTAAATATATAACTCTAACTTTACAACAAAAAAGTGGGCCAACTCCTAGAACCTAGCTGGTAGCATTTCCCCCATCTGAATGAAAAATTCCCAATAAAAGAGCAATAAATAGGACTTCTTTGGGTAAATACTTTTGTATATCTCCATTTCCAATGATGGAAATGATAATGTAATAATAATATCAATAGCTAAAGTAGTAATATATTTTAATAATGTAATAATAATTTTCTTAACAATTAAAATAATTACTTTTCTAATGTAATAGTGATTGTAATAATTCACAGGAGTTGGAAGTCATATAAAACAAAACAGAGTACTAAATTTGCCTTGAGTCGTTATTTGTTCAAATTCTTTTCCTAAGGTTTACTTGGGCTTTTTGTCTTAGTTCTTTTTCTTTTTTTCCTCTTTCTTTTTTTGGGGGCTAGAGTGGGGGAGAGTAGTTAAGCAAAAGTAGGTCAAGATGGTTAAGAGGAAAATCATTTTTAGCCACTTAACCAGAACATTTGTTGAAAGTGAATTCTCTGCTGAAAAAAAAAAAAAAAGCTACATAACATTGCAATTTTTGCAAGTACATGGTACTTAGAATTTTATTTCCTGGAAAAAAATTTAGGTGGGGACAATGTCTCTGATGATTTCTCTTTTACGTTGTTGTTTTGACTTATCTGCTTTTAAGCAGTCACTTCCTCTAGGTGTGAATTTTATTCATGTAAATCCCTGTTAATTTACAGTAACTTTTGATAGAAATTACTATCAACAAGCAATTCATCAAAACATAATGATTTAGTCAATACCTATTATAAACTCCTTTATTATTATTTTCATAAAAAGTTAAATATCTAAAAAATAGAGAAAATAAATATATATTTTTAATAAAATGACAAAATTTCAGCCTGGAAGACTCCAGATTATGTAGTTCTTTGTGGCTATACCCTTGGAGATATGAACATCTAGATACATTTTTCAATAAAAAATGCAATTAGGAAACATCACAAAATCATTATGTATTTGAGCTGACTGGAGGCAATTCTTTGTTCATTTTCTCTCTTGCACACTGGGATATTAACCTTCAGAATATTTCCCAGCAGACCAAAGTCATTACTTTTATAGAAAAGGCCAGTTCAGCTTAGCCATGCAGCACTGTTCTGTATTTATCATCCAAAAGATGCAGGTTCTGGAGGAGAGGCAGGATGTTGAAAGGTGAATCCAACAGTGTTGGAACAGACTCCCCCCCACCCCCCCCCCAGTAAGATTCTGTCACAGGAAGTACCACCAGTACACATGCAATCCATCCTGCATCAAGTGGTCCAAAACCCAGAACAGTAAAGCAAGGGTAGGAATATCAGCAGGGCCAGTAGTTAATGTAATGGCTATGTTGCTGGACTCCAATGCAGTCAACCACGGTTTGAGTCCTATACCCGGTGGCTTAAACTCAAGTTGGGCATGTGTGCATGTGTGCCCAAGATCCCGAGAGGAGAACGGAGGAGAAGGGATTGTGGCGTGGCCATCCCCCCTGGGGGGCTGATTTCTCGCTTTCTGTCTCTCTGTCTCTGTCTTTCTGGCGAGTACACGCGCCCTATAGCAAAAACCTCTCCAAAAAAGAAAGAAAAAAAAAAAAAAGAAAGAAAGGAAGAGAAGAAAAAGGATTATCAGCAGAAGGGAAGAGTGCAGGAAACTTCCAGAAAGGCAGCAGCAGGATGTTTTCAGGTATTCCAGGCTGCCTGAAAGGTAGCGTAAGTAGGCAGACAGCTCCTCAGCAGGGGGGTGGGGACACTAGAGAGGTCAAGATAAAAATGGATGGTTGCTATAAGATAGCAAGCCTTTGGGCTGTTGGATAGGCCAATGGTACCAACTTAAGGTTTGAACTACACTTGAAGGTATTAAACATCTCCAGACGATAGTAGACATGCCAATGACAATTTCAGCACACCATTCTTTCAGTGTAAAACATCTTGTTGCCATCAGTCTTGTTTATACTTACCTTGAAACAATAAAAATGTTTATCACCATTGTCATCAGTAAATGCATCCTGTAATGTCTTGTTGGCATTTGGTTTTGTATCTAAGATTTCTCCTGTGTTCTAGGAAATGCATGATCCATACTCATGACTGTCTATGACCAACCAAGGTCAAGATTGCCTGGGTAGCGTCTCCTCACAGCTGTGCTCACTGCCCACACGTCAGATCTCTCCACCCTTAAGAGGAGAGGCTTGGCTCTAGCTAGAATGGTGCTTGAAGATGTGTCCAAGGCATTCCTTGGCTCCCTGGTTCTCCAGTCATCTCCCAGTTCACAGGTCCCAGATTGGCCCAAGAAATTCACAGGTAGCCACGATCAGTGGTCCCCGGCCACAACACCTCTCCACAGACTGTACAGGAGCAATCGTTAGACAGCTCATGCTTGGCTTTACCTATTACTTTATTAGCACTACTAGAAACTGATTAGAAGATACCAGAATGCACGTTAACAAAGGGAGTAAGCCATGAAATGGTGAACCATAGGAAATAATGCCCCTAACAATTTAATATGTACCTCCAGAAAAACTGATAGGGTGAATCTCAAATATGCACAACATAAAGAAATGATGCGTGTTGGCAATGGTGAACACATTTATATCCTTGAGTTGATTATCTAACACTGTAAACATGATTTTAAAAACCACATTCTGTCCCACAAAGATGTAAACATTTATATGGTGATCAAAAATACAATAAGAAAGCAAGAAGAAAAAGAAAGAGCATATAGAAAGAAAGAGAGAAAGAGAGAAAGAAAGAAAGAAAGGAAGGAAGGAAGGAAGGAAGGAAGGAAGGAAGGAAGGAAGGAAGGAAGGAAGGAAGGAAGAAAGAGAGAGAGGAAAAAATAAAGAAGAGAAATAAAGAAAGAGATAAAAAGAGATTATGGAAAGGGAATTACAGCATGGTAAAAAAAAAATTGCAAACTATGTGCCCTAAATTTCTGTTTCTTTAATTTGACAAACAAGCCCAAGTTAAATTGTGTCCAGGGACACTTGTGTCCTCAGGCTTTGCTTACTTTGATGACACCTGTGTCCCACAGAAGACATAGTCTGTTAGACCCGGATGAGCTGCATAACTTCACTCCCTAAGGGATCCATGGCCACAGAAATCCCTAGCACAGCCTTCCCTCTGTAGATGGGTCAATCATCTCCAGAAAGGTGTGTCCAAGTCCTGAGACAGAGTAGAGATGAGAGTGATGCTGCCACAAGCCAAGGAATGCCAAGAGCCACCAGAAGCTGAAATCGGTAAGAAGGGATTCTTCTCTTAAGACTTTGGAGGAAGCTTGACTCTGCTGACACCTGGATTCAGGATTTCTGGCTTCCAGAACTATGAGAGAATAAGTTTCTGTTGTTTTAAGCCACCAATTTTGTGGCAATTTGTGGTAGCCCTCAGAAATTTAAATACCACGAATCTGTGTTATGTAGTCTGCGACAGGTTACCATCAAGGGACGGGGGAGCAGGGGAAAAGGAGTGGAAGGGGCTGAAGCCTTAGGGGGACACCAGAGGGCAGACCATGTAGTGGCAAATCTAGTCTGGGCCAAGTACTCCGGTGTTCAGCACATAACTGATCTTCATAGACACTGGACTGGATCAAAGTTGACCAAGTCAGAGACCAGCAGTTAACGTAATGGCCATGACACTGGACTCCTATGTAGTCGACCACAGTTTGAGTCCCAGACCCGGTGGCTTAAACTCAAGCGGGGAGCATGTGCGGGTGTGCCCAAGATTCCAAGAAGAGAATGAAAGAGAAAGGCTTGTGGTGTGCCGTCCCCGAGGGGTCATTTCTCGCTTTCTGTCTCTATCTGTCTATCTATCTATCTATCTATCTATCTATCTATCTATCTATCTATCTAGAGAGCGCATGCGCCCGATAGCAAAAACCTCTCAAAAGAAAAAAGAAAAAAAAAGTTGACCAAGTCAAAGCACTCTCATGTATCTCATGTATCTTGCCTGGGGTGCCCTGATGCCTGCCTGCACCACAGGAGTGACACTGCTGATGGTAGTGAGGCTGAAGAAAGGACTAGCAAACAGCAACGGAGCACTTGCTGTGTCCAGGAGCTGTTCTCAGTGCCTTCAGTCCTTTTAAATACACACCCTCACGTACACCCTCTGAGGCACGCCCTGGTCTTGTCTTTTTGCAGATGAGGCTGAATATTGAGAGACACTTATTCCAAGACACACCTTGCTAGGAGGCAGCAGGGACTTCAGTCCCATCACAGAACCTCCTCCTATTGAGGGAGGCTTTCATGGGGTGTATTCTGTCCTCCCAAAGAGAAATGATGATGTCCCAACCCGTAGCATCATGGAGTGTGACCTCATTTGGAAATGGGGTCTCTGCGGCTGCAATCAAGTAAGAATGAGGTGATTAGAGTGGGCTTTGTTTCAGCATTACTGGCAGCATTCTAAGAAGAGGGAGTTAGACAATGGAGACACCAAAAGAGGAGAATGCCATGAGAATGCCATGGAGACAGATAGGGAGGACGGCCGCGTGGAGACAGAAGCAGAGACTGGAGCAAGGCTGCCACAAACCAGAGAGCCCTGGCTCTGCCGGAGCTGGAAGAGAAGGAAGAGTGCTCCTCTAGAAGCTTCAGAGCTCATCGCTCCAGCACCTTAGCTGCGAACTTCTGGCTTCCGAGTCCTGAGAGGGTAAACTGCCATTTTAAGTCACTGAGGGTGCAATGCTTTGTTATAGAAGGCCCAGGACAAAACTACAGGAACCTAATCAATTTACAAAAGTTACTAATGGTTTTTTTATTTGTGTTTGGAGTTTTCACTCCAGAAAAATGATGAACTGCTTAGGAATGAAGAAAACACCCTTGCAATCACGGCCCAGGTCCAAAAGTACAGCAATGTGCAGGACCCCAACGCCTCAGAAGCTTGGCACAGAGATAAAGCTCTTCCCGATCTCACAGTGGTCATTTTCCTGCTTTGGATTTTGGTGTACGTACATATACTCTTACAACCTCAGTAGGCACCCTTAGTTCTATAACTGGGGTTTGCCTCTCTTTTATCCTTTGAAAGGATCCATATCATGTAGCATCTTTGCACCTGGCTTCCGGCGCTCATTGAAGAAATTCACCTGCAGTGGTGCACGGACTCAACTTCACTGGCTCTGCTTCAAGAGTGCTATGTATGGCTACTGCCGGCTCTTCCTTCCCACAGACAACTCACAGACAGCCACGTTCAAGGTAGGCACAGCTACTGGACTTCATGCCAATGAGGAGCTTGCATCTCTTCAATATTGAATATTCTAATATAGAAACATGTAGATCCCTTTATCGAATTTTAAATTTCTTCTCAAATGCCTCACAGATCATGAGATAGAATTGTTGTGTGTACTTGATTATTCTTAAGCACTTGCTATTTCATGTTATTAATATCTGGTATGTATCTCTTTAATGCTCTGCTGTTTGTTCCTCATACATGGAAAGCCCATTGGTTTTGTTTGTTAACCCTGTACCTACCAAACACGTTAAACACACTTACTAATTCTAATAACCTGACTATAGGTTCTGTTATTTTTCTATATATGTTTACAGATATAATATTATAGTTCCACATTGACTTGTATTTCTTCCTTTCCAAACCTCATGTGTTGTTTTTCTCTCCCTTGCTATGCAGGCAGTCTTGACTCCAGTGACAATTAGGAGAGCTGGGACTGAACATTCTTGTCTTAGTCCCTGTCGCGGAAAAAAAGCTTTGCAGCATTTGCCATGTCAGTGATGATTGCCATTGAAGAGAGGTGTTCACTTCAGTGGTTTTTAAAAAAATCTTTATAAGACTAGGGAAATTCTCTTCTGGTTCTAGTATAAAAGGATATTTTTAAAACAATACATTCTGATTATTATGCATCACACTTTCTGAGTATATTGAGATGATCAAGTTCTTTTCCTCTTCAGTTCTATGTGTGGAATTAGAATATTGATTTTTGAATGACCAATGGCTTTATAATTCCTGTAATAAATCCAATTGATTATGATCTATTGTCTTATATATGGTAATTTATGTGAATATATATGACAATACATCATGACTAACACTTGTATACATTTAGTATTTCCAAAGTAATGTCTTAGAAATGATTGTTTTTAACACACATAAAAAATAAAATACTTCAAAGATTATGTGTATGCTCTAGATAAATCCTTCTTTTTTAATTTTAGAAAAGAAATTTGTAAAATTGTTACCATTTTTTCCTTAAATATTTGATAGAATTTACTGGTGATGTCATCTGGGCCTAGAATCTTTCTTGTTGGTTTCTGTGATTTGTATTTTTTAATATAAATTTATTTATTTTTTACATTTAATCACTGTGTATCAATACAGCATACCAAATGAATTTTCCCATCATGAATACATACGCATCGGTCTAGTTAAAGACATTACCATATACATTTGTGTCTGTGATGAAAGTGCTATTTTGTCCAAATTTTAAACTTATTAAGATTATTTATAATGCCCTCCTGTGATCCTTTTCAGTTTTTGCTGGTAGCAAATTTCTCTTTTTCATGTCTGATCTATGAGTAGCCAATACCTTCTATTTTTTCTTTCTTCCTCTTGTTTTGACATGGGTGGACCCATTTTATTGGACTTTTTAAGGGAACAAACCATCTTATTGATCATGTCTATTATAGACGTGCTTTCTATTTCATTAATTTTTGCTCTTCTATTATTTTCTTCTAATATGTTTTGATTATTTTTGCAGTTCTTTCTGCAAAAGTTAAAGATGAGTGTCTAAATCCCTAATGTTTCACGTACTGCTCTTAAAAAGGTTTATGGGCTTTAATCTCTTCATAAGCAGTATCCTGCCCAACAGTTACTTCTTTGGGGGGACTGGGTAGAAAGCAAAGAGAATACTGTGATATTTTACACAGTTACAAATTAATCTACTTGTGTGGATTTTATTTTATCTAAAAAAAGAACACTATAAAGTTAACCTTTTTTAAAATTAATTTATATTTTATTATTATTCATATACTAAATCGCTATACGTCATTTTAGACTAAGTTTATCTTTTGAATACATATCAAATGGAAACTTTAAAAAGATTTCAATATACAGAAATCAAGTATCAACACCTGAGAAAAGCGAAGCATCTGTCAAATTCACTGAGGCTTTTGCTCAAATAAGATGACACCATTGTGTGTCTGTGGCCACTGGTTGCTGCTCACTATTATTGAACAGGCTCCTTGGTGGAAGGAGAGATTTCTAACTACTTGGCAGGAAAAGTAGAAGATGCCACAGTAAAGGTGGGGACACCAGTGATGAATTCGTTTTTTTTCTTTATTATTATTATTATTATTATTATTTTGAGAGGTTTTTTTGCTATAGGGCGTGTGCGATTGCCAGACAGACAGAGAGAGACATAGAGACAGAAAGCGAGAAATCACCCCCCAGGGGGATAGTCACGCCGCAATCCCTTCTCCTCCATTCTCCTCTCGGGATCTTGGGCATGCACGCACACGTGCCCGGCGTGAGTTTTAAGCCACCAGGTCCGGGATGCGAACCACGGTCGACTATATGGGAGTCCAGTGACATAGCCATTACGCTAACTGCTGGTTCCCATATTATTATTATTGTTTATGCATTCAATAGCTATACAGCATTTAGATTTTAAAGAGATTTTACCCACCATGATAAACACCTCAGTTCAGTCCAGCTGGGAATACTATTTCCCCCCCAATTTTCCTTTCCTTTGCTCTTCCCCTCCCATACTTTCCTTCCACTCCCCTCCCACGATTTCCTTCCTCTTTGTCTTTAGTGTCCATGACAAATTTTAATGCTTTTATGTTCTCCAGACTTTTAGTCTCTACCACAGGGTGCGGACAGTCAGTATATGTGAAGTGGAGACATACAATGTCTCTCTTTCATAGTCTGACTTGCTTCACTCAGCAACAGATCTTCCAGATTTGTCTAATTTCTATCAAATTTCAGGGCCTTGTTGTTTTTCATGAATGAATAATATTCAATGGAATATATGTGCCACACTTTTTCAATCCATTCATCTGTTTGTGGATATTTGGGTTGGTTCTATGTGTGAGCAATCATGAATAATGCTGCAATAAATACAGTTGTGCAAGAGCTTTTCCAACTGAGCGTTCTCTTGTTCTTTGGGTAGATACCCAGGAGTGGAATTGCCGGATCATATGGTAGGTCTATTTGAAGGTCTTTGAGGAACCTCTGTATTGTTCTCCATAGTAGCTGTATATTTTGGGGTTTATTTATGGGGTCTCTACTCTTTTCCATTGGTTCTCCTATCTGTTTTTGTGCCAACACCATGCTGTTTTGATTATCACAGCTTTTTAATATATTTTCGGGTCAGGAAGTGAGATGCCACCCACTCCACTCCTCTTGTGAAGGATGGTTTTTGCAATATGGGGTCTTTTATGATTCCAGACAAATTCTATGATTGTCTTTTCTAGATCTGTAAAGAACGTCTCTTGGAATTTTATAGGGATTGCATTGAACATGTAGATTAATTTGGGTAGGATTGCCATTTTGATTATATTAATTCTGCCAATCTAGGAACATGAGATGTCCTTTCACTTTTTTGTGACCTTTTCAATTTTCTTTTTAAGACTTACATTCTTTTTCTTATAGAAGTCTTTGACTTCCTTGGTTCATTTCATTCCTAGGTATCTTATACTTCTTGTGGCTATGGTAAATGGAATTACTTTCTTCAGTTCTGTCTCTCTCTGCTTGTTGTTTGTATATAGAAATGCTATAGATTTTTGTAGGTTTATTTTGTATCCTGCCACTTTACTGTATGAATTTATTACTTTGAGGAGTTTTTTCATGGATACTGTTGGGTCTTCTATGTATATAATCATGTCATCTGCAAACAGAGATAATTTTGGCTCTTCCTTCCCTATTGAAATGCCTTTTATTTCCTTCTCTTGTCTGATCACATTGGCTAGGACTTCCAGTACTATACTGAATAGGAGGGGAGAAAGTGGGCAGCCTTATCTTGTACCAGTTTTTAGTGGAAAGGCGTTCAGCTTTTCCCCACTCCGTATAATGTTAGCTATAGGTTTTTCATAGATGGCTTTTATTATGCTGAGAAACAATCCTTCTATACCAATTTCCCTGAGAGTCTTAATCATAAAAGAATGTTGTATTTTGTCAAATGCTTTTTTTGCATCAATTGATATGACCAGATGGTTTTTATCTTTCTTTCTGTTAATATATGGTTTTGTGTATGTTGAACCACCCTTGCATCCTGGAATAAAGCCTACCTGGTCGTGATGAATAACCTCTTTCATATGCTGTTGAATATGATTAGCAAGTATCTTTTGAGAATTTTTGCATCTATATTCATCAGAGATATAGGTCTGTAGTTTTCCTTTTTTTGGTCATATCCTTATCCCTTTTGGGAATGAGGGTAATGGAGGCTTCATAGAATGAATTTGGAGGGGTTCCTTCCTTTTGGATCTCTAGAAACAGTTTGAGTAGGATGAGTGTTACTTCTTCTTTAAAAGTTTTGTAAAATTCTGCAGTGAAACCACCAGGGCCTGGACTTTTTTTGTTGGGAGGTAATTTATTACTGATGAATCCTTGAGCAAAAGTTTTGATGCAATGGCAAGAGGAAGCTGGGGCTACACAAGGCTAACCTTCAGAATTATCTGGAAGTTGTGGGTATAGAGAGAACAGAAGAAAAGGATGTCATTCCTTAACCAACTGATACCCAATTCTTTCACCACAGGTTTTAGAAAGCAATAGCTTTAAAATGTGATGTACATTACTTTGAGCTGGGCAAATATGTAAAACAGGAAGACAGGAAGAATTATGAAAGAATATTGTCGTGTGCCTCTGTACTGTCATTACGGAAGCTGACAAGGAGGATGCAAGTGACCAATTGTTTCAAGAATGATGTGTTTACTGTCCGTACATCTTACATACTTGCATTACCTGACCATGCGCCCTGTGTATTCCAGGTGCTGGAGGAGTCAGAAATCCTCAGAAGCACACCCATCTCCAAGGAAAGTACATCTTCCTCACCACACAAACTATGGTGTCAGGGAAAAAAAAATTAAAGAAAGTGACTCACTCTGGGCAAAATGAAAACTGGTGTGTGAAAAATCTCCTGAAGAAAAAACTGGTGATAAAATAGTGATAAGGATTCTGATGACAATAGGGTGAGACTGAGAAAACAAAGAACATAAGAAAAATGAGCTCTGATGAAGAGAACAAAGAGGAAAGTGCGAAAGATGATAAGACAGAAAAGGAGAAAATAGTGAGAACAGAGACAGAGCAAGTGGATGAGCATTAAACAGAGAGGCTGGTGTGGATCCCGAAAACAGAAGTGGAACACAAGGCTGAGAAGCAGACCAACTGAGCTGAAGGAAAGCTTTGAACTGCTAAGTTCCCCTGAGGAAGGTTGAATCTAAAAGTCTGTTAAGGGCTGACACAACTTTCCAAGGTAATAATAGCAGTGCACACGCCACACCTGAGACTTACCTGAGTAAGTAATATTTTTTATGGTTAATAATTAGAACATTTATTAAGCACCAAGAGTATATTGCAATGGTTGCTATATCAAAACAATTATTGATATAGTGTCCCTGCCATTGAGCTTACAATCTAAAATGAAATAAAACAAGAATACTATAAGCTTACCTAAAAATTTTCTTAACTTAGAAATAGCTATCCTGGCAAATAGGTGAGGCGAAATGACCTATTATTTCAGGTGCAGCATTAGTAAGTCTTTGAACATGATCCAATTTTTGAACTCATTTTGAACTCATTTTCCCCATTATATGTGGCTTGCTAGGAAAAAGAGCACTTATGAATCCATAAAAACAAAGAATGATGCCAAATTACCTTGGAGGACTGTAACAGAGATGCTTCCTGGCCTGAGTTTTTCAGCAGCCAGGGCAAGCCCCTGAAAGACAGCACGAACTGTATAGACCAAGTTTGTCTCTGCTCCTCTTAGAACGTTGCCACTTCCTCCTCCTCCCCACGAGGTTGCCCATGGGACTCTACCAAGGAAGCAAGTACTGTATCTAGATAAACTCCCTGAGAGTCTTAGAGACTTAACCAGCTCTACCCTCAGGAAATACTCATTCCTACTCCCAAGAAACGACAGCAAGGACAGCAATGGGCCGTCTGGCTGAAGAAGAGGTCTGGTTATGTGTGGCTTGTGAGCAAAAGCAGTCAAGTTCGGTCCATGCAGCAAAGTGACAAAGACCATACAGACATGCTTTTCTGCACTGTTTTTCTGGGGTAGCAGTATATAAGAATTTAGCATCTAGACCCTATAATGCAAACCCTGCCCTATTTAAAACCCTGCCATATAGTATAGTATAATATTTAATAAATACTTTCAAGGTTTTTATTGCTGGTCATAGATTAGCTGACAAAGGCACACCAAGACGATTCTGGCTGTTATATCAAATGCAAAGACTGTTTTAAACTACTGAGCATGTACGCTCTTAAACTATATATATTGGTTATTTTCAATCATTTATAATCACCCTTTTAATTTTGAAAGAATATGTAAGAAAGTGTGATTAGATGCAAGTTATACCTGAAACAGAAATAGAATTTACTCTATAAAATACATGCACATCAATTTTTTTAAATATGTGCATATGAACATTTTAATGGCAGAGTGGAAGTATCCTGAGTTTCTTTAATGGCAAAATAATATTTCAGCAAGTTTTGGTTATACCAATCTTTCCCTTCAGAAGTCTATTTTGGCAACACTTCTTAAATAACACAGAAGCAGCAACATTTAAAAATGTTCACAATCTTGTTCCGCATGAAAGCTTATCCAGAAAGAGTGGTTCAGTAATTTCAAGATAAAACTTCTTATAAAATTATTCACCACTTTTGACCTAAAATTGACACTAACACTTTTCTTCCAATTTAAAAATGTCAAGGGCCAGCAGTTGGCGTAATGGCCATGTCGCTGGACTCCCATGTAGTCGACCGCAGTTCAAGTCCCGGACCCGGTGGCTTAAACTCATGCCGGGCATGTGTGCATGCGTGCCCAAGATCCTGAGAGGAGAATGGAGGAGAAGGGATTGCGGCATGGCCATCCCCCTGAGGGGGGTGATTTCTCACTCTCTGTCTCTCTCTGTCTTTCTGGCAAGCGCATGTGCCCTGTAGCAAAAAAACTCTCAAAAAAAAAAAATGTCACTTATACCTCATAATTATAGTAAGTAAAATCCAATTAATTATGGGGCTTGAAATGGAAAACCTAAACCATATCGACGTCAGATTTTGCCATAGGGTGCATGTGCGCACAGAGAGACACAGAAGAGAGAGAGAGAGTGGCCATGCCACAGTCCCTTTTCCTCCATTCTCCTCTCAAGATGTTGGGCACACATGCTCAGATTGTTTTTCAGGCCACTAGGTCCAGACTCGAACCTGCACACTTGGCCATGTGGGATCCCATCGTACCACCTGCTGGCCGAACATCACACTCTTCTGATAAATGATAGAAAATCATTTCAGTGGATTTCCTCAAAAGAGAAAATGTTTAAGTTTAGCTACGGCTTTGGTAAATGAATCTGGGTTTACCAATCTTAGTTAGCATATTTATTTTCAGTTAATATCATATGAAAGCTGGGGTTCCTGAATGAAGTCTGTGTTTCTAAGCAAGGTAAGTTTGGTTATGTAGAAAGCACAGATATAACAGCATGGTGATAGGGCAATATGACAAACACCTACACATGACTAACACCTACAGATTCACCTTTGCAAGTGATACATTCCGAGTTACATAAAATTTAATTTTCACGCCCTATTCTAAGACTACCTGTTTGACATTAAGCTTAGAAGCAGAATTGCTGGAATGCACTACAAAATACTTCATTTTCCCAATATTGTAACATTTACTGCCTTTTCAAATACCTGGCATAAGTTTTTTCACACTAACTTTTAAAAGACATACCATTAGGTCGTGGTAACTGCTGTGTTAAGAAATTGTACAAAGGGAGAAACTCACCAGGAGGACAAAATACAAAACTGAGCAGGACTGCTGCATTTAATAAAAGTAGCAAAATCAAGGGAATGAAGGGCCACACATTTCCTGTCTTAGTAATACATACATGTACTACGGTACAGCTGCTGCCTCGATGAACAAACAGATCCTGTGAGATCTGTCTTGGGGAGCTCTTTTTCCTTCCTATATCCTCCCAGCAGCAGCTAGTAGTCATTTTCTTTCGAATATCAAGTGAAATAATGCGTATTCTGTTTCTCATCTGAGATATGGAAAAGCTGACTCATTTTTAATAAGTTATCATTGGAGGAGCCTTGATTGAAACTTAACATTTAACCATGTACTTTTTAATATATACTCTACAAAGTGTTAAAAAATTGATTAGGGTTAACAAAAGCACATCTTGATTACATCTATGTCTTAAATATATATGACTATACATTCTTTTTCTTTTTTAATGAGAAAAAGGAGATGAAGGGAACCTTTAATACAGGTCCTCTTCATTCTCAGCTACTTTGAGATACATGGTAGACCCGCTCAAGGAATGTTGGTAATTATCTTTGCATAGAAAAGAAAAACTAAAAGAAATTATTTCCTTCCTAAGGTCTCCGCTAGTTTCTTAAGCCTTTTCTTCAGCTCCAGTGGAAATTTCTCATAAGCTTCTTACAGACTGGCTTCTCGTCAAACTCTGCAAATTTACTCCTGAGTGTTAACTTGGTGCTGCACGTCGAGCCGCGAAGCAGCTCACACGCCAGGCCTTGTTAGGAGCAGAGACCGCGTCACCCACTGTACCGCGGCCGCAGTGGAGACAAACATCACCAAATGTCCAAGACATGGCTTTCACACTTGGCACAACGTCCCTGCTTGCCCATGGCCGTGACCACGTGCCCTTCAATAGACTGTGGGCCTACCCCGCAGACGGGGACCCCATGGGATCGCGGCGCGCTGGCAGTCAGCTCCCTCTCGCGTCCGCATAGCTGAAGTGGTCTGTGGGGTACAGGTGGTTCTTGCAGACCAGCAGCTGCTGTCAGTGACGGCGTGGACATCCGAGGCCTCGGGCCTTCTCGTGGTTATGTCGCGGGCGCCACAGGTGTCTCCCGGTGTTCTGGACAAACCGCTTTCTGCCCGGACTTCCCGGCAGAGGTCGCCGCGGACGCCCTCCGGGTGCCAGCGCGCGTTCACGGCGCTGATCACTGCGCAGGTGACTCAACGCGCTGGCGACCGCGAGGCGCAAAGAGCGCCTGAAAATCGCGGTGGTCACAGTACTTCCGGTGCTCACAGAAGGGCCCTGGGGACCTCTGGGAGCATTAGGCACACGGAGCCCTGCGGTGGGACGGCTCGCCGTTGCCGTTCGCGACCTCCGCGGGCGCAAAGCCGCCGTCGCTGCGCTCACAGGTGGCGCTGGCCAGGGCATTGCCATGCTGCTTCTCGGTTCTCCTCCGCCTCCCAGGCGCGGCCAGACTTCCTCTGAGACGCTGCTGCTCCCTCGGGCCATTAAGCTGTCACAGGACACAAGACTGCAACCTCCCCAGTCACTGGCTTTCCCCTCTCCCCTAAGCTCTGCGGGTCATTCCGGCCGCACGCCCGTCTCCCCGCAGACCGACTCCGCCGTCCTCTGCACCCCCGTCCGCGCCGGCGCTGTCCCCGCGCTTCCTCCCTCCTCGCCCGCGGCTGCAGGCGGGCAGGCTTTGGGCAGGAAGGAGAGGCCGGGCTGCTGCCTGAGTGAGTAATGATTATACTCAGCTGTCGATAAATCTGTGTCAGTGAATAGAAAACATATGCACATTTATGTGAAAATGGTTGACGTTGCAAATAATAAAATTCCTAATTTAAACACACAGGTATATGTTTGAATATAATGAGTATAATTTGTTTTATTTATTTTTATTTTTTTATTCTTATTTTTTTATTTTTGGAGAGGTTTTTGCTATAGGGCACGTGCACTCACCAGAAAGACAGAGAGACAGAAAGTGAGAAATCACCCCCCGGGGGGATGGCCACACAGCAATCCCTTCTCCTCCATTCTCCTCTCGGGATCTTGGGCACGCACGCACACGTGCCCAGCGTGAGTTTAAGTCATCAGGTCCAGGACTCGAACCGCAGTCAACTACATGGGAGTTCAGCGACATAGCCATTATGCTAACTGCTGGTCCCTAATTTGTTTTATTTTTAGTAAATCTCTCAAGTTGGCTCACCCTTCCTAGGATGAAATAGGCAGTATCATATCATGATTGTGGGATGTAAGTTAATACAACTATTTTGGAAAATAAATGTCATTTGCAAGGTCTTTCAGAAATGTTTGTTTCTCTTCCTTCATTAGTGCTAGTGGTAGGTATTTATGTTAAAAAGTTCAGTTAGAACTGTGCACAATGTATTCAAAGATGTTCAGCAAATTACTTTAGGTATTAACAGAAGGATGAAAACAACCTACTGAAGACCAGCCAGTCTGTGGTTAAGGCAGCTGGATCCCACATGGCTGACTTCGCAGTTCAAGGCCTGGATCCAGTGGCTTGAAAATCACGCTGGGCACGTATGCATGTGTTTCCAAAATCATGAGAGGAGAATGGAGAAAGGACTGCAGCATGGCCATCTTCCCTGGGAGATGAATGAACACTTTCTCTCTCTGCATTTCTCTCTGGTGAGTACAAGTGCCCTGTAGCAAAAAGATAGAGAAATATTAGGTTGTTGGGAAAGTCATGACACATTTTTACATAGAAAAATCAGTCCATGACTTTCCCTATAAAGTGGATGAAAATGGAAGATTTACTGCTAAGCAAAGCAGGACAGACTTTGAAAGAGAGGCATTGTATGTCCCCGCTTAATATATACTGAGTGTCTGCACTCTGTGGTAGAAACTGAAAGACTGGACAGTCCGAGAGCATGGAGAGCCCCTGGGGACACCAGAGGCAGTGTGGGAGGAAGGTGGGGAATAGTTAAGGGTGAGAGGGAAGAAATCGAGGGGGAAGAAAGAAGTTAAAATACCTAAGAAACACACACAAATAAATAAATAATGAAAAAAGAAATAAACCAACTTAATTATCTAAAATAGCTTATTGGTGAAGTCGCTTATATAGGTGAGGTGTCAGGTTTTGCTGCACGTCAAATCACCCAACGACCATTTTTCCTGCGGGTTGATCATTTGGGCTGAGCTCCCTGTGGCAGATCTGGCCTCTGCATTTGCCTCTCTCCGATGTTTTACTTGTCAAATCTGTGCTATAGGTGGGAAGGCTAGAGTGGCTGGAGTTTCTCTCCATCTGGTGTTCGTTCTCCATCTGGTTAGCTGGGGCATCAGAAAGTGCAAGTAGAACTACACAAGGGCTCTGGAGGCCCAGCCTCGAATTCACAAACACAAAATTCCAGGGCATGGAATTGGCCCAATACAGCCCAGACCTAAGAGTGAAAGAACAAATTCCACCTCTTTCTGTGAGCCTCTGCCGTAGGGAGGTTCTTCGGCATGGCTTTCGGACCCAGCTACTGAAATTCTCTGGAGTCATGACATGGGGGAGTCTGTGCAGTCACGCTACAGAAGAGCTCATGAGAATGTTAAATGAAAACAACGGGGAAGAGGGTGAATGCAGTCGTTAGCTGGATTTAATCATCCCACAGTGTATACAAATATCAAAAGTCATAGTGTGCCCATAAATAGATACAGTTATTACTTGTTAATTAAAAACAAAAATACAGCCCGGACAAGGGTGCAACAGTAATGCAGCTGGGCCAACTCAGAAAGACCCCAGCCTCACAGACCAAGGCCTCACTGTACTCACGGACCTACTAGTCACCTGTGTACACATGTATTCTGTGTACACATGTACAAATGTATGACCCAGCTGATGCAGGCTGGGTGTAGGTTGTGCTCTGAAGGCACTTTTGGGGTACCTGTTTCCTCTTTTTCTTTCTCTCTGTGTCTCTCTGTCATAGAAAAAAACAAATCAAGAGAATTAATTTATTTTTAACTTAAAGAAATAAAAATAAATTTTAAAAATCCAGAACACAATGTTGAATATACAACATGATAGAAAGTATATTTAAAAGCATTGGAGGACAGAAGGTCATGTAGCAGTTAAGGTGCTGAACCCTCACTTGGTCAACTCTGGTTCAAGTCCCAGACCTGACAGCTTGAAAATCATGCTGGACACATGTGCATGTGTGAAAGTTATGGACAGATTTTTCTATGTAAAAATGTGTCATGGCTCTCCCAACAACCTAATATTTCTTTATCTTTTTCCTACAGGGCACTTGTACTCACCAGAGAGAAATGCAGAGAGAGAGAGTGTTAATTCATCTCCAGGGAAGATGGTCATGCTGCAATTCTTTCTCCATTCTCCTCTTATGATTTTGGGCACACATGCACATGTGCCCAGTGTCATTTTCAAGCCACTGGGTCCAGGCCTTGAACTGTGAAGTCAGCCGCGTGGGATCCAGCTGCCTTAACCACGACAAGACTGGCTGGTCTTCAGTAGGTTGTTTCCGTCCTTCTCCCTCTGCTGAGGAAGAATGGAGAAGAAGGGATTGTGGCGTGGCCATCTCCCGTGAAGGGTGATTTCTCACTCTCCCTCTCTCTGTCTCTCTAGCAAGCACACCTGCCTATGGCTAAAACCTTTAAAAACATTAAAAAATAAATTAAAATATAATCACTAGTTATAAACACAAGAATTACTCTGACCGAAATCTAACAGTGGTTACATTTTTGGGGACAGGATTATGGAGGCTATTTCTGCTGCTTTGGGCATTTTAAATGTCCAGACACCAGCACTGCTCTGTGTATGTCTGCACAATGGTCACATCTCAGCTTGCACAGACTCTGAGTAGAAACGTTCATATTTTGTGGCAGAGTGGGGCTGGAGTACAATGTTTTTAAAAGCACAAGAGCCAAAAATAAATGCATAAATAAATAAATAATAACAGAAAAAAAGCCAAAGAGCCACCCCGCTACTTGTAACAGCAGTGGTTCGCTCCTGGTAGGGAAGAGAAAAACACTAAATCTCCATAACTGCTTTCATTTCATAGTGTCACAAAACCTTTTTAAAAGCTACAAGCCTCATTAAAGAGTGCATATAATTAAAACACAAAGAAGAAAATGAATCACAGCAGGGATTTAAGGCAAATGGCAGGGATGCTTTTCCATTGGACTCAGTGTTCTAAATATATGTGTGGTTGAATTCCTCCTCAGGGAACACAGCGCAGCAAATGGGAACCGCAATCCCGGCGACATTGTAATGAGCCAGTGTAAGAGCAGAGAGTGTGACTTCATGTCTGGGAAAGCTAAAGCCCAACAAGAATACTGAGGAAGGTGCTCATTCAAGCTACGAAAGCATGGATGGCTTGTAACAGAGGAGCCCCAACCAGTTCTGAAACTTACGATGAAATGTTCAAAATAAATTTATTATAGACAGGAAAAAAGCCAGAAGCCCATCAAGAACTAGTTACTAATTAATTAAGTAATTGATCACTGTGGCAGGCATGCTAGTGTGAAATCTTAGGCTGGGCGAAAATTGACAGAAGATATAGTTTCCCATCAGCTTGAGTTACGAGTACCCACTTCCCAATGGAGCAGAAATTTCTTCCTGTTGTATCTTTTTTAACTCCTGAACACTTTTTTAAATTTATGTCTAATTTTAATAGAGAATAAATAGCAAATAGCACTGACACGCCCAGCACTGTTAGATACTATGGAAGAACAAGTGTCAATTCATTTCACATCTTTAGGTGTTGCCTGCTCCATGCTCCATGCCACACATGGGGCCCTAGACCTCAAAGAACCAGCAATAAATAAAACAAGAGGTCCTTCCTCTCACGTTGAGAGGGCTAGACCATTGAAAGAGAAATGCACCATATCTTGTCATAGGCTGATGGCAAATGTGAAGGAAAATAATGCAGGAGAAGGGGTTAGAGTTTAGAAAGGATGTCTCTGTTCTTCCACTTGAAGAACAGGGCATGTGTTGGGAGCCGTAATGTTGGAAGAACAAGGCAAAGGCCAGAGTGGCTCTCTTCAGTGCAGACAGCCTCAGGGAAAAGGCTAAGATCTCACAGGAAAGGGACAAGATCCTGTCCAGTATTTAAATTCAAGATAGGACTTTAAGTTTTTTGTTTTTGTTTTTGTTTTTTGGAGAGATTTTTGCTATAGGGCACATGCGCCCGCCAGAAACACAGAGAGAGACAGGGAGACAGAAAGTGAGAAATCACCGCCCCCCCAAGGGAGGATGGCCACACCACAATCCTTTCTCCTCCATTCTCCTCTTGGGATCTTGGGCACACACACACACATGCCTGGCGTGAGTTTAAGCCAGCGGGTCTGGGACTCAACCCACGGTCAACTACATGGTAGTCCAGCAACATAGCCATTATGCCAACTGCTGGTCCCAGGACTTTAGGCTTTGTTTCCCATGTTATAGGTTCTCAGTGGAAGAATGAGTCTTGGTGTAGTGACATCTGATTTTAAAGGTTCATTCTGGATTCCACACAGGCAAGAATAGAAACTGGAAAACAAACTTGGGAAACAGAAGTGAAGGGATAAAACATATGTACCTTTGTCAGATCTAGTCATATAACAAGATACAACAAAAGGCCATAAATTAGGTGTCACACAAACAGTAGAAATCTATTTTCACCGTTCTGGAGACTGGGAGTGGTCCTAGTGAGAGGCTGCTTCCTGACATATAGAAGAGGATGCCTCCAATCAGTCCTGAGCTCGTGATGGGAATGCTCAAAATAAATGTATCATAGACAGAAAGAAGTCATAGATCATCAAGAATTAATTACTAATCAGTTAAGCAATTATTTTCGCACTACATCTTCCCATGCGGGAAGATCCTTGTACCTCCCCAGGGCCTCTTTTATAAGGAAACTAATCTCACTCGTGAAGGCTCTGTCCTCCTGACCTAATCAAGTCCCAAATCCTCCACCTTTTTTTTTTTTACGACATTTTTGCTATAGGGTGTATGTGCTCACTGGAAAGAGAGAGACATAGAGAGGGAAAGTAAGAAATCATCCCCCAGGAGACATGGCCATGCTGCAATCCCTTCTCCATTCTTCTGTCAAGAATTTGGGCACATGCGTACATCCTATTCAAGCCACCAGGTCCAGGAATTGACTGTGGCTGGCCATGGGGGTGTCCATGCCACTTGTCAGCCCCAAATCTCTACCTTCTAATATCATCAGCTTAGGGGTTAGGATTTCAATATGAATTTGGGGTGAAGGAACAAACATTTGTTCCATAGAATGCAACATGAAGACATAGCCAACACACTCAGCTGACAGTGGAATATGGAAACAGTGAAGCAACAATTTGGCGTAAGCAACTGGGTGGAGTTAACTTATGTTGAGGTGATCAATAGCTTCTTAAGACAAAATCAAGCATTTATTTTTCTTTTTTTGGAGAGGGCTTTGCTATAGGGCGCATGCGCTCGCCAGAAAGACAGAGAGAGACAGAGAGACAGAAAGTGAGAAATCATCCCCCCCTCCAGGGGGGATGGCCACGCTGCAATCTCTTTTCCTCCATTCTCCTCTTGGGATCTTGGGCACACATGCACATGCGCCTGGCGTGAGTTTAAGCTGCTGGGTCTCGGACTAGAACCACAGTCAACTACATGGAAGTCCAGTGACAAAGCCATTACGCTAACTTCTGGTCCCCAAATCAAGCATTTTTTAAAGTCACATTAAGTTTAAATTTCTGGTAGACATCTACACAGAGATTACAAATCAGCTGTTGGGTCTATGTACCCAAAGTTTAGACAACAAAACAGGGGCTGGAGATAGAAATTTCAGAACCATCACTATATAAATGGAGTTGAATGAGACCCCCTACAGAGTGAGTGTACAGGAAAGTAAACAGGGGCAATATGGAGGGCAATCTTGTTCACGGAGAGAAAACCATAAGCATGTAGCTCCTCTCCAAACTCATCTGTAAACGTGGCCTTCATCCTCACTCCACGCTTTTGCACATCTCAAGTAAAGTATTAGCACTTCAGTCTCTATTTCAGTTTCTGTCTCCTAAAGGAACTGGCAGAAATAGCATGTGTACCAGACTAGCGTTTGTCAGGCATGGCCTGGGGTGTGAAGCATAGGTTCAGTAGAATCTGGATATTGAAAGGCAAATTCAGAAGATTTGGATCAGCCATCTCTGGCTTAATCTTTTCTTTTTTGTTTTATTTTGTTTGAACAGTTCATGGGCAAGAGGAATTGGGTATTAATATGAAGACAATATATCACTTATGGAGTGTTGCATAAAAATCACAATTATATAAATACTGATAAGTAGATAAATGAGCCCCATTTATTAAAACCTCTAATGTCCCAGTTATGTACATAAATAGAATAATCTAAAGACTGCCCAACTGAGTATTTTCCTTGCCTGGATGAGTTACGTGTTGACGTAGAAAGCTCTTAGAAACATAAAACCAAACAAGACAAATCATTCCTGCATCTAAATTCCGTTTACTGAGCCTGTCAGCACTAGAATGGCATAGTAAATCAACTAGATTGATACAAAACTGTTAGACATTTAGTAGTTAGTTGGAAAATGGCCATAAGGAGCTTTTGTCTTCCCTAGCAAAAGAGAAATATGAGTCTATTGTCTTGAGTATAATGGTTTGGTTTTATAGTTCTACAAAGGAACTCTTTTAGAGAAGAGGAAAGTTGTCCTATAGGTAAGAGATTATTCTCTAGAAATTATGAACTAGCAATGACTTGCAGCCTCAGAGGGAACTAATTCGTAACCTTTCAGAAATGTGGAAATGTGACAATGAAATCCAGCATAGTCAGGAGGTGGATGAAGCTAATGTTCCTATAAAACTAAGAACCTGACAAGAAAAAGAATTTCACTAGTTCCTTATCAAAACTTAAATTTCTGTTGTCTACTCAATTCCCCAACTAAATTTGAAGAGATTCAAAAACAAAACTAGACATCACATCTTCCTGACTTAAAAACAAATAAGCGGAAATTGCCCTGACAGTTTAAGCTTATTTTCAGAAACTGTTCACTGTGTACATGAGTAATCACTGATATACTCTGCCACACACACACACAGAAAATGTCAGAAACACCTGCAGTCACGTGTTCTGCCACAATGTGGGTTGACCACACTGAATCTGTCACATTTCTCTGTTTTAATTCATGGGCATCCTAAATGGAGACTTCTGTTGAAGAGAATGTTTGTCATTCTAGATGTGTTCATAAAGAAGAAAAGTATCAGAAAATTTACTTCAAATTAACTAAAAGAGAAGGAATACGGAAATTGTAAAACTCTATCTATAGTAGTCTTGGTGTTGTTTACTCTTTGAATGTTTCACATTATGTCCCCAATTTTTACATATTTGTTACGTCACTGAAATTGAAGAATTTTAAGGTAATAGGTGACAAATGGTTACTGCAAAAAGAAATAAATATATCCTTCAAGGTACAAAGGTCTTTTCCCAGTTTATAAACTTATAGAATGATAAAAACAAAGGCTATTAGAATGGAGAATGAGAATTACAGTCTTAGTCAAACCACTATGGTTCATAAAATAGATTTAAATAAGATTAGTAGCTAGAAAACTATATTGTGAGAGTTCACAACCAAGTAATCAAGAAAGATAAAACTGGGAAATGGTGTATTTTCCTTTCTCTCTCTTTTTTTTTTTTTTTTTTTTTTTTTTTTTTTTTTTTTTTTTTTGAGAGAGAGAGATTTTTGCTATGGGGTGCATGTACTCGATAGAGAGACAAAAAGCAAGAAATTACTCTCTGGAGAGATGGCCACACTACAATTCCTTCTCCTCCACTCTCCTCTTGGAATTTTGGACATGTATGCACACGCACCCAGTGTGAATTTCAAGCAACTGAGTGCAGGACTCAAACTGTGCTCGTCATGTGGGAGTCCAGCAACATAACCATTACACCATCTGCTTGTCGCGACCCTTCTTACTGTGAGAACAGAGTAGAAGGGTCACAGGAGACAGGAGGCAAGTAGGCAGACAAACCCTGATGAGCCCCAAGAGGCCCTGCCGGTGCTCCTTTCTTCCTGCACTGCTGAATCTTGCCTTGGCTGTGTTGGAAGCCTTTCTCAAAGGAAGAAACCTGCCTGAGAACTTCTTTCTCATGCAGATGTTGCAGAAAGTGTACCTCCTAACTCTTGTCTAGATAGCAGGGCATTTGTATTAAAGTATAATATTCCTGTAGGAAATACACAGACCACCAATGTAGAACAAATTACAGGAACATATACATGCCCAAGAAACCATCACCAAGTTTAGAAGTGAAACAGTCAGCACACCACGAGTTGCTGTCATGGTGCTACACCATCCATCTCCAGCCCTCCTCCCTAAAGGTAACCACAATCCTAAAGTTACCTGCACTGTTGAACGCAGTGGGAGTAAGTCTGTCTTTATCCATCACTAGCCTCTCATTGTTGTGATTATTTCACAACTTATCTATCCATTCTACTCTTGATGTGTATTTGTGATTATATGCCCAAATATGTTTGAGTCTAGTTAATATCAATATATTTATTTATTTTGAGTCTATTTTATTGTTCTGGGTTCCTGCCATTGCATACATTTCACACTTTATAATAGTGCTTTAAAAAATAAATAGTCTTGGGAACCAGCAGTTAGCGTAACGGCTATGTCGCTGGACTCCCACGTAGTCGACCGCGGTTTGCGTCTCGGACCCGGTGGCTTACAACTCACGCCGGGCGCGTGTGCGTGCGTGCCCAAGATCCCGAGAGGAGAATGGAGGAGAAGGGATTGCGGCGTGACCATCCCCCCTGGGGGGTGATTTCTCGCTTTCTATCTCTCTGTCTCTCTCTGTCTGTCTGGCGAGCGCACGCGCCCTATAGCGAAAAACCTCTCCAAAAAAAAAAAGAAAAAGAAAAAAATAAATAAATAGTCTTGTTTTGCTCCCACTTTGTTCTTTCTCAGAGCCATCTTGGCCATCCATGGTGTTTTGATTAACACATACCTTCAAGAAACAGGTTGACAACTTCAAGTGAAAATTATAGGGATTATTATAGAGACTGCATTGTATATAGAGAGTGCTAAATGAGTGGGTGGGATGTATATAGAGAGTGCTATATGAGTGGGTGGGATGATTGACACCTTTTTAAAAAATGTATTGCTATGTAAAAATCAACTTCAAATTTAGTGGCTTAGACTAACAAGTTATTGCCATTTCTTCTGATCCTGTGTGTGAGTGGAATTCAGTGGGGTGGTTGTTTCTTGTGTTAGGGAATTTGAATGTTGGCTAGGACAGGAATCACCTGAAGGCTTAACTGGGCTTTTTCACTTCTATGCCTTCCATTGAACCCAGCTTTGATGTAAGGTGGTTGGCTGCGAATCTCTCACTTGTTATGTGGTCTCTCAGAAAGAGCATCTCAAAAGCAAGCATTACAAGAAACCAATGCAGAAGCAGTAAGGCTTTCTCTGACCTTACAAGTCTTGCAGCATGACTTTTGTGCAATTCATGAATCAAGCTAGCCATAGGAGCAAGGAAGATGTAAAGAGATAAGAGCTCGATTCCGTCTCTGCAAAGGAGGAATAATAAAGTTACTGCAGCTATCTGTAACCTGCTCACAAATATTTTCTCACTCGTTCTATTCTAGAGATTAGTTTGTTTTCCCATTCTCTTATATTCCAATCATCCTTAGGTTTTTAACATACTTAAGACAGGAATGTCATTTGCCTTTTTCTCTGTGCCTATGGTTACTTAAGATCAAAATTCTCCAAGAGTCAGCAAATCCAGTTCTCCAGGGCAATAAATTATATGGGGGTTGGTGGGGGGTGGGGATGGTGTCTTAGTCCATGCAAATAATATAGGAAGGTAAACCTTTTTTATCATTATTAGTCCATTAGTTTTATTGATGTTCCAAAGATCAAGTTCACAGTATTTAATTTGGAAAGACCTATTCCAAAGTCTTGAACAGAAATAAATGACATAAGTCAAGGATACGTCAGGAAAAAATGGAACCTTTGTAGTGACTTTATAGTCTAAGACATAGACACTTTTTCAATGCATTATTTTCATGTCAATTAAGATTTTTACAGAGTAATAAATGTCCAGGTTATAACTGGATATCCTAACTCTTCTTTCTCTGCATCCTAATTCTGCATTCTCTCTAATATAGATAATACATTAGATCATTTTTAGGAATCTTTATCCTGCATGCATAAAACATAAATTATATTAAAATTCTTATAAAACAGCAATTTGAATGCCTCTGGCAATAAGAATGATTCATCGACATCATAATCTTCTTAAAAGCTAACCTCGAAGGATCAGAGAAGAAGAAAGAAAGGCACTGTGAAGGGAAAAATAACTCTAAAATAGTTGAAAAAATATAAATGACAAGTTTTGAATAAATGTTTTTATATTTGTCTTAAAGTAGACATTTCTTTAAAATCCTAGCATTCTTGAAGGAGAAATTACATTTAGAAGGATCTTCTCTAAGAGTAACCAAGAGAAATGCCAGATTCTTTGGCATGGTGGAAAGATGGTGTGCTCCAGGGAGGCTGGTCGGCAGTCTGTAGGAGAGAACTGGGCAACGAGAACGGAGGCTTCACATCAGTGGTACCTACGGGATGAAGTGGCTCAAGGGCGAAAAAAGGAGGGAAAACACTTAAAGGACACAAAAATGGAAAGTTACCTATTGATGATTATGTATATGGTGATGTCTTTGACTGGACCAAAATACAGTGTATTCATAATGAGAAAATTAATTTGATATGCTGTAATAATACACAGTGAATGACTGTTAAAAAAAAATGTGGCTCCTCAGCCCAAGTCTTTAAGGACTGCAGCTTCAGCCAATATTTGACCACAATTCTATAAAATACTCCAAGCCAAGACAGTGGCTATGGAATTCAGAATCTGGTAAGGAGTGTATAACAACTCACCTGCTAAACCAAGGGGCACCAAAAATGGACGGCAATGGAGCACTATACTAAAACCTGTACATTGCTGGCAATTTAGACGCACGTAAGAGAGATGGGAGCTGGAAAGGTATGTCTCACTCTGAAAGCACACCTGGATCCCCCACATCTACATGTAAAGGAATGAAAGTAGACCCTATCTCACACCATATACAAAAGGCAACTCAAAGTGGATTTAAAAATTAAATGTAAGACCCCAAACTGGGGAACCAGCAGTTAGTGTAATGGCTATGTCGCTGGACTCCCACGTAGTCGACCGCGGTTCGCGTCCTGGACCCGGTGGCTTAAAACTCACGCCGGGCGCGTGTGCGTGCGTGCCCAAGATCCCAAGAGGAGAATGGAGGAGAAGGGATTGCGGCATGACCATCCCCCCTGGGGGGTGATTTCTCGCTTTCTGTCTCTCTGTCTCTCTCTGTCTGTCTGGCGAGCACATGCGCCCTATAGTGAAAACCTCTCCAAAAAAAAAAAAAAAAAAAAAAAGACCCCAAACTGTAAAACTAATTGAATACATTAAAGAAAACTTTCCATCACATTGATCTGGATAATGATTTCTTTGGCTAAGACCTTAAAAGCATGGGCAACAAAAGCAAAAGTAGTAGACAAATGGAATTACCTCAAATTAGAAAGCACAGTAAAGGGAGCAATTCATAGAGTGAAGAGACAACCTACAGAATAAAAGAAAATATTTTCAAATCACATATACAATAAGGGGTTAATATCCAAAATATGTAAGGAACTCAAACAACTCGATAGAAAGAAAACAAATAGATTGATTTAAAATGTATAAAGGATCGGGGCCAGCAGGTGGTGTAGTGGCATTGGACTTCCACATAGTTGACCATGGTTTGAGTCCCGGACTTGACAACTTGAAACCAGGTGTATGTGTGTGTATGCCCAAAATTCCAGGAGGAGAATTGAGGATAAGGGGTGGTGGCATGGTCATTCCCCCAGGGAGTGATTTCTCATTCTCGGTCTCTTCAGCAAACACACATACCCTATAGCAAAAATCTCTTTCAAAAAAAAGTGTAAAGGATCTGAGTAGAGTGATCAGCAGTTGGCATAATGGCTATGTCACTGGACTCCCATGTAATTGACCACAATTTGAGTCCCAAACCCAGTGGCTTAAACTCACACTGGGCATGTGTGTGTACATGCCCAAGATCCCAAGAGGACAATGCGGGAGAAGGGATTGTGGCATGGTCATCCCCCCGCGGGTTGATTTCTTGTTTTCTGTCTCTCTGTCTCTCTGTCTTTCTAGAGCATGTGCCCTATAGCAAAAACCTCTCCAAAAAAAAAGTTTAACTCAGAAGCAGAAAATAGAATGTTGGCTACCAGGTTTTTGGGACAAGGTAACGTTGGGGAGATTTTGATCAAAACACACTAAATGCAATTTAGATAAGATAAACAAGTTCAAGTGGTGTATTGTATTATATGGAACGATACATTGTATTCTTAAAAATTGCTCAGAGAGCAGATTTTAAGTGTTAGAATCCCTAAAATGTAAGTGATAAGTATGCAAGGTAATATATATGTTAATTAGCTTGATGTAGTCACTCTACAACATACGCGTATTTCAAAACAATGTGTTCTGTATGATAAATATACACAATTTTTGTCAATTATAAAAAAAAGAATCCTTCACAAAATTCATCCTGCTAAAATAAATCTGAATCATTTGGTTTCCAGGAAACTTGCTGCATTTTGCTATCCTAAGTAATCATTAAAATTATAAATGCTTAAAATACAATGTAATGAGATTAAAAAAATAAGCACCACCCTCTATTAAAGCTGAAATCCGGGCCTAGCCACAATGACACAAACCTTAGGGTGCCAGTGCATTGTGCCAGACCCACAGGTGGATCAGGTTTGGTTGCCGGGCCAGCCTAAAACAGCCCACACAGGCTAGTGTGCACCAGGGACCTTCGCTAACTGGGAGGTTGGGGCAGATGGATGGTGACATGATGAAATTCTGTCAGAAATACCTCTCTCTCTTTATATATTTTCTATTGTAAAATAAAAATGATAAATAACTTAGACATTGCCTACTCTAACCTTCGTAGTAAGAATATCGCTACAAACTATTTTTTTTTTAATTTGCAAGATAGCACATGTGGTTGCTGAGACAGAGAGAGGGAAAGCAAGAAAGCACCCCCACCCCCATTAGGGATGGTCATACCACAATCCTTCTCCTTCACTTTTTCCTTCTTTTAGGATTTTGGGCACTCATGCACACATGCCTGGTGTGTTTTTGAAGCCCCCGTGTAGGACTTGAACTGTACAGTTAGCCATATGGGATTCAGCTGCCTTAACCACCAAACCACCAGCTAACCCCCATCTACATTTCAGCTCCTGCTCTTAGACAGAAGGCCAGACCTCTCTGGAGTTAGGATTAGGATTTAGAGTTAAAACCTCCTGTATCCCAGCCTATCGCTCCTCTACTCCCGATGTGAACTTGCCTGGCTCAGAAAACTAACCTGTAACCTGAAGCATTTTATTTTCTTAAAGACTTTATATATATGCATATATATATATATATATATGTTTTATTAGTCCAAAAATGAGAGAGAGAACATGTAATAGTTTTTATAAAAAATAAAAATATATTAATAATAATTAAAAGAGCTTCAGAGTGAAACTTGGAAAATATTACCAGGAGAAATAGAAAGTTAGCTTCCTTTTAATCAGTAATGACTTATTAAGACGTCTGCCTCACAGGTTAGATGTGGTGACTGGTGTCGTAGAGCAAATGTGAAGAAAAAATTAACCATGATTTTAATTGCAAAACACACCGTAACCTCAGGAGTAAAAAGAAGGAAAGGGCACTAGATAAGAAAGCCAATATGATAATTTTATATGTTAACTATGAATTTTGATGATTTTATTGGTGGAACATTCAGAGAACAAATATAACTGCATGCATGAAGACTAGCTCTTAAATTATTTATAGGACGTAAAATATGCAGGTATTCAATTTCCTCATATGTTAGTATTCTGGAATGCTGATTCTCCTTACCAAAGATGCTGTAGCAATTTTTTAGCAGAAAATATGTGTGACGAATATTTTTAAATGAATTCTTTTGCTATAGTTGAGGAAATACTCAAACTTGCTTTCTTTTAAGTTTTGTCTAAAATTGTTTAAAAACAGGGACCAGCGATTAGTGTGATGGTTATGTTGCTGGACTCCCATGAGGTTGACCGTGGTTCAAGTCCCAGACTCAGTGGCGTAAGCTCACATTTTGAGAAATTAAATTTTGCTGAGTGGACTTACACAGTATGGGCAGCTTAAATGTATTTGATGATAGGCTGCCTGTATTACTACTGAATTTTAGGAAAATAATGCTGATATGCTTTACTTATCTACCAGCAAGCACCAAAATTTTTCAATATCTCTCAAATGAGATTTTTTGTTTCACTGCGAGAGAGCGTACACACAACAGAGAGAGAGATGGAAGGGAGAACGAGGAAGCACTCCCGGGTGAGGCGAGATCACACGCGATTTCTTCTGCATTTCCCCATCCTGTGGGGAGTTTGATCTCACACACACACACACACACACACACACACACACTCAGCATTTTTTACATTTGTATCTTCTACTACCTGAACTATATTTGTGATAGGCAAGGCTCAAAAGAAGAAACTGAGACAAAGGAAATAGTGTCAGACAAAACTACTAACTATATTTTTGGTCTTGTTCCTCTTGAGTGTGGTAGTTTTTCCTCTGTGTTTACACTGACTGCTTTTGTAATATTTGTAATAAAATTTTATGTATAGAATTCAAGTTCACTGCTTACAAAATGTCTAATTCATGCTGAGTAATGATTTGTGCTGAGTAATGATTCACCAAATGATGGTTGTGAAAAACGGTGCAATTGAGGTTAAAAAAACACAAAACTGTGAGAAAGGTTTGTAATCATTATGATCCAAGAAAACAATGGTATATCAATATACTAGTTTCAGTCCTGCATCTAATTTTAAACCCTCTTTGAACAGATAAATCAGCAAGGATCATGGAATTTCATTGTTCAGATCCAATCTCTCCAGAGAACAAAAGAGATAATACTATGTATCTCTCATATACTACTGTGGTAAAAATGTTTAACAAAGGATATAACCAATTACTGAATTTGCTACAAAATATTCTCTAAACTCTTTAAGTATTTGATTCTATGTTTTTTTCTCTTTAAAGTTCAGGAGGTTCTCTTTTTTTCATTTCATTTTCTTGTATACATTCAATCACATTATTATTTGGCTTACAAAATGGATATTTCAACAGGTGAACATTTCTCCCTGGTCCAGTTGATAAAACTGCAAAATATCTTCAACAGATAATACCACATTTCTTTGTGCCATTAATGCTTTGCCTCCCTATTTTTCTTCTAAATGTCCTTCCTCAGACCCTCCTCTTTCATACACATTATATCTGGTATTTACATCTATATACTGTGTTTCTATATCCTTTAGTCAATTAGTTTCAGTCATAGAGTGTGGACACTTGGTATATATTAAGTGGGGACATACAATGCCTCTCCTTCATAGCCTGGCTTTTAAATAATGTCCTAAGTCCATCTGTTTTCACTGAGCTAGTGATGCAGTCATTGAACTGTCAATAGTGTGTGTTTTTATCGTTGCTAATAAAGTGACTGTATTATGTAGAAAAGTTGGGGCCAGCAGGTGGAGTGATGATTAAAGAGCTGGACTCCCACTGGCCAACTGCTGTTTGAGTCCCAGACCTGGTGGCTTGCCTTCTCACTTTCCCTCTTTCTCCCTTTGTTTCTCCCTGGTCTTTGCACATGCCCTATAGCAAATTAGAATAATGATTTTTTAAAAATACATGAAATATAAGAAAAAAAAATTGAGAAGATGCTTAAGTAAATAGATCTGACAGCATCCAGTTGCTAAGCCTGTAATTTCCACTATGTTGAGCAAAGTCTGTTTTTCTATGGATTTGTGCACTTGAAGAAGGTGGTTAATAAAGAAATTACTCTGCTCACACACATGCCCAACTCACATCACCTGCTGTAAGTGGGATAATTCGAATCGCTCCACAGTCTACACTAGTACCACTCCAGCTGCTTCCAGCTCTAAGTTAAAGGACTTAAACTAAATTATCTCAAATATTTGTCTTGACCTAAAGTAATTCTAAAATGCTATGATTCACATAATCTGTATTTTTTTAACTTCAAACATTTATTGGCTTCTGATATGCGCTACATTCCAGACAACATATGGTTATTCAAAAGTCATCCTCTCAGGGGCAGCAGGTGGCATGGTGGCTAAGGCACTGGAGTCTCACGTGGCCAACAGTTCAAGCCTTGATCCTCATCACTCCGAGTGTATGTGCATGAATGCCCAAAATCCAGAGGAGAGCAAAGAAGGGATTGTTGCATGGCCATCCCACCTGGGGGGTGATTTCTCACATTCCCTCTCTCTGTTTCTCTCCATCAAGTGCACACAATCAATGAGAAAAAAAAATCTCCTCAGCAAGGTAGATAATATGAGGTAGATAATATTATTCTCCTGATTTTAAAATAAAAAAGCTATGGCATCAAGAAATTGTGTAGCTTTCCTCAGATCACACAGATGGAGAGTGTGAAACCTGGATTTGAACTAGGAGATTGACCAAGATCATTCTCAATGAAACCGAAGCCTTTGACTCATGGTATGGACAGCTGGCCTGTCTTTACACTATTCATATATCCTGAGCGATTCCTTATGAATCATATTCCTGGTGCCTCGTATATAGCAAATTATAGTAAGTGTTTTATGAATGAATGAACAGAAAAATGAACATACAGAAAGGTGTGGATATATCTTCAACTCTCTAAATGTGAGCTTCAAAAGTGACAGAGAAGTTGAATAGTTGAAATTGGGTGAGATGTTTGCTGACTACTCTTGAGTTCTTTGGACTTCTAACAAGGGTTACAGAGGAATCCTACCTCCTGGTTCTCCCCCTACCCTATCCTAACCATCAGGTTGTACTATACACTCTGTTAAAACAAGTGTGCTACAGTTCAGAAAAATATCTTTTTTTTTTTTTTTTTTGGAGAGGTTTTTGCTATAGGGAGCATGCGCTTGCCAGAAAGACAGAGACAGAGAGACAGAAAGTGAGAAATCACCCCCCAGTGGGGGATGGCCACACCGCAATCCCTTCTCCTCCATTCTCCTCTCGGGATCTTGGGCATGCACACAGACACGCCCAGCGTGCGTTTAAGCCACCAGGTCCGGGACTCGAACCACGGTTGACCACATGGGAGTTCAGCGACATAGCCATTACACTAACTGCTGGTCCCATCAGACAAATATCTTAACTATATTTCAGAATAGGGAGTGGAATAGGTGTCATTCATAAAGTTGCAGAGTCCCCAAGTGACCATTTCTGAAGTGAAGGAACTCCTGACATACATGCTAATCATGCCAGCTGTCAGCCTGAGGATGGAGCTGGAATAGCAGAGTTGTTGAGAGCCTCCCTATAGATAAGAATTAAGAATTTTGAAACTAGTCTTGATATGAATATTGCATTTCTCTTCTCTTAGAAATATTGTATTCTTCGTTTAGGGGACAGACCACTTAGATCTCTAGAAAGGATGGCTCGTAATAGGTTCTATACCAGTAAATGTACCATGGGTATTTTCTTCTCTCTCTCAAAAATGTGAGGGATGATGCATTGAAGTCTTAGAGGAACGGATTGGGGTTTGAACCACAAAAGGCAAGGCAAGGCTGACTAGTTGGAGCCAAACAGCAGCTACACGTATGGGGGTCAAGAGAGACTATGGGATTCTCATCCTCCGTGAAAGCACAGTGACACAGACAGAAGTGGGGACAATTTTGCAACAGAGAAAAAGAATGAAAATAACTGCATGAAATTTCCATCTCCATGTGATCAACTGTACTTTTAAAGTTGTGTTCACCGAGACATTTCATATTCTAAAATTTTTTTCTGATTTTAGAAATGAAGATATATCTTGCCTTCTGAGTCATTTTTGTTCTGTGTTCTATGAGGGGATTTCAAAAACTCCACAAAAAAAAATGGAATTAAAGTATGAGTTGTTCTTGTAGCAAAAAACTTTGAATCCATGCACAGTTTGTCACAAATATGATTTTCCCATTAACTTATTGAAGACCCTATTTATGATTTCCGTGTTTTTCTTATAGCTTCTCTACATCTAATTTATTTACTTTTATTCTTCATTAATTAGTTAACGAATTTAATTAATAAGTTAATTTCATCATCTAGTTTCTTATTCAAAAGGCACTTGCAACAATTGTCTATCCTAAGCTTTTTTCATGCTTAAATGTCTTTATTCTTCATTGATAGTGCAGCAGACACTAATATTCTCTCATTCTTTTGTTTACTGGGAATATTACAGGTTTTGAACCTTCTATTGAAGTACTCAGAGCCCAGCCCAATTGCCCCTTAGGGCTAGCTGCCTCCCTTGTCCTTCACCGTGAAGCTACCCCGGAATTGTCTTAGTGTTGAGGATCGGGCCTCAGTTTCTATGAGCTCATCAATATGCACATTGAAGCAGCAGATTTAGCTCTTCCTCCAGTTCAGGGATTTTTCAGGTAGGCTGATGTGATTTTGACCTTAAGGATGGCATTTAAATCAGGAAAGTTTTGTCTGCTCTCCATATTTGCCAGCTTCTCTTCCTACAATAAAACATCTGTTGTGATTACCTGTATTTTGATGATCTATGTTCATGTCAAATCTTCTTGATAAATAGCTTGATTTTAGTGAGGCTCCATTCTCATCCTCACTGTTTCTATTTTAGTATTATTTCAGTAAGAATATCTTATTCTTCAATGTGCTTCCTTGGGCATGCCATCTCTTCTTCCCTCTCATTCTCTGGTTTATTAATCTTGTCTTTAAGTGACTATTCCCTTGAACGCACGTGTCATTAACTTGCTACGCAACGGCATGACACAACAGTCCTTTAATGTTCCCTGGATCTGGTTTTCTTTCTGACTTTGTTTGTCTTCTGCACAGCCTGCTCCTTTCTCACGTTTCCTGATGAAGTGATTATGTGAAATGCGCTCTCTCCCTCCTCCCGGCCAGCGTCTGTGTGCACTCCCCAGCTTGCTCTGATGGACCCTGATGGCTGGCTGACTTTTCCCGTCAGACTCAGGACAGACTCGTTTTCCCGTCTGAGCATTAGCCTGAACCTTGCAAGTCAGCAGTGCATTTACTCCTGTGGTCTAAGGACACTGACGGGGAGGAAGAGGATCTGGCCATTTTGGTGGCATCTCTTCTCTCATACCCTATTCCAACAGGCAGACCCCAGAGTCCACTAGCTGGACCCACAGGGTGGACGCAGAGTCCCAACTTCTCCTGCTCACTACCCCTTGGACAGTTTCTCCCTGGCAGCTCTTCCCAACACCCCAGGTTAGCAGGGGAAGACAAAGATGCCCATGCCTTAAATCTCCACGGATGTGGGGTAGACAAAGAAAAAACAAAACCTCATGATTTCCTAAATTACTGAAAGTGAGTTTTGGGGGAATAGGTGGATTTAGGAGTAAGCCGAGCTATACTTTACTCGCAACCATTTTTCCTTTAGTTTCAAGCTTACAGTGTATACAGGATTGAGATACCCATCTTCGTGCTCATTTCCTATTTGTTCTCTGGGCTTTACTAAGGTTTTGCTCTTCAGGTACAAAGGAAGAGATTCTAAAATACAATTCAAATTTCCTGTCTTAAGTTACAAGCTTATCTTTACAGAAAATCTCTGGTACCCCTATTGTAAAAAGTAAAATAAGGCTTTCGCTTTATCTTAGGTATCTTCAGTGGGTTTATCTTTAACAACAACAACAAAAACGATTCCTTTTGAGACACCAGCTAGAATATAATTGCCTTGGCTGACTTAAGCACATAGCTTTACTTTTATATTCCGGATGTTATTAGTATAAATGTATTAAAAGCTCACTGTAAAGTGGGAAAGGAAGTGTAAGTGATTCAGATATGAACATTCTTTTTTTTTTTTAGTCTAAGATATATAAATGAAAGAAAATAGAAGCCAAATGTTTCCTGCAGTCCTTGCTGAGGCTTGCGCATGGTGAGTGGCATGCTCTTCAGGGATCGAGAGGGTGAGCCAAGATGCGAAGGTGGACTCTCCCTTGCTCCCCCAACTGTTGCGGTTCTTGGTGCATGGGCTCCGTCCTGCCTGGTCCTGGTCAGACCCAACAGCACTGGAGCATAGTAGGAACCACTCATGGAGCACTTGCAGCCTAGGATTGCCTGGGGGGTCTGAAGCCTTGGGCCTGGTATCCTCTGAGTCAGAGCTGGCATTTAACATACGTCAGGCATGAGGTGTCTTCACTGCTCAGACCTGCCACATCCTCTCCTGCCTCAGAGCTTTGCCTTCAGGTCCTTTCCTTTCCTACCTGCTCCACCCAACTCTGCCAGCAGACAGCCCTGGGCAGCCCTTGGCTCATCCAGGCGCCGTTCCCTCAGAACCCCACCCGCACCATGCCACTGAGGGAGACCTGCATCACCCAGGCACAGCTCTCTTGGCCACACCTGTCAGCACCTGCAATTGCTGCTTCCATGATGTATGTGGAATCTTCAAAAAAAATAATAATAATGGAAATTCATAGCAATTTAAAAAAATACTGTGCATGGATTTCAAAGGTTTTTGCACCAAAATAGACTCACACTTTAATTCCAATTTTCCAAAACCTTTTTAAAGTCCTCTGATATTTGCCACGCCCAGTAGCATCTAAGTCCATGCTGTGAGAGACTTGACCAAGCTTGACTGGTGCCCCATTTTTGACACAAAGCAGAATTTCTTCCTTGGATGAATAAAGTTAATTTCTGAAACATCAGTCACATCTGTGGGAGTGGTCCTCAGCCTCAGTACTGTGCTCGACTTTCAAGATCCCCTCTAGCGTCTGAGCTCTGACTCAATGAACCCATCAAGACCAGGGGAGAAGGTGACGAGCAAAGGGTGCTCATGTTGGCCTGCTGCTCAGCTCATAGCTCGTTTGGGGAGTCTTCATTCCTGTGCACTTTGGGATTATGAGGATGGTCTGAGTTCAACTTCTGGAAGGCTCTGAGGCCAGAGAGAAAATGCTCTGACCTATAGCTCAGTTCTGCATGTTGCTTTCTCTCTTCCTCACGTGGCTTCCCCGGTGTGGAAGAAGAGGAGTTGGCCACTCCCTAGAATATGCTTCCATGTTATTTCGTAGCCAAAAGCTTTATGAACAAAGTAGGAATTAGGAATCGTGTATTTGTTTTAACTTGCAGTTTTTCTTTACAGTAGGATTTTGTTACTATCTGAAAAGAAACATGGATGATTGCTTGGTTGCTGTTTGGGGCAGTTTTTAGCTGTAACTTTTGTGTTCAAGCCTGGGGCAGGCCTCTAGCCCTCAGACCTATCGCAGGAAGCAGGAGCGCTTCGGTCTCTGTAGGTCTCCCACATTTCTGTAACCTCCTACAGAGCTGGGAGGTGAAGATCCCATGCTAGTATTAGAGTCGAGGAATCCCTGGAAAATCTCTTCCTTTTCCCTCTCGATTGACAGGCATTTTCCTTCCAGATGGTTCACCTGTACTTCACAGGACTCAAACAGGGAGGAAAGGGGATTGCCTGGCTTCTCTGCAGTGCTTAAAGATCAGATCACTTTATTTGAAGCTCACGGGTGAGTCAGGCTGTGCTCATTTGCCAGTATGAAGGAAGCTTCACAGGGAAGATTCAGGTGGAAATGTCAGTTCAGGCAGGCAAACTGCGGTCAGGCCTGAGCTGCAGGGCCCTTGCCCATGTCTGCAGACCAGGTCACGCTGCCGTTCTATTAATAAAACTTGCTCCTAGCAGCAGTCACCTTCAGTACCGCTAACAATTGGAAATGAATCATTCCTGACACTCCTACCTTTGAGCAATCCATAAAGTCTCTTTTCTGTAGCTTTCATACAAGCAAGATGGGCTCTCAGCAGGACAACGGCATGGCTTTGGGGGGCTGCTAGAATTAGGAGGCTTCAAATGGGGAGTCAGCAAAGACACCACATGCCTGGGCTGAGGGGAGCTGACAATCAGAAAAGAAACGCATCTGAGTGTCCTTATCCCGACAGACAGTAGTAGCCCCTGCCAGCAGAGTTGTTCAAAGGTGACTGCAAAGAATGAGCCAGGAATTTCAACCTGAGACATTCTGTTTTCATCGAAGGAAAACTGCATGTGGGAATTCTGCCATGCCGTATGTAGAACAGTTTATTCCATTGCTGTGCAATCTCTCTATCTCTTACTACTTGGAACGTTAAACATCCATAACCCTTGAAGATTCTGCATGAGCTATTTAAGTCATCAACTCTATTCTAAAATACAATTCTTAGTTAAAGAGTCAGCAGTACATAGCCTGTTAGCTACTGGTAATCTGAGCAATAAAAAGCTAAATTTTATTAAATATGAAGGATTTAAATACTAAGAAGAAAAATAAGCTGGAGCATTCATTTAAGAACACTTTACCTATTTATAGTTACTTTCACGTTGCTTCTTGACTTCTTGCCTAAAATCAACCATAACTGTTTTCATCAGACAGTGATTTTCATGGTCAAATTTTTATAAAGTTATATAAAAGGTTGACATTGTTTATTATAGGTAACATTTGATAGGGCTCTGGGCCAGCCCAGATGGTTAAGGGACCCAGATCCCACATGGCCAGCCTCAGTTTGAATCCTGGCCCTGGATGGCTTGGAAACCATGCTGAAGACATGTGCATGTATGCCCCAAACCTCAGCAGGGCGCCGGGATAGAGACGTGACTGCAGCATGGCCACGCCCATGGGCGGGTGCTCTCTTCTTCTCCCTCTCCCCCTGCCTCTCTGGCAAACACATGCATCCTCTGGCCATTAAAAAAATCAGTAGGCTTCAACACCATAGCCTTTGAATATTAACTTTTTAAAATTTTTAAATAAGTGTAGACTCACAGGAAGTTGCAAAAATAGTACATAGAGTCTCACAAATTCTTCCAACTGTGAAAAATTACAAGAATGTAGGACAACATCAAAACCAGAAAATTTACTTTGGTATAACATTGCTAACTAGACCATAGTTCCATTCAGTTTCCATCAGTTTTTATAAGCACTCATTTTCATATGTGTGCATATGTGTCTATGTTCATACATGCACATGTGTATGTATGTACAATGGGACTTCAAAAATCTTATAGGGAAAATAAAATTAAAGTGCAAGTGTATTTGATACAAAAGGTTTTGAGGGGCTGGCTCCGTAGCCCCATGATCACCAGCTGTATGTAAGGACCTGGATCCCACATGGGCAAGCATGGTTCAAATGCCAGCCCTGGTGTTGGAAAACACACCAGGTACGTGTGTTCCCAAGATTCTGTTGGGATGAAGAGGGTTTTGGCATGCCCACACTTTAGTGTGGAGTACTTTCTTTCCCCAGCATATACGCTCTGGCAGTTAAAAGAATTTTTTGTTTAACTTCATGCCTAGATTTTAAGTAATATGCATTAATATTGTTCATGTTATTTTGAAAGGCCCTTATTTGCATAGGTATTTATTTGGTGTGTGTGTATATATATATATATATGTGTGTGTGTGTGTGTTATATGTATAATATATATGTGTCTGCATGTTTTGTGTATGTGTGATGTGTGTGTTTGCATAAATATGTGCATATGTGTTAATGTGTATATTTGCATTTGTGTGTTACTGTGTGCATTAGATGTATGTATGTACATGTGTATCTGGTGTGTGTGTGTGTGTGTGTGTGTGTGTGTGTGCATGAAGATCTTCTCAGTTTGAGTCCATGTGCAACCACTGCCACCATCAGGATACAGAATTCTGTCACCACAGGTCACCCCTTTCTGGCCTGTCCAATAGGATTGCACCCGCCCTCACCCCATCCCTGTTCCCCCGCCATTGCATGGCTTTCTGGTGGGATTTGACTTTAGTCCTCCTGATTGGCTTGGCCCACGGGCTTAGATTTGCTGAGGAAGAATCCCAGCCAGCTTCTGCTCGGTGCCCAGATGAATTAAACATTAAGGAAAATCAAGGTGGGACACAATGACCTTCTAGCAAACTGATGCAAGCAATTCATTTACTTTGTCATCTTGGCTTTTTTTTCTGATAGAATAAATTTTGGCTGTTCCTTTCTGTAAGTTTAGATGATGAGAACTCTTCAAAGACCACATAAATGGAAAAGGGAAGTTTATACAAAAAATTTTAACAGTGCAATTTATTTAAATTACAAATAAATCTATTCTCCAATAATCGAGGATGGTGAAGGAGAGATGGGCTCTGGGAAGTGAAGAGGAGTCTCACAGACCATAGTCCTCCTCATGGTCAGGAACGACTTCAGACCCTGGTCTGACCCTTAGGCCTTCCACATTCAAATCACTTCTTACTGTGTTCAAATAATTATAGAAGTTCCCAGGAGGAGTTCTAGCTCTCCTACATCAAAGGACCAAATGACATGAAACATCTGTCTATTTGTAATTACATAGTTTTTAAAAATGTTTTCACTTAACTATTTGACAAGCTTCTATTTTTTTTTTTTTCTTTTTTTGGAGAGGTTTTTGCTATAGGGCGCGTGCGCTCGCCAGACAGACAGAGAGAGACAGAGAGATAGAAAGCAGGAAATCACCCCCCAGGGGGGATGGCCACGCCGCAATCCCTTCTCCTCCATTCTCCTCTCGGGATCTTGGGCACGCACGCACACGCGCCCAGCGTGAGTTTAAGCCACCGGGTCCGGGACTCGAACCGCGGTCGACTACGTGGGAGTCCAGCGACATAGCCATTACGCTAACTGCTGGTCCCACAAGCTTCTATTTTTAAAATATAGTTATTTCATACTTATTTTACACATATGCCATAATAATATCACGATAATACATATTAATCTCATAATTTATATTGATATAACTAGTAATAAGAGTTATTCTGTTTAACTATAAGATCATTATAGTTTATTATGTACTATGACTGTATATGTCATATTATATATAATATAAGAGAGTGATACAGGTCACCATTATTATATGTAGTACAAATTTCATTAGGCATAGTTTTATTACTATTATTTATTACATATTCTTATTACTTTTATGTATAACACAAGTTGTTCAATAGCATCAACATGAGGATATCACCCTATATTTGCATTTTGCATCTAACATGGGAAGGGAGGGTCAGTGATAACCCTGGATTTTGTGCTTCCAGAAGAGCAGATCCTGCTCCTCCCACAGGGCATTGAGCACCTGAGGGCCGAGTCACAGGGATACATTTTCCTTTTAATCACAAGCTCCATTGGGGCCAGTCTTACTGCTCTTTGTATCCAAATAATGTCAAGACACGGTGCTAATCTCTCAGGTGCACAATGGTTAGTCCAGTTGGACGAATAACTGTTAAAATATTTCTAAGATGGAAAGCAAAATCGATCTAAAGATCATCAGGGAGCTTTCTCCTGAGAAGCCAGCAGGGCTTCCAGGGCAGGGTCACAGGGGTTGTTGCAGACTCAGCTTTGTGATCTGGCGCTGTCCTTGGTGCTGACCGGCGCTCACTACTGCTCCAGTGCCCAATCCTGGCAAACATGCATCAGTTGCTCATGTTCTCTAATCCTAAATCTGTCCTTTGCGACTATCCTGGACTTAAAACCGTGAGTTCATTGACAACTCATTGATCTTAAACATTTTATTCCGTTTAACATCTTCTCAGTTGTTTTCCAACATTTTATTTTTGAAAGTTTTCTAACAAAGACAAGTTAAAAGACTTGTGTTGGAAATACGTATACAAGCCCCACGACATCACATCTTTTAAAATATTTTTACTGTGCTTTCCTTGTCACATAATTATGCATCTGTCTGTCCACCTATGAATGCATCCCACATTTTACACATTGCAAATCCAGCTGTACGCATCATGTCTAAACTCTTTGGCATCAGCTAGTGCTTGATATTTTTTATTGTTATTTTTATTAGAACATCTTGTCTAACATAAACTTCTCTCCCATCGTTTGTCAATGAATATTATAAATAGAACCCCTCTAATACCACTGTTGACACATGTTGCTTGGTGAGGTGTCTGATTGCATTTCCAGACGAAGTAGGTTGAGGTCACCCTGGACACAGAGATATGGGTGTCTTCTTCCCCCTCCGGAGAAGTCTGTGACCCTCCTTCCCTAGATTGTCCTTCTGATCTGGCCCAACATGGGGTTACCAGAGGGATTTGGAGAGGCCACAGCTTCCCTCCTTCTGAATGGGAATGAGTCCTGATAGGCCGCAGGGCCTCCAAGGAGAAACTCCACTCCCACTTCCTGCCCCTCACATGACCTTCCTTCACAGAAAGCACTCTGAGCAGCAATGCCCTCCACCTGCAACGTGCACGCATTATTTTTTTCAGTTTGACAAGTATACTTCCTTGTGCATCTCCCTCTGGCATGATAGCACTTGAAGTTTTCCTGGTACTGATTTTTTCCAAATGTGTGCTTCCCTTATTTTGTTAACTTAGAAGCCACACTCAGTGAACAGCATGGCTCCTTGTGGTCTACAATGGAAACTGGCCTCCTGGCGAGCCTCACTTTGGAAGCCATAAGGGGCCCATTGCCCAAGTACGTGTGGGTCTCAAATTTCCAAGACTGTTTCAGATTTATGCAGACTCTCTGAGTTCCATAGCTTTCTTTAACTTTTTCTAGCAGGAAATAAATAGATGATTATTAAAGTTTGTGCCCAATTCTTTTATATATTGACTTCGAACTACATGTTTTATGAGACACCGCAAAATGTATCTAAAGATTAGGCAGGGCTGAATTAAGAAGGTTTATGTGTGACTTGTGTGCTGGGCATTTGCTTTTCAACAATTTGAGTAGGTGACATATAAATATTTTCTCAAAAATATCTAAAACTATACTGTCTCTATTGTTACAGAGTCACAAAATTATATAAAATTTTAAGAACTATTTTGGACATTGTCTTTAAAATTCAGTATTTTGAAATTTTGAAAGTTGTTTATCTAAACGTCAAGAACTATGGAGTATGAGAAAAAAATTTGACATGTAAAGTAAATGTTTGTGGAGAAATGTAAATATACATAAATAAATAAAAAGAAATATATATATATACATATATACACACACACACACACACACACATATAAATATATGTAATGAATTCCGTACTATTAATATTATTGTTGTTTAGAGATGTTGCCCAAGATTGCAGAATAAGTGATATAGTCAGGATTCAAACTCAAATTTGTGTGCGAGCTGGCACTCTGAATCACCCTGCTCTATAGCATCTCGTGTCAGGTCTAGGGTGACTGTAATAGTCCTGCAGAAACATGCTAGAGCAGTTGGAAAATGGCTACAGCACACATAGCAAAATAAACATTTTTATGTGTCAAAATTCATGCATCACTAGTTTCTTATTAAGTGGATATATATGGGACATATATACTCTCTCTTATAATACAATTCCTACTTCTTCCCTTGTAATAATACATCACTCTCTAGTAATGAAAAAAAGAAAAGAAACATCAGACCAGTCCATGGCATGGTGGTTAAGGCAGCTGGATCCCACATGGCCAACCGCACAGTTCGAGTCCCAGACCCAGCAGCTTGAGAAAAGCACCAGGTGTGTGTGTTTGCATGTCCAAAATCCCAAAAGGTGGGAGGAATGGAGAAGAAGGGATTGCAGCAGGATCATCCCCCATGGAAAGGGTGTTTTCTCAGTCCTTCCTCATCTCTCTGGGGTGTGCACATGCTCTCGGGCAAAATTTAAGACAGAAGTGATAGCAGAAATGCTGTCTAGTATACATCATGTGCTAAAATGTGCCAAGTACTAAGTGCTTTGTGTATATTGGCCTACTTAATCTTTTCAGCGGCCTACGAGCCGGGTCCTCTTGGCACTAACATTTTATAGCTGAGGACGGCAAGGCGAAACGAAGAGGGCCATGTGTTTCCCAGGGTCCCAGAGCCTGGGGAAGCCACGCCGCAGTTTAAGCCAGGCTGTGTCTGCTCCTTACGCATTCTGCCACCTCTAAAACTAAGTCGCGTGAAGGACACCTTTCCTAGGGTAAGCGGCTTCAGTTGTGTCATCACGTAGTGGGCTATTTTTTTTTTTTTTTTTAGAGTAGTCTAGTAATGCTATTTCTTGACTTTTTTTTTTTTTAGAAATTTTTGCTTCAGGGCACGTGTGCTCACCAGAGAGACAGAGAGGCAGAAAGCAAGAAATCACCCCCTACAGGGGGGATGACCATGCTGCAATCCCTTCTCCTCTAATATCCTCTTGGGATTTGGGGCACAGACGCACACAGGCACACAAACCCAACTGAGTTTTAAGTCTCTAAGTCCAGGATTTGAACCGTGGTCGACTACTTGGGAGTCCAACAAGGTAATCATTATGCCATCTGCTGGTCCCTCAACTAGCTTTAATGTCCAAGACTTCACTTTCTATGTCTGGCCACTAACCTCTCCCCAAGCCTTGTTCTCCCTCACCTCTTTTGTCCCACGTCTGGGCAGGTGGACAAGGACACCTGCACCACAGCCTCCTCATTGGTAACAGTGAGAGATTTAGACCTCCTGAGCCTGGTTCCACCTTCAGGCCACTGAAAAGGCCAAACCCGTTTTTTCGGCTTTGCCCATGCCGGCGAGTGCCTGCCCAGGGATGTCCAGGGGTTCTCTGTGCAACTGAGGAACCTTCCATTCTCTTACTGGGCCAAGTGACGGAGCCTCAGCGAGGAAGCTCCATGTTTTTGGTGGGGCGAAGGAGGATGACCTCAACTCTGCGGAATGCCCACAGAACATCTGAGCATCTTGGTTTGGTCTAGTTCTTTAGGCACTTGCTCTTCACAGCATTTCCTTTAATTATGCAAAAGTAGGAATTAAGAAGGATTAGGGTAAGGACACACCATTCTACTCTCCCAGGACTGGTTTTATCTCAGTTTTCTCCAAGCTGTCTCTTTCTATCTCAGTTGATTCACAAAACATTTTTTTTAATTTACTTTCTAAAATTTATTTATTTTCTACATTCTTTACTGTATATCATTACAGCACACAAAGCGCATTTTCCCATCAGAATACACTGTGTATTGGCTCGATCAAAGATATCACCCTACGTATTATCTACCACAGATAATTTTCCATTTTGTATTTCTTAAATGTTTTGTGTCTTTCTTTTCTTTTTCCGCTTCACATCTTATGTCCCTATAAATCCCTTCACCCCTTTATCATGCTTTCATCTCCGATTGCTGCAGTGTCCTTGGTGCAGAGGCAAGGTTACCCAGGAATCACAGCTGGCCATCACCCACACAGGAGTGCCCTGCCAGAATGCCAAGGCCTACGAGCTGGTGGGCTTGTAGGTGGAGAGCACCTGCAATTTCCTACTCTCTAATCTCTCAAATCACTTTATTTGCAATATCATTAAGTAGCATCTATATCTCTTCAAACTAAAATTCTCAGAAGTGCAGCCTCAGGTATTCACCTGCCTGCTCTGCATTTACATTTGGATATTGGGAAAAAGGCTGCTGGTTATCTCTCAAAAATCCAATTAGAGACCTCAACTGGGCTCATCATCAGCTTCCCTTGTGGTAGCTGTTGTCACGTGACCAGCTATGGCTGCTAGGATCCAAGCAGTCATGCCGGTGCTGCCTCCATCCCACCCCCTCTCCATGACTATGACAAAAATGTGTAACAGAGCAGAGTAACTCCCCAGAAGATGATGGGGCTGCAAGGAAGGAAAGTCATGGTCCCTGGGCCACCACCTCTGGAGCACAGTTGCCACCCTGCCACCCTGTAACCCTGCCCCAGGGCCACTCAGGCTCCCTCTGGACTGTTAACGGTGCCACCAGCAAGAATCCTCCAAAGTCACTTCTTGGGCTGCCCACCTTCAGAACATCTACGCCCATCTCTTGGCTCAAGTCCAAAATGGGGGTAATTAAGTTTGCTTCATTAGTCACATTAGATCAAATTATAAACTGAGTCCCTGTCACCATCTTTGCAAGCTTTCATAGTTTCTCAGGCCTTCTAATCGATCTCTCTGCTTCTTGTTGTCATCCCCAGAACAAAACCACTTTGAAATTAGAAGCTAGAGAAATCTTTTTTAAAAAATTAAGTCAAATTGCCATTCTTCCATGGCAAGCCCTGTGGTATGCCAGTCATGCCAGGGTAGGTGTTAGGTACTGCTGTGCAGTGCTGGAGCCATGCGGAGGGCCTGGGTGTAGACCTCAGGTTAGCTGAGCACCGGGACACCTGTGATCCTGGCTGGCTGGGGGAAGACTGCAGTGTGGTGAGGTCCCGCCAGGGGTATTTCAATAAATCAATAAACAACCTGAAATGTTTAATGTCTAAGATCTTGGCACATATTAATCCGCTTTCAATATCATATTATAAAGCTTTAAACACAGAGAAAAATAGATTTGTGTAATGCATACTACCCTGACTTCATATCTAACGTCTTGTGATGTTAGTTCTATCGCATTCCTAGCCATCCATTTATCCTTTTATCTGTCCTGTTCAACTCTCTTTTTCTTCAGATGCATTTCAAAGCTACAGATCAGTACATTCTATCGTGAACACCAAGCCCCATCTCTTCAGGCCAATTCCTCAGCCTGGAATTCTCTTCTGCACTGGCTGGTTCTTTCCCCTTGTTTAGGTTTCAGCTGTAATGTCACGCCTTAAGGGAACAGCCTCAGCTTACAGTGAAAGCAGACCCAGGCTTACTTCATTGCAGCCCACTTACCTTTCTCCTTTCCTAATCTACATTTGTTTGTGTCCAGGTGTCTCTTCTTGCAGGGCCAGATCTGTACCACCTACTGCCACAGCCCTAGAGCCCAGAACAGTGCCTGAGACAGTAGAGGTGCACAGGGCATACATCGCGGGTGAAGAACAAACCAGGGAGTCAACGAGCTGATGACTCGCTTTTCTTTGATAGAGCAATGTCCGACATTAACTAGAAGTACCATTTCTGAGGACGAAGCAAAGGCCCTCTGTGTGGTTGATCTCTTCACCACCCTACAGTTGAGGAAACGTATCCACATTGGTCCGAACTGTTCTCTTCCAGGAGGATTTGTGTCTCTCAGTCAGCTGTCACAGCACAGGTGGCTTTAGCTGTCACTATCTCAGCTCCACCTGCTCATTTGGTTTCCTTGAAGACTGCCTTTGTCCATGTGGGTAAAGGGCTTTGAAATGGAAATGAAGGTGCACCTGGTAACACTGGCCACAGGACAGTCTGTGCAAACCGCAGGCCCTGGAATGATGAGCCGTGCGAATAAAACACTCTCAGAGTGTGCCTGCTGACCCACAGCTGTGCACAAGCCGCCGCTGCTGCCTCGGAGCCACTTAGCTTATGTGGGAAGAAGAAAAGTCAAGCAAGAGTTTTGAAAACAAATAGTGGTTAAAAAAAAAAAGAGGTAGCTGGAAATCAGTATCGTGGGTATGGGTATTGGTTTGGAAGACATGTGACCATTTGAAGAATGCTGAAGTTACATCTCCCAAAAGAAGAGAATCTCAGTTTTAGGACAAATGAATTTAGAACTTTTGACTGTATTCTTCATTTTGAATTTCCATTTGAAGACGTCTTCAGGGAAGTCATGGCTGCCATGTCTCGCACTCATGTGGCTGAGAGGGTGCTTCTGGGATCTCAGATGAAGTTACTGAGGCTACCTGAGGGCAGATTGCCACCCGCTGCCAATTGAGGCTGGCCACTGATCAGCACCATGGTCGCCGGGCTTGGGCGAGGGAGGCCGGACACTATCCCCTCCACACCACGGCTGCACCAAGGCTCGGCAGAGAGCACTGTCCTCCTTGAAGTGCGGCAGCCCAGAAAGCCTTCAGACTCTCCATGCAGCGCGGGCAAGACGTCGAGATGCTGACCTTGGTATCCTGTGGATCACAAAACCAAATCAAATTAGCAAAGGATTTTATTTCATCAGCTGAAGGAAAGCTGTAACAGAAGGTCCCTAGACCATTGTTTTACCAATGAGCCTATTACATAACTTCTCTTATTAACAAATCTTCAGGATGGGATGAAAAATTGTAGGTCAGTGTCTAGAAACTCCAGGTGCCAGCTTGAAGTTACTGTAAGGGAAAACTTCACAACTCTGTTTTAATGCATTTCACCTACATGATCCTCTAAACTTAAATACGAACCCACAACATATAATGTTGGGTGGCAGAATGGAAAGCTGACCATTTGCCGATGAAAATGAGCACTGGGAATCAGATCTCCGTGCTGAGCGAGGCCAGCCGTGAGCCGTCCGGATGTGAAGGAGCAGATGTGTGGGATTTCCCTTTCTTCTCTGCTCCTGACATCGGGAGAGACTCCCATGAGTGTGAAACATGAGTGTGCAACAGCAAGAAGGGGGACAAACACATCCTTACCCCAGAACTCAAGGGCCCGGCAGGGCCTGCAGGTGGAGGGCAGCCACTCTGGATGCATTACTCATCCTCGTCCCCGAGTTCGTCTTCCTCGGGCCTGAGGAGAATGCAATAAGAAGAGACTCCATTTTGCCTTGAGAATTTCGGGGTCAGAATTCCCTCTGCTGTGCTTCCAGCCGCCCGGGCACACCGCCAAGTCAGCACCCACGCTGCGTCCTCGGTGGGGCCTGTGATGTCCTACCCTGCTCTGGGATCCCACGGAGGCAGGTGAGGGCCTGGGCAGGGTCCTCAGCACCCGGGAGATGCCTGGGCATGAATGAGGGGCTTATCTTGAAGTGAAGAGAACAAAGGATGGAGAGAGGGTTGTGAAAGTGCAACCACAGCAACAGGAGGAGCGAAAACCCGGATTATCCGAAGAACGCACAAACTTCAAATGGAAATAAAAGATTCGTCTATTTTGATTTAAGAAACTTTAAAATCCAGGCCGAGTTTCTTCATGATACTCATTTTCCACACTCTCTGAAGACCCCTTATCTTGTATCTGGAGCCTCCCCAGAGCTGCAGAGAGCTCGGCGTTGGGCGCTCTGTGGGTGCGGTCACGAGCGCGGTTCCTGACTGACAGCCAGTATTTCCCCGAGTATGGGAAGTAGCTCTTCTGGCCCTGCCCACACCTTCTCCTACCTGGGCACACCCTGCAGCCAGCAGAGCTGCGGCCAGGCTGGAGGAAGACAGGTAAAGGGGCTGCCAGGGTGCTCTCTCCAGGGCAGCTCTGGGCACCAAGGACCACTGAGAAGAGTTGGTCTAAACAAGCTCTAGGTTTCCCACAAAGGCCAGGGAGCAGGGTTCCGGGGTGCCTTCTCCGAGCTGTGACACCGAAGCTGTGCCTAGGTCAGTAGAGCAAACTGCTTCTGCAGGGGACTAGGGGTGGAGGTGGGTGGTGCAGCCGCGGCTTCCTGCCAGAGCAGAACAGGCTGGCGCCCGACCTGCCCCTCAGAACACCAAGCTGAACCCGATCCATACCCGCCTAATGACAAGGTAGCCATTCTGGCTCATCTAAGGGAGCGCCTCATTTGTATGTGCTCACTCTGATCCGCTAACTCCACCCTGTACAGCTCTTCTCAGGTCGCTGGTCTGTTGTCACAGAAAACAGTGCTCACTGCTGCAACACTGTTGCATTCGTGAATGAATGGGTCACATGAAATTCAAATGAAAAAGCTATCATAACAGATGAGATGAAAAGAAGCATTCCCTGGGACCAGCAGTTAGCGTAATGGCTATGTCGCTGGACTCCCACGTAGTCGACTGCGGTTCGAGTCCCGGACCTGGCGGCTTAAACTCACGCCGGGCACGTGTGCGTGCGTGCCCAAGATCCCGAGAGGAGAATGGAGGAGAAGGGATTGCGGCGTGGCCATCCCCCCTGGGGGGTGATTTCTCGCTTTCTATCTCTCTGTCTCTCTCTGTCTGTCTGGCGAGCGCACGCGCCCTATAGCAAAAACCTCTCCAAAAAAAAAAAAAAAAAAAAAGAAGCATTCCCGGGTCTGGCAGGTGGCATAATGGTTACACCACTGGACTCCCATGTAGTTCACTTTCTGTCTCTCTCTCTCTCTGTCCCTCCAATGAGCACACACACCCTAGCAAATATCTCTCTGAGGCGGGGTGGGGGGAAGGAAGCAGTCCTTTGAGAACATACATTCAAGATGGCTGCTTTAACAAACATGATTCCTAGCAAGCCAGCAGGCCAAGTATTAGCTGAATTTTATTAACAAGTGCCCATCTGACCAATTTTGCTTAGAGCAACGATCTAGAACTTTATAGATTCTTAGAAATAACTTTCCTCACTTTGTTTTGTGTAATGAAGAGAATGTCTGGGAACATTTAATTAAATCCTCTGGCAGCTAAAGCTGGTCTAGGCTTCAGGACATTTGCGCTTGCCATTCCTTTAGCTCCAATGGACTCTTCCAGATCTGTAAACAGCTACCTCTTTCTCAGAAGTCAGGGCTTAGAGCTTACACTCTACGTTGAGAGACCCTTCCTGGTCTCTAAATAAAACAGCCCTTACCCTGCACTATCCAGTCTGTTAAACTGCCTGCAGGTCACCTGCTCACTGCAGAGGGCGTCTGCTACATCCCCAACTCCTACTGTCTCTTCCGATGAGGGCAGGGGTGCCTGGCCCGGTCCTGGGGCCCCAGGCTGGGCACAGAGCAGGACACTCGGCACATGTCTGGGGAAGATGACGAGGATATGCCAGGTCCCTCTTCTTCATGTCCCCAGAGAAACTTTCAGGACACAGAGATGAAAATGCTTCTCTGAGACTCGATCCCCCTCTGCCCACGTCTCCAGTTATTTCCCGTGTGTGACTGCCTGTTCCCACTTGTTTCTCTGGGAATCACCCAACGTCAAGGAAGCTAGGGTGAGCGACACGGGCACTGCAGACTTCGGGGTTCTCTGAAGAGTGCAGAATTCACCTCCTTTCTGTTTTAACCTCCAGAGGGTGTGTGCACTGGGGGAGGGATGACCCCTCCAATGAGGTATGGTCTTTCCTCAATCCTTTTTTCCTCCATTCCTCCATTCTATCAGGATTGTGAGCGTCCACACGTATGCCATGTGTTTTCGATCCACTGGAGCTGGGTCAGCCATGTGAGATCCAATTCCCTGAACTGTCACCTACACAGTTGGCCTTATTGTTCACTTTGAGAACCCTCCAGACCCGTGGTTGCCTGGCAGACATTTTGTAAGTATATGGGACTCTATAGAGGATGAGGAGAGAAGTAGAGAGTGGACGTACGGAGCCGGTTGGATTGCGTTCTTGTTTTATTTTACTCTTCTAAAATCCCAAAACATAATTGTAACAAAATGCAAACATTAATCATAAATAACTGTTCCTGGAGTTTGAGTCTATGGGAGGGCATCTAAAAGCAGTTTTTGGCTTCGAGATCAACCTTAATTTCGGCACAGAAGGGAACCGACAGATCAGGTCCACCCAGTGCATTCTTCCACAGGTAAACGTTCGCCAGATGAGAGAGGTGAGATGTCACCATGGTTCCCAGTACCCCAAAAGGTAATGGAACTGACGATGGATTCTCCTGTCTCTATGAGTCTCTAAAGGCAGCTTCACACTGAATTCCCCTTCACTTTACCTCCTTCAGGGTCTTCCTGGTACTCTCATAAATGAGTATTTGCTTGAGGTGTTGGAGCAGCTGCAATGGCAAGGGAATGTGCTTCACTTCTCTGTCCTGACTTGACCCGTTGGTCAGCTGGGTGAAGGCCAGGCTCTGTGTGACCTCCCGACCCCTTCCCCACGTTGAATAACCAGCACACCAGGACGTCCCTCTGCCACTGACATTTCCTGTGTGACGTACACATGTTTTCGTTCTTTGCTTTCACTTTTTGAATAGTTTTAGATTTATAGAAAAGTCACAAAGACTGTGTAGAGAACTCCCACAGTGACGACGTGTCCTGAACTGAATAGAGTGAGAGCTGAGTCCCACAGTGACGACGTGTCCTGAACCGGGTAGAAGTGAGAGCTGCACAACCCTCTGACCGCCTTCTACACCACCACATCACACTGTGAGATAGCCACTGTTCTTCACATATTTCACTTCCTAAAGTAATACCCAGTCAGAACAGTTTCCAGTAGCCAGTCCGTTATCCACAGCCACTCCACCATCTCCACGTGGTGGTGAATTGACTTTCCATATTCAGATCTTTGGTTTCCTCTTCTCCTGGTAGTACATCGGTCGACTCCTAGGGTGCCGACAAGGAATCTCATTGTGTTAGATCTCCCTTGCTTCTGAGATACTTCAGAGGGGATTCTCCTGCTGTTCCGGCCATGTGGCCACACGAATGCATCTTTGGAGAAAGTTTTGTAGTTTCTTTTTTTCCTACCTGAGATAATTGATCGGCCATCCTGAGTCAACCATGGACACATACTTTTCAAGGAATAAAATTGTTCTTAGAAATTTTTACATTTTAAAAAATATGGAACTGTCTCCTGATTATCCTCACTTCATGATGCACAAATCTTGGGTTTCCGAATGACAACAGACTAGTAGAGAGGAAGCCAGAATCACACAGGCAAAAGCAATTGAAATGCAAATGCCAGGGTGATATGAACCAACTTCTGAATGTCAGCGCTCCACCAAGACATAGCCGGCAACCCCAGACAGCGGGAGACAGGGACCAGATGACAAGTGGTGTGTATGACCTGTGCGAATTATATCAGAATAAGCCTGTGCTCACCTCACTCATTTATCTCTCCCATGAATGAGAGCGACAGAGAGACAGCATCTCCACAGAATCTCAGCACCACAATCCACCCCAGACCATGGGCACACGCGTGCCTAGCACACTAGGGAGGGCTCAGATGCTAACGAGGGCCCTCTGATGTGGGCCAGCCTCACAGAGCATGGCGAGACGCATGGTGCTTACATTTCTTCTGAATAGCAACATGCAAGACTTAACTGTCTATTCTATTCAGAGCATGAAGTAAAGCCTTTGTTACCCCTGAAGATTATATGTATCTCTTCATTTATCATTTAGTGACTTTCCACCATTTTTTAAAGATTTTATATTTTATTTCTTTTTTTGTTTATATGTATTTTCGTTTCTTTTTTAAACAGGTCAAATTTTTATTTTAACTCATTAATGAGCAAAAACAGCAGGATAACAAAGCTGGTTCAAAGCTATCTGGATAGAAAGATATAGATAGATTTGTAATTGGTGTAAGAGCAAAAAGAATCCACGGGTCGTGGTCACACAGCAATCGCCTCCGCATTTCTCCCTCCTTTCACAATTTCGGCCACGCAAGCACACATGCTGCATACTTTTCAAGCCACTGGGTCTGGGACTCGAACCACACAGACAGAGAGAGAAACAAGCACCCCCTCATGCTGCAATTCTCCCCCAGCCAGCCTGGGTCACAGGCCCCCACAGAGTGCTGTCAGCTTGGAAGGAAACCTTGTCTTCCATGTGGCTCCAACTTCGTAGAGCAGCACCATGGCTGGGCCACCACAGCCAGTTCTTCATAAAGGTGTCATTTGGGGACATGGTTTTTCATAGCCATTTGATCTCTGAAACTGAGAAATGTGACTTACTCGGCCAGACTGTCCAAAAATCTAGACAATTTATTAACAAATGAATTCATTTTGATATTGTGTTTGAGTTCATTTTGATGATGTGCTTTGCACATCACGGAGTCTCCTAAGTGAGCAAGAATGAGCAGAGCCCCAGGGCCACTCTCCGGTTTATAAAATCGGATTCGGAATTGTTTTCCTTACACTGGTTTGAATGGTCAACATGCTGTTCTTCCTAAAGGTTATTGTGTATTTGGGACTCTCTACTTGCTGTTTTATATAATGGCTGTGGCTTGGGGAACAGCGATGTTCCCTTGTCCTGAGATCAAAGGTGGCTCATGGTCTTTGTTTGGGGTATCAGTGCCTCACTGATGAGTCCCTAAGCCTCCCCCAGCTACTGAGGTCGTTTTACCAGTTTAGTAGCTTTTTATTAACCCAAACCTTTCTAATGTTATCTATGTAATTCCCAGTAGGAGAGGTGACTGCAGCACTCTTTATTGACATTTTTTAGGCAGGTGGGGGGGGGGGGGGGACTTTAGGAGATAATTCCCATTTGCTAGCGTTAGGGATCCACATTCCTTCAGTATTATTGTAAAAATTATAGTAAGGCTGGGGGTGTTATTTTGCCCTTATGGGGTACCGTCAGTAAAGCTCATGGCAGAGAAATTAACTACAGGCCAGAAAAATGACACAAGGAGAGTTAGTAAACTGCTGGCTTTATCTTGCTGTTTCGTTCTGCTTCTCTCTTTGTTTTTTTCTCTATGAAGAGAGAGGAGAGAGAGAGAGAGAGAGAGAGAGAGAGAGAGAGAGAGAGAGAGGGAGCAGCCTCCACGGGTCCGGCCCAGCTGCAACCTCCTCTCCAGCCCACCGTACATTAGGCCCTGGCTGCATGTGTCAGGGTATGTGAGCTCCTGAAGTGCTCAGGCTGAACGGCCAGGGGTTCAAACTCTGTTACCACGTGGGGTCCAGCTTCTCTTGAGAGCACATTACCGCTGTCCACAGAGCCTGCTCTGCTTCTTTCCTTCACGTTCCCCTTCAAGCTTCGGGGAATGGAAACATCCCGCCTCCAGAGCACTCACAGTCTCGAGGATGTTCTCATACTTTAGCGAAACATCTGGCTGGCGAGAGGCTGCCCTGGCCTCCCTCCTACTCCACTGCATGCTAGGTGTGTGGTCCCTGCCCCGCAGTGGTGGGCTCCGCTGCTCTGACCCCAGGGTCCTGCCCTCTCCTCACCACCCCCAGCCTGGGACCACTGATGCACACACAGTCTTGTTGGTGCTTGGGTGGGGATTATTGGTGCAACAAGGCTGGAACGCTAAGCTGGATCATGCAGTACACGTCACTCTCTAGGTTTCAAAGCTCTGCGGAAAGCTGGGAAGCAGAAGAGCGGGTAGCAGGAATGACACTCGGGAAGGACACACTCTCACTGGTGTGCCAGAGAGCGCAAAGGCAGAGTAAGGGCGCCAGCGGCCACTGCTGTGTGAGCACACGGAGATGCAGAGGGCTTCGGCAGGAGGCACAACGAGAGCATGTGAGATTATGTCCCCTGTTCTCTCGACTTAGATGGGCGAGGTGGGGCCCAAAAGTGGCTCATGTCATTGTATAGCAGCAGAAAATAAGAAAAATTCACTAATACAAAGGGTCTTCAAAAAGCTTACAAAAAATGTATAATATAAAAAAATACATGGATTTTATTTCTTTGGCAGCAAAATAAGCTGATACTTCAGTTCCATTTTTCCACAGGCAGTTGAAGTCTCTTCACATGTTCATGACCTGGAGTGTCTGGGTGAGAAGACTGTCTATGCTGCCATAGGTGAGCAAGTGAAAATCGTCAAGGTATGTGTCCTCACTGCACAAGTGGATCTTTGTCCTGGACACCAAATTTAAAAAAAAGAAAATCGAACAAAGGACAAGGTCTTAGACAATACTGACGCTGTATTGTGGAAAATGAGCCCTGTTGCAAACCCAGATATTTGCATGGTGAATTTCCTCTGTATGTATTTGTTTAGGAGAAAGGAATGGGAGGAAGAGCTGGGAGGCTGTTAGAATTTGGGGTTTCGAGCCCAAGGCCTGGGGTGGATACACAGACATGCCCACCTTGGACAACCCTTGTGCTGACAGCACCATTAACAGAATAGAAACGAAATCCGTGTGAGCTGTCTCGCCCCTGCTGCGTTGGGGGAGAACCCCTCTGGTCCGTGAGTAAATGGCCTCAGTGTTTCCGCTCGGCTCTGCCTTGCTGCTTCACAATATACTCCACATTTCGCTGTGGGCATCACCTTTCGAATTCTTAAAAAGTTGTGTGTTTTCCATTGTTTTAACTTCTTCCTATTCACCTCCAAAGAGCTATAAACAACTCCCTCCTAGTCATTCCCTCTCCTCTATTTCTCTTTTTTTTTTAAGACAGCTTATTGCTATAGGGCACATGAGCTCACCAGAGAGACAAAGAGATAGAGTGAGAAATCACCCCTCCAGAAGGACGGCCACACTGCAGTCCCTTCCCCTTCACTTACCTCTCAGGATTTTGGGCACACATGCACATGCATCCAGCATGAATTTTAAGCCACCGGGTCCAGGACTTGAACCATGGTCAACTAGGTGGGAGTCCAGCAACATAACCACTATGCCAGCTGCTGGTCCCATCCTCTATTTCTCTTATGATTATTTTTTTCTCTCTGAATTACCCTCAGCTACAAGTGGATCTATTGTCTTCTAAAAAGAAAGTTAAGGAAGAAAGCAATGTAAGAAGAGAGAAGAACAATGTGTGTTTAAAGAAATGACAGCCAAGAGGGAGTTAGAGAAATTAGACCAGCTTGTCGGCATTGTTTCTGCAAGAGATCACATCATATTTCAATGAATATCCTTTTCTATAAATGAAATTATTTGACTAAGACCATTTCCCCAAACACAATATGAAGAAAATGCACCCAAAAAACTACACAACACAATATTGTGACGAATCTTTCTGGGATGAAGCCTATCATTATAAGAACAGGACACAGGAGGCAGGAGAACTGCAAATCTGAGGCTGGTCTGGATGACATACTGGCGACCCTCTCTGGAGACATGAAGAAGGAAGGGGAAGAAATGAAAGAGAGGGAAGAGAGGAGGAGTAAGAAAAAGAGAAGGAGAACAAGAACATGAACAAGAAGAAAAGAAAGCAGGAGACCGGGGCCAGGTGCTGGTGCAGTGAGCCTGCACGGGGGGATCCCAGGCTCACCTCCGGGAACTCCCTTTGCACATCAGACATGCCGTGCCCATGATTTGAGATGTGTAATACTGTGATGTGAAGACTCTAGGGTGTTCTTTCTGTTTCTGTCTCTTTCACTTTCATGAAAGAAAGAAGTAAATAAACATTTTAAAAACAACAACAAAAGAAAAGAAAAAAAAAAAAAAAAAAGCACAGTATTTAAAACAAAACTGGTTAATGGTGGGCACTTAGAAAAAAAAAATCCCCTGAAAATGGGGACCAACAGATGGCGTAATGGTTATATATCGCTGGACTCCCACTTAGTTGACCATGGTTCAAGTCCCAGACCCAGCAGCTAAAAACTCATGCTGGGCACATGCACATGCATGCCCAAAACCAAGAAAAGAGTGGAGAGACAGGATTGCAGCATGGCCATACTTGCTGAGGGGTTATTTCTCACTTTCTGGCTCTCTGGCTCTGAGTGCATGCACCCTATAGCAAAAATTTCTCTAACAAGAAGAAGAAAAAAAAAATCTCCTGCAAATAATATGAAGAGAGATGAAAGATGGTAACTTTCCCACTCTGGGAAGGAAGGGACCTGTGATGATCTTCTTGCCATGGACTTCCTGTGGATTTCAGTCTTCCCTACCTCACAGATAGAGGCCACCTCGGACTGACTCAAGAGTGTGGCTCTGCACAATGGACGCTCTCCAGATGCAAACCGTCTTGAAGTGTAAGCGACTACTATTTACTCTGTAATCGGAGACATGCCTACGGAGAGTTTGACGTGGTGCAGGCGGAACTCTCAACACTGCCCAGTGCAGCTCCTTGCTCTTCGGGGCTGGCCCCGCTGGCCAGTAGGAGGCGCTGTAGTTGCTAGATCTTGGGGAGTCTTCTGCAAGGGAGAGTGTGGCCCAGGGCTAACCCACATCTTCCGGTTTCTCTGAGAGCCAAACAAGATTTAAACAATGGATGCTTGATGTGTCAGCATTAATCTAAAATTTCAGCACCACTAAAGCCATTTGGAAAAATTCAATGGTGAGAAAGAGCCCAAGAATAGCTGTGTGGAATGACCCCATAGTGTAATTAATATGGACAGAGAAAACAGACCCAGAGAGAACTCACCCAGAATATGAAACGTTAATCATCGTTATCTCTAGGTTGTCAGGTTATAATCAATTTCTGTGCTATTTTAATCTGTTCTTAATTGTCTACCTGGAACATGCCTAATTTATCACAGGGGAGAAATAGAGAAATCGAAAACAAGCTCCAGGTGTTTGTTCTCAGACATCGCCCACTTTCTCCTTTCCAGATCAGCCTCAGGAAACCATTTTCAGTGAAGTTAGGAGTTGGCCCATTGAGTTGGGCTCCAAATACAGCCAAGATGGAAGATGGGCAGGCAGCAGGAGTGGTGAGAGTGGTGCCCTGGTGCCCCTGCTCATCTCTGGGTGCTGCTTACTCCATCAACACATTCACTCAGTCAGTCACTCCCCCAGTCACTCACTCAGCACAAAGGTGTCGAGAGCCTGCCCACACCAGGAACGATATGGTGCAGGGCATGGCGCTCGGAGGACACAGGCTCCCTGCTCTGTCCACAAAGCTGTCCGCCCCATGGAGGAGGATCAACACAGTTGAGCATGAATCTGAAAAAGGCTTTGGAACTCGAGACTGAGCAAAAGTAACGAAGAGTCGTCATCGCTCTTTGGAGACTCTTCAGGTGCCCCTCCCTCGTTCCGTCAGCAGTCCTCATCCACTCATGGAGGAGCATTTGTGTCACAGCAGTGGCATTTAATAAGGAACTTGCTCCTGTACAGAAATGTTTTGTGGACAAGATTAGAGAATGCAAATCTAATGACAGACTTCTGGAGGTCCTATTCATTCTGGCCCAGAATATCAGCACAATCTGGAGAAGGAGCTTTGTAGGCTGAAGCAAATGTGTGGTAAAGCATACATGAACACATCCTTAACTTCAAATTTGAAGATCCAAAATTTGAAATCATTGATAAACCACCATCTTGAAGAAGTAAAGTAAAATTAATCCAGTAATCTGTGATGAGTCAGTTGTACACCTACAGAAGTGTACATAAACACACACTGTCAAAAGCTCTTTCAATTCTGATTCCAAATAAAGTATTTGGTGATGTCAGGAGGAAATAAAAGAATGCTTTGAAGAGCCAGCAAGTTTGTTAGGGGAAAATGGGAACTTATATAATTTTTGCCAAAATGGTGTTTTCAATCTGGGAGGAAGGATGTGCTAACTGGAAAACAGCTACAGGAAAAAAAGTATAGAAAGTGGTGCGTGAGGCATTTACATGGAAGGACGGGGCAGGGAGGGCGTAGTGAGTCCGTTAAAGCTTCCTGGAGATGGAGATTGCTCCCTCAGAGGAAGTGAGTTCAGTTTGGGACAACATCTGGGGTCACGGTCATGGGAAGGTGACGGGCTTGGACACAGTGAGGCCCAGAGCCTGCCTCTGAAGGGACCGTGCCCAGTCGCACGCCACCTCTGGCTTAACCAGCACATCGGGGGAACCACCTGGGCCCCGTCTAATCCTGCCCGCTGGTTGGCAGTAGACCCGACATCACGCTCAGCGATTGCCTCCAGGACTCACATCTCTGAAGGTCAGGAATGTCTCCCAAGAATTTTCACCCCTGATTCACCGCTGTCTGCTGTCTGATTGGTCATCTGAAAACAAACTGGCTTTGATTTTTTTCTCTGAAACAGTGCAGGAACCCTGAGGACAAGGGTGATAGCCTTTGTTGCATCCCCCCACACAAAACAGAGGCCGCAGACATAGTAAATTCTGGCAGCAAGTCCACAAAAATCCCGGCAATGCTAATCGTCTTAAGTCTGCTGGGTAACCTCAGGTCGTCCAAAAGACCAAGCCTGGCTCCTAGGGCAGGGCGTGGAGGAGCTTGGCTCTGAAGGGCCTGGGCTCTACGACTTGGGGGAGCGCAGGTGCCTCCTCTCTGGGACCTGCATGGGACAGACCCTTGCCTCCTTCCCCAGCCCCACAGCGGATGCTGTCATGAGGGCTAAAACTTTGCTTTACTAGAAACATTTACGTCTTGGTGACACGCCTCCTATGAAGAAAGGATTAGTCTGCTCTCTAATAACTGTGCTTGATTTCACAGGTGATAGCGCTCACATTTATGACTCAGAGAGAAGGTTTTCTTAAAACATGTCAAGAGTGCACATTTTAACTCATACAGCCACTATACTGGGTTCATTTCAAAGAGATTCTTCACAGAACCCAGGGGCCCTACCAAAGGCTAGTGAGGACCAGCATGTCCCAAGAATCTCTGAGCAGCTAGGGGTGAGCACACGGGTCCCTGCACGTGGAACTGCCCAGTGTGACACTGTGGGCAGGACCTGCAGTCCCCACTGCTCAGGGACCGGCCACTGTCCAGCAAGGTGGAGGCCCTGCAAGGACGAGGAGGAGGGAGCTTGGCATCATTGCTTCGAGGTCTAGCCTAAACACCTGCTCCGAGGGGGCCACATCAACAATCCAGAAACCGCAGAGCACGTGGGAGGGAAGCAAGTAGGGCCGCAGGGTGCACTGAGGAGAGCAGGACCACCCCAGCCTGGCTTCTGTCTCCCTCAGCCGCTTCTGACTGAATGTTCTTCCTAGGAGCCAATTTCCTCATCTTTACAGTGCAAAAGAGCTGAGTTTGGTTACCCAGCTGTAGCGGTCTGCGATCACAGGAATTTTAGGTAACAGGATTCTTCACAGCATTTCTTGTTCAACAGAATTCAGTCTAGAAATGCAACTCGGAACAGGTAATGGATACTGAGGACATGAGAACATAAAAAAAGAACCTTGTTTTATTGATTTTTCATTCATACCATGTATATTAGTTAACATGCATAATTACTGTAAAACAGTTCATTTGTGCTGATATGCGCTGTCGTCTGCGTACGTGTAGGGTGTGTGCTGTTTGCCAGACACGAAATAAAGCGTCTTGGCCAACGCCGGCACACAGTGGCGGGAGACAGGCATTTCAACACAGAGCGTGACATTCACAGCGTGAAGCTGAACGGAGAGCCGTGCTGTTTCTCATTTACGGGACTCTAGGAGGAGCAGCAGTTTGGAAACGAGGGGACCGAGCTGTTTTACAGGTGACTTAACGAGCTTATAAATTCTACAGATTGAAGACCTTGGAGGTAAGACGTGGAGAGAGAGACTCCAATGTGGCCAGCCGCAAGACAGAGCGAGGGCTGAGGAGGGCGAGCCCGGAGAGTGTCCAGTTACTGTGTGACACACCGCCAGCCGCCACCAGGGCGCTCTGAGCAGGGCCAGCACTCTACGCGAAAGCCTTACTCCAAGGTCATGAGCCCGTGCCCGCGTGTGCACCTGCCGGTGAAGCAGGGGAAAGTCGGGAAGAAAGTGGAGACCTCACTGTAGTCAGAACACCCATACTGGGTCATTCCGCCACAGCCACCGTTTTTGTTCTGATAAACAAGTATTTTAGGAGGGAGAAGTAACTTCATTTGTTTTTTCTCCACAGCAACCCATACACCAAGGTTGAATAACTGGTGGATGGTCTTCTCCAATTTAGACAGGTGTACTCACGATCGATTCAGTTACTTGTGAGAATTGTTTTACATTTTCCCCAGGGTTAACTGTTGTGATCTTATAAAGTTAAAATGAACTTTCCGAAAACTCAGTTTTCTAATGTATCCCAGATTTAAATGTAAGTAAGGACGGAGAGTACTAGCATGGCGGCACAGCTGCAATCCCGTGTCCCACGAGGCTGAAGGTCCTGAGGCCTCCCTGTCCACAATGGGCATGTGCTCGCATGGCCGGGGTCCTGGCTGGGGCTGGGAGTGCTCCTCTCTCTCTCGCTCTCACTCTCTCAGAAGAAATAAATAAAATTTTTAAAAGGGTGGAGGGAAAGAGACTGCTATTAAATTAGTACTTTAAAAAATACATGGTTTGTACTCAAATCAATTTCAAACCAATAAAAATAATAAAGATATTAGAGGGCCTGATGCACATACTGTAATAAAGCTCGCCCGGTCTCCGCCCAAAGCCCCATATTGACGTATTTCATTTCTTTATGCACTCGTTTATCTAAGGGCTCCATTGCAAAGCCTGCAAAGGCCCAAACCTATAGCAAAGGGCTATGAATTTTGGAGTAAGTTCAAAAGAATGGTAAGAGAAGGTTAAAAACCGAGGGCCGAAACACAGTGCCTGCTGGGATCTGGGAAGTGCAGCCCTCTCCTCACTGGGCTGAGGTCTGCAGCAACATAAATATGAGCAGTAGGGACCCTGGCCAACGCGAGCCCCGAGGCTTCACAGCTGCTGGGGTTCTGAGCCTGGGAAGAGATTAGGCGAATGGCCATCGTAGGTAGAAGGACGCAAAGGGCAGCGTCCTCAGTGCCCTTTGTGACTGCCTCACACAGCCTCCCATGGGCACGTCGGCGGTGGTGATGGCGCTGCTTCTTAGGAAAGCCCCAGTCAGGACAGAAGCCCTGGCATGGTGCCATTCAGTGGAGGCAGTGTTTTGTGTGTGTGTGTGTTTATGTGTTGTCTGAGGGGGTGTGTACATGTGTGAGTAGATGTGTGCATGTATGTGTGTGGTACGTGAATGTGTATGAGTGTGATTGCTGATGTGTGTATATATGGTTATACATGTATGAGTGCATGTATGAATGTGAATATGTGTGTGAGCGACTGTGGGTATGTTAGCATGTTAAAGTTTTGGGATATAATGTGTGTGTGTCTGTGCATACACAGATTGTGAGAATGAGGCATGTATGAGTGTTGATTTATGTTGATGAGTGCATTGCATGTGAGTGTGGAGGTGTGTGGATATGAAAATGTGTGGGTGTATATATGCATGTGGATGTATGAATGTGGCGAGTGCACGTGTACATGTGTGAGTGGATGTATGAGTGTAAATGTGCATGTGGGTATGCATGCATATGTGTGCGGGATGCATCATATATGAGTCTAAATGTGCACGTGGGTATGCATGCATATGTGTGTGGGATGCATGAGCATCTGCACTCAGAGAGGATGGAAACCCTGACCTGGTAGTGTTTTCCAGCTCCCAATATCCCTGCATCCTCAGTGCCCTTCACGACCGCCTCACACAGCTCCCTGTGGACATGTCTGTGAGCGTCTGGATCTTAAATCATTTTAACTAACATCCTTGGAATACTATTTTTCTCCGTGGAGGCTTGGTTGAAGGTTGAATGGAGACATGTTAAAAGCACTCTTCCATACACGTCCAGGCAGGTCGCTTCTTGGAGTCGGCCCAGCCCAGCCCTGGCCACAGTGTCTGGACAAAAGCGCACAGCACTCTCCATGAGGCAGGCCAAGGGCAGAGTTCCAGTAGCACTGGGACTGTCTCAGTGTGGATTTGCATCTGCTGTGCGTGCATGACGGAAGTATCTGCAGCCCACCTGGGGCTGCCAAAATGGCTGCAACTGACGAAGGTCTAGAACATTTCACCACATGCCCGTGCTGAGAAAAGATCCCCTCAACAGGGCATGGGATGGACTCCCTCCATGCTCAGCGGCTTGTCTGGGAAACCTCGAAGACTAGCTTCCTTGGGAACACATCAAAGGTAAGCAAATGAGGGTCACCTTGTAGCCCAGAGGCTAAGAGAGGTGGATCCCACACGGCTGGCTGTGGTTAAAATCCCTGCCCCTGTTGCTTGAAAAAACACACCAGTCACTTGTATATGCATGCCCCAAACCCCAGCAGGATGGAGGAACTGAGGAGAGGGTGTGGTGTGACCACACTTCATTGGGAGGTGGAGGGTGCTTCTCTCTCTCTGTCTTTCTCATGAGTACAAATGCCCTCTCACAATTAAAACTGAAAAACATTTAAAAATAAATAAATTTTAAAAAGATAAGCAAACGAAGCACTTTGTGCCCTTATTGTCCATACGGCGTTCAAAGACAGGAAACAAACACCAGAAAGGGTACGTTTATTTTGAAAGGTTGCTCTATCTTCCTCCCTGGGAACGGGAGCCGTGGCATTCCATTCATGTTCTCTATGACGATTACTGAAAATTCCAAAAGGACCTCGGTCGCTCTATTTTTGCCCATGTTCTCAGATACAGAATAATCTCAGGAGAGTTTTGGCAAAGCACAACGATCTGAACGAAAAACACTGGGTCGGGTCAACTTCAGGTTGCATTTTGATGTTCTCATTTATAGAGTCGTCGGAAAAGTCATGGTATCTTTTTTTCTATGCAAAAAAAAATGCATCGAGGATTTTCTGACAACCTAATATTGTCAATAACGGTGCTCCTGACCGAGTCATTATCAATAACGATGCTCCTGACCAAGTCATTATCAATAACGGTGCTCCTGACTGAGTCATTATCAGTAACGGTGCTCCTGACTGAGTCATTTGTGCTCTCTGTGCTCACTGTTCCTCATGGCCCTCGAAGGGAGGAAAGTGGCCCCAGCCCCATTGGCGTGGGTGTTGTCAAGATAACGTAACATTTATCTTGGCAGAAGCTAAAAAGCATGCCATAGGTGAAACTGCCAGATACTTCATTTGTCTCTGGATGTAATGGACATCACTTTATTGTAAGTTCGGTAGCAAAAAGCTTAGCTTTTAAAAATGGGGTCTTTAGAATCCCAGGAAGAAGTGTGCATTAAGGAGTCTCTTGAGCAAAACAGGCCCTTCACTCGTCCTTTACTACCTTAGCCCACCCGGGTATCTCTAAAATTACTTTCAGGGGTTCTAGTGATTTATTGGAAGCAGGGTTAAGGTGGGCAATTTCAGTGACCACAGGTACCATTAAATGCACTTTCGGTGAATTCAGACTGACCGTGGGAGGTAACACAAATTTGTGCTGATTTGTTCAAAAGCATATTGAAGGACTTGAAACCTCACTCCTGTGTCCTGTGCCTAATTGGAGACTGCATGTGTTTGCACGATTATTTTGAACAGCAGTTCACAGAATGAATTGTCAAAGAACTAAGAGTGCAAAATTACTTCAATGTCATGTAATTTAAGAAATTGGCTCCCCTGGGTAGGAAGCAGGGTCATTTCAAGGGTTCCTATCTGCCAGCATTTCCTCTGAGTGGCAGGAAGAAGGGTTGTCATGATTATACGTGACCTAATTCTAGGTGGGGGGCTGGTCTGTGTAAGGGGAGGGCTTTCATTCTTGCTTCTTTCTTTGCAGGTGACAAATACGTCAAATGGTTCTTGAGGAGTGAAATTGACTTTCAAGCAATTCATGTCACCATGTTTTCATTTGAAATGGTCGTGCAATTGTGCTGAGAAGACAGCTCTGGCTAAGGAAGGGCAAGAGCAGTTAACAGCTTACAGCAGTGCGGGCCAAGTTCAAGGTCATCAGCAGCCTGTACTCTGCTTATTCCAAATCAATGGGATTAAAAAGTGGCATTTTTAGTCTTGAGATGACCGTTTTATTATTCACTTTGCTTGTTGTAATGGTTAACATAAAGAAGAGAAATACAGAGAAGACAAGGCTGAAGAAGACGAATATGCAGAAAATTTAGGAGACAGGATGAGTATGACAGCCAGGTGCAGGTTACAGGGCTTCGACTAAGACCAGGCGTGTCCTTCTCACCTTTACTAACCTAACCAACTAGAGCTATTTCCTCAACTAGGGTTTGCTAGATGCTGAAGGTTGAATGCTTATGTCCCCTTCAAAATCAGGAGGATTTTACAGGAGTCCTGTAAAAAGAGCCCCAGGGACGTCTGCCTGCTTCCCCAGGTGAGGGCAGAGCGAGAAGACATCATCTATGGACTGGAAAGGAAGCCCTCACCAGAACCTAGAAGCGCCCGCAAACTGATATCAGGTTGTGAAGAATAAGTTTCTTTTCAAGAAAGTGTTTTCTTAAGTTTATGTATTTCTTCCATGAGGGATAGACAGACACCCCCAGTGGGGTCCTCATGCCATGATCCACCCCCAGCCTCAGCCGGTCCAGGACACACATGTGTGCACTTGGCACAGACAGGGAGACCTCAGGATACAAACCCTGGACCTTCCCGCCTGGGCCCAACCTGAAATGCATCCTTTGGTCCCGAGAACAGATTTCTATGGTGGATGAACCCCAGGGATATATGGCAACATTGAAAACTACGGGCTCCTCCATCACAACACTGACCCCCTGAACCAAAACTCCCTGGGGGACAGGGTGCAGGCGTCTGTATGTTTTCAAAGACGATTCTTAAGATTAACAGTATAAACTTCACTTGTAAATCCATGATGGCCCAGCCTGTGCCCCAAGGAGCGGCTGTTGAAATGCTTTGGCAGTAACCCTGCGTCCCAGGAGCGTGCTGCAGGGTTCCTCCAACAGAGCAGAGAGCATCCAGGGGGCTGACCGCAGGGCCGGCGAGGCGGGGCCGTGTGTGCTCCGCACTCTCTACACCTCGGTTGCTGCTTCTGTAACAAGTGCAGAGCACACGCCCGTGTTCCTGGACATGGGGAGAGACCGATGAGACACCGCCACGTGCGAGCACTTTGCAAGCATAGCAATGAAAAATGTGAACTCTTCCCCAATCAGAGAAAGGACAAAAAGACATGACATATGTGTACAGGTTGTTTATCGGTAGTCTTTCAGACTTTATGAGCTATCCGTAAATGAGCATTTGCTTTCCTTTGTTCTTGGAGAAAAAAAAAATTTTAAACTTATTTTGTCCTTTCTAGCTAATAGACCAAAAGTGACTTTATTTTACAAAATATCTAACCAAACTTTTATAACCCTTTTTTGTTCTGAACATTTAAAACCACCAAAGAAGACGATCTCAGTCAAGTCCTTTTCATCAGTTTCATGGTGCTTATTCCATTTTGGAAAATGTCCCACACCTGCTTCCTAATGGTTTTCTATCAGATGCTTTAAAATAAAGACACTTTAAAATGCCGGGGCAGGAAAACTCCGGGCAGCTTCCCAGCCTGTTATGTGCTTCCAACGGACATTTCTCTGTTGGTGCCAGTAGGGAAATCCACTCGTTCCTAGACCTTGTCTCTTCAGAGCTCATTAGGATTCTACAATGAGACAAATAAAGCCTTAGTCAAGACAATGAACTGTGTGGCCGATGGAATATTCTAAAACCTTAGGTCATTCAACACAGTCACATTCCTTCCATCATGTCACCGAAGCAAATTACCTCATTTATTTTATGTGGCACTAGAATATCTGTTAGGGGCTCAAGGCATTTGTACAATCCTCTGGGGGTAGAATGTGAAAATATGTCCATTTCAGTTTCTGCAAGCAAGCCGAGGAGCTGAAAATTATACTTTTATTTTTGCCAAACCTTTAAGTTTGATGGGATTTTAAAACTCCTATATTTCTTTATTGGTTCTATCTAGCTATAACTGCTTCCCTGGAGAGAAAACCACGATTTCTCATTCCTCTGCTAGTTGACCATGATGTTCCAGACTAAGTTCTCATTTACACCTAACAAAAAGGTTTAGAGCTGTCTGTCTTACTGAAGATTTTCTTTTAATTGGGTCCTTTTATAAAACCACATGACCTTGGAAAGTTTTCAATGAGTCATGGCTGTATGGGTAGGCGGAAGACAAGGGATTTCGATACAGGTCTTGCTTAGAATTTAATCTCCAAATCATTCCCTGCTTGTGTCCGTCAGCACAAAGACTGGAAAACATTTTCAGAAATGTTGCCTCATTTTTTTCCTACCTGGGATCCAGATGGTATCCTCGCTTTTAGGATAACAGCAGAAAAAGCCCCCAAATCTTTATAAACCAAAGACAAGTATCAGCCTCAAAGTTCAGGGATCGAGAGTCTTAGAAGTGTCCAAAACTGACCTGAAATCTCCTGAATACAAACTTTAAACACATGCAGCATTTGCTTCTTAGCATCTGTTTTTGTGAGGGAAACTTTTTCTCTCTTTCCCCTGTTATAGAAAATCTCAGCAAAGGAGACACTTTCCTGATGCCACCAACTCCTCAGCACTTGAAAACCTGCTTTGTGCCCATGCAGATCCCAGTACCCACGGCCACTGGGCCTGCTCTCCATGGGCACTCCCTGGACGCTTTGAGACCTTTCATCTCAACCACCCGCTGAACAATTGTCAATGCTTTGTTACAGATTTGGACCAGAACTAGCAAGAAATTTTACAACCAACAGCACGGGACCATTTCTTATTTCATGTTCAAATACTATAAAATAATGGAATTTATGGGGAAGACGATAATAGATGTGTTTACTAAATCTCGGAAGACCAGCTTTGGAACTCTCCCTGTCACATCTGACAAACAAAGAAAATATGTCTGGAGCCCCCAATTATAGGTAGAAAATATTTTTTTTTCCTTTGAAACTTATACTTAACTAAAACAAACTCTTCACAATGGAGAAAAGTTAAATAAATCATGATATAGCCTAGGTAGAAAATAGACAGCCACCGAAGAGCCAGGTTGGTAAGTGCATTCACTGACTTGGGGAGACACATGTGTGAGTTGGGTTAGGACAGAGTGAGTATGGGGTCCAACTGAGGCTCTGCACACTCAAAGCTCATTCCAGGCTCTAAGGAATCTGGGGTGGTTTGGGCCTTTCCAGCCTGGGTCTCCTCCAAGCACCTAGAAAGTGCCTACAGTGAGACTGAGCTTGGCACATCCCACAGGGAAAGCCAAGGAGATAACTAACAGTGAAGTAGGGGCAGGCTGGGGCAAGAGCCGGGTGGTGCCGGGTGGTGCTTCCCACCATCAGCACTACTGACTCCGGGGCCAGCTGTTCTCTGTGGGAGCTGTCCTGTGTGTGCACCGGGCAACACTCAGTGGCACGTTGGGCACCACCTGCCAGTTTCCAATAGCACTGGTCCTTCCAGCCGGGACTACTGAAAGTGTCTCCAGACATTGCCTGGTGGCCCAGGGACACACCTGCCATCTGTGTGAGAGCCATGGGTGTAAGAGTGATATGCCCGGGAGATGTGCTTGTGTTTCACTGCCCTCGCAGTGGGAGACCAGTGAGGGTACTGTGCAGGATCGTGATGTGGCCTGATCACTCTTTACCAAGCTGGTTCCAGGCAAGTGGAGCCACTTAAACCTTCCAGGAGGCTGTTTCTGGTGTCCAGGCAAGACATGGTGGCTGCTCGGCTCAGCACGCTGGCAAGGTTGATGGCAGCTGGATGTGCATCACATCGTGACAGTGCACACCACAGAGCTCGTTGTTGGGTTGAACGTTGCGTGTGACGGAGAGGAGTTCATGACAAAAAAATTGATGATCGCTGTTCCCACAGGGGCTCCCAGACACCTACTTTTGAAATTGAACTGAGTTAGCTTTATACAAAAAATTCTTAGGGAGCTTATTAAAATGATAAATTCTTGACCCTCATGCCTAGAAATTCTGATTTATTAAACGTGGTGAGTGGCTCAGGAATCTGTTTTTAAACGTATGTCTTCAGTGATTCTGGAAGGAAGTGCGTTTCAGGACTCCCCGTGTGAATCATGCCGGCTCACAAGGGAAGACTCGCGGGGGGATCATTTGGTGTATGTGTTCTAACCCACGCAGTTGTGGTCCAGAATTATGATTTATATATATATAAGTTATGATTATGTGATAGCTGGTAAAAAGGCATTACGTTATATATTATTATGCTGCATTTTATTGTCATTGCAGTGGGAAACTGCAGTGACAAATGTATAAAGCCTAAATAGGACAAATAAAATGATGTCTGGCACACAACCACATCCAAGGCTCAGTGTAATGGCACAGTGAGGCTCTTTGAGGTGAGGAGAATGGTAAAGAAATCCATGTTATGAGCCTCTTTCCTGGAATTTATATGCTGAAGTACCTTCTGTTTGTTTTAGATATATAACATAAGAAGTTACATAGTCCTGAAGAAAAGTATTGGCCCTGAAAAGTCCTGTCAGAGGGAGATTTATGAAGCATTGGAAGCTGACCGGACCCTGCTGTGCGAGTGTGGAGAAGCGTCCTATTTCTCAGAGGGGGAGAACTCCCCACCAACTCTCAGCCCTTCCCCTCTACTTGCAGCTGCAGAGAATCGAACTCCCACCTGCAGAGTGAACGTCTCCAGCTAGTGAAGAGCAAGCAGAAGCCACAGGGCTCCTCCAAACTGAAGCATGTAATTGCTGGTGCCGCCTCTCCATTCCTCCTGCTGTGAGGACGGTGGGAGTGCAGGCTGAAACAGAGATGGTCCAGAGTCTAAGTACGTGGCCTGGGGATCTGAGCTACAGCATGGTAGGCGGGCACCCCAGATAGAAACGGAGGTGCCCTGGGCAGACACCGAGAGGTCCCGCAGACTTGACTGAACCAACAGAGAAACTCTTACTGTGCTGTGCTCCTGCGGGTGTGGGTGGTGTGTGGTCATCCGTTTGTCATCACAGCACAGTCTGGCCTATCCGGATGGAAACTGGAGTCTTATAACGAACTGCTGCAGAATTACCTTGGAGATTCAGTACCTGATTAAGAAACGCACTGGTGGTTCTTCAGTGCTTCTGGATTGATGTGAACTGTGGCTCAAGGAAAGCCACTTCCACTGAAATGATTCATGCATGCCACAGAAACTAAAGTAGCAGCCTCTAACCAAGTGCTGTGGATACCAAAGGAACACAAAGGAGCTTAGAGAACAGAGCAAGTTGAAGCTAGAGATATTGGAAGATCACTGCAGACTTTTCAGACCCTGTCTGTCTACTGTGATGTCTGCCCACGCAGACTCCAGACTCCAGAATGCAGACTATTCTAAGGAAGAAAGAACATTCTGAGAAAACAATTCATGTCTGACTTAACAGAGTGAGGCCCAGCAATGGTGATCTTAGTCCTCCTTCTCTCGTCCTGCAGTCTTTGTTATGCATGTGATGCCGAAGCTTTGAATTCAACAGGCACCACTCAGTAGAGAAGTTATCTCATACCATCGGCATTAATCCTGCCAGTAAAGGGCCCTTCTGGGAGAGTCGACTTGCTGGCCTGAAAGCTTGCATCTCATCTTCCTGACCACATCTGTCACAGAGTAAGAATTCAGTAAGTATAGAATTATATGAAATGAAATCCCTAAATTGTTAAAATACTGATTTAAAGTGGCATCTGACTTGTTTTCTAGAAATTTCTGAAAAAAAAATGTTAATTTCTCTTTTCTTCTTTAGGTGCTACCTAAAGAAGGCAACACCTTCCTTGGAAACTAGCATGCAGAGTCATTTAATTAATAACCAGGATCTGGAAAACGTCTGCTAATGCTATGGACTACTAAGTGGTATTTAAAAGCAAAAGCTGAAGACCATCCTACCTCTTTCTTCTGGCCAAATAAGCATGTCTACCAAAAAGTTCTGTGGCCATTGAGAAAAAAAGCCACGGTTTTTGGGCGGTTAAAAACGATTTCTTCCATACAAACCATTAATTTTTACCTAAAGAGTACAAAGAACGAAAGGGTAGCTTTTTAAGTCCAAGAAGATCTAAGCTGGTTTTCATCTCAATTTATTCTACTAGGTTTCAAAATGTTGGTGAACCACTCAATGTGCTAATTATTGCAAAATTCAACCCCTTGCCACAGGCATGAATGTAATCAGTAATTACAATTTATTTTATGATTTATTTCTATAGACAGAGAAAGAGAGAAAGAAATTGCCTCCCTGGGGGGTGGCCACACCCAGTTCCTTCTTCTCCACTCGCTTGGGATTGTGGGCATGCACCCACACGAGCCCAGTGTGAGCTCAAGCCATCAGGTATGGGACTCAAACTGATCGGACAGCCATGTGGGATCCGGTAACTTAACCTCCATGCCACCTGCTGGTCTGCAACTACAATTTCTAACAACAAAGTAAGTATCTGGGCCTCAAGGTCAAAAGTTAAATACTAAGGCAGCAGACTTTTGCAAACAAACCACTCTTTTATGATGTCAAGACAGAATTGTTGCAAATCTGATAGAAGGGTCTTTTACCTTTCCTTTTTGCTATTATTTATATTCTTGTTTTGGTAAATTCTTTCCAAAATTTATTCTTTGTAGTAGGAAGAATAATGATCCCCCAAAGATGTCTACACCCTCATCTCAGAATCTCACAAGCAAAGGAACTTTGCAGAAGCAAATATGAGGGACCTCAAGATAAGAAGATGATCCTTATGTAGTCACAAGGGTCTTTACAAATGGAGACTTTTCCAACTGTGCTTAGAGATGCAATGACTGAAGAAGGGTCAGAGAGGTGCCAGAACTCACCAGGTCACCATCGCCGTCGAGATGGAGGACACGGTCATGAACTGAGGAATGCGGGGTCTTCTAGAATCTGGAAAAGGCAAGAAAATGGACTCTCCCCTTGAGCCCCGGAGAGAAACACAGCCCTTCTGACACATGGCCTGAGCCCAGTAAGAGCCTTGTCAATGTTCTAAGTTGAAAAAGTAGAAGATCATGAATTTGGACGATTTAAGCAACCAAGTTCGTGGTTGTTAGTTACAGCACAATAGAAAACCAGCCACCCATCTGTATAAGAGAAAGGCATTAATAAGTTCAGAGCACTTCACTCTCAGGGTCTTATGTCAGTAGCTCTAAGTTTCTCCATATTCAAGAAATCAGTAACTAAGATGTGTATTCTCTTTTGTCAAAAACTTCCTTAGTTTCTAATCGTAACTATAGTTGAAATATAAAAGGATAGAAATGAATTTTATCATTTTTAATTTTGTAATAAAGGGCACTTTGGGCCCTCTGTCCTCGGGGTTTCGAAATCCAATATCTCAAACAGAAATATGTTTACTTTCATCTCAGCTGACACTTCTAGAAGCAGTCTTACTTTGCATTTCCACCACTGCCCATCCTATCTGGAGGAACAGCTTTCCAGAAGCACCATGCAGCAACTGGGGCAGAGAGACGGCGATAGCACAGTGCATCTTGGGGATTAGCTCTTGCCGTGTAGAGCAAGAGAGGAGGATCCTGGGGGGCAATAGATGCTGGAGATTATAGTGGAAGCCATCTCTTTCGACTTTGCTGTAAGAAAGTCAGACAGTAAACGAGAAAAAATAGAACTTATAAAATAGATACTGCACAAAATAGAACTTGTGAAAAAGAAATAATTTTCAAAAAAGAAATGGAAGCATCATTATGAAAAGTCAGAGAAGAGCACGCCTCTGAAAAAATTAGCTCTATAACCAAAGATAATTTAGAAACATATTGGATATATTACTAAGCTCCAAGTTGGTAAGTGCTCTGTCAAATGAGGAGGAAACATTCAGAGCAGTAACTTGAGATGACAAGGTGACCAGGGAGTGATAGGAGCAAGGAGTGCAGATGCACTGAGTACTCAATAGCTGATCCAGAAGGACAGTAGAAGAAGTGAGAAACAAAATGTATCACAGGGTTAAATCAGTGGTGGTGGGATCAATCTTGAAAAGTTATCTTTATAAATAGGAGTAGGAAAAGAAAATGAATGTGATGATGGAGCAAGAACAGAGATGGAAGAGACAGAAGGTTTATCCAAGTTGAAGACTGTAAATTAGGAGCCAGCAGATGGAGTGGTGGTTAAGGCGCTGGACTCCCACATGGCTGACTGAGTAATTTGAGTGCCAGAACTGGCAGCTTGAAAATCACACTGGGTGCGTGTGTGTGTGTGTGCCCAAAATCCCAAGAGAAGAATGGAGAAGAAGAAATTACAGCATGGTCATTGCCCCGGGGTGTGTGTGTGTGTGTGTGTGTGTATTTTTCACTTTCCCGTTCTCTGTCTCTGTCTTTCCAGCAAGCACCCAGTGGAGAAAGCCCTTAAAAAAAAGATTGTAAATTACTTTTATAGAAGAAACTGAAGCCATTATAACAGAGACCAAGAGCACAGATATAACCAACATGTATCTTACTCAGTTAAATAAAAATGATTTTCTGGAGATCAAGCATATGTATGATCTTGTACTAACCTTTCTTTATGTTATGCCTCTTCTCATCAGTGACCCATGCTTTGGCCTGTGTCAATTCTCCTGCAATCAGTGTATTTATTATGACCAACAAAATGTTTAAGTGCATAGGAAATACTAACATTTAGTGCAGTTAAAACTGGGTTTTCAATTGTCATGAGCTTGTGAGTAATTTTTTGATATATTTTTCTGTTGTCCAGTTTTCTACAATAAAAATTTATTACTCATAATAAGAAAAAAAAATTTTAATTAAAATACTCTGATAAAGTGTTTGACTAAGTAACTGGGCACCGATGCCTTGCCACATTGACTCTTATTAATAATGACTACCACAATGCCATTTCAAGGCGGGATCCTCAGCCTTCATTCATTCTCTCTCACGCTCTCCCGCTTCATTCAGCTACAGTGACAGTCCTAGGATTTGAGGAAATTCTGCAGTACTTAGTCTATTCACACATGTGTTATTTCAGTAGAAGAATTTTTTGTGTGTGAAAATAAAGGACCATGTCACCCATTCTAGATCCAAAGCCCTCCTGAGGTTATACAGTGTCTCAACACTGACCAGTCCACCACGGCCCCTGGGCTCCAGGATCACTCTCGAATTCTAATTTAGAGGATGCTGCACTTCTCCCTGGCCATCACAAATGACTTACTTCTTCTTTCTTTCTGCTTTGTTTTTTTTTAAGTTGACAAATTTTACATATATATATTCTATGGGATACAATACAATGTTTTGATATATGTTGATATTGTAGGTTGATTAAATCAAGTCAGTTTTTAAAATCCATCATCTTGGGGCCAGCATGTGGCATGGTGATTATAGCACTGGGCTCCCACCTGGTCGACCACAGTTCAAGTCCCAGACCTGGTGGCTTGCTTTCTCATTTTCCCTCTCTCTCTCTCTAGTCAAATTTTAAAAAAATAATAGTAAAATTAAATAAAATAATTTAAAAAGGTTTTTAAAATTCTGTCACCGTGCATACTTACCTTTTTTTGTGGTTAAAACATTTAAAATGAGCAAATTTGAGCAATTTTGAAATACACGATGCATTGGCATTTATTATTGTCACTGTGCAATCTATACCTAAAGATTATTCATCGTGTCTAACCAGAACTTCATACCTTTGATCAACCTCATCCCCTTCCCTGTCGACTCTCCTCTCCCAGCTTCTGCTAACCACCATTCTGCCCTCCATTCCTGTGAGTTTGACTAGAGCAGCTCCCACATAGAAGTGAGACTATGCAGTATTTGTCTTTCTGTGCCTGGCTTATTTCACTTAGTCCTCCAAGTTCATCCATGTTGTTGCAAATTATAGGATTCCCTCCTTTTTTAAGGCTGAAGAGTATTCCCTTGTGTATATATGCACATATATAGCCCCAGTATATCCATCAGATAATGCTGAAGTCTTGGCAAAGATTTGTTAAATATTTTAGTTGAAAGGAAATGATCTTCCAAATGACTCTGGGTCCACCTTCCTATGTCCAGGCGGCACTGGGGCCTGCAATTGCTCCCTATGCAACGGCATTCGCCAAGGCCAAGAATTGCCCTGCCAAGACGGCTCGCCCCTGTTCTGAGTTGCTTTATCAGTCTACCTTAAACAACACTGATACACAAGGAGACTTTAAAGAGCCTGTGGGAAAATGGAGTTAAAACACGAGTTTGTTTTTGTGAAAAATTTTGAAATCTGCACATAGCTCCTTTTATAACATGTATTTTTCCTAAACGTTTTGAAGTCCGCCCCCAGCTCTTGCATTTTAAGTGGGTCATTGAGACGTTTCCTGACGAGTTCCAGAAGTTGGACATTTTTACGATGTATGTCAGGACTTGCTCATATTCCGAGGCTCGGGGACATGGCCCCTTTGCCTTCTGGACCACAACCTTGTCGGTGAAAGCAGTTACTTAGAGAAGTGTTCTGAAGCCTTTGAAAATGATCCTCAAACTTCCCTCTCCAGGGAGAATGTCTACTTTCTCAAGTGACCAAAATCTGAATTATTAACATACAGGAAGAAATCCTGAGAACCCAGAAACAAGGGCTAGCTTTGAACTATTCCTCTTTCACTGTTGAATATCTTTTCTACCTTGAGGCAGTTGGGACTCAGCCATCAGTTTTGATTAGCAGGATGTGGAAAGTTACTGTCATTGCTTTAGGGAGGTTTGTTCTCTTTAAACCTTATTTCCCTCTATGGTTTAAAAATAGAATTGAACCATGTAAACCTAGCCTCATTTCAGGGTTCCATTGTGCCTATTAAATTGTCAATGTCAGTAGGCTGGTTTGCATACTATGAAGATGTAACTTTTACTGGTTTTTATTTATTTCAGAGTTTTTTTCTGGTTTTGCAAGTCCCACTGAATTATAGGATATTCTAACTCAGTATAAACTTTTTTAAGGGTTAAAATGTACATAGTGTTACTTCATGAAGCACTATTAGCTAAATGCACACTGCAATCCCTAAAGAAGACCCCAGAGTACTCCAGGTAAAGTTCTGGTAGCCCCACTAAATTTGCCTTAAAATTCATATTTTTAGAGACAATGATTTGAACTGTGAGTTGCAGAGAATGTATGTACCTGGAGGATTGTCACATTGAGCCCAGACACCTGTACAGTGTACACTATTTGGAGAAATGGCAACATTGAGGCATATCAAACATCTAGGGGGGGGGCAGAAATATAAAGTTGGAAATAGAAAAAGGAAACAGTTCCAATTCGGTGGTTACGGAAGGAAAGTGACATTTTTCTGACAACAATGGCAGTGAAATATCCAATGAAAACAGGCTGCAACCTTTAGGAACGTGCACCTTATTTTCTTTTTGAGACACACAGTATCATCTGCGGGGAAAGTAAATACACGGGGAAATTCACAGTCCTGTGTGCCTTCTGCCATGGTTCAGGAGAGGAATGTTATTCACTGGAGGAGCAGCCGTGGAATGGGCTGGCTTTAAGAGTGCACCGTTGACCTCAAAAAGCTTTGAGGTGAGTAAAAATACAGGCTCCTCCTGGGGTTTTCGATGGAGATAAACTCTCTCTATTGTGCAGAAAAGAGAATAAAATGGCCAAAAATCTTTAAACCATGCTACTTCTAAAAGGAGTCACTCAATGACTTGAATTTTAAAGCTGGTAAAATCAAAACACTGAGCTAGCCAAGGTGGTTTGTTCTTTCATTTAACTGAGAGGAGAAAGTTGATTCTTCTTGTTTCCATAGTTTAACTATTGAGTTAACTTGGTTATTTTAGAGAATATTTCTACAGGTCAGTACTTCAAAAGTTAAGATGTGAAAAACAATACTAAAGTGAGAGAGCACCTCTTGTGCATTCCTGATAGTTCAGTTGGTACCAAAAATCCAGAAGCTTCCTGTGCTGTGTGTGTGCCTATATATTTATATTTAATTACTTGGTAAGTGATTTAAACATTGATAAATACCTGTATTTGTATACTTAGCATATAATTTATATATTCATAAAAAGTATTCTTTAGAAAGTTGGGATATATCTATCTGTTGGATGTATGTATACTCTCATGGTTCTCTACTAGAACAGAGAACCAGTTCAGATGAGCCAAGAGTGCAGGGTGCAGGTGAGCCAGGAGTACAGGGTGCAGGTGAGCCAGGAGTACAGGGTACAGCTGAGCCAGGAGTACAGGGTGCAGGTGAGCCAGGAGTACAGGGTACAGGTGAGCCAGGAGTACAGGGTACAGGTGACCAGGAGTACAGGGTACAGGTGACCAGGGGGTACAGGTGATCAAGGAGTACAGGGTACAGGTGAACCAGGAGTACAGGGTGCAGGTAAGCCAAGAGTACAGGGTACAGGTGAGCCGGGAGTACAGGGTACAGGTGACCAGGAGTACAGGGTGCAGGTGACCAGGGAGTACAGGTGATCAAGGAGTACAGGGTACAGGTGAACCAGGAGTACAGGGTACAGGTGAGCCAAGGGTACAGGGTACAAGTGAGCCAAGACTACAGGGTGCAGGTGAGCCAAGAGTACAGGGTACAGTTGAGCCAGGAGTATAGGGTACAGGTGAGCCAAGAGTACCGGGTACAAGTGAGCCAAGATTACAGAGTGCAGGTGAGCCAAGGCTGGCTTTATTAATCACAATTCCTACCCCATGACCACCACAGGGCCATCTCTGATCATCTAGCTCTTGAAAGTCATTCTTCAAGTATGAATCTTGAAGACCTAATCCTTGCAATGGTCTTTCTTCTTCCTACATCTCCCATGGACTACCCACTCATTCATTCGTTTATTCATTTTTCCTCTTTATCCAGTTAGTCTTTACTGAGTACCCGCCAGGCCCCAGCAGTACTCTAGAGAGGAATTCTTGGTGCAGTGGTGGACAAAACTTTCCATCCACATAACAGTAGAACCTTTCATTTTTCTTCCACTCTATCTTGTTACCATCTCAAAGTAGCATTACCACCACCACCAATATTTTTTTTCCTCATTTTCTTCTGCAATTTACCTTTGGCTTTGTAGATATCAATGAAAGCCAAGTTCATATTTGGGATCAGCATTATAACTTTTAACTACCAGTTTTATTGTTTGATGGGTATGTGTCTTTAAGTCAATGCACTAAAATTTGGACTCAACAGTTCAGTCCTTAAAATTACTTCACATAAATCCCTAACAACATGCAAATATTCCTTTGAAAAAGATTTTTTTTCTATTACTGTAATATTTTATTTTCTGATAAACTTGTGGAGAATAAGCTAATACAAAGACCCAACTGTTATCTTTTCCAATGAGCACATTTCTGCAAAAACGTTTTCACAAAGATTGAGTTTGGGTGCAGATTCGGAACTCCTGCTTGAAGTCGGACAGCTCGGACACATTAGAGAGAAGCTGGCGTTGGGTTCTCCTGAATGTTGTTACCTTTCATTTACATTTATTTAAATGCATTGCTGCCTCTCCAAAACATGCATTTCTCCTGTTGACTTCCATTAGCAGTAAAGTAAACCCCAAAGGCCAAAGAGTTGGAGATTTATAATGCCTTCTGGGAGCCTCGCTTACTTCCCCACCTCCCATTCTGACGTTGTCAAATATTAGTCTTGGCAGGATGGCAGAGGCTGTCAGTAGCCACTCAGCAGTTTGACGGCTTCCCGCTACCCTTGTCCAGTGATGGCAGAGTTATAGAATCTGCCCTCGTCACTGAGAAAGGACAGATCCATCAAGCTGACTCCTTCAATTGCGCTGGACATAAATGATGTGGCACATTCTGGCCAATACAGGCTTGGTGACAAGGACATGAGGGGAGAAGAAAGGCAGCCTGGGAGATTCTGCAGAGCTCACACCACCAAGGGCATCAGGTAAGATGTCTCAGGGGTATGTTCCCTGGCCAATTTATAACAGAGATTGCTGAATTGGATTTCTTTCCCTGCAATAACTCTACCAACTTTCAAACTTGTTTTCACTCAGAGGAGACCAACTTTCAGGCCATCCAATAAAGAAGCCACTACCCAATGTCCTTCAAAGCAGAATAGAACTTAGTATTTACACTAAAGTATGCTTCTTTGCTTCTCTATATTATCCTAGATAGAATAGATCTGTTTTCAGAAATATGCAGCATTATTGTGCCAGAAAAATATAGTCTTTAAAAGATTGTGTTAAATCATACAATTGGACTGGCTCTTTGGCCTAGTAGTCAAGGCAGTGGATCCAACATGGTCAATGACGTTGTTTAAGTCCCAGATCTGGCAGCTTGAGAAGTACGCTGGGCGCATGTGAGTGGGTGCCCAAAATCCCAAAAGGAAGGCTAAATAGAGAAGAAAGGATTGTGGCATGACCATTCTCCATGTGGGGATGCTTCTCTTGTCCCTTTCTCTGTCTCTCCATCTCTCTGTCTCTCACATGCACCCTCTAGCAAAATTACAATGAAGTGGGAATTCACACACACTGCTGGTAGAAACCTGAGTTGATGTAATGACTGTAGAAGATAATTTTTTCTTCTAAGGCAAAAGCCGTTAAAGAGATTCCATGCCTTTTGATCTGGGAATTTTATTTTCAGGAAGGCGTGAGTGCTAATTTTTTTTCTCCTTTTCTTTATGCGTTGGAAGTTGTTTTGTTTTCTCAGACATGGAGCTCCCTTGAGGATACATAATAAAATGCCAGTCCGTTTGTTGAAAAGTGAAGCCCTCCCCTAAGTGCTAGTGACAGAAATCTCAGAAAAATAAGGGACAAAAATGCTCCTTTTTCTTTAAAGCTCAAGGAAGTTAACACTGTTCCCTGACATATTGTGTTTCCAATAAACTAGGAAAAATTGAGAACACATGTGGAATTTCGGCTCTCATTCTCTGTCTGCTGCACAGCCTAGTGCGCGGTCCCCTTCTGTTTCTGATGTGGAAATTGCCCCTGAAAGTGTTCTGTGAATCAGGGACAGGAAGCCCTCGGAAGAGCTGTGACATCATGGAAACATGACCAGCAGCACGGAGTCTGCAGGTCTCGGGGCTTACATAACACCACCCTGATTAGAGACTAGAAACTCCCACCCCTGTTTTCTGAAAAGGGCAAATACTTTTGAATTTTCTCTGGTAAACCACAAAAAAAAAAAAAAAAAAAAAAAAAAAAAAAAAAAAAAAAGCACTCATTCTTCCATTCCTTCATGGTGGAGTAAATTAACACACAATTCGGTAGGACTCTATAATGATACTAAAATGTGTCAGAGTCCTTTTTATAAAAATTGACATTAATAGTATTCTAAGGAGTTAGGAATTTTTATGAAAAATTTCTTGTGCCCAGGAATGCTTTTGGGTGTTACTGATAACTGCTAAGAAAATCGAAAACAGCCTGGAAGGGCACAGGACACGAAGCATTGGTCTGATCAAGCACATCCCTACCTACAGAGGCTGAGCAATTAAGCCATACTTTTCATTTTACTGGAAATGTGTCATATGTCAAGAGAAAATGAAATAGGATAGAAAAGTTTGAACATAATCAGAGAAAATGGTTTAAAACTCTTGTGTATGCATCGTGGTGGTCGTTACGAGAACAGATTGAGTGATGTGGGTTTTGTCTTTATATTCCTCTGAATATCTACTTCTTTCTTTTACACTGAATGTGATTATTCACAATTAGAAAAAAAATGTGAAAATACCATGAGAAAGCTCACAAAATATTTATAAGAATATTAAGACTGATGCATGGGATCCTCAAACTCTACCGGACTTCAGCTCTAGTTTTAAAAAGTTAAAGCCTAAAGCGAGGTGAGTATACTGTGCTGACATGGGTTTCTTCTTTGTCTAGCCTGCTATATGCTATACCTTCTTCTAAAGGGACTCTTGGTGAGAATCTGGTTTTTTCTCTTTTTTCTTTTTGTCACTATATATGAAATCTGCACTGATTTAAGACCAATGTTATTTTTCAAAGTGTTATTTCCTTCTTTCATTGTCAAAATAATCACAAAAATGAATATACCTACTGAAGACTGGAAAAGTATATAGAATTAATGGACCAAATTGTAGACCCAACAAAATCTAAAACTTAGTAGTAAAGTCCTAATTTTTTTAAAGAATTGAGCAAATCACAGAAAGGATGCCTAATTTTTGGAATAATTTATTAGCACTATCAAGAATTCTATGTATCATAGCAACTTAGCATTTTTCTCCTTATTTTTCATTTGGGGGCAGTTGCCATTTCTCTGGAAATCACAGTCACTTCTAGGAGCAATAATCTTGTGAGCTCACTTTTCTGCCCTTATGCCTTCAGAGCAGGTGGTGCCATTGTTCCCTGGAAGGGAGTTTTCCTGCTCCCTGGCAGCATTTGGAAGTCCAGGTTTTCTCACGGAATGTCCCTGTTGTAAGTTCCACACCCACTTCATGAGTGCAATTAAGGCAGTCCTTTGGTCCAAGATCCCAGTTTTGCTGTTTCCACCACAGAAGGTGCATGCTTGGACGCCACTTCCCCAGCAGGGAGGAGTCCGAAGCTGAAGCCATCAGGGAGACAGTGATGGAAGAGGCACATGTGGGTGAGGCAGGAAGCCCAGAGTGAGGCTCCCAACTGTTCTAGACTTGGGATTAGGAGATATCAAACCTCAACAAGGAGGCTTTCCCTTAAATAAATAAATAATAATAATAATAATAATAATAAAATTTACCAGGACGGACCAGCAGATGGCATAATGGATACATCACTGGACTCCCACATGGTTTGAGTCCCAGACCTGGCAACTTAAAACTCACACTGGGCTTGTGCGCATGCATGCCCAAAATCCTGAGAGGAGAAAGGATTGCAGTGTGGCCATTCCTTCTAAAAAATTTTTTTTACAAAACTGGAATCAGCAGTTAGCATAAAGGCTATGTCGCTGGTAGTCGACCATGGTTCGAGTCCTGGACCCAGTGGCTTAAACTCATGCCAGTCACGTGTGCGTGCATGCCCAAGATCCCGAGAGGAGAATGGAGAAGAAGGGATTGCAGTGTGGCCATCCCCCCAGGGGGTGATTTCTCACTTTCTGTCTCTCTTCTCTCTCTGTCTCTCTCTCTCTCTGTCTGGTGAGCACAAATGCCCTATAGCATAAAACTTCTCCAAAAAAAAATTTTTTACAAAACTCAGTACTGGTGTGAGCAGAAACTTACATTCTCATTTGCAAGTAGTTATAAAATGCACAGAATAGAATGAAGATTTTTCAGCCACTTCACACTTCTTGCCACATGGTAAAAGAAAATTGAAGCAGAAGAAAATGTATAGATATCTTTACAGATGTAAAAATATGATTAAGTTTACCATGTAACAGAGTTTACCACGCTGGGAGACCAGTAATTTTAAAATATCAGGGCTGTAGAGAAGTTCATCTTAGCTCAGGGCTACAAAAGAATCTGAAATGTTAGCTCAGAAACAAAGAGATAATAAGAAAATGCCTACTGATTTTCTCCTATGGTTTTCACAATTTATGAATTCACATCCTTTCAGATCCCCAATTTGCTACGAACGAACAGTGAGAACGACAAATAGCTGACCAGGTGTGCTGCTGGTATGGTCCTGTCAGCCGGACGCTGCAGTGTGTCCACTGCTAAGCGGTCAGACCTCCAAAGGACTCAGCTGTGCCCACAGGGCCACCAGGAACAGGCAGGAACCCAGAAGGTCTTTGGAATGTAGAAGGGAGATGCGATTACAAAGGAAAGTAGTCAGAGTGAGAGAAATTGCCGTGAAGTTCCGCTGACAGCCTGGACTTCAGCAATGGCATCTCTGGCCGGGTTTCTGTAAGTTCCATAACAGCCCTGACCCAAAGAAGAGGGGACAGAAAGAAGGAGTTCATCAGGAAACATGAAACCAGGTCGCTGAGAGAAGAGATCTGAGCAGCTGGCCCAGGGCTACCCGTGAAAGGGTCAGGGATGCTCGTGAAAGACACAACTGGAAGACATTGTCGTGGCCAAAAACGTTTCCCCAGACATAAACCTTGTAATCCCTGGACCCTGAAAACGTCACTTGGTCTCTCACAGTGGACTCTGCAGATGTGATTAAGGGTCTCGGGTGGGGAGGTCTTCCTGAATTATCCCAGTGGCCCCTCCGTGTAATCTCATGTATCCTAACCAGACTCAGCAAGGAGAATGGCACAGGAAGAGGCTCTGTGACTGTAGAGGCAGAGGCGGGAACGATGTGACCACGAGCCAAGGGGTGCTGGCAGCCACCAGAGCTGAAAGAAACAAGGACGAAGATTCCCCTAGAAGCTCTGGAGGAGCTCAGTTCTGCAGATGCTTTGACTTTAACCCAGTGACGCCAATTTCAGACACCTGTTGTCCAGGACTCTGAGGAAATCTATTTCTGTTACTTTAAGCCATCTAGTTGGTGACAATTTGTGACAGCAGTCATAGCAAACTAATAGGTTATCTTTGCAGCCACATTTATTTCTTAATATTTGGAGTTAATTATTGCTCTCATCAGTGAGGGGACAGTAATTTTCTGGTAATCCTTCTGTCATTAATAGGCACGTGTGATTTTAAAGAGTCCTTTTATACGATCGCTGGAATATCTGCACCAGGTGAACAGCAGCACAGCCACTAAGGATTTAAGCCCAGAGCTAGAACCGTTTAGGGCTCCTGTCCTTGAAAATAAAACACAAGAACCTTGTGATTCATGGACTGGTTATTTTGCAAATCTCCAGATGGGCCCCTATCAGCACATGCAAAGGGAGGCCCCTGAGGGTTGCACAGGTGGCACGAGCTGGAAATCGGGCTGCCAGGAAGGGAATAGCAGCACACAGCGCCCCACTTCCAGCTGCAGAAAAGCAATAGCAACCTCAGGTGTGGGGAACAGCAACCTCCCATCAGGTCTGCCACACACGGCTCACGCGGTATCTTACGCCATGGTTCTGCCGCACACCGCTCACGTGGTATCTTACACGATGGTACTGTTGACCCTTTGAATATGGGGAAGCTGAGTCTCCAAGATCGCACAGCAATCCCCTTCTAAGACACCCAAGCAGAAACAAGTAGAAAGACGGTTTGCCAACTCCAGAGCCAGCGCTTTCTCTTGGTTTAATTGCTCAGTCCAGCACTCAGCCCACCTCCCAGGGCTGTCAGGACGTGGGCAATGGGTGCTACAAGGGTTGTAATGGCAAAGCAGGGTCGTCACCATGAAACAGAATAGAGAGCAGCTAATACACTGCATAGATGCTGCGTTTCTGAAGTTATAGCTACTTAAAAGTAAAGCGAAAAAGCAGATAGGTATGGACAGTCCGAGTGTGTCCGTGGCTCAGTGCCCGGTGCTTGGGGGCTCCCATGTGTGTGAGGTTGACCTGGGTGGTCCCTACCTCATTGAAGCTCTGGCACACTGTGCCCAGCTCTTCCGCAGAAGCTCGTTCGCGGTGGCACTGCGTGTACTAGCATGCCTCTCGTACTTGGAACTTTTGTTTTGAGTGCTTTATTTATTTTAACCCAACTTTTTACATCTTTGACATAGGAACACTAACTTCAGAATTCTTTAGAAGTGAGGCCCTATGCTTGCGGGACTCACCTTGCACATAGTGTCCTCTGGAGGAAGGAGGGTCCTCACACACAGAGCTCACCAGGCCCCGAGCCTCTGCTCTGCACTTCCCTTAAATGGCCGGTCCTGTGGATCTTTCTGCTCACCCCAGATCTCTAACCAGACAGGACGTCTCCCCACTTTAACTTCAGTCCATCTTCCACATTGCTATCAGTGTTACTTTGTTTTTAAAATCTGTATTTAAAAATCCCCTTCTTTTGATCCCATACAAACCCCACAGCCTTTCAGCTTTTGGTAAGGGTCTTTCCTGGGCTTTCCCTACTCCCCGTTCCCACTTGACAGCTACAAGAGCCTGTCCCCAGCCTCCTGGATGAAGTGTGCCCTCTCCTGCCTTCCTGTCTGGGCCCAGACATTGCTACTCCTTAGTCTGAGAGATCCTTCCCCAGTTACTTTGCCCAGTGGATCCCAATCTCCAGGGCTCCCCTGCAGCAGCCTCTGTGGGGAGTCCTCTCTCTCTTCTCTTGATGCCATACCACCCAGGACCTGTGGTAGCACACCACCCCGAGCTGTGAGGACTGGTTCGTTTCTGTTCCCACCACTGAGATCTGCTCAGGTTGTCTGTTCGTCCGCTTCTCCCTCCCTACCAGCAAGGGCATTCTAAAACATTGTGCAGAAGGACCAGCAGGAGGTGTGGTGGTTAAGGTGCCAGACTCCCACATAGCAAACCATGGTTTGTGTCCTGGACCTGGTGGCTTGCTTTCTCACTTCTCTCTCTCTCTCCATCTCTCTCTCTCTCTCTCTCTCTCTCTCTCGTGCATGAGCCCTGCAGCAAACTAAATAAATAATAATGATGAATAAAATTAATAATTCTAAAAAACATATTGTGTAGAATAAGCACATGAATATATGATTCACAGAAATACGGCTTCACAGGTAAGTCAGCAAGAAGCCTTCTGTGCAGAAGGGTGGGGAACCTCACTCAGTATGCTGTAATGATAAACTGACTGGATGTAAAGACGAAACAAATCGTAAAAGGAGACCCAGGCCGACTCATCCTCCAAGAGGGTGAAGGAATAAGCCAAGTTAAAATGGTAACATGGTAGAGAATATACTGTAAGGGAAATGAAGGTGAGAATACAGAAATATGTTGCAAATTTTTTAAGTGTATTACCACAGAAAAAGATTCATTAAGAAAAATATATTTTTTAAAAAAAGGGGTTGGAGCTCTTAGGAAGTAAAATTAGCTTAGTTCTGAAAGTTCTTTCTGCCTCTCTAGCTACCAACACAAGCAGTATCCTGGGTTGCTTCGCTTTGGTTAAGCAGACGCACTTTAAACCCTAAAAGCGGAGGGCCAGCCTGAAGACAAGCAGTCGTGGCTCTTCAGCAAGGATGAACATCCCCAGATACCAGGTTCTCACATTGAAGTCCATCTGCTTTCCCTTCATGGAAAAGGGCCCGTTTCCCTCTTTATTATGCACCTCCTGATTGACACGAGTGGAAATGCACACGTCCCTCGACTCACCGCGGAACTGTGGGAGACAAGCCTGCGTCCTGCATCGCCTGCAGCGTGAGCTCCGCCACTGGGAAGAGGGGACACGGGCAGTGGCTCTGGAAGCATGGCTGCATGTGCAAGTGCCTTCATACCAGCTGTGTAGACTCCGTGAGCGCTGCGTTTAACGAGGGAAGGTTTCAAGGGTCAGAAAGTTTGGTTGGTTTGTTTTGACCTGGCTCCTCATCTCAGTGGAGCGAGGTCTGGTTCACAGAGTCTCGTTCATTCCATGGAGAACAAACACTTTCCACTCCCTTCTACTATCTGACAGCTAATCCTCAAGATCTTTACAAGAAATGCAACCCAGGACTAGCACAAGATAGAGGCTTTTACCCGGGTCTTGCCTTAACACAGACCCAGCCTCATGTAAACAGATCTTGGGTGAAAGGTTCTAAAGGAAAGCCAACATTGCCTTTCCTTCCCAGTTAGGGTTAGGGAGTGTTAACGGATGGGAGAACGCTGAGCTGCGTTGTGAAGTCCTTGGTTCTTCGGGTCCAGATCACTAGGCTCAAAATGAAACCACACCTATGAATGCAGTAGGTAGAAAAGAAGATTTAATAGGAAAGAAAGGAAAGTACACCCAAAAGGCTCTTGGGTGGGCAGATTGCCAGGTGGCAACTGCGTTTGCTACTGGTTAACTGTTACTTTTATTACTAGAGGTGATCATGAATATTATTGGTGGGAAGTCTGTCATACTACCTATGTCTTTCGTTTGAATTTGAATTCGCATGTTTTCTCCTGCGCTTGCGCACTTTTCTCACAGGTAAGGAATGAGGAATTGATTACCTAATTGTGCATGCCCACTGTGTGCCAGGTTGTTTAATTAGACTATCTAATTAATTTAGGAAATTTGGGCGTTGACCAAAACACTTACTTGGGGATTAGGGTATTGACTAAAATGCGTGCTTGGGTCTTTTTGATAAGAGAAAAATCTATGAATCATCCCTGTGTGCTTCCCTCAGGCCCCAAGGAAGGAAGATGGCAAATTGCCTTACCCTCCTGGCGCCTGGGGCTAGGTGAGCCTTTTGCTTTTCTCTTAGGGCTGCCCGCTCATGACTAACTGCCTATCGCAGAAGAAGGAGTACGGACGGAAAACCGGACCTGGCAGCCTGTGTGACCGCACTCGTTGTCACCCTCATGCTAGAAGATCAATATTCCCCTCTCTGTTTGTATTTCCAGCTGCTCCAATTCGCCCAGAGGTGTACGGCTTTCCCCATCATTCTCAATCGAGGGCCACAACCTCTAACTCGATTTCCAAATGTCTCCTTCATTGAAGAGCAGGATATTTTATTTACAAGATTGATCTTCGCAAGTCAATGAACAGCTAACCCAATTTCCAAAGTGGCCTACACAGAAGACAACATTTATGTGTCTTTCCATTTTCTCCATAGAATGCAAACAATAATTAGAGCCACGCCTCTTCTGTGGCAACAGACACACAGAACACGAGAACACATACAACAGCATCTTGAAAACCCGTCTGCCACTGCAAGGAGAGCCAGCCCCATTCGTGAGAACCCTACGTGTATTCTTCGGAGCGTGCTGTGGCTCATGCTTCTTGTGTTAAGTGGTGGGAGATCTCAGGGTTGTGTAAGCAAGTTATTCCACATAAAGCACTCACAGTTTTCTGACCGGCATGTGCTAAGACCGTGTGAGAGCGGCGGATTAAGGAAGGATAGAGAATTTCTGCTGAAGGAATACAGAGACTTGTTAGCAACCCCATGGACCCCAAACATGGCCCCAGAAGAACAGGTCTAAGCCATGTTCTGAATGAGAGACTCTCCAAATACTTCAGAAACCCCAATGTTATAATATGTCTACTCTCCTCTCATTCCAACTTCATATCCTCTCAAGATCACGTACAGAAAGAGCAGAAGTTTCTGGTGCTTCACCCTTGCCAGGAGCTGTCTCAGAGTCATACCGCCACCTGCAGGACCAAATATTTCAGAAGGGCTGCTCCTTTTTGGGCAACTGGAAGGATTACTGACATTCTACTGGGCTGGACTGAGGTGTTTATCAGGCTGAGTAAAGCCTCTTTACAGTCTAAATGACATATAGCAATTGAATGTATAAATAATAATAATAATAACTGAAAAAAATAACAAACAGAAAGGGATGGTATGAAAGTCATTTTGCACAAGCCTTTCCAGTCGAAGTTGTTCTGCCATGAAAAGCACAGAAAGAAGAGGAGACAGACACAAATTTCAAAAACATTCTAACAATATTTGAGTCTCCTTACATTTTAATATCAGTGTTTCTACGTTAAAGTGAATGTTCTCCTAAAAACGATTTTTTTCTCACTGCTACACTAGGTGATTTTTTTAAAAATACACTACAACATCCTTGGAATACTTAGAGATCTGGAATGATAGTGCTTCTTTTGTCATCCTTTTCACACAGAGGAGCTGTCCTCATCCAGCAGACGTAGACAGACCTGTTCAGAACTGGTGTCACGTTTATGAGCCGTGGTATCAATATTTCTAGCGGCAGATCACTGAGTCGGGAAAACTTTGTTAACACCTCTCACGGAAATCGAGGTGCCTGCTCTCTCATGGATGGCATAGATTAACCTAAATATAAAACAGTCCTTCGAAAGGAAGTAGTCAGAGAAGCCAATCACTTCACAGCCGAGTTGTGGCCGGCTCTCTCACAAGGCCTAAGGGGCCCTGCAATTCACATACCCAGTCCCTCCCCACACCCTGCTCCCTCTTTTGCCTCGACCATAAGCAATTTCGAAAATTCTGAACTTACCTCAAATACTAATCCACTAAAAGAACCATTCTTTGTGATTAAGTTCTAAGTTTCATATGGTCCTTCCCAAATAGAACTACTTAGGTACCCATTCATTAACACATCAGCATAAATATGGATTGAGTGCCCACTGGGTTCTAGACACTTGGGTCACATCAGTGAACAAGTCAGACACAAGTCCCTGCTCCACGAGAAATGTGAAACATAGAGAAGACTAGGATGAGGGGAGTTGGGAGCCCAGGGTGGGGCAGAAGAGCAGGGAGAGCAGGGCCTTAGTGAGAGTGTCCACTTCTGGGAAGTGAGGGTGACCGATGTTAGTGCCTATCTCCAAGGGTGTTGAAATGTAGGTTGCCGGGGACCAGCCTCGGCAGGGGTGGGTTGACTCGTCGGAGGCGATGCTGAAAGGAAAGGAAGACTAAGGCCTCGTGCCTTTTCATGCACGTCCTGAGTCGGACACTCCTCTGGGATATCTCTCTGAGGAGTGACAACTGCTAAGAATCATCGTGCCTTTTTATTGAAAATGTGATATATGCAAGTGAACAGGAGAGGGGCTACGTGTTCTAATTATCAATTCATAAAGTTTTAACAATAGAGATCAAAGATTCTATTCAGGGTTTGATTAAGGGCAGGTCTATTAATCATCGATACAATTCAACAATTGTTTGATTGATGTAAGCAGGCTTTTGGGAACTACTGGGAGAGTGGTTTCGAAGAACAGCTCCAGCAGGTAGAGTTAATTATCAGCCAGTACTTGGCGGCAGCCATCTTGCGGTTACTGGGTGCGACACTAAAAAAGAAAATCTCAAGTACAGATATTAGTTCTTATGGATCTCAATAAAGAATGATATATAATTCTATAGAGATCTAAAATTTAATTAAAAGAATCCTAATATATTTACCTATCCTGAAAGGGTGAAGTTTACTGTTCACTAGGTGAGGGCGGGGACAGCTTTTTTCAACTAGCGGTAAAGTGACTAACAAGTTAATGAGAAACTTTGTGGCACACCTAGGCATTCTATTGTGCCTGTGGTGCCACCGTCATGTATTTTGTCAGAACATTAGCTACAGTGAGGCAGGGGTGTCCTGGGTCAGTTTCGGCCTAAGGGGTTATTTTTAAGTTTATGTTAAATGTGTCTTGGAAGGCCTTCCAAAGGTCAAGAAGAACTCCAGCACACCCTCTATTGTGCCCGATGAAGCGCCATAATTAACAGTAAGTGGTCAGGGTAAAGGGGAGCGGTCAGGGAATTTTGGGGAAATCTTACTACAAAGATGTATGAGAAAACTATGTAATTCTTTTATAGTAGTATATCAGGGAGTCAGGGGGGGTCACTTCCCAGCAAGGCTACCACAGTTCCTGGAGTGAATAGCAAGCAGCCTTGCTGGCATGCTAATTAACCCAAGCTTTGTTCCAAGGTTGGGGGGGGGGGGCGTACAGTAGCGGCCTTGCCAACATACTGAACAGACCTGAAGCAGTGCTTAAAAGGTCAAGGGCTCAACACAGGTCCTGGGGCCCCATTGGGTTGGACTTCTCCAGTAGGTTAGAAGTACTTAGATCAATGTCTAGTCCATAATAAGTAAACCCTGCACCCAGCAAATATTTTTAAAAATTGAATATCCCTACCACAAAAATACAAAGTCTGAAATGCTTCAAAATTCAAAATGTTTTGAATGCCAACACCACAAGTGGAAAATTCCACATCTTTGCCCATGTGACAGGTTGCAGTCAGAACACTGCAAAACAAAATACAGTACAAAATTACGTTCGGGCTCTGTGTACAGGTGTAGAAAACATACATGACTTTTATGTTTAGACTTGAGTCCTATCCCCAGAATATCTCATTATGTATATGCAAATATTCCAACATCTGAAAAATTCCCAAATTCAAAACACTTCTGGTCCCAATTATTTCAATAAGGGATAATAAACTGGTAGCATTGTTTTTTGTTTTTGTTTTTTCTTATTTAATTTTTTTTTTACATTTTTTTCCACATTTTATTGATTCACAAAATACCTTAAACTAAAACTATGGACAAAGCTATAATCTAATTACAAGTGCACTGTAATTTTCTTCTGAAACATTTTAAATTAATTAATTAATTTACATTCATTCCCTGAGCATTGTCACAGCATACAAAATGTGATTTCCCATAGAAAATATACTGCATAGGGGCTTAATCATACATGTTATCATCATTAACTTTCCATTTCTAGCTTCATATAAATACATGTATTCCTCATTTTATCTTATTTGATTCTTTCATTTCAAACTTTAAAAATATCGTTCGTGAATTTTTTTAACCAGTTTATTTGACTAAGCTGAACTGCTCTTAAAGAGAGGACTTAAGAAATTCAGACTAAAACATGACTTTAAATAATAAATTTTTATATATATCTTAAATAGTAAGTGTGCATTTTGAATATTCTTATGCATGAATTGTTTGTGGGAGGAATTTAAGCATATCAGGAGAAGTCACCCAAACACATGGCCCCTATGGGTTTAAGCAACCTGAGAATACGACGGGTATGTGCTCTTCTGCTCAAGAGCCACTGGTCAGCTGTAGGGGCTGGGAAATGCACCGCCCTAAAGCAGAAGCGGTGGTGCCTCCCATTTACCTGCTATTTTTAGAAATGCCCCTTTCATCACATTTTATCTGTGAGAAAGAGCTTCTCTGACAAGAATGAGGCTGGCTATTGTTAAATTATAACAGTTTGTCTCAAGAAACAGGACCAGGACCAGCAGTTAGTGTAATGGCTACGTCGCTGGACTTCCATGTAGTCGACCGCCCAAGATCCGGAGGAGAGAATGGAGGAGAAGGGATTACAGCATGACCATCCCCCCTGGAGGGTGATTTCTCACTTTCTGTCTCTCTATCTCTCTCTGTCTGTCTGGTGAGTGCACGTGCTCTATAGCAAAAACCTCTCCAAAAAAAAAAAGAAAAAGAAACAGGACTACTACATGGGAGTATTGCTTCTTCCTGGCTCCCAGTGGTGCAATCTGGGTATTGCTAGAACTGACCAGTTTTGAATCGAAGCAGCCCTGACCAGGGACTGGAGGGGACTCCTAATGAACTATGTACACTTCCTTCGTGGACATTCTGATTGCTGTTACCATTAAAAGGCAGATTCCTAATGCTGCGTTGGCTGTAAGTTCTGTTGAAAGCAAACTAAGTGAGATCTTGGAAAAAATTGCAGACTGTAATTTGTATAAAATGGTCTTTACTTAATAATGATGATTTTAAGTAAAATATAATAAGATATGTATCCTATAGACATTCTCATATTTCTGGGGATACTCTCGCTTCATTATACTGTATTAGTCACCAACATAATGTGATGTGAGAGACACAGCCTACAGGACTGAAACCAAAGTACAGAGCAAAAATAATGTTCAGTGCTTCTGAGCTGTCAGTCAGTGACAAGCACTTCCTTATATAGGAAAGGAAAAAAAGAACTGAGAGAAAACTATTTAGAATTTTCATTCAGTCGCTTAGTTGCGGAAAATAACCGGGATGGATGGTCCAATAAAACAAGCAATTGCAAATGTCTTCATGCAAACTTTGTGCAAAAGGGCAACTGACAAGAAAGTAAGCTGCTGTCAATAAAATACATCGCAGGCTCAAGAAAGATTCAGCCAAATACCCACACTTTCTGCATCAATAGAACAACCCATCAATTAATGATTACAGCAATGTCACACACTAGGAAGACAAAAAGGTTTTTTTTGAATACAAAAGAATCAGTTTCAAAAGTCAAGAAACATGAAAAAAAAAATGGGGTTGAAGGTATTAGCACTTTAACAGAGTACATCAGCTTTTCCAGAATTCCTATTACCTGGAATGATGTTTTGCCAAATTATGCCAGATAACTAAGGAATTCCTTGTTTCCATAGCCAAGAAAATGCAAATTGTGCTCACTACAAGAAAAAAAAAAATGTGAGAAATAATTTTACACCCATTCCAAGGTTACTTTTATTTTATTTTTTAATCCCCATTCAATAGGTACCAAATATCTGCACTCTATGGCAGAAATTGAAAGATCCAAAGATGTGAGAGTAGAGAGGATAAGGAAGACACCAGAGATTGAAAAGGAGGGGAGCAGAGGGTGGAGTGGAGTAGGTGGTAGAGGGGGCATGGGAGGCGCAAAGGGAAGAAACACTGAACAGACAAAATAATGTAAAGCTCTCTGTGGGGGAAAAAAATGTGTATGGTACAGCAACACAATCCACAGGGGTTGTTAGAATTTGCAGCACCAGCCATTCAGTGTAGGAGTAGGAAAGGTCTTCAAAAAGGCCAGAGAAATGCAGAGAGTGAAAAAACAATACATGGATTTCAAATTCATTTGCACCAAAATAAGCTATTTCAGTTGCACTTTTCCACAAACTCTATGAAGATCCCTTGTGTAAATACTAACTTAGGAAAACAATTTGGGGGTTCCTCAAAACCCTACAAATAGAACTATCATACAATCCAGCAATTACATTCCTGGGTAGGTAACAAAAGAACAGGAATACACCCAGTCAGAAAAACACTTCACACCAATGGTCATTGCAGCATTATTCACAACTGCTAAGAAAGAGAATCAAGAATTAATCTAAATGTCCAAGGACAGATTAATGGATTGAAAAAGTGTGGCACATATACACTATGAAATCCCACTCATCCATAAAAAAAAGAAGACAGAGACCCTGAAATTTCATAGGAAGTGGATGAATATGGAAGATTTAATGTTAAGTGAAGCAAGTCAAACTATGAAAGAGAGGCATTATACGGTCTCAATACATACTGAATGTCTGTCCTATAAGACAGAAATTTAAAATTATAAGGTTTAAAAGCATGGAAAGCAACTGTGGATATTAAAGAGAATCTGGGAGAAGGATGGGCAATAAGGCGTGGTAGGAGGGAATCAAAATATTTAACAGGCACAAAAATGGAGAATGATGCATTGATGATAATGTGCATGGTAATGTCTTTGACTAGACTGATATACAGTGTATTCATACTGAGAAGATTCATTTTGTATGCTGTACAGTGAGTGATTAAATGTGCAAAAAAGAAAAATGTTTTAAGAATTATTTAGTTTTATTTATTATTATTACTTAATTTGGCCAGCGAGACAGAGAGGAAAAGTGAGAAAGCAAGCCACCAAGTCTAGAACTTGAACTGCGGTTGACCATGTGGGAGTACAGTGCCTTAACCACCATGCAACCTGCCAGCCCCAGAATATAATTTTTTTAATCATCTTAATCCTTAAAGATGGAATATGGTTATCTCAGGTTTCTTGACAGTTGTATATAAAAATCCTCTCTGGGGGACCAGTAAGTTGCATAATGGTTAGGGTGCTGGACTCCCACGTGGCCAACCATGGTTCAAGTCCTAGACCTAGTGGCTTGCTTTCTCTCTTTCTATCTCTGGTCAAATTAAAAAATAATAATAATAAATAAGATAAAATAATTGTTAAAATTTTTAAAAGAAATAAAGTCCTGTCTGGAAGAAGACATCACTCCAGGAATCAAAATGTATTACAAACATGATGGAATAAGGAGAATAAAGAATCAGAGACTGAGAAGACAATGAGAAAGTCTAACACACACGTAACTAGAGTCAGGAGAGAGACAGTGAGACAGATGCAATATCTGAAGCAATGAATTTTATTTTAAAAATTAAAAAAGACTTATTATACCAAAAAAAAATTAAACTCAGCCTACTGTATTTTAACCTGTGGTTTGAACTTAATACGGACTTACCTTGCTACTTTGGTAGCCCGGTTGAGTGGGAAAAAAAGCACTAAATCATATACTTTTATGAGAAAACTGTACCAAATGCACATTATATCTCAGTAAAGCTGCTTAAAAAATAGGTGAAAATGCTGTCTTAGGTTTACCTGGTATCACTACTACTTGGAAGTTTCTAACCTTATCTGATTTTTTTTTAAGGTCCGAGATTACAAAATGGGAAGGTTTTGTTCTGGCTGAGCAAGAAGTGGCAAGCAGTCCCCATGCAACATTGCTTCCATTGCTCTGTCAATTTCTTTGGCTTGGTGGGTGTCCAGCTGTGTTCAAATGAGCACTGATCCAGCGGATGATTGCAGTTTTTAATTAAGCAAGGATTGGATCCCTAACTGAATAGCTTAATGTAACTATACCCTTGAGGGCAACTCTTACTTTAATAAACAAGGCTAAGTGAACTTGAAACACCTGTTTCCAAATAGTACGAAACAGAACAGTTTATTACCTGTCACAGCAAAGAGCACACAGTGTCCACGTGATGACCACTGCCCGCGTGGGCTCAACGGGGCGTAGACTGTGATTTTAGTCTGCTCCTTGAGCTCAAGGATCCTGTCTTTCTAATGAGGAATTTTGCCAGCTTCGTACATCAAACACACTCTCAGATAAAAAGCGGAGTTAGGTCTCAGGTCACCCACTCGTTACTTGTGCGATCTGGGTTAAGTTATCCTCCCACCCAGAATCTTGGTTTCCTCAACTACTGGTGGAATTATGGACCTCGTCAGAGAGTGGAAATGGGGGTAAAATCAGGCAAAGTGTTTGACAGTAATGCTACGAGTATTAGTCCTTCTTCCCTCTCTCTCTCTCTCTTTCTCTGTCTCTCTCTCTCTCCCTCTCTTTTGCCATAGGGTATGTGCACTTGCCAGAGAGAAAAATAGAGAGAGAGAGAAAGTGAGAAATCACCCACAGGGGGAATGGCCATGCCCGCTGCAATTCCTTTTCCTCCGTTCTTCTCTTGAGACGTTGGGCTTGCACACACAGTTGTGCTATAAGTTCAATAAACTGAGAGCCGGGCATGTGCTACATGCCTAGTCTCAGCTGGAGGCTAAGGCAAGAGGGTCACAACGTAGCAAGACCCTGTACGAGAAAAAGAAAAAGGCCACTAAAATTGGTATTTTTTAATCAAGTGTACACATCAGTAAAGATCCTTAATAACTTTTTTTCATGGTTATAGTATATATCTAGCAAGAAGACTTATATTTCATAAAACAATTCAGTATAAATCAGGTTTAAATGGCCCTTGAAGATAAGTCACGTGTAAAGAATTTAATTTAAACCGGCGTTGAGTCCACCTCTTAGAAAGCAGTCCAAGCATCGAATGCACAATTACCGTGTCCATCACTTGTCTCCCCTGCCATACTCCAGCTCCTGTGGCCAACTGGTCTTCCACGTGTCGAAAGCTGTGCGTCGAATTTCATAGTCATCGTTTCTATCACTTCACAAGTTTCTTGGGCATTGCCAATTCAGTATTTTGAAAGGATAAGACAGTGACTAGGACCACTTGATGGGCATTGCCAAGGAGACAAGCCAGCATGGCCTTTGTATTCCACCTTGGGCCTGTCCAGGTGTCCCTACACCCCCCAGGCCCCCCAGGCATGAAGCAGGAGCTGAGGGTTAGAAGGCAGCTCCCTGAGTGCGGACCTGCTCTTCATCGGTTGGCATCTGGAATCTTCTGTGTCCGGGGGGGTCTCCTCCCTCTTCCCCACATAGTAGCCAAAGCCACCTCTGAAAACCACCCTCTGGCGATTTCGCACCTACTGGGTAGCCCACCAAGGGCTCGCCATTGCGCTGCGGCTGAATCCCAGAGCATGGCCCTTCACCACAGCCCCTCCCATTCTCTAGCCTCACATCGAGCTTCTCACTCCCTCACCACCACACCCCGCCACCCTCTACCCAGGTCCTGGCAGGCCTCCCTTGGTAGACTCTCTCCTGTACACCTTTCAAATAGAAGCTCTCGCGCCTCAGAAAGGCCTTCCCTGACCATGCGGATTACACCAAACCCACTACCATGGTCTCTCATGACACCTGGCGCCTCAGTACCACAGTTCATTGCAGCCCTGAATTATATATTCATACATAACAAGAACCATCTGACCAAGTGCTGAGCATGGGGAGATCTGTTTGAGGAACGGTCAGACGAAAAACCAGGAGTGGGTATTTGAAGGAATCGGTAATTATTCAGGGGAAAGCAATTGACTCTGGTTGATGGTCGTGAGGAATGACTTGAACCTAAATCTTGAGAACACGTTGAGGTTTTACTTTCTGACTCTCTCTTTGTAACTGATTGCAGACAAAACTCCCTTCTTCTCCAGCTTTTGCTTTTGCCTCTTGTTTCACTGACCATGAGAAGTAGCAGCTGGACTTAGTTAAGAGGCAACAATCATATTGGGATTCTCCAAACAAATACAAATGCTAAGAGATCTATACAAATATAGAGGGATTTTATTATGAACTGGATCATGAGATTACAGAGGCCTACAAGTCCCATGAACTGCTATCTGCAAGCCTGAGACCCCAGAAGGTCAAGAGTAACTCAGCTGACACTGAAGGCCTAAAAACTGAGGGGTCTGGAGGTGGCCTGATATAAATCCTAGAGCCCAGAGGTCCGAGCCCCGAGGTCCGATGTCAGAGTGCAGACAATGGATCTGCTAGCACAAGAAGAGAGAGAAAGACGACCTCTTTCCTGTAATGTTTCGTTCTATCTGAGCCCTCAGAAAACCCCACGATGTTCCCTCACAGGAGTGAATCCAAATCCTCTTTACTCATCTACTAAGTTGAACGCCAGGAAACACCTTCACATGAGTTTTTAGAAATAATGTCCTACCAGCTACCTGGGTTTCCCTTAGCACAGTCTAGTTGGCACATAAAATTAACCATCACAGTAATGAAGGACCCAAAAGGCCAGTTAAGAGAGCTGACCCCTCTGTTTAACTCATGGGCAGAGGGTTTTTTTCCTTTTCTTTTTCTTTTCTTTTATTTTTTTTTTTGTTTTTTGGTTTGGAGAGGTTTTTGCTATAGGGCGCATGCACTCACCACACAGACAGAGACAGAGAGACAGAAAGTGAGAAATCACCCCCTAGGGGAAAGGCCACGCCGCAATCCCTTCTCCTCCATTCTCCTCTCGGGATCATAGGCACGCATGCACACGCGCCCGGCATGAGTCCAAGCCACCAGGTCCAGGACTCGAACCGCAGTTGACTACGTCGAAGTCCAGCTACATAGCCATTACACTAACTGCTGGTCCCTTCCTTTCCTTTTTTAAAGGGCTTTGCCATAGGACACATGTGCTCCCCAGAAAGAAAGACAGTGAGAGGGAAAGTGAGAAATCATTCCCAGGGCGGATGGCCATGCCACAATCCCTTCTCCTCCAGTCTCCTCTCAGGATTTCGGGCATGCACACACTCACACCAGCATGATTTTTCAAGCTGTCAGGTCTGGGACTCAAATCACGGTCAGCCATGTGAGAGTCCAGTGCCTTAACCACCATGCCACGTGCTGGCCCCCTGGACAGAAGGTTTTAGCTAAACTATGATCTCTCACAAAGAAGCTAAGATATGTTTTAAGAAATATGTGTATTTTTCTATGCCATCCAAAATTCTGTGAAAAAGGCAAATGTTCCTGTGAATCATGACATTTTACCATTTGAACACTTCTTGACATAACATAAATGGGCATCGGGCATGCCTAGTGTGGACTTACCAGGAGGAAGTTGCTTAGAAGTTACTTTTTAAAACCAATTTAATTTCATAGCCTAATTAAAGTCCCATATAACTTCAAGTTAACCAAAGCATAAAAATCGAAGATTAACGAGGAAAAAAAAAAATAGTATAGAGACTTTGCCAGACCTTGTAAAGTGCTTTTAGGAACTAAAGGGCTGTGGTAGACCAGTATTTTAAAGTCTTCATCTGTAAACTCAACAATTCACCTGAACAAGGAGGAAAAAACAACTTGATACAGTGTTGCCTTTCTCCTCATAGGTCATTCCTAATGTATACAACCATTCCAACTCTTCCACATGGAAAGTTCTGGTGCTTAGAAACAAATTTCCCCCCATGGGCTCTCAGACCCAAAGCCCTGACAGACAATATGCAAGTGGCGGCATGCGTCCGTCTGAAGTACACTGCAGGCCAATCAGTGCCATGGTACAAGTCAAATGCGGAGGCATCATGGGCAAGTCAGGGAGGGAGGTGGCTTAACACGATCTGTGGGGAGCCAGAGGAAGGCGCATCGGAATCAAGGCCTAAACGAAGTGAGGGAGGGAGTGAGACAGAAGGGAAGGGCCTCCTACACTGAACGCGAGGTTCTGGAGCCCTTGGACTTGGACTGGGGCTGGCCGGGTGGGCACGCAGTCTAGACTTGTCCACAGGAATGGTGCGTGAACCAAAAGAACTCCAGGCAACGACAATCACTCAGTCGCTGGACACGGCACCCTCCATAGTCTTCCTCAGAGCTTTTCATTTCTCAGCACGATTTCTTCCCGCCAGGAGCCCGACCTTCCTCCAGGTGTTAGGAGTTCCTGGCGAGGAGCCCTTTGGCGATCAGGACTTCCCTCTGCCATTAGAAATCAGCATGTGGATAGCAATAAAACGTGGATGCAACGGTACAGAAAAAAGATAGTTCTGGTTTTTCACACCCTGAAGACATTACTAAGCCCCAGGCAATATAAAATTGAAAGCTCTTTTTCTCCCCTAAAGATAACTTATAACTTTGGGAACCAGCAGTTAGCGTAATGGCTATGTCGCCGAACTCCCACGTAGTCGACCACGGTTCACGTCCCAGACCCGGTGGCTTAAAACTCACACCGGGTGCGTGTGCATGCATGCCCAAGATCCCGAGAGAAGAATGGAGGAGAAGGGATTGCGGCATGACCATCCCCTCTGGGGGGTGATTTCTCGCTTTCTGTCTCTAATGTCTCTCTCTATCTGGCGAGCGCATGTGCCCTATAGCGAAAATCTCTCCAACAAAAAAGATAAATTATAACTTTAATTGGGACAAGCAAACGGCATAATTGTTATGTCGCTGGACTCCCTTGTAGTCGAATACGGTTTGAGTCCCAGGCCCAGCAACTTAAAACTCATGCCAGGCGTGTGTGCATGCGTGCCCAAGATCCCAAGTGAAGAAAGGAGACGGAATGGCAGTGTGGCCATACCCCTGGGGGGTGATTTCTTGCTTTCTGTCTGTCTGTCTTTATCTGTCTCTTCAGCAAGCACATATGCCCTATAGCAAAAAAGTCTCTCTCTCAAAAAAAAAAAATAATAACTTCAATGTATTGACAGTAGATGTCAAGACACAGCAATTCTTCTAGTGATCAGCAAAAATCCATTCCCTTTGGGCAACTTCTGTGTGGAACTCAGCAGGAAGAGAGGTGGCAGGGAAAGAATCTCATTAGGACAAATTGCTGACGGGTAACAGACACACGGCCTGAGGTTAAACGCGAATGTCTTCTTCAGTGGTTAACCTCACACAGCAGCAAATTCAGAAACATGACCGGTTTTTATTTAACACCAGAATGTGTCTGAAATTGAAATACTGCTGGCTGCCGGCTTCATCGTCTTCACCAGTATTCATACTATTTACAAACAGCATACATTGCAAGCTTATTTTCCTTTTATTATTCGCTTCTCGTTTTTTTTATGGGCACACATTCCTTGTACATGTTTGTGGGGTACAGTGTGATTTTTCTGTCCATGGACATGATGTGGAATGGTCAGATCAGTAATTAGCATAGCCATCATTGTAAACATCATCACTCAGTGCTTTAACATTCAGAATCCTTTCTGTGGCTGTTCTGAAATGTACAATGAATTACTGTTAACTAGAGTCACCCTGCTGTGCTATAGAGCACCTGAATTATACTCATCTCTCCACCGTTTTGAATTTATTAACCAGCATCTCCAGTCCCCCACTCCCCTCCGCCCTTCTCTGTTGTATTCTGCTCTGTTTCTACACAGCCAACTTGTTTAGTTCCCACATAGGAGTGGAACATGCAGCTCTTTTCTTCCGGGGCCTGCTTAGGGTCCTTCAGGTTTCTTTACATTGTTTCAGATGACAGGATTTCACTCTTCTTAATGGCCAAATAGTGTTCCTTTGTGTGTGTGTGTGTGTGTGTGTGTATATATATATATATATATATATATATATATATACCTTCTGTGTGCGACTTTTTATTGTGCAACTTTACTGAATTCATTCATCCGTTCTAAGAACTTTTGGTGGCGTTTTTAGGTTTTTCTTCGTATAAGATCATGTCCACACACAAAGACAATCGACTCTTCCCTTTCCTATTTCAATGCCCTTTATTTCCTTCTCTTGCCTAATTGCTCTGGCAAGGACCTCTAGCACCGTGCTGCATAAGAGTGATGACAGTGCAGCTCTTCGTGTTGTTCCAGTTGGGGGGAGAATCTTTCAGCTACTTGTTCCTCGTGGTACGATGACAGCCATGAGTGTTGGTCACGCATGGTCTGTATTGTGTTGGGGTACTTGCCTTCTCTTTCTGGCGTGGTGTGAGTTTCTATCATGAAGGAATGCTGTGCTTCCTCTGCTGCCTTTTCTGCGTCTATTAAGATGATCACACTGCCTGTGTCCTGTCCTTTGTAGACAAGGCATGTCACAGGTTTTGATTTGTGTTTGTTGAACTGTCCTTGCATCCTAGGATAAATACCATTTGGTTATTGTACATAACAAATTTGGATGTGCTCATGAATTCTGCTTGATAGAATTGGCCAAGGATATTTGCGTCTTTGTTTATCGGGAATATTAGTCTGTAATCTCCTTTCCTGGTATGTCTGTCTGGTTTTGCTATCAGGGTAGTGCTGGCCTCCTAAAATAACAACCAGAGGAATCCCTCTTCTTTCATTCTTTGAAACAGTTTGAGAAGAACTGGTGCTAGTGCAGATATCATGAGTCCCTCTTTGATTTTGGTTCTTTTTTTTTTTAGGAGGGAAGAACAGCAGTTTCTGTAGTCGGCCATCTTTCTAACTGTCTCTCCTGGCTTAGATAACCTATATTATGAAAAATTATACAACCCATCTGGGTTTGAAAAATTGTAAGCAATCAGCAAATTCAATCCAGTTCAAATAATCATCTGATAACTTAAAACTAGTGTGTATTATTATGTGCAAATGACAGAAACATTTTCTCTGGAAGTCAGATTTTATTACAGTATCACAAGTAGTTGAAGTTTGTCCTTTGCAAGATAGAACATGCATGATTTAAATATTCTCATGTCCTAAATGTACGTAGATGCAGTAAATGCTGACCTTGTGCCAGCCAGATGGGACTACAGGTGCCAGCCAAACAAAGATGAAAAACAAATGATAACGTGACCCTTTATATTCATGATATGTTCATATATCTCATTCTCTACAAGAAACTCAGTGTGTTGAAGCTAAGACCGCGCCGTTTATGTGTATATCTGCAGCACGTGAAAGGTGCCGGGCACAGCACGGCCTCAGATATGCTTTTGTATTAACCGAGGAATCAGTCCAGTTTCTACTATCTCTTAAGTTCAAAGTTGTGTTTTCAAGTAACCACTGGAGTTTCATTTTTAATTGAAGTCAGTAAGATCCTTGACAAACCCTATAGTTACTCTAAAGTTTATTCATCAGCCAATCAGTTACAACATGTGTCTTGAAGTTTGCCATCTGTGCTTTGCAGGAAGTGTCTCGCTATGGTATTATGGCACCTGCTGTCACCAAAGGCACCTATATAGAATATGATGGTTAGCGCTACAAAGATCGCTTTACTGTGAGGCATAAAAACTCAGTTCTAGATGATGCGACAAGTATAGGTGGACATCTATCATGTTCCCTTCTGCAAGGAATGTATGGGGGAATGAAGGGAGTTGGGCAAATACACACTCAAGTTGGGCTGATAGCAGTGGGTGCCCAGAGAGCAGCAAACTGCTTTGAGAACATCAAGGAGGGAGCAGGCACACTGGGGCATGGACATCTACTTCAGTTTCTTAAAAACATATCCATTGTCAGGGGACCAGCAGATGGCATAATGGTTACGTCACTGGACTCCCACATGGTCAACCACAGTTCGAGTCTTGGACCCGGTGGCTTAAAACTTACGCCAGGCATGTGTGCATGTGTGCTTAAAATCCCAAGAGGAGAAAGGAGGAGAAGGGATTGTGACGTGGTCATGCCCCTGGGGAGGGAGTGATTTCTCACTTTCTCTCTCTGTCTTTCTGGCAAGCACACATGCCCTATAGCAAAACTCTCTGACTAAATAAATAAATAAACACATTGTCCCTCTGTGCCAGACACAGTCTTCAAAGTCAGCTGGTCTGCATTTGGACCCCTGGGTGTGACTCAGAGCTACATGGTTTTGTCTAATTTCCTTTGCCTCTCTGTGTTTCTATTTCCTTATGTGTCAAATGGGAATAAATAGATCTCCTTTGCAGGTTTTAATAAACATACTGTGTGACCAAGCTCACAGTTTTTTAACTGTTCACCGTTTTTGAAGACAAGTTCCTTTTGTCTTCAAAGCCCAGGCCTGCAATGGTGACAAAGACAAGCGAGGCCATTTCCTTGCAGAGCGGACTTCTCAAGGAGAGGAGGCCAGCAAGTGATTGAATGACGAAGACGATTTCTGCAATTGTTAAATGGGATAATAAAATAAAGCCCAAAATGACAAGAGACAGTTCAGAGTATAGGAAGACCCTGAATAGCAGGAGACTTTGAATAAAGACAAGTCAATTAACTTATGTGATGGTTATCATAGGTGTCAAATTGACTGACTAAGGGGAACCCGCTAGTTGGTAAAGGATTATTTCTGGGTATGGCCATGAGGATGTTTCTGGAAGAGAGGCATTTGAATCAATGGACTAAATAGGGAAGATCTGCCTCATCCAATTAGCTGATGGTCTGAATAAAACAGAAAGGGAAAGGAAGGGCAAATTCCCTCTCTTCTGGTGCCGAGATACCCTTCTCCTGCCCTGGGACATCAGAACTCCAGACTCTCAGCTTTCGGACTCAGCATTCCCATGAGCAGCCCCTGGGTCCTCGGGCCTCCCTGGCTCTGAAGTCTTTGGACTTGGACTGAGCTGGCTACAGGCCTCCCTTCACTGTGGCATGAGATATTAGGAAGACCAAGAACACCGAGAAATTAAAGTTTCAGGAGCCTTTATTCCTGGTCAGAGACTGCCATCCTGGCCAGGGACTGCCGCCCCTGCCACTGGCAGGTAGTGTTTGGGACGACAGCCCCAATCCACAGCTTTGCAAAGCATGTAAGCACAAAACCCACAAGGGAACGTTAACACTTTGCAAGGGTCGGGGTGAGGGGTTGTAAGGGAGGAAGGCTGCCAGGGCTGCTCCATTCCTTCACCAGCCGTCTGTCAGCAGTTTACAGAAGCAGAACTACATGCTTTTTGTTCAATGTAATCACATCCTTGTTTTCACTCTGCTCCACGGGGTGGGTGAGGCAGGCCTACAGGATGCATCTTAGCCTAACGTACACCATTTTTCTTATTATCTGTTTTTGTCCATCACACTTTCTCAGCCTGCATAATCATATCAGCCAATTCCCATAACAAATCCCCGCTCAGACAGCTCGACCCATCTATCATCTATGTATCTGTCGTTGCCAGCGTGAGTTATGACTTTCAGGTATTTATTTACACATGTGGGGAGAGAAGGGGTCCACCAAATGCAAGTAACAGAACTGAATGCAGATGTCGAATAATAGTAGAGCTGCATAAACGTAACTCAAAAGAAAGAGAGAGCGAGAGAAGGAAGAAAGACAGATAAAGTAGGCTGGGTCAGTGGTGCAGGAGCACCCCGTGGAGGAAGAGAGGGGCAGACCACGTGGACACGCAGGCGAGGCGCCAGAGGAAGCAGGAGCCATAAACAGAGACACGGGTGGGAAGCTACTGCAACATGCTCAGAGAACGGGGTGAAAGGAATTTGGCTTGAATCTGTTTCATACTTTGAGGTTACTTGGAATAAATCACTGGGGAACAAGCAGAGTTTGCTACCAAAATACTTGAAAAAATTCTTTTGAGTGAGCACATTCGGCTCTTAGTTCTAGTGCCAAGGACACGCAGAGCTGCATCTGGTGATTAAACCGTGTTTTAGAGAATATATTTTGTGTTCTAGCCTTGCCTACCTCCTGATTTACTTCCTGTTCATATTTTGCATTTAATCTTCCCTAGTTATCTATGATTTGCCCTCTCTTACTGTAAACTGACCAGACGCTCATTTTGAAGGAGGAACAACATCCACACCCAGACATACCCAGCTTCGGAAGGCGCAGTGACTGCAGGAAAGATGCATTGTTGAGTCAGGCACGCCATGGGAGTGAGTGAAAGGATGGAAGCTTCTGGGTGGAAGTTCCTGAAAGATACACAAGAGAAAGGAGAGACGAGGAAGTCAAGTTTTGGTGAGCACTTCTGCAAAGAACTGCTTCTTGGTTTGGTGCTAGATCACTTTGGTCATGGGCAGAATGATGGCCCCCGGTGATGTCCACACCCTAATCCTTGGTCTGTGAGTACTTCATGTTACATGGCAATGGCCCTTCGCAGGTATGATTAAGAGCAGGGACTGTGAAATGAGATCATTCCGAATCATCCAGATAGGCCCAATATAATCACAAGGTCCTTAAAAACAAAGAACCTTTCCGGGCCATGAGCAGGAAGAGATATGATGACATTAATTGCTTTGAAAGTGGAGGAAAGTAGACAATGCCAAGGATGCAGGCAGCCTCTAGAAGCTGGAAAAGGCAAGGACCGAGACTTACCTCAGAGCCTCCAAGATGAAGGCATGCCAGCCAGCAGCTTGATCTCAGGCCAGTGAGACACGTCGGGAAGAAAGGATGTCTTTACTTCCGCATCCTCCTCTGGGCTGTTGCTTTTTGTTTTCCCCCTCTGCTTAGAAACACAAGGGAGGCGAAAAACGCCAGTGCATGGAAATCACCTTGCAATGTGCAAATCACTTCTACATCCAAGGCCAGAGATATGCGACTTTGAAACAATGTGACAAAACGCAGCTGGATGGTGCTTTTAATAGCCGTATGCTCAGACCTCAGTCCAGAGAAATGGCAGGTGTTTGGCATGTTTGATGGCATAACATAACATAAACACCTGATTTTTCCACGCATCGTAAAAATGTTCAGGGACTCAGATGCTGAAAGCCTGCAGTAATAAGTTTATATTTATGTTTTAGCAAAAAGAAAACCTCAGTATTTTTTTTTAGCTAAAAATTACATCAACCAAATTTGACAGCTGAAGGCTATTTTTCTCTTCCCTAGACAAGGTCTTTCTTACAGTGAGATATAAATTATCCCGCTACGTTTTTTAAGTCTCAGTAAGCCCACACATACTGTAACTTTATAGTTGTCTCCCATCTGTGAGGACAATAAGTACATCTAGATGAAGAAGAAACCTGAGTTTCTTCCTTTACTGAAAACAAAGAGGTAATTCCCTTTAGCTTAAATGTAATTAATTTTACACTGAAAATACATTTGAAATTTAGTTGGTGTATTAATGTACTAGATGAAAAAAGCACCATAATATTTTAATTGCAGTACAGGGTAGCAGCATGAACAGTAAACACCTGTTCCTATATATTTACATGATCTGGAAAGCAGGAACCGCCAGGTCTCGAAAGGCTGGATGAAGCGCAGACTTGAAGTGACTCTCCGTGGGCACTTGGCAATGGCATGCCTGTGTTGTACGCCCTCATCCAATCTCTTCATCTCAAGTTCTCACTGCCCAGCTGCTGGGAAGCAATCCTGCCCCCAGGAGGTGGCCAGGGGTATGACAGCTGCGGCCTTTATCATTCTGCAGTTCTTCCCAGTGGACAAAACTCAGGCCTTCCTACCCTAAATATTTACTTTCAAATGTTCATTTTCTTATTATTAGTAAAACTGAACATCTCAGAAGATCTTGATTCACCATCTATCATCAGTCTCATTTACATTTTTATACATTTTTCTGCTACATTTTGGACTCCTCCTAGTTGGTTCTTTTTTTAAATTTCTTTTATACATTCAATGACATATGTCATTAGCTTACAAAGTGAATATTCCAAAATGTATGCATTTCTCATCAACCCAATTGAGAATACTATACACATCATCCTCAAAAAACAACAAATCATCTCTCTGTCCACCTAACCTCAGTCAGAATGACTAAGATTCAAAAAACAAAAAATGGTAAGTGCTGGCAGGGGTGTGGTGAAAGGGGAACTCTCCTACGTGCTGGTGAGAATGTAAATTGGTCCAGCCACTGTGGAGAAGAATATGGAGGTTCCTCAAAGACCCACAAATGGAACTACCATATGATCTAGTTGGTTCTTGCACGCAGGTTAATTCCATCACACGTCATGCCCTACTCTCCTGGGCTGACGCCTGCCTGTAAGCAGCCTGTCTGTATTGTACTCCACGTTTTTACTCCTTAGATAATAAAATAGCACACTTTTATTACATTATTACATTTGAATTTCATTTTCAAGAGTTTGGGTAAGTGTCCAGCCATTATGGGAAACAGTATGACAATCCTTCAAAAAACTAAAAATAGAATGCTCACATTATCCAGCACTTCTACCGCTTAGTGTGAGTTCAAAGGAAATGAAATGAGTGTGTTCAAGAGAAACCTGCCCTTCTATGTTCACGGCAGCACCATTCACAAGGCCAAGACACGGAATCCACGCAAGTGCCCATCAATGGACAATCAATGGCACAGAAAATTCCAGCACAATCAGATATTATTCAGCCTTTAAAAAGAAGACAGTCCTGGGGTCAGCAGATGGTGTAGCAGTTATGTCACTAGACTCCCACATGGCCAACCACAGTTCAAGTACCAGACCCAGTGGCTTGAAACTCATGTTGGGCACATGTGCTTGTGTGCCCAAGAGCTAAGCAGGAAAATGGTAGAGAGGGGATTATGGCATGGTCATCCTTCCTGGGGGGGGGGAGGGTGATTTCTCACCTTCCCTCTCACTGTCTCTCTCTCTCTCTCTCTCTCTCTCTCTCTCTCTCTCTCTCTCTGTCTCGTACACACACCCTATGGTAAAAAAAGAAAAAAGAAAGAAAGTCCTGTCATTACTGCAACATAGGTAATCATGGATATTTTACTAAGTGAAATAAGCCAGATACAGAAAAACAAATATTAAATGATCCAGCTCAATTAAATGCAGAACCTAAAGAAGTTTAACTCACAAAGCAGTGAGCAGGGACTAGAGGAGGCAGACATGGAGACATGGGCGATGTTGGTCAAAGGGTATGAAGGTTCAGTTACATGGGATGAATACATTCTGGAGATCTAATACACAGCACGGTGATCAGTTAAAAATAATGTATCATGGGCATAAAATTTGCCTACAAAGTTGACCTTAAATGTTCTCACCATAATACAATAATTGTAACTATGTGAAGTGATGAATATGTTAGTTTGATTGTGGTAATAATTTCACAACAGAAACTTATATCCAAACATCACAGTATATACCTTAAATATGTACAATTTGTATTTGTCAGTAACATATAGTTGAGACTAATGTCACAATTCATCTTGAGGCAAATACCCTCCACCTGTGAGCCTCTGAAATTGAACAGGTACCTGCTTCCAAAATATAATGGCAGGGCAGGCATTGGATAGCCATTGCTATTGTGAAAGGGAAAAATAGGTACAAAGAAAGAGATAACTGATCTCGAGTTTATAACACAACAGGGCAGACAACATTAACTCTTGAGGCTCAGAAATCATCTTGTTTGACTCCATGTCCACCTCTGGACACACTGAGGCTGGGGCTGGGTACCACAGTGGCAGTCCTGTGGCTTTGTTGGGTTCAGCCACACAGCAGCTCTCATGGTTGGATTCTTTCGATTGCAGCAGTCCCAGGTTCATGGTGCATGTTGTACTCTACAATCCTGGTGTCTCAGGGGTTCTGTGTTGGCACTCTACAATCCTAGTGTCTCAGGGGCCCCACCCTGTCACCCTGCCAGCCCTAGTGGGCACTGTCTGCTGTGTCTGTGACCCCACAGTTCCACTGGACATTGCCCCACTATGGTGGGACTCTCAGTAATGGTGCCACTCCTGCAATAAATGTCTTCTTGGCCCACTAATGTGTTAACTGCATGCTTTGAAATCTAGGTGGAGGCCAACATAGCCCTATAGCCCACACAGAATTAGTAACCCTGCAAGATTAGCACCATGTGGACACTACCAAGGTGTACTGCTTGCACCCTCAATAATGGCAGCACGAATGCACCAGGGTCCACTTCAGTCCTGCCTGGGTGATGGAGGGCACTGTGTTGACGTGTGAGGAGCAGACATGTGGTAGCCCTGGGCAGGGGTACATTTCTGCCCTGATGGCCATAATATTCTGAACTTGTGACAGGAGAGGCGGCCTCCAAGATATCGGAAATGCCTTTGAGATCATTCTCCCATTGTCTTGATGAACAGGCTCGAGCTTTCTTCCATCCATGCTAATCTCCACACCCTTGCATGCTTTTTCATTCTTTGCATGGTCAGGCAGAGATGGTCCAAATTTCTGCTTTCTGCTTCCTTTTTAATTATAGATTCCACCTTGAAATTCATTTGCCGTTTCTCTCACTTTACTGCATGGAGTTTTTTAAAAACTGAGCAACTCTTAATAGTTTGCTTACGGAAAAAAAAAAAAAAAAAAAAAAAAAAAAAAAAAAAAAAAAAAAAAAAAAAACTGAACAGACACAAAAAGGAAAGTTACTGTGTACAGTAATACTAGTAATATCTTTACTTGCTTGATATGCACTGCATTTATACTCTGACAACCCGTATCATATACTGTTTCTTTCTTTTTTTTTTTTTTTTTTGGAGAGATTTTCACTATAGGGTGCGTGCGCTCGCCACACAGACAGAGAGAGACATAGAGACAGAAAACGAGAAATCACTCCCCAGGGGGGATGGTCACGCCGCAATCCCTTCTCCTCCATTCTCCTCTCGGGATCTTGGGCACGCACGCACACGCGCCTGGCGTGAGTTTTAAGCCACCGGGTCCAGGACGTGAACTGCGGTCGACTACGTAGGAGTCCAGCGACATAGCCATTACGCTAACTGCTGGTTCCCACCCGTATCATATACTGTTAAGACATACAATGATTAAATGCAAATTTTAAAAATTCTTCCAACGGGTATCCTAGTTTGTGGCTCTTAAATTCTACCTTCTATGAAGTCCTTTAGTAAGGACACAATTCAGCCAATTTTTTTGCCACTTTGTAACAAGAGTTACAGTTTTCAATACTTGTTCCTCACTGTCACCTGAGACCTTATCAGAACTGCTTTTCCTGTTTATATTCCCACCAGCATTCTGATCACAACCACGTTTAAGCTATGTCTAAGAATTTTCAGACTTTCGCTCTCATCATCCTCTGAGTCCTCACTGGAATTGCCCTTAACACTTCATCCATAGCAATATAGACTTTCTCTAGTCTGCTCCTCCAAACTCTTATAGCCTTTGCTAATTATCTATTTTACATATATATAAAACATTTACATATGTTAAATATATGTATTAGTATGGTATTTATAGGTATATTTATATAGGTATTTGTACACACACACACACACACACACACACGTGTATAGGTTATGAGCTGAGGGTTACCATAGTACTACAGATAACTAATTGAAGGAATTTACCAACTCCAGACCAGCTCTTCAAGAGGTTCTGAAGGGAGTACTATACCAGGAAAACTAAAAAGTCAGACAGACAGTCATACGAGAACTAAAAGCAACCAAGAAAATGGCTCACTTAACGGTAGGATCAGGTACGGAAATATCGATAATTACATTGTATGTCAATGGATTAAATTCTCCAATTAAGAGACATAGACTGCCTGAATAGATAAAAAAAAAAAAGAAACCCTCTATCTGTTGCCTGCAAGAAACTCATCTTATGGATGTATTGCACTCCATAGACTACAAGTAAATGGATGTATTGCACTACATAGACTAAAAGTAAAGGGCTAGAAAAAGATACTCCATACAAATGGAAATCAGAAAAGGACTGGAGTAGCGATAGTGATCTGAGACAAAATAGATTTCAAAACAAAGATTGGAAGAAGAGACAAGGATGGGCATTATATAATAGTAAATGGGGTAATCCAGCAAGAAGACATAACCCTTATAAATATATATGCACCCAACTCAGGTGCACCTAAATATGTGAAGGAAAGATTGCTGGAACTAAAAGAAGAGATAGGGAGAAATATTATAATTGTTGGAAATCTCAACACCCCATTATCTACTTTAGACAGATCTTCTAGACAGAAAATAAATAGAGAGATACAGGACCTAAATGATACTATAAATCACATGGGCTTGACAGATATCTACAGAACTTTCCACCCTACATCTACAACATATATATTTTTCTCACCCCGGCATGAAACCTTTTCAAAGATTGATCATATGTTAGGACACAAATCAAGCCTTTACAGATTCAAAGGCATAGAAACTGTATCCAGCATCTTCTCTGACCACAATGGAATTAAACTCAAGATTAATTTCAAGAAACAACCCCAAAAATACACAAACACATGGAAACTGAACAACCTACTTCTGAAGGACTTCTTCACTACTGAAGAAATTAAGGCTGAAATAAAAAAATTTATGGAAACAAATGATAATGAGTACACAAGTGTCCAGAATCTATGGGACACAGCAAAAGCAGTCATAAAAGGGAAGTTCATAGCAATAGGTACGTATAAGAAAAGGAAGGAAAGATGGCAAATAGATAACCTACCATCATGCCTCAGGGAATTGGAAAAACAACAAACAAACCCAAAAAGTGCCAGGCGAAAAGAAATAATAAAGGTTCGAGCAGAAATGAAATAAATAGAAAATAAATGAACCATACAGAAAATAAATAAAAGCAAAGGCTGGTTCTTTGAAAAGATTAACAAGATCAACACACCATTGGCTAGACTGATTAAGAAGAAGAAAGAAAGAAACCAGATTAATCAAATATGTGATGAAATAGGTAATATTACAACAGACATAGTAGAAATACAAAATATCATTAGAGGATACTATGAGCGACTATATGCCAACAAACAAGATAACTTGGAGGAGATGGACAAATTCCTGGATGCATATAATATACCAAGATTGGATCAGGAGGACATAGAGAACCTGAATAGACCCATAACAAGCCAGGATATTGAATCAGTAATAAATAGCCTCCCAACAAAGAAAAGCCCAGGTCCAGATGGCTTCACTTCTGAATTCTACAAAACTTTTAAGGAAGAGTTAACCCCTATCCTACTAAAATTATTTCTAAAGATTGAAAAGGAAAGAAACCTTCCAAATTCATTTTACGAAGGCTCCATCATCCTCATCCCCAAAACAGATAAGGACATGACAAAAAAGGAAAACTACAGACCAATATCATTGATGAATATAGACGCAAAAATTCTCAACAAGATACTTGCAAATCATATCCAACAACATATAACAAAGATCATTCATCACGACCAGGTAGGCTTTATCCCGGGGATGCAAGGGTGGTTCAATATACGCAAGACCATAAATGTAATACACCACATTAACAGAAAGACAAAAACCATATGATCATCTCAATTGATGTGGAGAAAGCATTTGATAAAATACAACATCCTTTTATGATTAAGACTCTCAGTAAGATTGATATAGAAGGGTCATTTCTGAACACAATAAAAACAATCTATGAAAAACCTACAGCTAACATTATACTGAATGGGGAAAAGCTGAAAGCTTTTCCTCTGAAAACAGGTACTAGGCAAGGCTGCCCACTTTCTCCACTGCTCTTTAATATAGTACTGGAAGTCTCAGCTATTGAAATCAGAGAAGAGAACAATATTAAAGGCATTCAAATAGGCAAAGAAGAGTTGAAAATATCTTTATTTGCAGATGGTATGATGGTATACTTAGAAGACCCAAAGGTATCCATGAAAAAACTTCTTGAAGTAATAAGTGAATACAGTAAGGTGGCAGGATACAAAATCAATATCCAAAAACTATAGCATTTCTATTTATGAACAACAAGTTGAATGAAGCAGAGCTGAAGAAAGGAATCCCTTTCACCGTAGCCACAAGATGTATAAGATACCTAGGGATAAACCTAACTAAGAAAGTCAAAGACCTTTATAAAGAAAACTACGAAAATCTTAAAAAAGATATTGAAAGTGACATAAAAGAGTGGAAGGACATCCCATCATCTTGGATTGGAAGAATTAACATAATCAAAATGGCAATTCTACCCAAATTAATCTACATGTTTAATGCAATTCCAATCAAAATACCAGAAATATTCTTCACAGATCTAGAAAAGACAATCATATAATTGGTCTGGAATTATAAAAGACCTCGTATTGCAAAAGCAATCCTGCGCAAGAAGAATGGAGTAGGAGGCATATCACTCCCTGATCCCAAGATATTCTATAAAGCTGTGGTCATCAAAACAGCATTGTATTGGCATAAAAACAGACATGTGGACCAATGGAAGAGAATAGAGACCCCAGAAATAACCCCCAAAGCTTACAGCCAACTGATCTTTGACAAAGGATATCAGTCAATCCATTGGGAAAAGGAAAACCTCTTTAGTAAATGGTGCTGGAAAAACTGGGTATCCACCTGCAGAAAGATGAAACTGAACCTCCATCTCTCACCATTAACAAGAATCAACTCAAAATGGATCAAAGATCTGAACCTAAGACCTCAAACAATAAAACTACTGGTGGAAAATGCTGGGGAAACTCTGGGAGACACTGGAGTAGGCAAAGACTCCTTAAATAAGACTTCCAAAGCATAGGCAAAAATCCCTAAAATAGACAAGTGGGACTATATTAGACTAAGAAGTTTCTGCACAGCAAAGGACACAGTAACAAGTGTGAACCGACAACCCTCAGAATGGGAAAATATTTTTGTTAAATATGCCTCAGACAAGGGACTGATAACCAGAATACATAGGGAACTCAAGTGCCTTATGCGAAAAAAAAATGATTAACCCAATTAAAAGATGGGAAAATGAGCTGAACAAAAATCTCTCTAAGGAAGACATACGAACAGCCAAAAAGCATATGAGGAAATGCTCAACATCCCTCAGCATAAGGGAGATGCAGATAAAAACCACCCTGAGATACCACCTAACCCCTGTCAGAATGGCAAAGATGAAGAATATAAAAAGTGATAAGTGTTGGCGGGGATGTGGTGAAAAGGGAACCCTCCTACACTGTTGGTGGGAATGTAAACTGGTTCAACCACTGTGGAGAACAATATGGAGGTTCCTCAAAGATCTACAAATAGAACTACCATTTGATCCAGCAATCCCACTTCTGGGTATTTACCCAAAAGACAGGAGAACGCTCAGTCAGAAAAGTCCTTGCACATCAATGTTTATTGCAGTATTATTCACAATTGCCAAGACATGGAACCAACCTAAATGTCCACAAACTGATGAATGGATTGGAAAAGTGTGGTATATATACTCTATGGAATACTACTCAGCCATAAAAAATAACAAGACTCATGGGACCAGCAGTTAGCATAATGGCTATGTCACTGGACTCCCACATAGTCGACTGTGGTCCCGGACCCGGTGTCTTGAACTCACGCCAGGCACTTGTGTGTGCGTGCCCAAGATCCCGAGAGGAGAACAGAGGAGAAGTGATTGCGGCGTGACCATCCCCCCTGGAAGAAAAAAGTAACAAGACCCTGGCATTTGATAGAAAGTGGTCAGATATGGAGGATCTATTGCTGAGTGAAATAAGCCAGGCTATGAAAGAAAGATATTGTATGTATCCACTCAATATATACCGACTATCCACACTCCATGGTAGAGAGCGAAATATTGGAGGATATAAAAGCAGTGAAGGTACTTAACGAGAATAGGACAGTGTGGAATGGGGGAGGTGAAGAGAAGAGGATAGAGAAAGATAGCAAGAGAACAATAGAGAGGCAGGACGTTAGTGAGAAACAGATATGGCTTATTACCTGTTGATGATGACATGCATAGTATTCTCAGCTGGATTGGTCTGAGAAGTATTTCATGATGGGTAAAGTCTTTTTACAAGCAAAATGAGAAATAGTGATTGAGTGTTTTAAAAAATAATTAGAATAATAATAATAATTGGGAAAATCATAGAAAAGATATTGAATGATGAAGTGGGGAGATTTATGTCTCTGTATTGACTGACATGCATGGCATTCCCTTTTGAAAAAGCAATGTAATACACTGTTATATGTAATCCAATGTAATATAAAGAAGATTATCATGATAATAAAAATAAAAAGAAAAAAGAAAAAAAAAGAAATTCACGTGTTGGGACTTGATTGTATTGTAAATGTGTAAAGTGAAAACTTACTCCCTTCATGGTGTCTCCGGATTGTCTTTGGGCACAGTGACATCAGTAGGGTGGGTGATGTGGCCTCCATGACTGGGTTCTGATGGGTTTAAGAGCAGAGAGAATGAGATGAGCATGGGAGATGGAAAGATACATTGATACAGACCATGCTCTGCTCTGCTGAAAGTTCTGCCTTCTGCCATTTTGTGAATCTTTTGGACTTCCTAGTCACCAGAACTGTGAGTTGAAATAAACCCGATTCTTTTAAATTCACCCACTCTTGGATACTTTGGTATACAATGCAGAAACAAAGACAGCTTCTATGTTGTGTAAAGATCCAGCCTATGAAGACTGGAAATCTAATCATCCAGTTAGATTAGAAAGTCATTGAATGAAATGACTTTCTGAGGTACGGCCATCTGGCCACCTCACCATGGAAACCCTCCAGTGGCCCAGGTCTAATGGAACAGCACAGCCAGATAGCTGGAAGCTCACTCTGCACTAGGTAGTCTCCTAGGTCCTGACAGGAACACACTGGACTCTGCTGAAGTCCCATTGCTTGCCAGTGGGCCTTTTCCAAACTGAGACAGGGGCTGCAACTGTCCCTTGCAGTAAATGGAAAACAGGTTGGTCCCTCTTTACACCTCCAAAATTAGCTGAAATCTCAAGACCTGAGTGTCTCAAGATTGTAAGCTCTTTTAAATTATTTTATTGTTTTATTTACATTTAATTGCTGTACATTTTTACTGGGTACAAAATGATTTTTCCCAGTGTGGATATGGTGCATATTAGTCAAGTTATAGATATTACCATGTACATTTTTATCAATAGGTAACTTTGCATTTTTGTTTCCATTAGATGTTTTTTCCCCTGCTCCCCTTCCTCCTACCCCCTTTACTCACCCCCTCCTATACTGTTCTAGTATCTTCAGTTGCCCTCCCTGCTATTATACCTTCCAATCTTTCCGTTTCTGCCACAGAGTGAAAATGTTATGTATATATTAAGCAGGGACATACAATGCTTTTTTTTCTTTTTTTAGAGGTTTTGCCTTATGGTGCATGTGTTCATCAGAGAGAGAGAGAGAGAAGCAAGGAGAAGGGATTGTGGCATGGCCATCCTCCTTGGGGGGGGTGATTTCTCACTTCCCTCTCTCTATCTTTCTGTCTCTCTCCAGAGAGGGTTTGTGCCCTATAGCAAATAAAAACAAAGAAATGAATGCTCCTATATACCTTTCCTCCAAAGATATGTTTCCAAAGAAAGGACAATTTGAAGCTAGAAACGGCTTCAAGTATGTTTTCTCTTGTGGCACATGCACGCACCAGCTGACAGTTTAGGTAACAGGTGTTGTGACTCTCATTGTATGTGATGACTGAGTCAGTCTCCATATTACTCCATTGTAAAACCGCAGTCAGTGGAGGGATCTTTATGTGTGGCAATTCCCCCACGCAAAACTACGTCTGGATATAGCAGAGTTTAAAATGTTTCTTCCTGCAAGTGGGCTCATTTGCCTCCTTACTTTTGTTACCACATAATACTTCATATAAATGGGCTCATTGGACTGCTCTGGAGATGCAGACTGCACTATTTGTATAGACTAAATTTATAATAGCACATATTCCTCAATTTCACTCCGTGATGAAAATCTGGCTACTCAAAACCATGAAAATACAGAGCGATCAAGTGGATATGCAAATCTATTGGCTTGTGGCAACCTAATCTTCCTTATTGAAAAGTTGTTCCATTCAAGTTTGTAATTCTTTTAACATAACTCATAACATATGAGTGTATATCCTAACCGTGATTATCTTTTCTAATGTTGTCAAGAAGACATTATTCACAGTGAGAACATTAACAATAATAATGAAAACAATAACGAAAATGAGAGAAATGTGAAGAAACATAATGGGCTCTTCACTGTGGAGCTTGATGATGCCATTAGCACTTGATATGATAATTTTGCAAACTAAAAGCTTTCAAATTCTGGACTTATTAAGAATTTAAATATGTAATTATTTTCATTAATTAATGTCTTCCCATTTTTCCCTAACAATGAAGGAAACTTTTTTTCTATGTGGAAATTGCCGTTTTTAAAAATGAAAAGAATACATATGTAACTATTATAACGGGAAGTAAAGCAATGAAGACTGGGCCAGCCAATAACCCGCTTGTTAAGTGACCTGAATCCCATATGGTAGATTGTGCAGTTTCAGTCCTGAACCTGGCAGCTTAAAAAATAATGCCAGACCCGACCCATGTGGTGCATGCCCAACTCAACTTTCTCTCTCTTTCCCTCTTCCTCCAGTAAACACATGTGCCCTTTGGTAAATTAAAACCAAGAAAAACCTCCATATTGTTCTTCACACCTCCAAAAAAAGCTACTATATGACTCAGCAATTCCACACTTAGGTATCTACCAAAGGATAGGAAAACAGTCAGAAAAACACTTGCACATCCATGTTTATTGCAGCCTTATTCACAATTGTCAAGACATGAAATCAACCCAAATGTCCAAAAACAAATGAATGAATTGAAAAATTGAGGTGCTTATATACTATGTCAGAAAAAATTGAGACCCTGATATTTGATTCAAAATGGAAAAAGATGAAAGATGTAATATTAAGTGAGGCAAGTTGGACTGTGGAAGACTATGGCATTGTATGTCCCCACTTAACATATACTGAATGTCTGCCCACTATGGCAGAAACTGAATGACTGGTGGTATACTGGCAGGGAGGGCAACTGTGGGAGCTAGAAACAGTGGAGGAGCAAGTGAGTACTGGGGTAGGAAGGAGGGGGTCAAGGGGAAAAAGAAGCATTTATCAGACACAAAAATGAAAACTTATCTGTTGATGATAATGTATATGGTAATATTGAGTCATTGGAAAAAGCCATGACACATTTTTGCATAGAAAAACACATCATGACTTTTCCAGCAACTAAGTATCTTTGACTTGACTAATATGCCCTGTATGCATGCTAGGAAAAAAATTTTGTGAACTGTAAAGATGTACAGTGATTAAATGAAAATTTTTAAAGTAAAAATAAATAAATAAAAACAAGAAGAAGAAAAGATAAAGATTGATCAAAGTGACCTTCATTCACACACTAAGTCTAACACAGACAATTGAATCCATGGTTCTCATTTTCCCATCCACAGAATGGTGATAACAATACTTTCTTCACATGTTAAATGATTAAATGAGAGAGTGCTTTAAAAAGTATTCATAGTTCCTGACACTTTGGAGTAGGCGCTTCTTAGTAAAAAGAGATATCATTGGTTGAATCCAAGTTGTAGGGTTATTAGTAATTTTAGTTTTCTTCTTTATGACTTATTTACAATTTCTATGTATATTACATTTATAATCATAAAAAGTTAACATACTTCTATCATGAAATACCTACACACTAAAAAGCTCATGGTTATTGTTTTATTTTCAATTTTTTTAGAATTATTTCATTTTACATGCCAGCAAGTGGTGTAGTGGTTAAGGACACTGGACTCCCACATACTACCCACACCCCCAAATCAAATTTCAAAACATGAAAGTTTTGGGACAAATCATTTTTTCAAACTGTAATAGGGCTTAATATCCAAATATATAAGAATATCTAAAGGGAGGCCAGCAGGTGGCATGGTGGTTAAGGTACTGGACTCCCACATGATTGACCATGGTTCAAGCCTCAGACCTGGTGGCTTGAAAATCACACCAGGAGCATGTGCATGGGTGCCCAAAATCTCTAGAGGAGAATGGAGGAGAAAGGACTGTAGCATAGCCATTCTCCCTAAGGGGTGATTTCTCTTTTTCCCTCTCTGCCTCTCTCCAGGGAGTACATGCACCCTATGGCAAAAACCTAAAATAAAAGAAAGAAAGAAAAAAGAAAGAAAGAAAAACACCTGAAGCTCATAACAAAAGCCCTGTAAGAGATTTTGATTGTTCCCAATACAGACTAATGACAAATATTTGAGATAATGGATATGTTAAATTACTCTATTTGATCATTACACATTGTATTTATGTACTAAGAAAAACATATAATACCCTACAAATATGTACAATTACTATGTGTCAAAAAATAAAAGGCAAATTGAAGAGAAAAGTAAAAAACATAAAACCTATAAAAAATTGAACAAAGGATTTGAATAAATATTTCTCAAAACAAAAGAAGATGTACAAATGGCCAACAGGTATATAGAAAGAAGCACAATTTTAGTAATAGGTAATCCTCCCATCCGTTAGGAGGGTTTTTACTGAAAAATAAATAAGAGATAACAAGTATTGGTGAGCACATGGGGAAATTGAAACCCTTGTACACTCTTATGTGAATGTTTCATGATACCGTTGCTATGTAAAATGGTATTAGGATTTCTCAAAAGATTAGACATAGAATTATAATCCCATGTGGCTCTCCAATCCCAGTTCTGAGTCTATATCCCAGAGAATTTAAATTAGAATATCGAAGAGGTATGTGCACTCTCTTATTTGCTGTAGCACTATTCAGAATCACCAAGACTGGAAACAACCTAAATGTTGATGTGGTGTATCCAGACAATGGAATGACTTATACTTAGAAAGAAGGACATGTTCCCAAATCTGACAACATGGATGAACTCTGAGGATGTTGAACTAAGAGAAATAAGCAGTTATAGAAAAACAGCTACTACCTGATTCCACTTATCTGAGGTATCTAAAAGAGCAAGCGCAGAGAAACATTGTAGAATGGCACTTACGGTGATTCCCAGGGCCTGGGGGGGTGAGAATGGGAAGCTGCCGTGTGAGGGAGAGAGCTTCATGTATGCAAGATGAGCACGTTCTGGAGACTTGGCACACGCTATGCCCACAGTTAGTGATCAGACACTTGAAAATCTGCTAAGAAGGCAGCTCTCATGCTACATGCTCTTAAAATCAGCTAAGCAATACATAAACCCCTATGCCTCTGTCCATAAATGTGGACAGACATCATTTGTTTATGAGCAGCATGGTCTACACTGAAATGAATAGATGCCCATCAAACTGACTATTTTGATTATATAATATTACATTTGTACCTAGGGCTATTAAGCTTTCAAGTTTCATCTTCAAAGAGATTTTTTGTACTTGTCTGTATTTCAAGAGTTATCTAAACTTCTATGGCTTTACTGCTGGGAGTTTCACTTACTTCATCCCACGGCGGGAAGAAAAGAGTTTAAAAATGTGAGTTCAGAAATTAAAAAGGTTAGGGCCAGCAGATGGTGTAGTGGTTATGTCGCTGAACTTCCCCATGACCAATCTCAGTTCAAGTCCCAGACCTGGTGGCTTGAAACTCACACTGCATGTGTGTGCATGCCCAAGATTCCAGGAGGAGAATGGAGGAGAAGGGATTGCAGTGTGGCTATCCTCCCGGGGGGTGGAGGGGCGTGATTTTTCACTTTCCCTCTTGCTGTCTCTTTCTCTGGCCAGCACACACACCCTATGGACCAAAAAAAAAAAAAAAAAGAGAGAGAGAGAGAGGAGAGAGAGAGAGAGAGAGAGAGAGAAAGAAAGAAAGAAAGAAAAGAAAGAAAGAAAGAAGAGAAAGAAAGAAAGAAAGAAAGAAGAAAGGAAGAAAGGAAGGAAGAAGGAAGAAGGAAGGAAGGAAGAAGAAAGAAAGAAAGAAAGAAAGAAAGAAAGAAAGAAAGAAGAAAGAAAGAAAAGAAAGAAAAGAAAGAAAGAAAGAAAGAAAGAAAGAAAGAAAGAAAGAGAAAAGAAAGAAAAGGAAGGAAGGAAGGAAGAAAGAAAGAAAGAAAGAAAGAAAGAAAGAAGAGAAAGAAAGAAAGAAAGAAAGAGAGAAAGAAAGAAGAAAGAAAGAAAGAAAGAAAGAAAGAAAGAAAGAAAGAAAGAAAGAAAGAAAGAAAGAAAAAGAAAGAAAGAAAGAAAGAAAGAAGAAAGAAAGAGAGAAAGAGAGAAAGAAAGAGAGAGAGAAAGAAAGAAAGAAAAAAGAAAGAAAGAAGAGAAAGAAAGAAAAAGAAAAAAGAAGAGAAAAGAAAAAGAAAAAGAAAAAAATTAAAAAGTTTAGGTAAGATCTTGGGTCAATTCCTCAACATCTTCGTATGTAAAATCGACAACATAGTAGTGTCATATTATTGTTAAGATCGCTAAGTGAAACATCCTTGTAATTGTGTTCCACACATTTTCTGACACATGGTAGGGTCTCAGTAAATATGGAGTTCCCAATGTCCCCCATGAGATTAATTTTGTTAGTTATGCTCCTGTCTTCCCTTGCATCCCTAAGTTGTAAACCTCAGAGATAAAATGTAGTAACAGCAGCTCATATGACAAGCGTACACAGTTTGGCTCTGTCGATTGAAAGAGAGAACTTGTGAAGGGCAAGTTACTCTTCTCAGAATATTCCAAGATAGGGAGATGCCAATAGTGCCTGTGAACAGGAATCCCCCATTAAAGGACAGAGTGGCTTAGAGGAAAGGGCACAGGGACATCCGGTTAATAAAGCACACCTCTGACCCTCAGCTGGGGAGGATAAAGTGAGAGTTTTCAAGGATCACATGCAATCAAACTAGTCCCCCGCTGAGATCAGAGCCCAAGCTAATGACGAAGACTGCATTTGTCTCGATAGCTCTTTGTTCTACAGAAATAATGTGTCAGAGAGAGCCCACGACTGGTGAAAAGACAAAGGAATCTGGCGTCAGTGATAACCAACTACCCGGGCCTATTACTGCACTCGCCCTGGTTTTCCTCCTGAGCGGAGCCTTTACCACATCTTTAGGGAATAAGTTCAACCACAGCTAAGCCCTAGGGGCCATGCCCTCCTTATTTACGTGAGCTGGTGTTCAGACCAAGATTAAACTTCAATCTCTCCATCTTCGCAGGGTGATAATGAATGTTGGACTGTGCTTTGCTTTCCTCCCATCTAAGTAAGGGGAATTGGATTGTTCTCATCACACCTCTCAAATCTGTGACACTGTCCGGGGTGACATTAATAATCCTTTGCCACTTATTTGAAGGTAATACTTCTTAATTTTCAAAAGGGACAGAAAATGAATGTAACAGTTCTGAAAAATAGACAAAAGTGAAGTCCTTTCATAGCCTACCTACAGATAAAAATTTATTAGGGAAATAGCCAAGGTTTTTTTGTTTGTTTTTTGTTTGTTTTATTCCTTATGGCTTTTTAAATGTTTCAGCAAAGTTGACTCAGGAAGTTGTCTTCAAATGGATAATGCTAGCAAAAATCCGGGGTGCCAATTACATTTTCAAAATCAGCAGTGGAATTATGAAAAAACAAAAAACAAAATTGAAAGGCCAAACCCTTGCCACTCTTTAGATTTCTTTTCTTTTCTTTTTCTTTTTTCTTTTCTTTTTTTTTTTTTTTTTTTTTTTTTTTTTTTTTTTTTTTTTTTTTTTTTTTTGAGAGGTTTTTGCTATAGGGTGCGTGGACTCACCAGAAAGACAGAGAGAGACAGAAAGCGAGAAATCACCCCCCTGGGGTCTTGGGCATGCTCTCCCAGTGTGAGTTGAAGCCACCGGGTTTGGGACTCGAACTGTGGTCAACTACATGGGAGTCCAGTGACATACCCATTACGCTAACTGCTAGTCCCACCATTCTTTAGATTTCTGAAGCCTCTTCAGCCTCCTCTTTTGCTGTCTTCCCTGTGGAAGTACCCCCGCATGTACATGTGTTGAAGACGTCCAGACCTTCCCCACCCCTCCATGTGTCTCGGGACTCTTTCTCCACACCTCTCACATCACATCCTGTGGAGATCACTTCTGCAGAGCTTTCCTGGTCTACTCTCCTCCAGTGGCCTTCAGCCAATCGGTTCACTCTTTGTCGAGGCTCCCTGGGTATTTCTGCCATATATTTAACCAGGACAGGTCAGTATCTCATATGTTGATTTTCAGATCTGTGATTCCCTACGACTTCTCTCCAATTCCTACAAAGTTCCACTGAGTCTGCTTATCCCGCCCCACATTTCAGCACCTAGAACAGCGCCTGATGCACTAGTGTTTTTTTCTTCTTTTATGTTAACTTTATTTTATTTTTATTATTATTTTACACATTCAATCGCTATTTATCATTTAGCTTATAAAAAGAATTTACCCAACATGTTATACACCTCAAACCAGCCCAGTTGAGAATACTATGTTGTTATCATCAACAGGTATTAAACCATTTCTATCTCCCACAAATATCTTACTTCTCTATTTCTCTCCCTAATTTCCTTCCCTACGCTCTTCCCCTCTCCCAACTAGTACTTAATATCTGTAAAGTGAAGGAGTCAGTGAACCCTGTGTCACCGCCTCCTGATGACTCAGCACCTGCTGTTCGCCTGCTGACCTCCAGACAAACATGACGACAGGTCTGGGAGCACCCACATGATGTAACACAACAGTATTTTAAACAACTTAAGCTGAAGGCTGACCCCATTGTTGTGTGGGATCGTTCCTTCAAGTGTGCACTTCCTGCTTGTTTCTTAGCTGCATGTCGAGGTCAGCATTATTCACTGTCCAGGATCCCCTCAAGGACAGTAACCTGGTCAGGGTCATGTGGAGATTCTTAAAAATCTGAGCTCTTCAGACCGCCATCCTGGCCAGGAACCATGCTGGGCTGCTCTGCACTATCAGCAGCTTCTTCGTCTGGCTTTATATCTAAGGAAATTTGGGGACTAGACTATGTTGAACACTTTGGGATCCTTGTTCAAAAGAATATAGGACTATAATAAATACCACATGCCATCCACTGACCTCTTTCTCATAAAAGTCAGAGTGGGAACATACTGTCTCCCCTCAGGGGCGGTGACCTATGCATCACTTCAAGCAGGCATCTAAAAAAGGCTGTTGGCCCCAGGGGATAACATCCTATGCTGTGACTTGGGGAAAGGAGCATCCATTCTGCCTGTTTGGGGCTGGAGTGCATGGTTTATTTCCTGCATTTGTAGTCAACTGCTTGCACAAAACCAATCTGGTATTGCTGCATGTATGTTCAAAATTGCCAAGGGATATGCAGAACAATTGGATATATCACTACGTGAGGCATCTTGTTAATGTGACTATTTTGGTCAAAAGTAATAGAAATGTTTTTATCTTAAAAATAAAGATGGGTGCATTATCAAGAAGATATTTTAAGCTGAAATGGGAGATTTGGAAAGGCTTATTTCCCACAGCTCGCTCTTTAGGCCAAACCACAAGAAAGACACCCCTTCCCATCTACTCTGTCTTTCCTACCTTCCCTTCGATGATCTGAATTTCAATCAGACTCAGTTTTCTGATTTTTTTTTCATGCTTTTCTACACCTTTGATTCTGTCACCTCTGCCTGTGATGACCACTTCACTCCAATGTGGGTGCCCAAGAAATCCAGCCCCACATCAAGAACCACAAAACGTTTCCTTGCTACCTCTCTGGAATCTGCGTTATTGTCCTCTCCCCAGCCTTGAATGGCTGTACCACCATATGAATGTTTTATGATAGTTTTATGATAATGTACATACATTAACTCAGTTTTTTTCATTGTCAGAGGGTATGTGTGCTCACCAAAGATAAAGAGACAGAGACCATGTTCTATGATAGTTTCATTGGTTGTATAATATCAATAGGTCCAGTGTGTGTGTCAGCACTCTCCACTTCCCCTGTTTGGCTGTAATCTCCTTGAGTTCAAATCTATCCCTACCACCTTCCATTTTCCTTTCCTCCTTTCCCTAAAGGGCCCAGCAAGGGCCTTTTTCTCTACTAAATGTTTGTTCCAACAACCATACTCAATGCCTTCTCAGGGATAGCCTGAGAAGCTATAGCAGTTAGAAATCACCCATCTACTATGACAATTACCTTAATGAAAAGATAGCTACATCAAATGGAGTATTCGCTACACTTTCATGAAAGGACCAAGAACAATCTGTAATGTTCAAGTGGGCCCAGTTTGCTTTTCCTCAGGGAGTCTGTTAACTTGACTCAGCATAGTGAAGAGGAGAGATTCTATAAGGTAAGCAACACCTTTAATGAGCAATCTATTTGCAACAAGGCTGAATTCATAGCTCAGCATGAGAAGGAAAATGAAACAGTCTTCGGGATTCATATTGACAGGTCATTTGGTTTCTAGCCATGCCCTGGAAGATGCTGTTATCCTCATTTTCATCTTGTCGGCTTCCTTTGGAAATAGATGTTATCTCAGTTTAGAGGAAACAATGTACATGCATTAACTCAGTTTTTTTCATTGTCAGAGGGTACGTGTGCTCACCAAAGATAAAGAGACAGAGACCAAGAGAGAGGGAGAAAGCATCTCCAGTAAGGCATGGTCATGCCTCAATCTCTTTTCCTCCATTTCTCTATCCTGCTGGGATTTGGGGCATGCATGCACACATGCGCAGCATGGTTTCCAAGCCATCAGGGCCAATATTTGAACCATGGTTGGCCATGTGAGATCTAGCTCCCTTAACCATTAGGCTACAGGGCTGGCCCAAAATTTTTTAAAATATTCTCTGAGTGCTCACTGTAGAGCTTACAGTAAGGTGTATGAGGAGCTAGGCAAGAGGAACCAGAAATGAACAAGATGAAGCTTATTCATACTTAACAGTAAAAATTCAGACAACTGAACAGATATTAAACACAAAGTGATGTATGTCATGATGTATGTCATATAGTTTGCAAGAGGAACACACTGAAGCTAGATTCTTTGGGATTTGACTATTGCTTGTAGGGTGTAAGGAAAATGAGGAGAAAGCCCAACTTTTTGTCTGATCACTGAAGGAATGTTAGAAGACAAGCAGGTTACCTGGGGGTGAAGACGAAGATGATGATTTGGATGTTGGGCAGGTTGAGCATGAAAGGTCATCAGGACATTCTAGAAGAAATAAGTAATACGGGGCTGAACTTCAGCTCAGGAATTCAGGAGAGATCAGAGTAATGATACCTATTTCTTAAATAAAAGGCGCTAATGGTAAATGAAACAACAGAAATGTTTAAGGTCCACAGAGAACATTCTTTTGAATAAGTTGCTAAACAAGGTTAGGTTAAGGAGTGTTCCCCACGCAGTTCCTGACAATAAGCCTAAAGAGGGAAAAGAAAATCTACGTCGTCCCCACTGCGGTGGCGTGGCACACAGGAAGACGGTACTTCCCAGCTCGCCCTATGGTTTAGTCCTACCAGTGGGTCAAGGACTGAGGTGATGGAAACGATTCCAGGCCTGGCCCTGAAGTCACTCATGTGACCCTCTCTACCCTTTGGCATCAACCGTGGTACTATCACTTGACATTATAGAACTGTAGATTTCATGGAACGAAACACAAGAACGATCTCCCAGCGTGTGTGCTGTACCTTCAAGTGTGCCTTGCTACTGCATGATGATTCTGTTTCGCTAAAGCCAGAGCAAAGTGAGTGTGTGTGTGTGTGTGTGTGTGTCAGAGCGCAGGCCTCCCCTGAAGTAAAATCTTACAAGCTGTGTACAAACACTTCTTTCTTGAGAACCCTTCGAAGTTTACAACCACCAAGTGTACATTTTATATTTTGCATTTTACCTTATTTTTACCCCACCAACTCATCCTCACATTCTCCCTGCACCTCCACAAATACGTCCTCCTCTCCCAGTCAGTGGCCCTCCTTTAAACTGAAATAATTTAAAATAATTCAATGTTATAAAAAATATTTTATTGTTTCAAATAAGCTGAGTGCAGAGGTGGTATAGAACATATGGGAATTCAGCTCATAACAAAGGGTTATTTTTAGATCAATGTGAAAAAAGAAAGTATTCAATTAATGAGGTTAGTACAAGTAGCTACCTGTTCAAGTGACAGGAAAATCTCATGTCCCCTCACTCCACCCATGTATATATATCAAATAAAAGTGTAACCACGTAAAAAAATGGACACCACAAAAATCTAGGAAAATTATCAGATGTTATTATATTACAGTAAGAAAAACTTTTTGAAATACTATGTAAAATAAAAAAACACTTTAACAAATTTAACACTGTAAGAATTCAAAACCTCTGCACCTAAATGCATAGAAAATTGCTTAGTAATTACTCACTATTCTCTTCTGTGATTTGGTGTTTCACAATTTCAAAAACGTACTGCCATAAATACGAATAGGCTGGGAATATATTTGAACACTCTAGCTTTAATACTCTCAAATTTAAAAAGCTTATACAAATCAATGAGGCAAAGATAATTCAAACCCAATATAAAACAGCTAAGAGCACTGATGGGCATTCATAGGGGAAGAAGTGACTGACAACCAATAACCATCAAAAAATTATTAACCTCATTCAAAATTAAAGAAATGCAAATGATAAGAAATAATGATGGGTCACTTTATTAACCTACCAGAAACTCAACAGGGGAAAAAAGTATGATACCTGCTGATGATGTAGATTTGGGGAAACAGGCCCTCTTATATAATGTGGGGTGGAATCTCATAGGTGCACAACATTTCTGGAATTCCATTTAGAAATGTAAATTGAAATATTAAAGACTTAAACTTTGTCCTAGCAATCTACTGTCCAAGCAATCTATGTACATTTTTGCTTTTAAAAATGTTGAAAAGGTATATGTGCTCCACGATGTTCCGTGCAACGTTGTTTATAACAGTAAAACCTGAGCTATGAAGATGTTAGCAAACTGGGCAGCAGCACCAGTGAGAAAGGTCTGCATGAGCTGATAGAAGACTGATACGCACGTGAAGTGCCAACAAGCTAGAGTGCTGCTTTGTTTCTGTTTTCTGGAAGAGATCTCGAGAAACAGTTAAGGTGGTTATAGTGAGAAGAGGAACTTTTGAGAAAATACACTCTCCATTTCCAACAAAAGCTGGTTCTTTGAAAAGATAAACAAGATTGATACACCATTAGCCAGAAGAGAAGAAGAGAGAAAGGAACAAGATAAGTCAAATCTGCAATGAATCAGGCAACATTACAACAGACATAACAGAAATACAAACATCATTAGAGGATACTATGAGCGACTCTATGCCAACAAAGAAGAAAACCTGGATGAGATGTACAAATTCCTGGTCACATATAATCTACCAGGATTGACTCAGGAGGACAGAAAGCCTGAATAGACCAATAACAAGCAATGAGATTGAATCAGTAATAAATAACCTCCCAACAAAGAAAAGTACGGGCCCTGATGACTTCACTGCCGAATTTTACAAAACTAAAAGAATAGGTAACCCCCATTCTACTCACACTGTTTCTAGAGATCCAAAAGGAAGGAACTCTTCCAAATTCATTCTATGAAGCTTCCATTACCCTCATTTGCAAAACAGATAAGTATACGACAAAAAAGGAAAACTACAGACCTATATCCCTGATGAATATAGATAGAAAAATTCTCAACAAGTTACTTGCTAACTGTATTCAACAGCATATAAAAAAGGTTATTCTGTGTTCTGTAATTCCCAACTTTGTATGAATATTTCTTATTCATCCAAATTATAATAACAAGAACAATTATAATTGCAGTTGTCTGGATGAGAGCTGAGGCCAATTAGTATTTTTATGAGGATAAATCCTCATCCAACTGAAGTACTTTAAAAGAAAGAAACTTAGGGCTAGCAAACAGCATGGTAGTTAAGGCACTGGATTCCCATGAGGTCGACTGTAGTTCAAATCCCAGACCCGACAACTGGAAAAATCACGTGGGGTGTGTGTGTGTGTGTGTGTGCATGCCCAAAATCCAGAGAGAAGAATAGAGGAGAAGGGACCACAGCATGGCCATCACTCCTTCAGGGCAATTTCTTACTTTCCCTTCCTCTCTGTTTCTCTCTAGTGAGCACACACACCTTATGACAAAACCAAAAGAGAGAGAAACTTAACCTCCCCCAACTTTTCCAATCACATTTTATGGTAAGTTCATTGAAATATTATGTATTATTTAATAATTAATTGTTGACACCAGCTCTAACGTATAATAACACATTACCTTTGTAGGTACTCGCTGAACTGACCACAAGTCCTGTGTCTCCCTGCCCTGTCTCCACACGTTTACGAAAAGGTGTTACCACTATTCCTATTAAAGAGTGAGCCTCCCTCTCCACCCCTTGAAGCCTGGCTGGCCTGGCAGTGATGAGCTGACACAAGAGCATGGCACTGCAGCCTGGGCCTCCAGCTGGCCTGGCAGTGATGAGCTGACACGAGAGGATGGCACTGCAGCCCGGCCTCCGTGCGCTTGCAGCTTCTGCTCTCAGTAGCAATGCTGCAAAGTCAGGGAGAAGCCTGGTAGGCTGTCACCTCAAGTCATCAATTTGTTGTTACCAACCCTCTACAGAAAGGCAGTGTTCAAAAAATCCACAGGCAAAACCCCAGTCTGTAAAATTCTTGCCATCAGTGCTGGGAGAAAGTCACTGAAACTCTAGCTCATGTTTCTAATGCGAATCAAACCCTTTATGTAACAAACTGCTCGAGTCCCTGTGTGTTTTTTCCCTGGGCCTGTTAAAGGCTGAATTATGCCCACAAAAATTGCTATGCTCAAGACCTAGCCTTTAGAACCTCAGACCATGACTAGGCTCTTTGAAGGTAATTAAGTTAAAATGAGGACTTTTTTTTTGGGGGGGGGGGGGGGGCTGGGCCAGTATGACTGGCGTCCTTATAAAAAAAGGAGATTAGACAGAGACAGGTACAGAAGGAAGACACAGGGAGAAGACAACCACCCGTACACCAAAGAGGCCTCAGGAAAAATCAGCTCTGGTGACGCCTTGCTCACAGACTTCCAGAAAATAAACGTCAGTAGTTTAAGCCTCCCAGGCTGTAGCACTTGGCTACAAATGACCCCAGAGCTTTCTGTGTGTGTGTGCTTCTGCCTCAGCCTTCTTCTTGTGGTAAGTACTTGCAGACACTCCAATCTCCCCAGTAGACGAAGGGATTTTAGGGGGAAGTCTTTATCCAGTTCATTCAGAGCAGACATAGCCTTGTTGGTGCCAGCACTGGAAACCCCACTGGAACTGTGGTGGCTCCTTCACTCTGCATGGACATTCATGCATTCGGTTTACACAGAACTGTGTGCTGCTCATTACCGCGCCGGGTCCTACCTGGCATCTGGTTTGGCGCCCACATCTCCTCTCTTTGCAGCCCCTCTCGTGCCCACCACAGTTGTCAGCACCTGGTGGGCACTGGAGGATAACCGATGTCATTGGGGGGACAAAGCGGGAGGAAGCAACTCAGCAGGGGTTTCCAAAGCTGAGGCGTGGCTGATGCAGGGCTCTCTCCCTGCTCCGCCATCAGGCTCAGCAGCGGATTTCATGTGCCATGTGTTCAATTCAAATAGCTGGGTAACCTCAGAGACCCGGGAAGACCTGATCTGGCTATGTGCACTCCCTGGGGTGCTTCCAATGACGAACAAACGTGACCTAAGGTGGACCCTGACAAGCAGCATGGCTACCAGGCTGTGTCCCCGCCTCCCTGGCAGCACTCACATCCATTGCTGTTGCTCACCCTGCACATTAGTGGCCCACGTGGGCCCATGGGTCAGTGCAGGAGGGGACAGTGGCAGTACTCCGTACCATCGTCATGCTCCACACCCTGTCAGGGGACACCCTGGGTCTGGAAACGAGAGGAGGGGAAGCGTCTCTGCTGGCCATACGTGTGCAGTACATGATTTTAATCTTCAGGCTCATAATGTTTCAGAAAAAGCAAAAGTAAACATTGGAAATATGAAGTCCAACGTGCATACAGACCTGAGCAAAGGTTCTCAAGACTTGATGAGGGTGGGACATATACGGCTGGGTGAACATGATGTTTTTAATCCGAGGCAGTCCTCAGAGAGAAAAAAAATGTCAGCGACTGCTCAGCCAGGAGCCCTGTTTCCCCTCCAAACCATTTCTAAACTCCTGCTGCAGGCCTCCGCATGCACAAGCCATGCGTCGGCCACACCTCATCCTGGTGTTAGGGTTTCCTTCCCACGTTGGCTATTGTTTTCCCCTGTACTTTCAGTAGACACACCGCAACTCCCAGACGTATTCGTCCCGTGCCCACTGTACCTGTCTTCTCTGGAGAGGGGCCCGTCCTCTCTGAAGCACTGTGGCTGTCATTTCCTGTGTTCAAGGAGCCCAGCCTAAGGTGGTTTACATGGTACTTAGTGGATCGCTGCTCCACGGCGAAACACCAGCAGAGGTGGAAACAGGCTCTGCATGCATATGTGAGAACAGGAAAAAACTGGCCACACCCTTGGAAACAGTGTCATCATTGGTTGTGTTCTGCTATTCGTGAAGGTATTGCGTACCAGGAGATGAAGGAAACACTGGGAAATTAGCACACACCGAGGTTCCCGACATAGTCCGTACTCTGCTGAGACTCTCACGGGGAGAACAACAAAGCTCTATTACCAGATGTTCTTTGTGGCAGACTTTAATCGTTCTCCTGCTTCTTGTCTTTTTAGCAAAATACATGAGAGACAGCTACTGATTCATTTTTGCTTACTTTCTTACCCACAGGCGGGGCGTGTCCCTGGGACATGGAGTTCTTGTGTGTGCTGATCTCTGTAGACCTGAATTCTCACTTACATGATGTCACCAGCAACTCTAGCAAATGAACTAAGGGTTTGGAAGTGTGAGTGGGCAAAAGAAAACACTGAGGACAATGTTAATGTCAACAGAAACACCAAAAATTAAGAAAAGGAATGTGGTGGCCATATGAAGGGACTTCAAACTTCTCATGGAATAATGGAATTAAAGCATGTGTTTATTTTAGTGTAAAAAAATTTGAAAGCACTGTATAAGTTTTTCACAATATATATTTTTCATAAACTTTTTAAAGACTCTGCCTACACAGGACTGAGGATTCACATTCTTCAAATACAATTTGACAAGACTTAAGAAATATCAAACATGTCTTCTTTCAAAATGTACATCCTGTCTGGAAACTCAGGTCTTATAAACCAACTAATCACAAATATTGCTTCTGATGGGGTAGCAAGAAAAACTAGAACAGACTTCAGAGACTTTACCAGTAAGAAAACACTAAGGACGGGTGGGAAAATAATCATAGCCCAGTGATTAAGGTGCCAGGTCTCAGATGCCTGACCTTACATTTCAAGTCCTAGACCCTGCAGCTTGAGAAATATGCCTAGCACGTGTGTATGCATGCCTAAAATTCTGAAACGAGAGCAAGATGGAGGAGAAGGGGCTGCAGCATGGCTGCGGCCCGTGGGGGAGCTTGCTTGTTTTCCCTCTCTCTTTGAATCTCTCTTCAGTGAGCTCATCTGCCTTTTGGCAAACTTTCTTTTTTTAATTACAAAATAATTATCATGGTCATCCTCTTGTTTTGATTATGACTTTATTTTGGCATGATAGTGAAATTAGGCTGGATAGAAATGCAAGACAGTCAGCATATTTGCCTCCATCGCAGGCTAAGAAGCCGTAGAGGAGTTCACAAAGTTAAAGCTATTTTTCTCACATTGTAATCTCTGAAGTTAGGTCTATTCCAATACATTTCCAGATTCCCAGGTCCTCGCCAACCCTTCTACACCACAGCTGTTTTTAAGAGTTTGGATCTTTTCAGTACTTGACTTAATGATTTAAAGTGGAGCCGGGCTACCAGGAAAGGGATGGCAGACGATGTTAGGGAATACATTTTATTTTTGGATTATACCCAAAACTTCCAAAGTTTTCTTCATTTCCAAAGACAATGAGGAAACTACCCCCAAAAACTCATAAAAATTTTTGAGAAGGAAATTTTGCTTTGAAGAACTATGGCTCTGATCTGGTGTAGGTAAATAAACGTCTCTCCAGAACTTGAGGACAGTTTGTTTAATTAAGTAGATTAAAAATACTTCCAAAGTATCATTTCAACTATTAAGTTATCTAGCTAATTTTCATTCTTAATGGCATGAACATCAATACAATCCTTTTCTATGAGTTCTCAAAATTTAAATGAAGTTGATCTTAATTGGTGAACATTTATAATGTATGTTCACTTTAGACCTCAAAAGTTCACAAAAAAGTTTTTTTGGTTAAAAATAAGATAGCTGGGGGCCAGCAAGTGGCATGGAGCTTAAAGTAGCTAGATCCCACATGGCCGACTCTGGCTCATGTCCCAAACGAGGCAGCTTGAAAATCACACCAGGCATCTGTGTGTGTATGCCCAAAATCCCAGGAGGAGACTGGAGGAACAGGGATTGTGATGTGGCCATCCCCTGTGGGGGTGATTTCCCACTTTTCTTCTTACTCTCTCTGTGTCTCTCTCTGGGGAGTGCATCTGCCCTATAGCAAAACTAAAACAATTAAATTAAATTAAAATGTAATAAGATATCTGAAAGCCAGATGTATTTAGAAAGCTGAGCAAACGCCATGTACATATTCTCTTTATTTTCGAAGAGCAAAGTGTTGACAAAGTTATACAGTTTTAAATCAGAGGCTGGCTCAGCAGTGACCACAGACAGAAGCGAATATCCTCAAAGGAGGTTGTTAGGGAGGAATCACTGCAAAGGACCTGCCGCAGCTGTCCCTGCTCCAGGCTGAGGCAACTCAACTAGTGTCATCTCCGAGCTGTCAGTCACCCATCATGCTACGTGGCCTCTCCTCAGCGACCTTCACAACCACATTTCAGCCTGACAAGAAGGGTCGACACAGTTATGATTGTATCTGTAATTATTCTAAACAAAAAAAAAGCTCCATAATTTACAAACAGTTTCTCATTTTAAGCCTTCATAAGAGCTAATCAGGCCTTCAGTTTCCATTTGCCTGACCTGAAAAAGATTATTAAATCACCAAGATTAAAAGATTATTAAATGTAATCACCAAGCTGTTGGGAATATTTGCAGTTCATCTAAGTATCTGCTGTCTTTACTTACAGAATGAATACTCTGCAGTATGCATTGTATACATTAGGTAAAATAAGGTGATATGATGAGAAGAGTGATGTTTTTTCCATTTTAATTGCACAGTTACAATTAGAATAATAACAAAAATAATATGGTTGTGGTAATAACATCACTAATACCAATCAAGTGCAATGTTTGAAAAAGTTTTTGAAATCAGTTAAAATATTTAGTCACACTTCAAAGGTATTGAAAGGAAGAAGCCTTCAACTGTATTTCAAGGACTTACTAATCCATGTGCACTTGGACTTGATCTGCAGAGATGACAAAGTGTAACAGGACTAAGAAGAACTGGACTGACTCCATATTAGACCCAATACCATAGCTTAAAATACGTAGTCTGGCCTTCAGCTTGTTGTCTTTCTTTTGTACAGTAAGTATTATTTTAAATTTAGCTTGCCAAGGCTGGCAGGTAGCATAGTGATTATGTCACTAGACTCCCACATGGCCAATCGTGGTTTGAGTCCCAGATCTAGTGGCTTGAAAATCACACCTGGCACATATGAGTGTGTGCTCAAGATCCCAAGTGGAGAATAGAGAAGGAATTGCAGTGAGGCCATCCCCCAGGAGGTGAGCTCTCACTTTCCCCTCTCACTCTCTCTGTCTCTCTGTCTCCAGTGAGAACATGTGCCCCAAGGTGAAAATTTCTTACCAAAATAAAAAAAGAGCTTGCTTATCCATATTTATTATGGCATTATTCATGATTGCTAAGACATGGAACCAAACCAAATGTCCACGAATAGATGAATGGATTAAACATGTGTGGCACAAATACACTGTGGGATACTACTTAGCCATAGAAAAACAAGACCCGGGAACCAGCAGTTAGCGTAATGGCTATGTTGCTGGACTCCCACGTAGTCGACCGCGGTTCATGTCCCGAACCCGGTGGCTTAAAACTCACGCCGGGCACGTGTGCATACGTGCCCAAGATCCCGAGAGGAGAATGGAGGAGAAGGGATTGCGGCGTGGCCATCCCCCCTGGGGGGTGATTTCTCGCTTTCTGTCTCTCTGTCTCTCTCTGTCTGTCTGGCGAGCACACGCGCCCTATAGCGAAAAAACCTCTCAAAAAAAAAAAAAAAAAAACACAAGACCCTTTGATAGAAAGTGGATGAATATGGAAGATTTACTACTGAGCAAAGCAAGCCACACTATGGAAGAGAGACATTGTATTTCCCACTTAACATATACTGAATGCCCACACTCTATGGTGGAAACTGAAAAATTGGAGGATATGGAAGCATGGAAAATGGTTGTGGATACCAGAAACAGTGTGGGAGGAGGGTGAAAAGTAGGGGAAGGTGAGAGGAAGAGAATGAAGGAGAAAAATAGAGAGGTGAGACACTTAAGTGACATGGAAGTAGATGATTGTTAATGATAAGGTATATGATAGTGTCTTTGACTGGACTGGTGTGCAGTATATTTATTCTGGGAAAATTCATTTTACAGCCTGTTGTAATGTACGTGATTGAATGTATAAAATAAAAAATAATAAAACAAAAAATATTTAAGAAAACTTAACTTGCAGAACCTGATCATAGTTCTGCTGAGATTTTGTCGAGAGCAGAGACTGGAGGATCTTGAAACTAGAAAGCAGATGTTCTTGAGGAAAATAAAAACTTCTGCCCTGATGATGAGGTCCAGTCAACTGAGCTTCATCTGAAAACAATAATCCTGACATCCACAAGTCTTCTACGATAGTCAAGAAACTGATGAACTATTGTGCTAGACAAAACAGCACTTGGTAACACCCCCGCATTTTTTCCCCTTTAAAATCCTTCTTACTAGACCAGGACTTTGGAGATGGCCTTTGGATATTAGTCTACCATCTTCCCAGAGTCCTGGCTTCTTGAATAAAGCAAACTTTTTTCCTACACAACACTTCTCTATCAAGTATTCACTTTGAAGTAATGAGCAGTCAAATTTGGGTTTGGTAGCAGATTCTGGAAACAAAATTCTTTATGGAAAATCAACATTTCAAACAAGGGCTTCCGAAGCAACCAATCATGGAAAGACCACACGGACAGTGTAGACATTCTGCACCAACACTTTTCTCATGATACTTGCCAATACTGGGCACAGGGCAAGAGGCATAAGATGCATCTGGGCAGGAGTTGCCTCTGAAGGGCAGGCAGCAAGACAGCAGAGAATGTCAAAATCTCATGAGGCTGGAGAGGTGGGGAGTAGTGACAAGAGAGGGCAGGACTCCCACAAGCAGCAAGAGGCAGGGATCTGAGTCCAATCCTGTGCTGGCTTCGTCCTCAAGACGTTTGCAGAAATTGCTTGGAGAGCAAGGCTAAGAATTCAAACAGAAAGTGTCTGAAAGTCTCATGGTGTTAAGGAGATACGTATCAGAGTTGAAAAGCTGGAAGAGAACCTTAGTGAGCACACACACTGCCAAATGGAGCCACTTAGGATCAGGGCTGGAGCACATGTAGACAAAGGCCTGCCCAAACTGCAACTCAGCCCAACTACTGCAGCACAGTGGGAATGGTCAATGCCCTGCGATGCGAAGCCATCTGGCTGACTATGGGTTCTGATTCCTGGTCAGCTTGAATATGCTTAGATGTAAGTGCATCATGAAGAGCTGAAGGACTGGAGAAAATGGACCATGGAGTGACAGGACTCTGTGAGGGTGCTTCTCTCTGCTACACACATACACACACACAATGGAATATTATACAGCCTTTAAAAAGAAGGATATCCCATCATTTGAAATAAGTGGATAAACTTGGAAGACATTATGTTTGTGAAATAACCCAGACACAGAAAAACAAATACTGTCTGATCTCACATATATATGGAATATAAAATAATTGATTTCATAGAAACAGAGCAGAGAAGTTGGAAACAAGATGAAAAGGAGGGGAGGTGGAGTAGATAGGGAAAAGGAAGCTGACTGAAGATTACTAAGTCTCAAACGAGAGGAAAGATTTAGTGATCTGTTGCATGGGCATGGTGACCACAGATACTAATAATGTACTAGATATTTCCAGATCTCTAAAAGAACCGATTTTTGACATCTTCACCACAAAGAAAGAAGCTGGAGAGGTGATAAATGTTAATTAGCTTGATTAACTCCTTCTACAATGTATACCTAAATCAAAACATTACATTATACCCCATAAAATACACAATTATTATTTGTCAAAAAATTAATAACAAGAAAACTAGGAGGAAAGAATCTTAAAGCAGTGGGCCCTTGATTAATGAACGTACATTCTGCGTGTGGGAGCATAGTTAATGACGCTCTCCTGCACTCTTTTTCAAATCACACCCTCATCAGTGCTCAGTGAACAAGGCAAGAGACTCTTCTTTTATAACTCAGAGATCATTTATTTTCTCTACTTCAGGTTCCTGGTTCCTGTCCTGTGTGCAGTTACTCAATGCTGGGCCCTCTCTTTGCCTCTCACTTTTTAAGATATTTGCATTTTCAAACTAAGCACTTCTAGGGTGATGAATCACAGAGAAACCTACATAGAAATATTTTCCTTCGGGACTAGCAGATGGTGTAATGATTACATTGCTGGACTCCCACGCAGTCAACCATGTCCCAGACCCGGCAGCTTAAAACTCACACTGGGCACGTGTGCGTGTGTGCTCAGAATCCTGAAAGGAGAATGGAGGAGAAGGGATTGTGGTGTGATGGTGTGGCTAGCCCCCTGGGGAGTGATTTTTTGCTTTCTATCTCTGTCTCTTTATGTCTCTCTGGTGAGTACACGTGCCCCATAGCAAAAATCTCTCTCTAAAAAAATTTTTTTGAAGAAATGTTCTCCTTCATTCACACATCTTAAAAAACAAATTATCTGAGCAAGATCAGAAATCTCTCTATCTCTCTCTCTCTCTCTCTCTCTCTCTCTCACACACACACACACACACACACAGAGAGAGAGAGAGAGAGAGAGAGAGAGAGAGAGACATGACTGACAGCAGAAATGAGTGATTCCTCATGGCAATTTGCTTACCATAAGATCCTATGAGTTTGAAATTCTATGACCATCTATAAGGTTTTGCTTCAAAGAGGCCATCTGCATTTATGGCTAAAGCTTGCAAGTACTGTGTCATTGAAAAAATCATGACGCAATTTTGCATAGAAAAACACAGACAAATAAGTCATGCCTTTTCCAATGACCCAATAGAATCCACACACTTGAGCTTCAGATTGGCAGTTTCCTTGAACATCAACTTTCCCTATATTCTAAATGGGAAAAATAAAATGTCACTCTTGTACTTTCTAACACATCATTTATAGAAAGACTCTGAGCTCCTAAGAAAAGGTCAACTCCTATCAGCTAGAAGAGTGAGAAACTACTAACTTGTAAGTATTCAGAAAAGTTGTTTCCAAAAGAATTTGAAATATATATTTTTTCTAATTTATTTTTTTAGAGAGAGATTTTTGCTATAGGGCACATGTGCTCACCAAAGAGACAGAGAGAGAGAGACAGAGAGAGAGAGAGAGAGAAAGCAAGAAATCACCCCCTAGAGGGGATGCCCATGCTGCAATATCTTCTCTTGCAGTCTCCTCTCAGGATTTTGGGCACACATGCATACACACTCCATGTGAGTTGTAAGTCACTGGGTCCAGGACTCAAACCACGGTGGACTACCTGGGAGTCCAGCGATGTAACCATTACACCATCTACTGGTCCCATTGAAATGTATTTTTAATTGCTGTTTGAAATACTACATAAACCAGTGAAAGTGCCAGATTCATCCACGTCTGCACCAACACCAATGCAAATGGCCTGACCGTGCTCTAATAAGCAATAATGTGAAAACTAATTTCCTCCCACTGCCCAGACACAACCATGGTGAGCTAAGCTAGGCAGCAAACCAACATCCAGGTCAGACATTTCCAACTGGTCCATTTCACAATTAGCAAATTGCATGCCCACAAAATTACTGTTAAAAACCTCAAATATAGGACAAAGAGGCTGGCTAAATATAAGGAAAGGTTTTTTTCTCCCTAAGGAAAAAATTTCTACTTAAAAATTGGTTTTTCAAAAGTTACTGAATTAAAAAATAAAATTGCACATTCCTTTCCTAAATAGCTCAATGAGTCAGCTACTTAAATATAGAATCATTTGAAAATAGAAAGCTCTTACAAATTAAAAGATTAGCCTTTGTATTTAGGTGTACTTCATTCATCGTTTGGCCAAAACTATTATAGCATTTGTTCACTTTCAGTGCCCAGCAACAACTGAAAACGTAGATTCGCAGTACGACGTTTTGTACCCAATGGTGGTACACTGCCCTGAGCGTCCCACATCCTGTATTCTTATCCACTTCCCTCCCTTTTAATCAGCGTGATGCTCATTTATCAAAGCTAACCTTGTCCACGTTGGACCTGAATCCTTCAACTCGTTAAAAAGAAAATAACATTTGCAGACACACACAATCTTAAATTTTCAACGATCTAGTCTTTTAGAGTAGCATTTGATAACAGAAGCAAACTCCAGTAAAGAACCAAACTACCTTCTATTAAGCCAGTTCTATGCAAAGAATCTCACCTTCGGTCCAATGCTTAAGGCTACTACTCGCCCTGATACCCAGGCCCAGGAGGCCTCATTCTCATGACGATTTCTCTTTAAGATATTGAAAACTTCCGACGCCATTACCCCTCTGTTACCACCATCACTCCTTCCCGGTCACCTTTCCATCTTTCTGATTTGTTGCAAATTCAGGGAAGATGCTAATGTTCCCAGTCAGTTTTCTCCTCCCTACATCCAGTCATCTTCCTGTAGCGCCCATGTGTGCGAGGCCCATTCAAGGCGTTTGCCCCACAGTTTTCACCTTTTTTGGTTCTCTGACCTTTTTGTCCATTTCACTTCCAGGATTCATTCCCATAGTTACATCCTGGCCTGAATCTTGTCATTGCGTGGAAAGTCTCTAGGTCTGAAGAAAGGAGCTTAAAGATCTCGCACTACACAACTTCCCCTCTTGTCCCCTGAGTCCTTCTCCCACCATATTTGCTTTTTATGCTTAGAAAAGCGGGGAGTGCAGCAGTAACGCAGCGCTCAGAGGAAGTCAGGTCCAACAGGGCGACCCAGGTTCGCGTCCCTACCTGCTCAGTCAAAAATGCCCGAGACACGTACAAAAGAACCCACGGTCACGTGGGCTGGGGGCCTGGAGGAAGGATGTCAAGAAACTGACTTCACAGTGGGTGAAAATGCAGACGCCACCCCTTGGCACTGAGCAGATCCCTCAGAAAGCTCAAAGCCTGCTACGCTGTTTCTCATGCTTAGTAGACTAACCTCAGCCCATCGCACCAATGTTCCCTCCACTACTGTTCATACGATTTGTTTTCACTCTCTGCACACACAGAATCTTGATCGTTAAAACACACAAAACACTAGAAACACTCAGTGTGCACCTTCTATTAAATTTAATTTATTATCATAATCTTTTATATATTACATTGAATCCCATATATCTTTACAGTGTATTACATTTCTTTTTCCAGCATGATTACCATCCATGTCAGTCAAGACAAAGGCATTACTATCCACATCATCATCAAATGGCTTTTCATCATTTTTTCAGATTATTATTATTACTATTATCATTATTTTTTAAACAATCATTATATATCATTTGGCTTATAAAAGAATTTACACAAGATGAAATACTTCTCAGACCAGTCCATTTGAGAAATCCATACATGTTATCATCAACAGGTAATAATCCATTTCTGTGTCCCACAAATGTCATGCCTCACTATTTGCTCTCTTGCTATCCTTCTCCATACTCTTCCCTTCTACTGCCCCGTTCCACACTGTCTTCAGCGTCCCTAACTATTTTCACTGCTCTTATGCCCTCCAATATTTCCATCTCTACCATAAAGTGCAGAGTCGGTGTATGTTAAGTGGATACATACAATGCCTTTCTTTCACATCCTGGCTTGCTTCACTCGGCAATACATATTCCACATGTGACCACTTTCTATCAAATGCCAGGGTCTTGTTTTTATGGCTGAGTAGTATTCCATAGAGTATATATGCCACACTTTTCAATCCATTCATCTGTTTGTGGACATTTGGGCTGATTCCATGTCTTAGAGATTGTGAATAATGCTGCAATAAACATTGATGTGCAAGTGTTTTTTTCAGCTAAACATTCTCCTGTCTTTGGGGTAGATACCCAGAAGTGGGATTGCTGGATCAAATGGTAGTTCTGTTTGTTGATCTTTGAGGAACCTCCATATTGTTCTCCACAGTAGCTGAACCAGTTTACATTCCCACCAACAGTGTAGGAGGGTTCCCCTTTCACCACATCCCCGTCAACACATCACTTTTTGTATTTTTAATCTTCACCATTATGACAGGGGTTAGGTGGTATCTCATTGTGGTTTTAATCTGCATCTCCATTATAATGAGCGATGTTGAGAATTTCCTCATATACAGTGTTTTGGCTGTTCGTATGTCTTCCTTAGATAGATTTTTGTTCAGCTCATTTTCCCATCTTTTAATTGGGTTAATCTTTTATTTTTTTTCAGGTAAGGTGCTTGAGTTACCTGCATATTCTGGTTATCAGTTTCCTATCTGTGGCATATTTTACAAAAGTATTCTCTCATTCTGAGGATTGTCGGTTCATACTTGTTACTGTGTCTTTTGCTGTGCAGAAACTTCTTAGTCTGATATTGTCCCACTTGTCTATTTTAGGGATTATTGCTTGTGCTTTGGGAGTCTTATTTAAGAAGTCTTTGCCTACTACAATGCCTCCCAGAGTTTCACAGTATTTTCCACCAGTAGTTTTATAGTTTGAGGTCTTAGGCTCAGACTGTTGATCCATTTTGAGTTGATTTATGTTAATGGTGAAAGACAGGGATTCAGTTTCATGCTTCTGCAGGTGGATATCCAGTTTTCCCAGCACCGTTTATTAAAGAGTCTTTCCTTTCCCCAATAGATTGACTGCTATCCTTTGACAGAAATCAGTTGTCTGTAAGCTTTGGGGGTTATTCCTGGGGTCTTTATTCTATTCCGTTGGTCAACAAGTCTGTTTTTGCACTAATGCCATGTTGTTTTGATTACTACAGCTTTATAGTATATCTTGGCATAAGGAAGTGATATGCCACCCACTCCACTCTTCTTGTGTAGGATTGCTTTGGCAATATGAGGTCTTTTATGATTCCAGACAAATTCTATGTTTGTCTTTTCTAGATCTGTGAAGAATATCTTTGGAATTTTTATTGGAATTGCATTAAACATGTAGATTAATTTGGGTAGAATTGCCATTTTGATTATGTTAATTCTTTCAATCCAGGAACATGGGATGTCCTTCCACTTTTTTATGTTGCTTTTAATTTCTTTTTTAAGATTTTCATAGTTTTTTTATAAAGGTCTTTGACTTCCTTAGTTAGGTTTATCCCTAGGTATCTTATACATTTATGGCTACGGTGAAAGAGATTCCTTTCTTCAGCTCTACTTCGTTCAACTTGTTGTTGATATATAGAGATGCTGCAGAGTTATGGATGCTGATTTGTATCCTGCCACTTTGCTGTATTCATTTATTACTTTGAGAAGCTTTTTCATGGAAACCTTTGGGTCTTCTAAGTATACCATCATGTCACCTGCAAATAAAGATATTTTCAACTATTCTTTGCCTATTCGAATGCCTTTTATATTATTTTCTTTTCTGGTTGTTTTAGCTAAGACATCTAGCACTATATTAAAAAGCAGTGTAGAGGGACCAGCAGTTAGCATAATGGCTATGTCGCTGGACTCCCACGTAGTCGACCGTGGTTCGCGTCCCGGACCCGGTGGCTTAAAACTCACGCCGGGCGCGTGTGCGTGCGTGCCCAAGATCCCGAGAGGAGAATGGAGGAGAAGGGGTTGCGGCGTGGCCATCCCCCCTGGGGGGTGATTTCTCACTTTCTGTCTCTCTGTCTCTGTCTGGCTGGCAAGCGCACACGCCCTATAGCGAAAAAGCTCTCCAAAAAAAAAGCAGTGGAGAAAGGGGGCCACCTTGTATAGTACCAGTTTTTAGTGGAAAAGCTTTTGGCTTTTCCCCACTCTGTATAATGTTAGCTGTAGGTTTTTCATAGGTGGCTTTTATTGTGTTGAGAAATTACCCTCCTTTACCAATCTTACTGTGATTGTTAATCATAAAAAGATGTTGTATTCTATCAAATGCTTTTCTGCATCAATAAAAATGATCATATGGTTTTTATCTTTCTTTCTGTTAATATGGTGGATTATATTTATGGTCTTACATATATTGAACCACCCTTGCATCCCTGGGATAAAGCCTACCTGGTCGTGATGAATAATCTTTGTTATATGTTGCTGAATATGATTTGCAAGTATCTTTTTTGATAATTTTTGCAACTATATTTATCAGTGGTATTGGTCTGTAGTTTTCCTTTTTTTTATGTTCTTTTTCTCTTTTGGGAATGATGATGATGGAGGCTTCATAAAATGAATTTGGAAGGTTTCCTTCCTTTTGGATCTTTAGAAATAATTTGAGTAGGATAAGGGTTAACTCTTCCTTAAAAGTTTCGTAGAGTTCAGAAGTGAAGCCATCTGAATCTCAGCTTTTCTTTGTTGGGAGGTTATTTATTACTGACTCAATCTCATAGCTTGTTATGGGTCTATTCAGGTTCTCTATGTCCTCCTGATCCAATCTTGGTAGATTATATGCATCCAGGAATTTGTCCATCTCTTCCATGTTCTCTTGTTTGTTGGCATATAGTCACTCGTAGTATCCTCTAATGATATTTTGCATTTCTACTATGTCTGTTGTAATGTTGCGTGTTGCATCATGTATTTGATTTATCTGGTTTCTTTCTTTCTTCTTCCTTATTAGTCTAGCCAGTGATGTGTCAGTCTTGTTAATCTTTTCAAAGAACTGGCTTTTGCTTTCATTTATTTTCTGCATGGTTCACTTATTTTCTATTTCATTGATTTCTCCTCAAATCTTTATGACTTCTTTTTGCCTGGCATTTTTTTAGGTTTATTTGTTGTCGTTTTTTCAACTTTTTGAAGCATGATGTTAGGTTATCTATTTGTCAATTTTCCATCTTTTCTTATGCACACTAATTGCTATGAATTTCCTTCTTATGACTGCTTTTGCCATGTTCCATAGGTTATGGACACTTGTGTACTCATTATCATTTGTTTCCATAAACTTTTTGATTTCAGACTTCATTTCTTCAGTCATTCAGAAGTAGGTTGGTCAGTTTCCACGTGTTTGTGTATTCTCAGGATGTTTCTTAAAATTAATATTGAGATTAATTCCATCATAGTCAGAGAAGACACTGGATATAGTTTCTATGTCTTTGAATCTGTAAAGGTTTGATTTGTGTTCTATCATCTGGTCTCCCATGATGTTCTTAACACATGTCATAAAAGGTCCCAGGCTGGGCCAGTGACAGTATAGAATGAAGATAGAAGTCGGCAGAGCAAGGAGAATAGAGAGCCTGAGCTCAGAACTGGAGACTTAACTGAGTGTCGATAATGTGGCTCTCAAATAAGAGTCCTTTGGATTTTATTTCTTGTGATAGCCTGATACTCTAAAAGCCACATTGTGAAAGTAAGTCCTCATACCTTCAAGATGAGCTTCTTTGGGCAAAAAACAAAGCCTTACACTACTTTGGAAAAAAAAAAAGAAAAGAAAAAAAAAAAAAAACGCTGTGCTGTACCAAATCATGTTCCAAACTTCTCTGTGACAAGAATCCCACAGACACTGTTTGATGATGTACTTCCCCATCTCTGAGGGAAAATGGGCTTTTGTTTATATACAGGTGTTTAGGGGTTCTGTTGTTTTGCTTTTGCTATTCTTTCTTTCTTTCTTTTGGGTAGATCTGGGTTGGGACCCACGAGTCTCCACTACCAACAAACTCCCACATGACATCCAGGCTGCTACTGCAGAGGCCTAGTTAGAGCAGCCAAAGCTTGGGGATCTATCAAGGAAAGACGAGAAAGACGACGCTGGCGTAGCATGTACTAATTGCAAAGCAATGTTTACCGAAGGATGGATGGAGGGGTGGACTGAGTGAAAATAAACTATTAAATAAAATAATATGATCATTTTTCTGGACTTTGGCTAGCATTCTGTAAGATGGCACAACCTGCCTTAAAGGTGCTGTGCAACTTGAGCAATGACGTGAGTGAGAACATAGCACAGACCTTCCGCCTGCCACTGCCCCAGTCTAGCTGCAGGAAGCCCGCATTTTGAGTTAGATGTTTTAGACTCTCAAAATGAGGATGAATTTTACAGAAGATCAGAGCGAAGAGACTCATCAGCCATGCATCCATAAAGATGTTTTCTGCTTTCAGAATTTAGGTCATATTGCAAGAAATAAAATTCCTAAAATAATCAAAATTATACTTAGGAACAAAATGCTTAGGTCTTAAATTACAGCAAGGTTGAAGCAGCACCCCTTGAAGCAGAACATCTGGTGTGGTTTTTTGCCCAGCCTGCCGGGCTGAGACATGCAGGGATCTCTGGTCAGCCTGCCAAGCTAAGACACGCAGGGGTCCTGTACCCACAGCAAGAAGCGAGCAGCTGTCAAAGCTAGAAGGCAGACTGGGATCTGGGCTTTCACCATTTTACCAGCTACATGGCCACAGGTGGGTCACCCAATCCAGTCAGGACTCAGCTTCCATATCTGTGGAATGAACATACACTTTTTAAAAAACAAGTATTTATTTAATTTTATTTAATTTTTATTTAATTTTTAAAATTTTATTTATTTATTCATTCATTTATTTTAATTTGACCCAGAAAGACACACACACAGAGAGAGAGAGAAGGAGAAAGTGAGAAAGCAAACCATCATGTCCAGGACTTGAACCATGGCCGGCCGTGTGGGAGTGTCCAGTGCCTTAACCACTATGCCACCTGCTAGTCCCCTATTTAATTTTATTTATGATTATTTTTTTATTTGACCAGAGAGAGAGGGAAAGTGAGAAAGCAAGCCTCCAGGTCCAGAACTTGAACCATGGTCAGCCATATAGGAATCCAACACCCCAACTACCATGCCACCTGCCGACCCTGGACATAGACATTAATGTTCACTCTGCAGGGTGATTATGAGGAGAAGAGAGGAAGAGTGGTGAGGAACAGGGGCTTGGGCTTTGAAGGCAGACAGGGCTAGATTCAAATCCCACTTCTGCCCCTACCTTCCTTGTGCCTCAATTTCCGAACCTCATCAAACTTGAGTTTCCTCTGGTGTAAAATAGTAAAAATGGGGAATCAGCAGTTAGCGTAATGGCTATGTCGCTGGACTCCCACGTAGTCGACCGCGGTTTGTGTCCCGGACCCGGTGGCTTAAAACTCACGCCGTGCGCGTGTGCGTGTGTGCCCAAGATCCTGAGAGGATAATGGAGGAGAAGGGATTGCGGCGTAGCCATCCCCTCTGGGGGGTGATTTCTCGCTTTCTGTCTTTCTGTCTCTCTCTGTCTGTCTGGCGAGCGCATGTGCCCTATAGCGAAAACCTCTCCAAAAAAAAAAAAAAATAGTAAAAATGATCCTTATGGAAACATGGTAAGTCAGTTACAGATGTATCACACAGAAGTGTTGATTAGGTAGTAAGTGGTTGAATTGTACAGGCTCTAAAAAAAGAAACCTGCAGAAAAAGAAAGTTTCATAAAAGAAAATGTCTTGTAAGGTAAAATCTTGCTCCAACAGATCCCCTGCTTCAGAGCAGGTGACAAAGGGAAGACAAACAGCTTTGCCCCGGCAGTGTCAGTGTAAATCGTCCTGAGACAACAGGGACCTAGAGGGTTGACAGGAAAGTTGGGGTAGTACTTTAAAAATGGTCAATATGACATCCACACATCCAGCCTTGAATCTCTTGGGGCACTTCTACAATGGTTACATTCAAGTTAATGGTCTAAGAATTCATGAATATATTAAATCCCAAAGCGTATTTCAATAGTATCCACATTATTATTTGAAAAATTGATAAGGGCATATTTACTATATTTCCAAACCTAATAATCAAAGAATTCTGATTATTTCACATAAATATTAAGTTGTTAAAATACTTAATAAGAAGTTTTCTCATTTCAGGTTTTGACAAGTGATTTAATTTGTTTGATATATAGAACTCAGTATTTAAAGCCACTGGGTCTTATGAAAATTCTGCTTTCCAAATTCATCATCAAGAAGAAGACCCACAGTGTAATATAACTAGACGGGGCCTTTGCAATTCTTCAAGGGTAAACTTTCTCTCGGAGGTGTGCCCCCATCAGGTACAAAACTGAACACTCACAGCAGCACAGCCTCACCAATGGGAGTGAAATACATGAAATGAGACTGGAGCAGACCCTGAGAGCCCAGGGAAACCATCCGGGGCCCAAATGCCCGTGTCGTTCCTGCCACTGCCCCCTCTACCATTATCTCCTCACGGATCAGGACCTAGAAGGATGCGGCTTTTCAGAGGCCACATCGCAGGGTCAGGTCCTGATGCCACGTCCAAGGTTCCTCCTTTGTCCCACTCCATCTGGAGCCCAGTGTCAAAGTAACACGTGACAAGCTGGACTTGAACCTGGTAACCCCACTGGAAGCATTCCTGAACACACCTCCTTCTTCTAACTCCACCACAGCAGCATACTAAATTCACTCTAACTTTTTATTTTCATGTTTGAATTATAAGTGTTCTTGAATTACTACATTGACAATAATAAATATAAAAAATAAGTTTTTATGTGCTAGTCTGTCAGAGACCTGGTTCTTCAAAGGTTGTTGTGGGAGGACAGAAGCCTGGTGACTGCCCAGCAGTTGTTTATCTTTGTAAAACAGGCACCAAGGCAGGACTGTGCTGGCGTGCTCGCCACGGACAAGGCAGCGAGGCGGCACTGGAGGTTGAACCTTGGTATGCCCAGCATCTCCTTCATACAAATGGAGATTAGTTTCCAACCCACTCCTCCACGCTTTTCATTTTATTTATTATGTTTTAACCATTCCATATTGAAATACACCCCATCTCAACATGAAGAAAGAAACATCTGTACTTGTTTATTTCTCATCAAATAGCAAGATATGCTCTTCAAAGAAATAAACTCTTACGGACAGGAGTATCTGCAAAGAACAGGGTATGAATGGGCTCATTAAAGAAAAGTAGCAAAAGTGGCCATGGGTTACAAGGCCACTGAGCTCAAAAGCTGTAGAACAGCTGCTTGAATCTACTTGAGAAAAACGCAAAGAGATGCTTGAATAACACTTTTGGCTAAAACTTAGTAATTTTTTGAAAATCATGTACCAATAAAAGAACTTGACTTTCATATTAAATCTAAATGCAGTTTTAATGCAAATAGCATGATGTCTTGAGTCAGTCAGCAACATAATGACATTGATTTTAGATAAAGGTTAGAAGAATTGTAGAAATAAAAAGGCTATTTCCATCTCTGATGTCTGAATCCACCCTCTCAGAGAGAAACTGCCTTCAAAATTTTGAGCTATCAGTGGTAAACTGCTCTGTTTTGACCATTAGCAAAATGAAAACATTTCATGGTACAAATAAAATACTCAGGGACTAGGTTTAAAAGACACGTGCGGGATCTTTATAAAAACTAGGAAAATGTTTCTCAAAGAAAAATAAAAATGATATGGAAGTATGAAGCATGGTGATAGGAGATTGACCACTATAAAGTCATTTACACATGTCCTCAAAGCCAACTTAAAATCTTAACCATTTATTTTTGCAATATCATCAAACAGACTTAAAGATTTTTGAAAATAAAATCCTAAAGGTAAATCATTAATAAGATACTATGAAAGATACTATAAGATGGAAACTCTCTCTACTACATATTAAAGCTAAATATAAAAACTTCAATAAACAGGGACCAGCAGTTAGTGTAATGGCTATGTCGCCGGACTCCCATGTAGTCAACCGCGGTTCGAGTCCCAGACCCGGTAGCTTAAACTCATGCCAGGCACGTGTGTGTGCATGCCCAAGATCCTGAGAGGAGAATGGAGGAGAAGGGATTGCGGCGTGACCATCTCCCCTGGGAGGTGATTTCTCGCTTTCTTTCTCTCTGTCTCTCTGTCTGGCGAGTGCACGTACCCTATAGCAAAAATCTCTGACCATCTCTCCTGGGAGGTGATTTCTCGCTTTCTTTCTCTCTGTCTCTCTGTCTGGCGAGCGCACGTACCCTATAGCAAAAATCTCTCCAGAAAAAGAAAAAAAAAACTTCAATAAACAAAAAGTAGAACAAATAAAATACTAAAACAAGTCGTTTCTGTGTAATTACTTTCTGGGTAATTGGATTTACACTTTTATATTTTTCTGTGATTTCTATCATCATAGCAGTTTTTTTCATAATTAAGCAGCATGTAACATCCTAAAAATAATTATGATCATTACCTCCACTCTCCTCTCATTTGTATTCATTCACAGTTTTATGTACACTGTGTAGTTTAATTCTTACAGCACATCAATTTTCTTCTTCACTGCTGGTTTATTCCCATCCCTTTCTAAATATCTGGCCATCTTCAAAAACCTTCCCTAGACCCTCACTCCCCCTCCAGCCTCCCTGCCCTTCATATACATTTCTTCTAAAGAGGAGTTTCTCATTATTGCCCCACACTCACTAATCTCTTTCCCCTTCACGCATTCTCAAAGGTCCTCTCTGCCCATCACTTTGGCTACACTGTACTTAAATGGCATTGGATCAGCCCCTATGCTGATTCATACAATGACTCAGTCCAGGAGTCACACCTGTCCTCATTTCCCTTGACCTGTCAGCAGGATGGACGGCAGCTGACCGTCTGTCTGTGTGCCTCTCCCTTCCTGACTTCTAGCACATGGCATAACTTGCGTGGTTTGTTGTATTATATAGTCACTACAGCAAGATCTCTTTTCTCATGTGTCTTCCCCATATTCATATTGCTGTGAGCTCTACAGCAGACTGTGAATAACTCACTCACCTGCTTCACTTATAAACATATATATATTACATATATACATATATATAATATACATATATACATATATATATATTATACATATATATATATATATATATATAGAGAGAGAGAGAGAGAGAGAGAGAGATATTTTTGCTATAAGGTGTGTGTGCTCACCAGAGAGACAGAGAGACAGAAAGAAAGAAATCATTCCCTGGAGGGATGGCCACACCACAATCCCTTCTCCTCCATTTTCCTCTTGGGATTTTGGGCATGCACACACACGCACCCAGCATGAATTTCAAGTCGCCGGGTCCAGGACTCAAACCACGGTCAACTACGTGAGAGTCTAGCAACATAACCATTATTCCACCTGCTGTCCCCACAGAGACAGTATAACAAATTAGCACTTCTGTAATGTTGGTAGACTCACGGCAGCATCAGGGGGTATAGGAAACCTACGCCACAGGATACTGGTTACCAGGAGGTGGGACATAGCACCACTTACGTTAGTCAGTACCTTACGGGACTTATCTGTGGTTTAAGATGTGTGACAAGTAGAATAGAAATTATGTAAGTAGGTCTAGTTTGTAATACAGCCACTCCTCACTTAACAACTGCCTGTGTAATGACCGCCAGGACTAACCACCAGGTCTCCAATGTGGGGAATACCCTTTCTCAGTCTTTGTCTCGTTCCAGCAGTCAGTTAGTATTCACCATACAAAGCATTTGCAATCACACAGACTACATATTTTGCTTTAAAATATGTACTTCATTGTGCGCCCATCATAGTATTCAGAATAAATGAAAATGATTATGCTGGACTTACACTGCTGTGTTGTGGTGTGTCTTTTCATTTTCCGGTGCTTATCGAGTATATGCTTTTTGTATGGATAGAATGACATGATCCTAGTGTTGTCATGTCCTATCTATTGAAAAATGCATACCCTGTGGTGCCACGACACTCCACAAAACGTCTGCCTGGAAGCTCCTCGATAGTCAAACAATTAGCTTAATGAGCTAGCTGTAGGACCAGAACTCAGTCATTAAAGGAGAGTGTCTGTAAAGAGATTCTTCATTAAGTCATAATAATCTGAGTTGGAAGTTTCTATACATATATCAACTAGTGTTACTTCGTTTTACCTGCTCATGTAAACAACTTTGAGCACATCACACAGAATTCATGATCTACTGTTTGACAACAATCTCTTTGATCTTTGATCTGATAAGCTGCTTCATAGGCATATGGCAGTATTTTTATTGTTTGGTTCTTGCTAAACTCCATACAATCCACCGTCTTTTACTATGCCGGAAATTGCAATTAAAGATGTCTCACTCTATATTAGTTACGGTTAGTGTTCTAGATGAGACCAGAGAGAAGTCTAAATTGTTAAGGAGACAGGAAGGACATTCTACTTTGAGAAGTAAGATAAGCTCTATGAGGGATTTTGGGATTGTTTGCACATAAAAACATAAGTACACACTAAAGACTATCTCCTTTTCTCTTTCTACCTCTAGCAAATGATTAGTAAAGAGGAGATGGGAAACTGAGAGCCTTGCACCCCTGCATAATCATCTTCTTAAAGTCATAAACAACCAAGAAACACTTCTTCAGGGAATAAGAATCCACATGTCCAAATTGCCTTTGTATCCATTCAGCCAGTCTGTGTCTCTTGATTGGAGAATTTGTAAAAACCTAGATGTACCAGTTGCTTGGGATCAGGTAAACACAAATTTGATTGGCTCTCTTATGTGGGGATAGCAATACCGGGCTGGTAAATGAAGAGATTCAAGTCCCTACTGATTTCCATTCTTTTTTCATTTATCTCATGGTCTGAAGAGGGTTGAGGCTGTTATAATTGACTTTCAGACTAATTTTTATTGTTGGGGGTGTATAATTCACAGATCCAGTCACTGGCAAAAGTCCCTTGGGTCATTATCTTACTGGCTTCTCATTAGTACAGAAATGACAGCAGTCCCATCCCAACTGGGAATGGTGAGGCCAACCTCGGACAAGTCACCTATTAGCAGTTAAAGGGACACTGAAGAACAGATAAGTAGTTTCAGGATTAGAATGAAGTTGCATTTGCTAGAACCCAAGTTGAGTAAAATAGCCCCACCCTTTGCAGTTCTATTAGTTGATTTCTGTCTTCTCTTATGGGAATCCTGGAGGACATCTGACAAGGAAGAACTGGGCAGTTAAACAGAACCTGAGAATGACAGTCTTGCCAGCCAAGTGACAACATGGGGACTTACTCAACACGGCAAGGCTGGAAGGCCCACCAGACACCCCAAGGAGGACTAGTCCCCCCATCCGGGGCTCGCTATCAGCAGGGAAGCGAGACTATTGAGCACAATGTTATTGGCAGGTGTGCAAAACATGCATCAATGCACAGATTACCTCCATTCATCACTCCACGGAGCAGAGTTCCGTCTGTGCCCAGTGTATGATAAAACAAATAACTGACAAGCAGGACAACAAAAGCATTCTCTCTAGAACTATTTGGTCATTTACTTGAATGAGTTCCACCCTGTGGCCAGAAGAAAATGTTTGTCATCTTTTTAAGCATGTCTTATCAGTGAATTCACTGAATGCTAATTCACTGAATAAGCTTCCTGAGAACGCACCCAGGCACCTTCCGTTGTGGGGCAGGGACCCTCCTGACACTGTGCTCACATTCGGAAACTCACTATCAGAGGACGGTGGACTGGGATTTAGCTCCTCTGCCTCAGATTCTTCACCTGTCCAATGAGGTTAGTGATAATGGCTACTTTATAAGTTATAATAATTAAATAAGTCAATTAGATTAATAAATTCTTACAAGGATGATCGGTAAGTATTTGTTCTGATAGTGACGATGATGGTGATGAAGTTAAAGTTAACAAGGGCAAATACACATAAACACAAAACTACAATCTCAAGACCCAGATTTAAAAAACCACAAGACTACAAGGAGAAAAGGTGAGCTCCGCCTGAAGCATCATCAGGAAGTCCCCAGTCTGAGCCGGACTCATTACTCAGAATTCCCACACAGAGAAGGATGGAGAGCAGTGAGTCAAAGAAAATATGAAGAGTGCAGTGAAAGCCAATTTGTATGGGAAAAAGGTATATCCTGATATGGTTAAAGCATTACACATATGAGTGTGTGTGTGTGTGTGTCTCTCTGTGTGTGTAGGTAGACAATGAGAGGTATGAAAAGAATGAAGACCACACAATCAGAAAAGTGTATAAGATACACTGTAAATAAAACAATTTGTATTGTAATTCTGATGGCAACTGAAACTCTCAAGAATTGAGAACAAAACAAAATTGGCTCAAGGTCTCTATCATAACTACTGCGGAAAGTCCAATAACCTCCCTAAGATTTCTACCCGCTGCCAAACACTGACATTTTCATGAAGATGTTTGACTCAAATTTCTACTCCCCCTAAAACTTTCAAAGAAAAATTTGCCAGACAGTACATGCACTACCAGGAGAGAAAGAGGGAAAACAAGAAAGCACCCCCCACCATACAGATGGCCAAGATGCAATCCCTTGTCCTCCATCCAGTTCTTTCAGGATTTGGGGCAGGTGTGCACACACACCCACTGTGTTTCTTAAACCACCTGGTACAGGACTTGAACTGCACAGCTTGTCATGAGAGATCCACCTGCCTTAACCACCAGGCCACAGGCTAGTCAGTCCCCATAATTCTTAATCCGCTCACTTTTTCTCTTCTTGGTTTTAGCCTGTTCTTTAAAAACAAAACAAAATACAAAGGAACTCTCACATGGCTGACCACCATTCAAGTCCTGGATGTGGTAGATTGAAAATCACACTGTGTATGTATGCCCAAAATCCCAAGAGGAGAATGGAGGAAGAGGAACTGTGTCATGGTTATCTCCCTTGGGTGGGGCTGATTTCAAAAAGAAACAAACAGGACCAGCAGATGGCATAGCAATTACATGACTAGACTCCCAGATGGTTGACTACGGTTCAAGTCTGGGATCTGGTGGCTTGAAAATCATGCTGGACACGTGTGCGTGTCTGCCCAAGACCCTGGGAGGAGAATGGAGGAGAAGGGATTGCAGTGGGGCCATCCCCATGGGGGGTGATTTCTCACTTTCCCTCTCACTGTGTCTGTCTCTTCCACCACTCCCCACCAGCACATGTGCCCTACGGAGCTAAATCCCTATGGCAGAGACAGGGAGAGGAAGTGAGAAATCAGCCTCCAAGAGAGTTGACTACACCATGATGCCTTCTCTTCCATTCTCCTCTTAGGATTTTGGACAGACGTGCACATGCGTCCAGTGAGATTTTTCAAACCATTAGGTCCAAGACTAAAACCATGGTCAGCCATGTGAGAGTCCAGAACCTTAACCACCACGCCATCTGTTGGCCCCTGCTTTGCTTCTTAAAATAGTAAAGCTTGTAAACCAGGCACTTGTACCATTTTGACAAGCTGAATGAAACAGACATGACTTTTTCATTCCTAGCTCCAATATCTCTTAATCTTCTAATTACAGCACCCACTCCTTCAAACAGCCGATTCTAAACCCTTTTAGCCTTAATCCAGTCGTGCCGCAGCTGATAAAATTTATATAATGAAAGTACGCTTTCTGCAAATTGGCAACAAAAACCTACAAAATTTTTTTAAAAAAATTAAAGAAACAAACTCAGTAATTCCAAGGCTAATAAAAATTGTTTGCTCATTTTATTTAGAACATTTCTGTTAACTAAAAAATACCAATGTGAATACAAACGCTATCAACTATGCTCTTTTTTTTTTATTTATTTATTTTTTTCTTGAGAGAGGTTTTTTTGCCACAGGGCGCAAGGGCTCGCCAGAAAGACAGAGAGAGACAGAGAGACAGAAAGCAAAAAATCACCCCCCAGGGGGTATGGCCACACTGCAATCCCTTCTCCTCCATTCTCCTCTCAGGATCTTGGGCACGCATGCACATACACCTGGCATGAGTTTAAGCCGCCAGGTCCGGGACTGGAACCACTGTCGACTACATGGGAGTCCAGCAACATAGCCATTATGCCAACTTCTGGTCCCGAGTCTATGCTTCTTAACAAGGTACATGAAATTACATGTGGAGGAAAATATCAAACAAACAAAAATTAAAACAATTTAAGTGCAAAGCGTGCTTTTCAAATGTATCGTTAACTTCACTTGACATTAAAGAGTCTCAGTTGTTGTCTTGACCAAAATTTTTTTAACTTTATTGAAGCCTAGTCCACACGCAAGACATTTCACATATTTAATGTACTCATCTTGAAGAGTTTGAACATATGCATATACGCAATGCCAAAACCACACCAAAGTAGGAGACCTAGCCAGAAATTTCCTTATGCTCTTTGCCATTTGTTGGTTTAATCAGCTGCTTATCTAATAAGCACGTGGGATCTAGTCTCTCTCCTAACGTCTTTTAAATGGCAAAATCTGTAGTGTTAACTAGAGGAGCTGCGCTGAGGGCGAGCCTCTGAAAGGCTTCCTCTTGCGTTACAGAAATGTACACCCGTAAGAACGAGTCCTCGCATCTTCTCCCCAGACTGCAGTTTTTTAAACACAAAATTAGGAACCTTTGTCTGAGTGCCTGTAGGAAGATAATAGTAACAATAAATACTTGAAAATCCTGAATAAATGATCAGTTTATCTGTAGACTAAAAAGGATAAAAAAGGATCCAAAATATCAAATTACTCAAGTATTTTTGCACAGGAAATTTACTCCCGATTAATTGTACTCAGCATATTTCCATTGTAAAACTTGCTCATCAGAAGTTGTCCTGGTGAAAAAAAAAAAAAAAAGACAAGGATAAGGGAACGCAGGTTTAAATATTGTGTCAAGGTATCCTTGCACTGGGAAGATGTGGAATATTTTTCTTTTTCTTTTTCTTTTTTTTTAAGTATTGCTATAAGGCGTGTGCACTAGTCAGAGAGAGAGAGGAAGAAAGAAAGAATGTGAGAAATTACCCCACAGAGGTATGAGCACTCTGCAGTCCCTCCTCTTCCATTCTCATCTCAAGATTTTGGGCACACAGGCATATGCGCTCAGCGTGATTTTCAAGCTGCTGCACCTGGGACTCAAAACGGGTAGTTTGTTATGTGAGACCCAGTCACCTTAACCTCCACAGCATCTGATGTGGAATATTTTTCTTTTTTTAATTTTTTTTTATTTTTATTTATTTACATTTATGCAAATAACAGACCAAATTGCAATTTAACCTAATTTTTTTTTTTTTTGCAAATAAGTTAGTTTATACCTCTCTTTAGCAAAAGGGAGAATGCAGAGAGAAAAAATGTTTCAGAAAAAATTACAGTGCACGTGTCACTAGATTCTAGCTTTGTCCATATTTTTAGCTTTAGATACAAAATATTTTTAAAAACAACTGCATCATAACAGTGAGAGAGAGAAAGATGTTCTTATTTTCACTAGAAACCTTATTGCCAGGACTACATTTTCAGTATGTAAGAACAAAACATAAAATCAAAACAAAATTGAAAGTGTTTTACATTAAGATATATAAACTGATTATCATTTCACATTTATCGTGCTTTCGAGCCTTGGATGTAGACAGATAGTTCAACAAATGCATGAAGAATATGTGACATATGATTAGGATCTGGGCCCAGTTGATAAAGACAAAGGACAGATGACACTGGGGACTTGTTACAGAATAGTGTCATCCACCCTACTGGGACCAATGACACGTGGCACTGAATGACCTGCAGGAGTCTTGAGAAGCAAATAATAACCGCAGTGCAGTTGTTGGCTTGGACAGAGGGAAAGTTTTGTTTTCTGAATTTTTATCAAATTACTGATGCCCTAGTTTTCACTTGTAAGTGCCCCAGGGTTTCAAGTAGAATGGCTCATGGCTACCAAGGAGCAATTTCTCCTTATTTATTAGGAAAGCTTCTCTCGGCCTAGAGAGTGACTTTTTCCATTAGAACTGGGTGGAAATGCCTCTCTCCAGCTCCCTTCCACAAGTCTCCTAACTGCCATACCTCATTAGATGGAGCTAAGATAACGCTCCCCAGAGACAGCCACCATCTCGTGGCTGGGAAAGAAGGCAGAGTGTGACCTCCAGGGCAGCCCCCAGGGCTGACTTATTTCTTCATTTGGGGCAGCGTGATGAGCAGGTTCCAGTTTTCTGCCTGAAATCGTGATCTATGTATTCCTGAAAAGAAAACAGAGAAACATACTGCTTATCAAAAACCTTCATGAGAATGCGTGCTACCTGAGTACCAGTAACAAGGATATAAGAGGACCAGACCCACGGCCCAGCAGTTAAGAGAGCAGAATCCCACATGACTGATCACAGTTCAAATTCCAGCCCTGGCGGATTGAAAACCACCTCAGACACACATGCACGAGCCCCAAATCCTGACAGTAGAGAGGGAGCGGGCGGGCAGCACGACCATGCCTGGTCTGGGACAGCCTTCTTCCTCTCTCTCTCTTTTCCCTTTCTCTGTCCCTCTCTAGCAAATGTAAGCACCTTCTGACAACTTAATAATAATAACAATAATAATAATAAAACAAGAAAGCTCTAGACCAGAGATCAGGAATTGTTGCCTTTGCCAGTGAGGACTGGGTCAGGAATTTACGTGCATGGCCTCTGATTTCTTGAATGCCCCCACAGATGTTACCGACAGTGTCTCCTTTCCAATACATGGGAAGGCATGAAAATGTCCCACAGTGCTTGTTGTTATCAAGGGCTCTGGAGGGCTAACACCGCCCTGTGTCTCAGAGTAGCCCTAGGTAAAGGTCTGGGCCGTCCCCAGTCTGTTCAGTGGCCAAAGTCCACTTAATAATCACTTTCTCTGTTACAGTCCAGGAAAGGACAGTGAAGGAGTATGGCTCTGTATGGCTTTGGCCCTAGGTGAAAATGTGGATTCATGGATGAGTGGGACCTCGTTCTGGATCAGTGTCTTTCCTTGAGGATGTAGAGTTGGTCAGATTTAGCCTTCGTTTTTTTTCCTAGTTCCCCACCGGACATCGTCACTAGTAGAGAATTTTTATACCTCCCCAAAACATCAGCCCAAATTAAAAGGCACACCGGGGCACAACCATGTTCAGGACAGAGCTGTGCACAAGGCACATGTAGCTGTGTCAGCTCGGGCCCTCTGACACTCTTTCCATGAGAGAGAATTCTCATTGCTGGTGTAAAGAAATCTGCTGAGTTAAAGATCACAAGAATAAAACCAACAGAAAGGAGTGAGTCTGGTCTTCCTCTTCGTCTGTGACCCTCTGCTACCCACCTGGCAAAGAACTAGCATGGCTAACTCCACAGACGCAGAACAGAGGGTGGGCTCCAAGTTGGGAGGCAACCACTTACTGGTGGTGGCACAGGGTCCAGCAGCCCGGAGATCAGGATACCAAGGACAGCTAAATGACAGCAGGGAACCAAAAAGCACCAGTCTGGACATCCGGAGAGGTGCCCTCATGCCTGACTGCCCAGGAGAAGCCCTGAAAGGCCATTTTGTGTGTTCTGGACAGGTGTCGTGAGTCTTGGGAACTGAGGGGCTGATATATAAGTTTAGCAGGAAGTTAAGTCACTAAATAGGTAAGTAAGGACATCAAAAGAAATGAGTGAAGTAATGGGACCCAAATATTTTGTCTTCAACTCAGCAGGCCAGGAATGCTCTTGAACACAGGAAGCTCGATCTTTTTGGTGAACTTAGAATGGTTTGCCAATAGGTCCAGAAATAAAATGGAATGCCTGAGTTCATGTTTTAAAATAAAGAAAAATACATGAGCAACTGCAGCGATGATCAGTAACGCAATGCCTTGCAATGCTGAGGTCACATGGGAAGATTCTGGGTTCGTGTCCTGAGACCTCCCTGCACACGCCAGGCACTGGTGCACACCCGTAATCCAGACCGGCTGGGGGCGAATAATAGTGTAGATCACAGCGAAGGCCCTGTTTGGAGGTGTCTGCCTCTCTCGCTGTCTTTCTCATGAAAGAAAGAAATAAACGTGTTCAAATCCATATACTAAATAACTCATAACTCAAGCAGACAACTGCAAAACATTAGATCGCTGAGTTTACTCTCTTTTGACTCAGTAAATATTTTCTACTCAATTGTATTTTAAAGCCCTAAAAGAAGGTTTGTGGTAGCTGTGGTTTTTTTGTTTTGATTTTGTTTTTGTACCTCAAAAGACCCATTTGTCATTTTTCTGGGAGGCAGTTCTAATGCAGCATGGCATGCTTTACATGTGGGCTCTTTAGGTAAGTATAATTTTTTTTAATTCCAACATAATTTAATGATGGGTGTTGTACTTCTCCCTGTGGAGTTCAATAGTGAAGGGCAATGAAGCAGAATATCCCAAGCATGTTTTGTCATCTCCAGGACTCGGGCAATCAAGACACAGTCAGCCATGCACCCCGTGGAGTTGCCCCAGTGTGGATGGGGCATTGCGCCCACCGTGAGCATGCACCTGGGCAGGCCCTTGGAACTGGCCTCTGATCACAGACCATACACACAGAACCCCAGCCCCAGCCCTCAGACGCATTGCAGTGAAGGTGGAAATATCACCAGACCATCTGAAGCAAGGACTCTTTCTATCAACAACTATATTCATGTTTAACTTCCTCTACCAGGACAATGAGTTCCAGTTCGATGCTGTCCTCCCTGGTCAACTCATGGGCCCAGTTTCTGTTAAGACTTCGGTGATCTGAAGCACATTTTCTAGTGTTATGTTGACTTGCATTTCAATCACAGCAGGTGTCAAAAGTTGTTTTCCTTGACAGTCAGTAATTTGGTCTCTAGACATCACAGTGTGATTTCTAAGGGCTTAGAGGGCTCTGAACTTTGCTCTACTTGCCTGTGTACAGAGGGCTGATAACACATGACTCATTCCCTTTACTTCTGAAACTGCTCAAAGCAATGAGCATTTCCAAAGTCTTTGCCTCCCGGTGTTCCAAACTACAGGGAAGTTTCACTTTGATTTGTCTGATGTGTCTCTAAGTTCAGATGTCTCTGTTTTGAGGTTTTAAGCTTCCTCAAGATTTTCTGGAAATGCAGTCATGTGCTCACAAACTCTAGATAGCACCCCAGGCTGAGTGCCAGGATCCAAGGAGCCTACTCAGTTGCTAGTACAGAAGACAAGACTGTCCAGTCAATAATGTGAGATAAAATGATTCCGTTTTGGAACTAGCAGGTGGCACAATGGTTATGTGGCTGAACTCCCATGTAGTCAACTGTAGTTTGAGCCTCAGACCTGGCGGCTTAAATCTCACACCAGCTTCATGTACTTGCATGCCACGATCCCAAGAAGAGAATGGAGAAGGGATTGCAGTGTGGCCATCCCCTCATGGGGTGATTTCTCTCTTTCTGTCTCTGTCTCTCCAGAAACTTCGCTCGCCCTGTAACAGAATCTGTCTTTAAAAAAAGAGAGAGAGAGAGATTCAGTGTTGAAAAACATAAACGTACTGCACTAACCTCTAGAGATATGTTTTATAGTCTAATCTGTGCTCTGCCTTTGAAAAAGACTGTAAATCAACTAATATCTAGAGTTAGCATCAAACTAGATGCATTTATTTGAAAGACATCATCTTGTTACTGAAATAAGTAAAAGATATCACTTGATTATAAACACCTTGAGAACAGAAATATCAGGTGGGGGGAGAGAATTGAGGAGCTGCTGGAGGAGGTGCATGAAGACACTTGTCCCCTGAGTCACTTTCTCTTTGTTCCCTCGACCTCTTCATGAGAAATTCTATTTTCCCCACTTAGAAGGACACATTCGCCCTGAGCCGAGAGTTTTGTGAATCTTCACTTCTTCTCATTGTTGACTAGGTAAGGGGAATAGACTTCAAAGAGTCCAATGAGAGGAAAGAAAGATGAGCAAATGCATACAGGTGATCTAAATGGCTTCTTCACAAGGTGACCCGCCATTCTCACACATCTCCCATGCCCTCTCTCTACAACCTGTGACCTGCTTGGAGAGTAGGACGTTACCTGAGGTGTCTTATGCCATAATCTTAGCATCCATGAACATCCTTTAGATCAAATTCATTAGAATAAGTTATAACCTAAAAATAACTCTTTTCCAAAACGTAAAGTGAATGCTACTCTGGAAATTATTTCTTATCCAAATCTTCCATAAAATGAATTCACTTTGCTCTCTTGAAATCTAGAGTTAAGTCAGCTTCTTCACTTGAGACAGCACAGCCAGGCCCACTGGGAGAGCGTCTGTAGGTGGATGTGCAATATGCTGATGCTTCCCCTTCCTTTCTATTATAAACCTGGATGAACCAGTTTGGGAAGTCACAACTCAACCCAATTCAGCAAGTTAGCAGCAGCTTCCTGGTGTGCAGCCTCTTTGGTAACCTAGGAAGGGGAGAAGCTGCTCCCCCCAGGACACCCAGATAGCTAGGGCTGGGGAAGCAGAGACCTCCTGGATCTTGCTGCTCCTGGCAGTCAAAGTCACTTAGTCAGGCTCAGTCTAGCATCTCCTCTGCTGAAAATCAGAACGAACCAGTCCTACTTCTCATTTCATCAAGGTGGAAGCTCCAAGAGTCATACTTAAGAACCAGTGAGCCTAGGCCAGCAGATGGCACAGAGGTTAAGGTGGCTATATCCCACATGTCCAACTACATGGTTTGAGTCCCAAACTTGGCGGCTTAAAAAATCATGCTGGATGTGTTGCATGCATGCCCGAAATCCTGAGAGGAGAAGGAAAAAGAGATTGCAGCATGGCCGTCCCTCCTAGGAGGTGATTTCTCACAAACACACCAAAAAAAAAAAAAAAAAAAAAAAAAAAAAAAAAAAAAAAAAAAAGGCCATTGGGGCCAGCAAATGGCATAAAGTTTACGTTACTGGACTCCCACATAGTCAACCACAGTTTGGGTCCCAGATTGGCAAATTAAAACTCACTCCAGGCGCATGTGAATGCGTGCCTAGAATCCAGAGAAGAGAATGGAGGAGAAGGGATTGTGGCGTGGCCATCCTACCTGGCGGTTGATTTCTCACTTTCTGTCTCTTTGTCTCTCCAGTAAGCAAGACATGTGCCCTATAGCAAAAATCTCTCAAAAAAAAAAAAAAAAAAACAATGGGCCACTGCCCCTGAAAAACAGATGAAGCAGACTGTACTGCTGACTCAACAACCAGAATCCATTGGTTATTGTCTCCAGTCCCCCATTGTGATGGGATGGGAAAGAGCTGGCTAGCCTGAGTCACTGGTAGACTGTGACCCAGAGTTTCCTTCTCAGCCACCATGGGCAATAGTGCCCTGAAAGACATCTGCTTGGGTGACCTGAGGACAGAACTAGGTAAATGCAGATTTCTGGGCTTTGTCAGCCCAGGCTGTGTACATATTAGTCACTGCTGATGCCAAGAATGGGGTTTTCCCTACTGACATAGTATGAAAGCTATATTAAAATGTGAAGAAACTCACATTTTGCAAACACATATTCACATTTATTCTCCACAAACATTACTTCATTAGCTTCCAAGGTGACCCTATGTTTGAACCCTCTTTCTTTTAGCAGAAGATGATCAAAAGAAACTTTAGAAACCAGAAACAACAGAAAGGTTACTGGAGGAGCCCCAGAAAATCATGGGATCATTGGCACAAGGTGGTCTGAGATGCACTTGGCTGTGCCCAGGAGGTGGCAAGTCAGAGTACCAGGAAGCCGTAGACTTTGGAGCACAGGTGACAGAGCAGCACTGTGCAGTCCCTGCTCTGTTCGCTGGACGTGGTTATTCAGTCCTCCGGGTCAGATTACGTGGCTCAGTAGGCTCCTGATTACAACAACCCCTGACAGTTAAATGGGTCCCAACAACATGGTCTTAAAGCAAGGATCGTCCTCTTTTAGAACTGCAGAGAATGTATTAGTAGCTATGAGGTAATGTGAGTCACCAAGGTGATGAGACAGCTAATGCTCAGTACGAAACACCACCAGGATCTACTGCCTGGGCTCCCCACCCTACTGACATAGAAATGACCCCAGGGGAGGTGGGGAGGGGATGGGGCTGCAGGTATGAGAGGAGATGCCGAGGAAAGGGCCTGCCTGGTCAACCAAACACAATTTCTGTGGTGCATGGAACTAGCAGATGCTAATCCAAGCAAACTGTCTGCAGAGAGGGCCATTCTATACAGTGGTCAGTAGAATGCAGTGACAAAAATGCAGTTGACCTGCAGAGACCTGCAGACCTTCAACTCAGAGCAGTCTGCAGTTAGTGATGTGCATCCTCTGGGTAAAAACCGAATCTCTGAATTTGGTTACTAATCATGCAGATGTCTTTGTGTGAGATATAACTGACTATCCCCAAAACATCTGGTTCCCCTCTTCCATGGTAGATAACTGTCACTGAGAAATGGCTTCCCAGGCAGGGACTGTCTCTCAATCCCTTCTGAGTATGGAAGCAGGGGCATCTCCTTCATTCTCCTTTCTCCATCCTTATGCAAGCAGTAGAGGACTACCACAGAAAGAGCCCAGGACCTAACCTACCAGGAGAGGAGAGCTGTCCTCAGATTATCACAATGCATGACTACTGGGAAGCCAGGAATAAACATTCAGTGTTAGAATGCTTAAATGTGAGGGTTTATTTGTCATAGCACCTGTCTTTACCCTATCTAAGACAGTCATGTAGTAATAGCTACACCTTGCCAGAGGCAGTCCTCTACCTTTTCCAGTCCACACAGCAGAGTCTGAACCATGAGGACTTGATGCATTCCCATCCTTTAGGTGGATCAAGAGTCCTTTAGATCATCCCATCTCTCAAAGAAAAGAGTAGCAAAGAAGTCATGGCCATCTGTGACCTGCATGCCATCTTAACAAAGCCCGTTCAGGTATGGCTGTCTAGGGCTTCCTTGAGGTAAACCATTCTGCATCAGTGACAATAGATTCAGAATCCTTCAAAATGTAGTAGATGCCAAGTTTGTCCATATGTTTGTTTCTTTTTTTTTTTAGAGAGTTTTTTGCTATAGAGCATGTGCGCTCACCAGAGAGACAGAGCGACAAATGAGAAATCACTTACAAGGGGGGATGGCCATGCCGCAATCCTTCTTCCCCAGTCTCTTCTTGGAGAAACTCACACATGTGCCTGTGTGAGTTTTAAGCCACTGGGTCTGGGACTCAAACTACAGTCAACTGCATGGGAGTCCAACAACGTAACCATTATGCCGTTGCTGGTCCCTTATTCATGTATTTCTACTAATCCCAGACTGTCCCTGCTGATGCAGAGGGACTAGAGTCAGTCTCCTTGCTGTCAAGTCCATTTCTTCTTAGAGAGCTACCTTCCCCTACACAATCCTCACTGGGTATCAGGAATACTTACTATTTCCAATACAAGGCAACATAACAGAGTCCTTTGCTTAAGCCCACACTGAGTCTTCAAGGGATAACTTCTAAGAGGAGAGGGGAGTCCCACCCATCCTTCCATCTCATCATCCAGCATGCCACCTTATTTGGGAACAGTCATATTAGAAGTTGTAGATCTACTTATAATAATGGGTTTTAAACCAGTTTATACTTTGTCCTAGAAACTTTTGATGCCTATATTTAAATACTGATCTAAACATGAGAAAGAAGCCATATGAACAGCCAAAAAGCATATGAAAAAGTACTCAACATCCTTTATCATAAGGGAGATGCAAATCAATACCACACTAAGATACTGCCTAACCCCAGTCAGAATGGCTAATAATGAAAAAGAAAGAAAGAAAGAAAGAAAGAAAGAAAGAAAGAAAGAAAGAAAGAAAGAAGGAAGGAAGAGAAGAGAAGGAAGGAGGGAGGAGGGAGGGAGGGAGGAAGGAGGGAGGAGGGAGGAAGGAAGGAAGGAAGAAGGAAGGAAGGGGAAAGGTAAGTCCTGGCAAGGCTATGAGGAAAAAGGAACTCTACTACACTGGCGGTGGGAATGTAAATCAGTACAGCCATTGAGGAGAACAGTACGGATATTCCTCAAAGACCTACAAATAGAACTACCATCTAACCCAGCAATTCCACTCCTAGGTATCTACCCAAAGGATAGGAAGGCATTCATTTGGAAAAACACTACATCCATGTTTATTGCAGCATTATTTATAATAGCTAAGATATGGAACCAGCCCAAATGCCCACAAACAGATGAATGAATTGAAAATGTGTGGCACATATACACTATGAAATACTACTCAGTCATAAAAAAGGGAGAGCCTGGCATTTCATAGAAAGTGGACAAATATGGAAGATTTACTGCTAAGTGAAGAAAGTCAGACTATGAAAGAGAGGCATTGTATGTTCCCACTTAATATACACCGAATATCTGCAGTCTATGGCACAAACTGAAATACTGGATGGTATAAAAGCATGGAGAGCAACTGTGCATATCAGAGACAGTGTGGGAGGAGAGTAGGACATGGCGGAGGGTGAAAGGGAGGAAAATGGGGGGAAGGGGAAGAAGCAATATGTATAGGAAACACGGAACATAAATAAAAAATAAAAATAAATTTTAAAAATGTTATGTAATAATAATGAAAAAATGCCACGTGACCAGAGATTGCAGTGAGGCAGCTGCAAACCCTAAGCTTCCAAGGCAACACCAGAAGCTGACAAGAGGCAATGACAGCACCTATGCAGCTGAAGAGGATGCATGGCCCTGCTGAAACCTTGACTTCAACTTCTACCCTCCAGAACTGTGAAATAATTTTTTTTAAATACCAGATATAGTGTGGGAAGAGGGTGGGTGAAGGAGTAGAATCTGAGGAAGGACGTTAAAGAGAAAAATAGAGAGGCAAAGCATTGATGGGACAAAGAAATAGGGTATTCTCTGCTGAAGATAACTTTATAGTGTTATCAACTGGACTGGGGAGAAATGTACACATCTTGGAATATTCACTTTGCAAGCTAAATAACATGACTGAATGTATAAAAGAACTTGAAATTAAAAAATTAAAAAATAATAATTAATAATAATAATGAAAAGTCATTGGAAAGATGCCTTCCAAATCTATTGATAGATGAAGTAAGAGCTTCAGTTCTTGTTTTACCTCAGAAGTGGTAGGTGATCTTGGTCAGGTGTTGGTAAATTGGTGATTTGACTGGGGTGGGTTATTTGCATCTGCTTATTCTGCATTGGAACTATAAACCTTGGTCCTGGACCTATTTTCTCCTGACTCAATTTCTTTTAAGAAAATCCGGATTGTTGTGAGAACTAAAGGTAACATATGTTAAAGTGCCTAGTGGCTAGCAAACATGTCAACTGAATCTGAGCCTGACCACCAGCCTGTTCTTACACCCATTGGCCTGCCCTTGCCCTGGGACCAGTGCCCTCTGATTCTGGTTGGTTCTTTTCTTGAATGTTAGCATACAGCGCCAGGTCCATAGATCAAGGTCTCTTAGGCACTTCTCTGAGACATGTCTGTTCCCACGGTTGTCCCATCCTGCACACTCCCATTCTGTCCAGTTACTGCTGACTCCAGTGTCAGGTCCACAAATGCACTGGGTCAACACTTCTTGACATACAAGTCTGAGACCATCACTCATACAGTAAGAAAAAGGCCAATGGCCAGTGCTATTCACTGTCAAACACTTCCTGAGCATGCACCTGTGTTTTCTGTTCTAAATTCACAGTCAGTATTGACATTATGCTTAGACGGTGGTATCTTTACAAAGTCACCGTAGAAATTAATTCCACATTAATAGAAAATAAAGCCATCAGGCATGTCTACGACTATTCTGACCTATTAAGAAATGTTCTAGTTTGCTATTCTTTTTGGTCTCTTAAACACAAAAATGTCCATTTTGTACTTCACAAGAGACATGGGTCTTTAAGGTACATTTATCATCATCCTAAGCTCCTTTTGAATTTCTCTGTATAATTGTGACTTATTTAAATAAAGACTAGGAATACATTTGGTCATCTGGCTATAATAGTGCTTCCCAGCCTTTTTAAAATTTCATGGCACACACACACAAAAATTATATTTGTCCAGCTCATTAGCATAGGAGTCAGGGCTGCTGACGGCAGGCACTGACAGGCCTGGGAACTCTGGCAGCTCAAGGTCCAACTCATACATGAGTTATTCCCAGCATGAAGGTCAGGAAGCTCTGTTTCGGCAGACTGCCACTGGTGACAATCAATCAAATGAAAGAAGAAAGCACCTGTCAAACCCTGTGCCAGATGCAAAGAAAAGACACACCCTGAAAAAAAAAGGCCCTGAAAGAGCCCAGAGCATCATTGGGAACACTGGAATGGTCACGTTCAGATGGAAGAGATGAATGAAACGGACTAAGACAATCAGAGCAAAATTTAAGCCACAGATGACAATGAAATTGTGTTAAACTGCACATAACTTATCTGTGTTGCTGTGATGACTTGGAGGTCGGCGGCAGGACTAAGCAGGATGGCTGCAGTGAAGGAAGTAAGACTGGACCAGACCAGACCAGAGAGAGGAGAAGCAGAATCCAGGTAAGTAAAGGAGGGAAGGACAGGGGAGGGTAACAGTGTTGGTGAGGACAAGGGCAGTGGCATCTCTGCAGAACGACAAAGAGACATCTGACTAAATATTCAATGAGACTGTGTTTGTAAAATTCCCATGCAAATTATAAGTTACCTATCAATACAAGGTATTACTAAGGTATTTTTATTAAAGTATCAGGCAAGAAGGTATTATAGACATCGAAACTAGCCTGGGGGCCAGCAGATAGCATCATGGTCAAGGTGCTGGACTCTCACACAGCCAACTGCAATTCAAGTCACAAACCTGGTGGCTTGAAACACACTGGGCACATGTGTGTGCATGCCCAAAATCCCAAGAGGAAAATGGAAGAGAAGAGATTGTGATGTAGCCATCCTCCTGGGGGATGAGTTCTTACTTTCTGTCTCTCTTCCTCTCTTTGTCTCTCTGGCAAGCGCACACACCCTATAGCAAAAACTCTCTAAAATAATTAATTAATTGATTTTTTTTTTAAAGAAATTCACTTGAGAAGGGTTCTCATCCTGTCTTTCTTGCTACACCAACAGTGTAACTGCGCACAGGTTATTTAGACCCACTGTTTAGCCTCTGTTTCCTTGGAGAATGTGTAGCCATGCTCGTATGTGCTCGTTAGTGACATCTAGCATGCATGTCCTTATGTGCTCATTTCTGTGTATTTTATTCCTACTGTATCCAGCGGGTGTTTCAAGTCAGCATTGGGAGGGTGGAGCCATCTGGAATCCCTGCCTTCTGCTTGCTCTCCTTTGCCCTGCCTTGATTCTATCATCCTTCCTTTTGGGTCAACAAGTAGTTAGATGGACTCGCCCACAATCAGAACTAAGTTTGGTGGTGAGCTGGCCACGCTATGGCTCATCCGTGGTGTATTGAGATTACCCCTCAACTGTGCTTCTGAGCTTCTTGATGATCAGCCGCCTGGGATTCTTGCTGGGCCCTCTGCACAGAGTCCACTTCCATGGAAATGGGGTGAGTCCCCCAGCTTACCTTTATGACTAAGGAAGCTTGAAGGAAACAAATGCAAGGCCTGCAACATATTCATACATTGAGGACACAAACCGTCTGGGTAAATCAGAGTTGGTCTCTGATAACAAACCCAGAATTTATTGGGATTGGTGGGAGAATACAGATGCTCTCAAAAAACCTGACTAATTGGGGATACAGAAAGCAGAAGACTGCCTTGACGTAGTAAACATCTATAGAATGTGCAGTCTAATTTGTCACAAAATGTATTTCTTTCTCATGAAGTTTAATGTGATAACATTCTTAAAAATCAAAGTACACTTCAAAGGTGCTAGGAGAGCCCATTTAAAATCTTTAGATAATGCTGAATTTCACATACTATATCTATTTTGTATTATTTAACTTATATATTAAGTTCTGGTAATACAGTACTCATTTGAATTTCTAAATAATTTTTTATATTATTGTCAGCTATCATACAAATCCTTCTTCAGATTTAGTACCAAGAAAAAAATCTATGCCTTCTGATAGATTAATGAGATTTCCTTCAGACAATAATAACAGCAATTTGACACCTGAATTTGAAATAATCGTTTAATAACTCAACTCTTGGGGCCAATAGGTGATGTAGTAGTTAAGGCACTGGACTCCCACATGGCTGACTGTGGTTCAAGTTCTGGACCCAGTAGATTGAAACTCACACCAGGCACCTGTGCATGCATGCCCAAAATCCTGAGAGTAGAATGGAGGAGAAGGGATTGTGGCATAACTATCCCCTCTGGGAGGGGAGGGATGATTTCTCACTTTCTGTCACACATACCCTATTGCAAAAACTCTCTTAAAAAAAAAAAAAAAAACTCTTGGGAACAGCAGTTAGCATAATGGCTATGTCACTGGACTCCCATGTAGTCGACCATGGTTCGAGTACCAGACCCGGTGGCTTAAACTCACGCCAGGCGCGTGTGCATGTGTGCTCAAGATCCCAGGAGGAGAATGGAGGAGAACGGATTGCGGTGTGGTCATTCCCCCTGGGGGCTAATTTCTCGCTTTCTGTCTCTCTGTCTCTCTCTGTCTGTCTGGCGAGCGCACATGCCCTATAGCAAAAAATCCTCTCCAAAAAAAAAAAAAAAAAAAAAACTCTTAAATATAATGCCTAAATATAGATATCTAGATCAATATCTAAACATATTCTATATATACTAACAACATTGTCCATAAACTCATCAAAACTGGATGACAAACCCAATAGTCAAAATACCTAGGAAAGGAAGTGGATGAGTGCATACATGCAAAAAAGTAACAATTTACACTTGAATATTGTCATGTGCATATCTCTAACAAAATTCCACTCTGCTTCAAAATCCTTTAAATAGTTGTTTGACAATAATACACATTTTTAAACATTATAAGACTTACTGAATTAATAACATTATAAGACTTACTGAATTAATGGCTAAAGAGGAATTTTATCTGTTTCAGAAATAATTCAACACAAGGTTTATCAACACATTCTGAATCCTGTGGTTTTCTACAATAGGTGGTTCACCATGTCCCATCCTCTGAAGTGTGTGAAGGACAGACCTGGAAGACAGAGAAGTTCTGAGGTCTACCTAGGGTATGACTAGACGTGGGAGCCTGTTGCCTGAGAAGGAGATGTGACTTGGGATAGAGGTGGGGCCTTGGATGGGGGCATGGCCTGGGACTGAGGTGAGCCTGAGACCTGCAGCCTAGAGGACTCAGTGGGCAACATCTGCCTACTTCACCCTCCACCCTCAGAGCCTAAAACTAGCACCCCACTGAGGCAGGATTGAATTGAATTCAATCATTAGTATCAAAACCATTAAAAAGCTTGAATAAAAGATATCATAAAGCATGACAGTCCCTCTCTAGGAAAAGAGAGAGAGACAGAAAGTGAGAAATCACTCCCCAGGGGAGATGGCCATGCCACAATCCCTTCTCCTCTATTCTTTTCTTGGGATCTTGGGCACGCATACACATGCACCTGGTGTGAGTTTAAGCCACTGGTCTGGGACTCAAACCACGGTTGACTACATGGGAGTCCAGCAGCACAGCCATTACTCCAACTGCTGGTCCCCAGAAAAGCAGTATTACAGACATCCCAAAGAGTAGCACTAACAGAGTAAACAGAAAAGTGTTTTTATGTTTGTTTGGTTGTTGTTTTGGAAAAGACAGTAGAGGGAGAGGCTGCATGGTGTCAGCTCAAGCTCTGCAGATGTTGGATAATTTTGGATCTCATTTATTCACAGAGAAAACAAAATATGGCCTCATTGCAGTCAGGAAAAGGGTTATTTGAGGCCAGTAGCTGATTCAAACTTGGTAAACACACACACACACACATACCAGAGACTGCACATAAATATGGAATCTATGCCAAAAATAAAAGCTGAAGACTCTTCCCCCAGCTGTCCCAGCTCAGAAGAGAAGTAGGTGATTCCAGGGCCTCCCGGGAGTTACCGCCCAGCGTCGTGGGCAGACACACAGGGGAGCAGTCATTATGCCATCCAGAGACTGCAGGCTGTTCTTTGTGATTACTCAGCCTAGCATCATGGTATCATAGCAGGAAGTGTGGTTGACAAAATGTATAACACAGAGAGACAGAACTTCAGTGAGGGGACCAAGCAAGGCTGACACTGCTCACTGTGGCTCTGGTCTCAACTACCAATAGAGGGGCCATCCAGTCCATCGAGGACCTCAGAGTTCTCAGGTGCAGATAGAGCTAATCCTGCAATTGAAGCTAAGAATGGAAGGAGAGTGTTAATGAACATTCTTCGAGGTCAAATGTCAAGGACATTTTTCTAAGGACTGATTAATGAAAAAGTTTTCTAACTTATGAAAGAAGAATGGCAGATGTAGTCCATTTCATCTCCTTTCTTTCACTTCTTCTTTTCCTTATTTTCAAAACTAGTTATTTCTTCTTCTGAAGATGCATCTTGCTGCCTTAATTACACAGAGCAGAGTGTGGGGAATGTTGAATTGGGCCAGCATGATTTCTTTCTGGTTCCTTAGACCTGCATTACTTATTTAGCATCTCTTCCACTTAGAAGAGACAGAGAAAGGGAAAAGGAGAGAAAAACAGATTGGTATTCTTGAAAGAGTCTCTTCACTGTGACATGACCCTCCTGCCCCTACCTACCAATTAACTAGGATTGCTGACATGCACCATCACACCTGGCACGTGCAGGTTGGTCTGGGAACTGAACTCGGGTCTCTCATGTGGATTCCAGTCCTCCCGAACAGTGGAATATCTATGTGTCACCACAACTGGGTCAGGATCTTGCATTTAAATAAGCAGCCACTTTTGTAAATCATTTCATCCAGAAGGAACCATAAATAGGAATACATCTTGTATCTAACAAGGAAGGAAGGAAGGAAGGAAAAAAGGAAGGAAGGAAGGAAGGAAGGAAGGAAGGAAGGAAGGAAGGAAGGAATGGAAATAAAATGAGGAGGAAAGAAAAAAGAAATGAGAGAAGGAAGAAAGAAAGCAAGAAGGGAAAGAAATAGGAAGGAATTAAAAAGAAAACCCTTGATGTGTCCTGAGCAAGAATGTTACTTAGGTTTCACAACATTTCTAACACATGGGTAAGAGTCCGAAAGCAAGCAAGCGAACACGGGCATGGCCAGTACCCAACAGCCATCTCCCAGAGGCCCTCAGGCACCAGGGTCAAGCTCCCTCATGAGTTTTCTGCGAGATATCCCATGGAGAACCTGGTACGTTCACGTCTACTAAATGAATAAACAACTTCCACAGTATTATAGTCTTAAACAAATTCTTTCTTTCAAGAGAGAAGAAGACGAATCTCAGAAGTCCTTTAAAAATTTTCTTGTAGCTAGTTTGTCTTCATTCGTCCTATCCATAAAAGCCAACAAGCACAGTTGGGATAAATAGGTTAATAAAGCCTAGCCAGATGGCCAGCCGTTAATTTTCCTGCTTCTCTGCAGCTGTTACAGATTCATCTTTTACAGCCTTACACTAATCAAAGTGCAAATTCCCCCCAAAGCCACTCGGTGTCTTGGTAAGTAAGCCAGACCCTTGGATTTCTAAGAATATTGCACCACATTTGTCCCTGCAGATTTTCCTTCATCCTGTTAGAGATCATAAAAAATCCACTGTCTTAAAAACACTGTTCTAAAGCCAGGAATTTAGGACCACACTGTGATGTTGTATTCTTTCATCAGTTTTGAATGATCTTAATGATCTTAAATGTGTGGCCATTAGAATCGTGCTTCAGTTTACATTTGACCAATTTCCAAAGGGAAAGACGGTAAGTTCGGACTTCAAGTCTCCCTTCCACCTCCAACATCAGCAGAGACTGTGTCATTGGGAAGAATGGGGGGATGTAACTGAGCCTTGCAATAGAATAGGCATCTCTGTGAACCAGAAAAAGAAAAGAAACACAAAGGGAAGGCTGAGGCCAGCCTTTCACCTGCTGTTCTCTGCCCTGAAGACAGATGGAGGTGACTGGGAGGACCCAAAGCCAAGCTCCCAGCTTGAACCCACATGGAGCAGACTCCAGTTCTCACGAAGGGATGAAGCAGAAACAAATGTGCTGCTGCCGATATGAGCTGCTAGACTAGGAAGGCACGAGGCTGACCCAGGCTTGCGAGGAGAATCTGAATCTTGGCAACTTATCATCAGGGATGTCCAAAGGGCCATGGAAGTAGCAGGACAATGCTTGGTTCTGGTGTATGGGCTCTGGGGAAACAAGATGGAGGTTACCACAGAATGGCTAGACTGAGCAGGTGAAGAGAGAGAGAGAGAGAGGGAAGAAGAGGGTGGGAAGGAGAGAGAGCAAGTCTCAAAGGAAGCCTGCAAATCAAATGTGAGAAACACCGACGCTGAGAACAGTCAGGCAGTCACCAGGAAATGAAGTGATGCCAGATGAAATAAAAATAATTTCAGAATGTGGAAATTAGCCTTAAAATAAGGATATTTTTGAGCCTTAGAGATCAAAGTAGGAAATGGCCTCCATGGGCCAGCCATGGTGCTAAGACAAGGCCTGCAGTGAGTGCTAGACCCACATGAGATGGTCCTGGGTTCATGTCCCCAGTCTTCCTGCACACACTGGGTGTGTTTCTGTGCCCACGATCCAGGTTGGCTGAAGCTGAGAGCAGAGCACTGCATGAAAGAACAGTCAGGGCGTGCCCCCCTCCCTCCCTCTCTTTCTCTCTCATGCACACACATGAGCATACTGCCTCTCGAAGAAGAAGAAACAAGTAACCCCCCCCCCAAAAAAAAGGGGAGAAAAAAAGAAATAAAAATGTTATCCATGAAAAAAAATCACTCATTCTGAAACACAAATAAAAAGTAATAGCTATACAAAAGTCAGTTAAGGGCCAGCCATGGTATGGTGGTTGAGGCACCAGGATCCCACATGTCCACTAAGTGGTTTGAGTCCCAGACTCACCCAACAGCTTGAAACACAGGCCAGGTGTATGTGCATGTGTGTCCAAAATCCTGAGAGGAAAATGGAGAAGGATGGATTGCAGCATGGCCATTGCCCCTATCAGGGGTGAGTTATCACTTCCTTTCTCTCTCTGTCTCTCCCCAATAAGCACACACATCCTATAGCAAAGAAAAATTTTTAAGTCAATTAAAAATCCTGAAAAAAAACCTGCTTCAATATTTTGAATTAGAAAATGCTCAGTAAAAAAAGATAAACTGACAATATTTTAATTAGAGAATTTGAAAATATTATTGAAATGTATTCATATGTAGAACACAGACATAAAAGTTTAAAATAGAAAGACATGAAGAATCTCTCTCGCTCTCTCTCTCTCTCTCTATATATATATATATATATATCATTGTGCAAATATGAAACATTACTGATATTTAAAAAATCATATAAACTATCAGACCGAAAATACTATATACAGTCAGTAGCCAAAAGCAGGTGTTTTATCAACGACAACCGATGACAACAGCTGCTAGAAGACAGTTAGATTTTCCAAGAACTCAGGAATGGTATAATAATAGCAAGTAAACACTCTGTCTACAGAGAGAGGAAAGGTGAAGGTATTAACAGAATACAAAATACACAGTGGGGGCAGCCAGCCCTGTGCAGGGGTAAGGTGGCTGGACCCCACATGGCCGACTGTGTGGCTTGCATACCAAACCTGGAAACTTGAAAGTCACTCTGGGCACGTGGGCAGGGGTGCCCAAAATCCCCAAAGAAGAAATGGAGGAGAAGGGATTGTGGTGTGAACATCCCCCATAGAGGGGTGCTTTCTCACCTGCCCTTTCTCTATCTCTGTCTCTCTCTGGCAAGTGCATATACCCTCTAGCAAAAGAAATTTTGTAATCAGAAGTTACAGTAAATACTATTTTTAAATGCCACAGGCATTATGTCCACACAAAAACCTGCACCTGGACGTTTATGGCAGCTTCATTCGTAATTTCTAAAACGCAAAGCTATCAGATGTTCCTCAGTAGGCGGATGCATACATAAATCAGCAAATCAGAGGAGGAGCATTTAGACAGTGGAGCATTATAAAGTGCTAAAAAGAAATGAGCTGCCGAGCCATTAAAAAGCCATGAGAGACACTTCCATGCATATCACTAAGACAAGACGCCCGTATGAAAAGGCTCCATTCTGAGGGACTCCAACCGTGGGACATTCTGGAAAAGTCAAAGCCGTAGAGACAGTAAAAAGGTCAGTGGTTGTGGGGGGCTGGCAAAGAGACAGACAAAGAGGACAGAGACTTCCAGGACAGTGGAGTTATTCTGTCTGACGCTATCCCGTCCTTCCACATCACCGAAACCCACAGAAAGGACACCACCACGCGTGAGCCCCAGCACGCACAGCAGACTTCGGGTGATGATGGCACAGCAGTGCAGGTCTGTCAGTTCGAACACGTGGACCACTCTGGTGGAGGCTGTCAGAAACAAGGGAGGCAATGCACGTGTGGGGCGGGAGAAATGTCTTTATCTTTATCTTTCACTCAGTTTTGTTGAAACCTAAAACTACTCGAAAATAAATAATAAATAAATAAAAAACATTTAGAGTTAAAATAACAATACCACAAAATACACTGACGACCTCAGTATTGAGCCATGGAAATAGAATAAGCTGTAGATGCTAGTAAAATAATCACAAATAAAAAGTAAGGAAAAAACACATAACATTTTATGTTGAACTTTGTAATAAGGCTAAAATCTCTAAGTCTATTCATAGAAACTGACAGTTCTATATACAACAGATGGCTTTTGCCACTAAAAGCCTATTAATGTTAATAAGAAAGTTAAAGCATTTCTTTATAAAACAAGTTTGAAAAGGAACCTCTTACTGAAATATTCACAAAATAGTATTATATACATGTGGAGAGTATTCAAGAATTTAAAAATCTACATTATAGATGAAAATGGGAAAGTTACTTTATAATCCATACAGGTACTGATTATTTTAGCAGAGTGAGAAAATGAACCTGGAGAACAGAAATCTTAGCAGTAAGTACTCATTATTAACTGGAAACTTGTGAAACTGTAATGGCGTCGTCTAATCCACTTCTTTTCTTTCTGTCCTATTTCCATTTAGATGAGCATAAAGAAACTATAGAAGACCAGCAAATTGGGTAGCGTCTTCAACTACCCATGAAATATAAAATATTAGACCATGAGAACAGCGTGGATGTCAGGCAGACCTGAAGGGCATGGAGGGTGTGTGGTTGCTGCCTGGAAATTCCAAGACAGAAAACACAGACCAAAGGGATGCTACGTCATGGTTTTTGTTTGTGTGTGTGTGTTTTTCACAGAGAAACTTATCTCCTTTTTTTTTTATCAGTGTTAGTCATTGTCTGAATCCTGAAATAAGAGCCTCGATTCATAGATGACAAAAAATGAAAATGATTCAAGTGTCCTTCAACTGATGAATGAGTAAGCAAATGAGGGACATTCCTACAGATACCACTCAGAAATAAAGCCAAGAAAATGGACCAACACTTGAGAAACACATCTAAACGAGAGCATAGCACATTTCACATAACCATTGTCTTGTTTTCTTGTCCCTGAGAAAACATGGACTCTAGCCCTAGCAAAATAATAACAAAAATAATAATGAAAAAGGAGGATGGCTCGCATCAAGTAAGCGATTCCTGTATGCCTCGTACTGTTCTGAATGCTTTCCACACACACATTTATTTAAGCCTCACATATCTCTGTGCAGTAGGTCCTGTGATTGTCTCTATTTTTCAGGTAAGAAAACACAAGCACAGAGAAATGATTGACATGCTCGGCGTCATACAGTCAATAAAGCACAGCCCGATTCAAGCCCAGGAGGCTGGGGGAGCCTCATCCCAGTTCCTCATGGTCTGAAACGACCCGCTGCTGCAGCAGCTTGACTTTTCACTAAACACTCTGAGAAATTATCTTTGGTTGCACCAGAATTCCTTTGGGATAAACCCTGCTCCGAAATGCTAAGTCATGTCTCCATAAGTAGATAAAATATTCTCCAGGCTGAGCAAGAACATGTTAGCATGAAATGAGTTGTGTCTAGGTTTGCATAAATTGAAGTGTATTTATTACATATTGTCATGATGGTTAAAAAAAAAGAAAAATTGCTTATTTCAGAAATGCTAGATTTCAGTTAAAGTATGCCTCACGTATTTTCATACCAATATGTCATTGTGCTGGAAATCACCTAACAAATACATATTTTGGTGGGAACAGAGGTTAGGGGTGAACTCTAGATGTATTTCATTCTCGTTTTCAAGCAGAACTGTTAGCCAAATGGGGGTGGGGAATTGCATGTGTGCTAAACTTACCAGGAAATGTCAGACATTTTCCCATCAAGCTATCAATGAATCCTGGGTGGGGGTGGGAAGGGGCCATGCCCACACTCTGCCAGGATGAGGACAAAGGCCACTCCTGGGCAAGAAAGCACCATCTCCGGATGGCAGGCAAGCTCTTAAAAAGAGTGTGTGTGTGTGTGTGTGTGTGTGTATAAAACCATGCCTCTCAGTCCCCAGGTGCAGAAGATAGACGTGAGAGAATTTAAGTTACAAAAAGTTGCAATACCGGGGCCAACAGTGGCATGATGGTTAAGGCTCTGGACTCCCACATGGCCAACTATGGTTTGAGTCCCAAACCTGGCAACTTGCTTCCTCACTTTCCTCTCTCTCTCTCTCTCTCTCTCTCTCACTCCCTCACTCTGTCCCTCTCTGGTCAAATTAAATAAATAAATAAAGCTAAATAAATAATTTTTAAATAAATAAATATAAATATAATAACAAATAAAATTAAATAAATAATTCTTAAAAATAACTTCAATACCACTTGAAGATTTTTCTTCAAGGTATTAGATCTTGTGTTTGTACTGAACAGCTGTTTTTAGATTTAATGATAATGTATTGAAGCAACAGGTGACTGAATAACTGAAAAAGTCTGCAGGCTAGGAAATAAATAAATAGGCCTATTTTAGTATCTCCAAGATTATAGTCATAGGTTCATAAAAGGAATCTGAGTTTATCTCCTTTTCCTGTAGATAAAAATACTGTGAGCACAGGGACTTACTTATTTGTAAAAAGTCACACATAAGGTTGTTTATTGGATAATTTCCATTTCAATAAAACTCACGTATCCTAAACAATATTATTCACATAAAAGTGCAAACGAACACATAGAATGGAACACCATAGATAGGTGAAATGAAAGAAAGCAAGCACATAAATTAGGGTGTGTGCTCAGCTGCAGTAAAGAACAGAAGCCTGGGGCCGACTCTGTGGCCGGCTAGTGAAGCAGCCACAGCCCATGAGGCTGCCAGCACTTGGAGCCCCAGATCCAGGGGCTTTAGAAGCTCGCTGGCTGTGTACGTATAGGTGCCTGAAATCCTGAAAAGAGGGAGCGAGGGTGGATGGTGTCCCATCCCATCTCCCAGTGTTAAGAGTGCTATGAATCAATATACAAGGAGGACAAATCAGAGAGGTCGTTTCTACCATTTTGTGTTGTATTAAGCTTAAGAGTGGCAACAAGGCGGCACCAATGGTTATGTATTTGAATGAGCTCTTTTCCCCCTCCTCCTCCTCACTCTTATCCAACTTGTTCTTTCAAGCATTGCCCTCAGGATCATAGAAATGAGTTGACCCTGATCCATGAAGGCTAGCATTAGTGGAAAGAGCATTTGCTTACTTTTAGCATATATTGGGTTGTTGGAAAAGTTATGACACATTTGTGCATAGAAAAATACATCATGACTTTTCCAAGAATCCAATATCTCCTCTTGTTTACCTAGTCACCATTCATTCCCATGGTCAACTGTGGGGACCACTCCTATTTACTAAATACCCTTTCAACATGCCTCCCATAGATGTATTTCCATATGTTTATATATATATAAAGGTGGGTTTGTGTCTTAATTTATTTACACAGTAAATACACCATAAATCTCTGCCTTGCATTCCATACTATACACACACCCCACCTTAGATATCTCTTCCCCTCCTCTCGAGCCCCTAGGATCCTCCAATTCTTTGCAGATTGCTTGGAGAATACCAAAGGAGAAGAGTTGCTCCATTATATGATATCCATGCACTGAATTTCACTGAGCACAACAGAGCACTTTCAGAGTGGTAGCGCCAGTGTTCGCTTCTAACAGAGGAGCAGGGGAGCCCACATTCTGCCATAGCCCACAGGCATTATTGGGTTTCATTTTCTCTTATTCAACCAGCACATTTTTATTTGTACTTTTTTTTTTCTTATCACTTGGTCAATTTTGCCGGAGCTTTGTCTATGCTGAATCTTTCCAAAGAATCAATTGATTTGCTTACTCAGTCCAATTGCTTTTTTTCTTCTTCTTTTTTGCTTTTGTTGATGATTTTCTTTAATTTGGTGATTAAGGATTTTAGGCTTTACATACTCTATCGTATTGATCTACCAAGTTAAAACTGGGGTTAACAATACTACAATTGAAATTGTATTTACTTGTCCCTAAAAGTGTGCCCATTTTTATGTATTTTGACCAATATTATCAGGTTTCAATAGGCTCATGTGTTTTATCTTTTTGATTCTCTACACCAATCAGAAACAAATATCAGTTTTGAGCAATTTTTTAACTCTGTAGGCAAAACTCTTTTTTTCTTTCATAATTGCTACATTTTCTTTCTTTTAGCTCAAATATATATTCTTTGCAACCCTTTATTTCAACTGCCAAACTTTTTTTCTTGGGTTCTTGTTTCTCCATGTAAAGTAAATTATGATAGCTTGAAATAGCTTTTATCAAAATTCAGTTAACACACATTTTTGAGTACAGTATTTAACTCACTTAAATTTATTGTAATTATGGCCCTATTAGTACTTATTTTAGCTATCTTAGTTTGGGTTTTCCATTTACCATGTTTATATTCTTTCTTACCTTTATTTTGATATATAAGTTATCTTCTTCTGGTTTGAAATCATACTATCTATTTTTATCATAGTGGTTCATAGTGGTTAGCTTTAAACAATTTAACTACACTTTTAGTTATTCTGCTATGAGTGTCTAAAGTTCAATAAAGTCTATGTTTTCTTTTTTATATGGATAAAATCCTAAGATGTACCCACCTCCCATCTCCCTCCAGTGAACCATCTCGTCTACCTTGATTAATTTACTAATATTACTTAGAATTCAGCTCTAGATGACTAGGAGATACTCATCTATTTTTGTACCCATTGCTTATTTAGTTAATAACTTTATTAAGTTCTTTACTTCACTCCATTTTTCATTATTTCCTTTCAGATTTACTTCTCTTTTTGTTAGAGAAAGTCTAAAATGTTTTCTTAAAAAGTCTGTATAGGGCAAAATACATGAGTTTTTATATGTCTACAAATACTTTTATATTATCGTCACAATTTAAATAGCATTTTAACTTTTTTCATTCAATGATTTAAGATTTTATTTCATTTTTTTCTTGCATCCATTCATGCTACTGAGATTTTTAGATCAATCTGGTTTTCATGTGTAGATGATTCTTCCTCTTTGGAAGATTTTATAATCCTCATTTGTTTTGATGTTCTCAATTTTCACTTTAGTAGGTCTAAATATGTGTGCAAGTTGTATTTTATTGTCTTTGCTTTATTTTAGAGTTCTTTACTTGTTTTCCTTTCTCTCCTTGTCTAGGTCCTCCAAAAGGCTATTTACTGACATATCTTTCTTTATTTCTGGAAAATACCAGGTTGCTATTCCTTCTAGTATTGTCTCATGTTCACATTTTCTTTTTTCTTTTCTTTTTTTTTTCCCCAAGACCTCTAGTACATGAATGTGACTCTTATATTTTTATTGTTTGCATCAGTTTGAAGTTCCTCGTACAGGCTTCCAGTCACTCACTTACTGATGTTCTTCAGCTAATCCCATTAGACCATTGGATCAGTCCATTGAGAGTTTTTCTTTTATTTTAATATTTATGATTTTATTATTAAATATGCCCTCTTAATACTTCTCAACCACTCATTCTTATTTTATGTTGCCAATATTCTCCCTGTCTCTCCAAGTCTATTGGACTCATTTTAAACATGTATATTTAGTGTTGCATTAGTTTTATTTTACCTCCTAGAGATTGTTTCATTGGTTGCTTGTTTGTGATTTGTCTTGTAATTTTTCCCTGTAATAATATCTCATCTTTATTGACTTTAGAGAATGAGATGTATGGAGAAGGACCAAATCTTTGTCCTTCCTAGGGACCTTGAAAGTACAGAAGGCACATCTCTTAGGGCAGAGAACCACTCATACTTCTGATCCTATCAAGGCACGGTAAACCTGTCCCACAGTGCACCTCCCAGTCCAAACTTCCTCCACTTGGACATAATTCTTGTCCAAGAACTTCTATTCTCCCTTGTCATTCTCAGGATGTCTTGTGAGGCCAAGTTGGGGTACAAAACACATATAAAAGCAGCCCGTCTACCTCCTCTACTCACTGTGTTTAGCATCCTACTCCTCCTGGACTATTATCAGAATATTATCCTCTCCTTTACTGTTTTCAAGCCTACCATCACCATGGTAGGAAATCTGTCTTCTGGAAAGTGCATGAAGCTACACGAACCTTATTGGGCTCGTGGGTTGATTGCCTTTTTAGCAGGGCTTTGTCCAGCTAGCCATAATCTCCAGCTAAATTTTAAAGTTAAAGGTGGGGGCATCTTCCAGGCTACATCAGGCTTGACTTGCCTGAATTGCAACTTTGACCTTAACCAGAGTCATGTGGGGATGAACAAAAAAGGTTCATCTCCCATGTCTAGGTTCCCTGGCAAATTCTTGTTTCCCACCATTATTTTTTTTTTCCTTTTTTTGGAGAAGTTTTTGCTATAGGGCACGTGTGCTTGCCAGAAATACAGAGAGAGACAGAGAGACAGAAAGCGAGAAATCACCCCCCAGGGGGATGGCCATGCTGCAATCCCTTCTCCTCCATTCTTCTCTTGGGATCCTGGGCACACATGCACACGCGCCTGGCGTGAGTTTAAGCCACCGAGTCCAGGACTCGAACCACGGTCGACTTCATGGGAGTCCAGCAACATAGCCATTATGCTAACTGTGGTCCCTTTCCCACCATTATTAATTCCTTACGTGAGAGTACAGATACTTTTTTCCTTCCCAGGTCTCAAATATTTATTTTTTTATTTTCTCAACTGATCTACCTATTCTTTCAATGCTTTTTTCTCTCTTCTTGTGGCCCCTGAGAGGGATGTCTGAGAGGAGGCCCATAACCCAGGCCCATAACCCATGTTTAGCTCTCAGTCTTTTCCAACAATTAAGATAACTAAAAATCCCCTGGAAAAATGGATGAATATTGATTTTTCATGGCCTAAATAATAATAATAATAATGTTGATAATTTAACAATTGTAGATGTAAGCTGTAGGATTACTGAGTTAATTCATTTAAATGTCAACACAACCACCTACTAAATTGCCAGTAATCTGTGTTGAATATAAAGTGCATGGATACCAGAAGAGCATCTCTGTGGATGGCTGCCTGTGTTTGCTTTCAGGGCATCTGTATGATCAAGGTTCTGTCATTCAAAGAGCGAGTCTGTAAACGTCACAGTCTGCCAGTTCTGAAAAGATGTTCCTGAGTTTATCAAGAGTCTAAATATATAATTGTCATATTTCTATCAACAATAGTTTGATTTCTGTCTTTGAATATTCTATATAAAGGAGAGGGGGGAAATATAAGATATTAGAGCACTGAAGTACCAATCTTTTGCTAAAGGGCATGCCGTGACTCCAAGTTTTCTCCCCTGCTTGCTCTCTAGAGGTTGTGACTGATTCTAGGTGACTTTCAGGCTTTCCTGAGGCTTAATCTTGGGAGTGCATTAATCACTTCTTACTCTACCGTTGTTATGATTATTTGTGGTATAAACATTCTAGTAGTGACATTATTAGAGTAATTCCTCAGTTGCAACAAATTGCTTTTAAATTTTCTGCAGCTGTGAACAGAGCAGGAGTAAAATTGACTCACTTATGTCATCAAATGCTTTCCCTTATATTACTACTTATAATTCATAATTATCTTTTCATATTATCCAATACTCTATCCAATGAAGGTATCATATTTTATTTTCTACTCCCATATATTTTATTTATAGTTCATTTTTATAATTTTAATAACATTTCAAAGATCACTTTTTACTATTATTTTTCTCTATTTTCTTGGATTAAGCTTTATAGGCAGGTTTTGATAAAAACCATCCAGTTTCCTTTCATCATTAAGAATTAACCAATTTACACTGCCAGTGGCAATGAATGAGGAGTAGATTCACTAGCATTTCATCAGAATCTGTCATGATAGTTTTTAATTTTTGACAAATTAGTAAGGGCAGTGGCCTGGTAACTACTTTTCCAATATGGAAATCATGACTTCATGCTGAAGAAATACCAAGAGATTCTGGAACAGGATTTTCTCTACTTGAGCTTTTGTAAGTGCTTGTTGCAAATTCTGATCTAAATGGATCATATGACTGCATCTTGGATTAGAAGTCTGATTATTTTCTTGACCTAGCTTATGATTTAAAGTAGAGATATTTCAGGAATAGATGAGGAAAAAGAATAAGGGAAAGAAAAAAATGTGCTTTGTTCTATCAAGTTTCTAAATATATAATTGTCAAATTTCTATCAACAAAAGGAAAAAGGAAAAAGTTGGTTTAAAATTCTCTTTCATGTGGCCAGCAGATGATGTAATGGTTACATCACTGAACTCCCACATAGTCAACTGCAGTTGGAGTCCCAGATCCACGGCTTAAAACTCATGCCAGTATATGTGTGTGAGGGCCCAAAATCCCAAGAGGAGAATGGAGGAGAAGAGATTGTGGCTTGACCATCACCCCCTGCGGAGTTTTAGCTCACATTCTGTCTCGCTGTCTTTCTCTGTCTCTCCAGGGAGCCCTTGTGTCCTATAGCAAAAATCTCTCTTAAAAAAAAATAAGTAAAAGTCCTCTGTCACTCAGCCTTTGTGGAGCCAGCTCTGGGCAGATTACAGTACCCTGCATGGCACCCTTGACCTTTAAGGAGCACATTTCTCTTGTCATGTTAATATCAAGCTCCTTCTAAACAAAATACATTAGAAGTCTTACAATTCTAGAAGAGAGAATCATTTTAAAACAAAGCGCAGGAGCCAGCAGGTGATGTATTAATTAAGGAGCTGGATTCTCACCTGGTTGCATGGTTCGAGTCCTAGACCCAGCAGCTTAAAAATCATACCAGGTGTGTGAGCATGTGTGCTCAAAATTCTGAGAGGAAAATGGAGGAGAAGGAATTATGGCATGTCCATATTCCCTGAAAAGTGATATCTCACTTTCCCGCTCTCTCTCTTTGTCTCTCCAGCAAGTGCACATGTGTTATGGCAAAAACCTAAAAAATAAATTATCTTTTTTTTTTTTTTTTTTTTTTTTTTGGAGAGGTTTTTCGCTATAGGGCGCGTGCGCTCGCCAGACAGACAGAGAGAGACATAGAGACAGAAAGCGAGAAATCACCCCCCAGGGGGGATGGTCACGCCGCAATCCCTTCTCCTCCATTCTCCTCTCGGGATCTTGGGCACGCACGCACACGCGCCCGGCGTGAGTTGTAAGCCACCGGGTCCGAGACGCGAACCGCGGTCGACTACGTGGGAGTCCAGCGACATAGCCATTACGCTAACTGCTGGTTCCCATAAAAATATTATCTTTTAAAAAAGCACGTTTCACTGGGAGATGATCACAGAGCTGCCACCAAGAAAGAGAAAAAAAAAATCACCCACCTGAGGCAAGAGATGCAGTAGATATTCACAAAGCAGAGGAACCATAGAGAAGTCAGTGGCATTCATTATAAAGATGATGATGACTGTTATTATTTTAATATTGTGTAAGTTTTAAATAGAAAACACAGCAGTGTATATGAATTTCACCAAAACTCAACTTATCCCCCAAATTTGGGGTTTTTTAGCTGTTGCTTTTCCAGTTTCTTAAAATGCAGTGTTATTTATTTGCCACCTTTCTGTTTGGTTCTTGTGAACACTAATGGTTATAAATGCCTGTTATGGCTGTTTTTTCTGTGTCCCAAAGATTATGGAAAGTGGTGTGTTCATTATCATTAGTTTCAATGAATCCTTTTATTTCAGTCTTAAGTTCTTTAATAGTTTGAAAGTCATTCAAGAGTAGGTTGTTTTTGTGCTTTTGTGTACTTTCAAGGACTCTTTCTGTGGTTGATTTCAAGTTTAATTACATTGTGGTCAGAGAAAATACTGGCTATAGTTTCTATAATTTTAAATTTATATAGGCTTGTTTTATGACCTGTCATGTGGTCAGTCTTTAGAAAATGTTCCATGTGGAGATGAAAAAAAAGTATGTTCCCTAGTTACTGGATACAATACTCCATATATGTCTATCAGGTCTATTTGGTTTATGATATCAATTAGTTCCTGTATGTCATGTCTTTTTTTTTTTTTTTTTTTTTTTTGTCTAGATTACCTGTCCACTGGTGACAACGGGGTGTTGAAGACCCCAACAATTACTGTGTTGCAATCTATATCTCTCTTTAGAGCTCCTTGCTTCTTTTACATATTTGGGTATACTGGCATTGGATGCATAAATATTTCTGATTGTTAAATCTTCTTAGTGAATTCATTCTTTTAAAACTATGTAGTACCCTTCTTTGTGTCATATGTTTTTTATCCTGAAGTCTATTTTGTCTGATATCAATACCACAACTCCTGCCTTTTTTCACTTTTGTTTGTATTAAATGACTTTTCCCAGCCCTTTGCTTTTAGTCTACATATATCTTTGTCAATGAGGTGTGTTTCTTGTAAGGAACATACAAAAGGCTCCGGTTTTTTCATTCATTGGGCAAATGTCTTTTAGTTGGACAATTTAACCCATTAACATTCAAGGTTATTATCAATATGTGTGGACTTAGTCCTGCCATTTACTCTTTTTTTCTAACTTGTTTTGTGTTCTCTTACTTCTGTTTATCTCTCTTTAGTTTTCCAGGTGCAGTGTTCCCTTAATTATTTTCTGAGGGGCTGACCTACTTTGGGTTGTATTCTTTCAGCTTTTATGTATCTGGGAATGATTTTGTTTCTCCTTCCCATTTGAAGGATAATCTTGCCAGGTGGAGTATTCTTGGTTGAATGTTTTTAAGAGTTTTAAATATGTCTTCTCATTTTTTCTTGCCTGTATTGTTTCTGTTCAGAGGTCCACTGTTAGTCTAATAGGGTAAACTTTGTAACTAACTTAGAATTTCTATCTTGTCATTTTTAGAATATTGTCTTTTATTTTTATCGTTTTGGCTATAATGTATTTTGGAAAGAATCTTATGTTAAATCTGTGTGGTGTTCTTTGTACTTTCTGGGTTTGGATTTTCATATGTCTCTCTAGGTTTGCAAAGTTTTCAACTAATATATCATGAGAGATTTTCTAAGCCTATACCCATCTCTTCACCTTCTGTAATGACTATAAGGTGAATATTCAGCTGCTTAATGGTCAATAGGATTTACTGTATGTTGTCTTCATTTTCAGTGTTTACTTTTATATTCTTCTCAATTACTTGGACTAAGTCAGAAACTTTCTTCCACCTGTTATTAACAATTTCAAGAGAAGTTTTGACTTCCTGCATTGCATTCTTCAACTCCAGAAGTTCTGCTTGATTCTTTTTCAGAATGTCTCTTTATGGAGTTAGTTCCTCCTTCAAGTAATGGAATAACTTTCTCATCTCCTGAGATTGGTTATCTGTTTTCTCTTGTATCTCATTGAGTTTAGTTATAATAAATACTCTGAATTTTTTTTCCTGACATGTCTGTAATTTCTTGTATTTTGTCTGTCATTAATGTGGAGTTATTGTATTCCTTTGTGAGGGAAGTATTTCTTGCCTTTTTCATGTTTCTTGAGGCTCTGCTGTGATTTCTGGGCATTCAGTGATGAATTCACTTTTCTTGATTTACATAGACTTTCTGTGTTTTTTGTTTTGGGTTTGTTTGTTTTTGTTTTTGTTTTTGCTGGGGTGAGCATGGTGAGAGAGCTCCTGTAGGGACTCACAATGTTTGGATGTTTTGGCTTGTATATAGCCAAAACTTTCTGTTCACTGCATAGTTGAACTCTAAGGCAACCACTCCTCCCACACCCTAGGCCCAGTAGGAGGCTTTATAGGTGAGCTAGGACCAGGTGGCTCTACTTCGCCTCTTCTCCAGTTATAAAGGCCAAGGTAGCCTCTCCTCCCATGCCCTAGGCATCCAACATCTCTGAGTGTTTATAGGGAAAAATGTTATCCACCTATAGTATAGGGATGGTACTTGAAGAAAATAAGAAAAAATCTAAAATTACCATGTAAATTGAAAGTGTTTATCATTTTCATGGTCAATATAATAATTTATCATATTTCCCAGAATAGTATAAATTTTTCTTAGCAGGTTAAAAGAATGGGCTCTCAAATAAGATTTTTGGAGCTCAGATTCTGTCTCTATTATACTAGCTCCACCACTATGGTAAAAGAGTCAACTCCCCTGAGCCTCAGTATCCCCTTCTAACAGGTGGGGATAGTAAGAACCCTTGCTTCTTGGGTTGTTGTCAAGATTAAATATTTAAAATGGTAGAATAGCACAGTGCTTGTTGTAAGTCTAAGGATCTGCACATATTGGCCAACATCATCATCATTATTGTTCATGAATTTCAGGTATTTCTGCAGGAGCAGTTTTGGATCTTAAAACTTTTCTGAAAATTTGTAATCATATCACATAAAATTTCCTACTCTAACCCATTAACATAAAATGGCAAGAAAAATACATGTTGTACTTAATCAAGAATTATTATGAAAATGGATCTTTCATAATGGAAGGAAAATGTTATATTCATAGTAGTATCCCACCCAAAAAAAGCTAGGGCATCTATATAATTCATTGTCTGTCTGAACCAGGATATATGAGAAGGGACACATTAGTAATGTTGATTAAGAGGTGGGAGGACAGCTGGTATAAATGAAGCTGTCCTGGGCAAAGCAGGTGTAGTCACCCAAGCTGTCAGGATGTCCTTCCAGGTTCCCTCCAGGGCCCCAGGGATAGGCCCTCCCTGGAACTGAAGCACACCATTCACCACCTCCTGAACATCCTTCCACCACCTTTGCTCTGAGATTGCCTTAGAAAGTCTCCACAAAGCCACACTGTGAAAATTCCATGCTGTCCCCTTGTCCATCCCTAAATGTCTCTTCACAAAAACATGGGTGAATACTACAGAGGTTCTCAGGGAGTAGCTGGGAGAAGCCTGGCTTGGACAGGCTCCCAGGGCTGTGAACCAACCGTGGGATGTCAGCACCCCTGCCTTGCTCCCAGGCAATAGTTTATCACAAGTGATCTCTTGTTGATTATTCCAGTGGATTTTAAATTTTGCTAGGTTTTTCTTTTCTTTTTTTTTTTTTCCTCTTCTTTAAATAACAAGTAGGATAAAATGGCCTAGGAGGACCTTGAAAATGGCATTCAATTGAAATTGCCACCAGTTCACCCAGAACCCAGAACCCAGAGGCAGGTCCCTGTAGCAGCACATCCCATGGGGCCATGTGAACACGCACAACTCTTCCTGTCAGCCTCTGCCCTCTCCCTTCCTGGCATGGCTACCAGGTGGAAAGCCAGCTGTTTTCCTTCATCCTCTCTGTTTTGGCATCCTTTTCCAGATCCTACCATGTGACCTGCTCTGTGACCAATGATTTTTAAGCCTTCTCAAGAAAAAGTGCTCTAAATCACAATTAACTCTCCATGGTGCTGACAAAAGGATATTCTTCTTCCTAACCTAACAAGTGGACCAATGGCATCTTCCAACGATGTCTCAGAGGAAGGTGGTTCCTTGGATCACCAGAACTGGGATAAGAACCTGAGATATTCAATATTGCCTTGGTTTTGATATTTTTCAGAATCAACGTGCAAATATAGTAAAACTTCGACTATATGAAAGTCTGGACTGTGACAAGAGCGGCTTCAGACTTTGTCTCCACACAGAGAGCTCACGCCGGCACAATGAGGCCTCCTGAGGCACAAGCTGGTGACTGGGCACAGTCTGATACTTACAGAAGAGCATGAAGCAGTACCGGCCTTACCCTACCAATAAACCAAATAACAATGGAGTGGGAGGACAGGTTGGCACCCAGAGGAGTACCTGTGACGCAGTGTAGATTTCTACAAGAAAGAATGCCAGCATAGAGGCAGAAGTGATGAACCTGGGCAAAGGGAAAATTTTCGTTTCTGAGGAGTGAATGTCTAGTTTTAAAGGACTCTCTTTAGTTCAGACAGGATTCCTAATTGAAGGGGTGAGGTGTAGATGTCTTTGGTAAGGGAAATCTTGTTGAACAAAAATAAAATGGAAAAGTTAGAAAAGGTTTGGAAGAAATAGTTTCCCTCATATCTGCAGAAAGCTCCAGGAGAGTCTGGAATGCAGCTCCTACAGCAGCTTCTCTGTCCCAACATCCGGTCTGCTTCTATCAGAGGGAGAAAAGTGACTCACTGCTTCAGCTTCAAGGACTGACCCCTGCCCACTTCAGTGTGCTGACTGGGAACTCGGGACATCCTGCCAGCTCTCTAACGGCCCATTTCCTCCACTTAAAGCAGGGGCCCAGGTGCTCCAACCTCACGGGGCTGCCAGGGGGATAGATGGAGAGCATCCTCATGCAGTGGTCAGCTCCCTCTGTGGGGCTGGCTGTTGTCACTGCGGAGGTTGCAGTTGCGGTTTGTGTTCTATCTAAATGGAAGTTAACGCATTACCTCCTTAGGTTTGTCCTCCCTGTGTAGGCCAGGGAGTCTAGGATCCCCATGGAACCCTGGGTGGTCCTCCAGATCATTGTGTACCTGTGGACAGTGTGAGATTGTAAAACAACCAGGAAAATGTGTTCTGACGTGGAAACATGACATACAGAAAGGTCTCGTTGAGTATCAGCTTATTCAACCTCCTCAACTTGGGGTCCACTTGTCACCCAGAGAGGGAGAGAGGAGAATGTGGAGCAGCCATGACCTCAGCAGCAGGTCGGAAGTTTTCTGTAACAACAGTATTTGCTCTTCCTCCACGGCTGCTGCTGCAGAACTTCCCGTTTGATTTTGTGTTAATATGAAACACAGGAGCTGGAGTGTCCCCAAGGCCCAGGCTTGATGGCACTGCTTCCAGCTCGTCGCTGTGGTTCCTCCCCCCAGAGCCCCTCCTGTGCAGCAGCCTGGAGACATTAAAGAAACACCAAGGTGGCCTTGGCTGTGGTTGTCAGAATGTGTCCTCATACATCACATGGAGAAAGATGATTCTCCCTGGAGATTGGAGCAATCTCTACAAAATCCACACAGAAAATAGTAGTGTGCTGTGAACTCTGCCGCTGCCTCTGAGTGTTTGCAACTTGCCTCCTGGATCATGCTGGAAATGATGAGTTTTGCAGACCTGGACACCCAGACTGCCCTGGGAGTCAGCGCTGGGTACCGTGCAGTGGACGGTGCACAGAAACACCCCCGTATCCTCAGCAGGCCATGAGGACTGGCCACCTCACTCCTAGGCTTTCCAGTATGAAACGCTAAGACGCCCCCTGGTGCGAAGGCAGGGACTCGTCATAGGAAGTTAGGCCCGCACAGCTTAGCTTCCCATAGCAATATGTCCCTGGGGCTCCGGGTGACCCAGCACCCAGAGCCAGCAGCACCCACATTGGCCACACTCGGTGCAGACAGAGGTGGAGAGTGTGGATAGAGGATGAGGGAGCCGCAGCTCCTCATCTTCTCTGTCTCGGCATCCTTTTAGAAACCACCTCATGGTTTTTAAATCCAAAAACGATGAAATTCCTACTGAATTACAGTGTCTGTGTTTGAAGAAACTAAACCAATTAAAACTGTCACTCTCAGTTGGGAAATTTCACCTCCGTATTTATGAAATGTCCTACAAGTCTTCTTCTTTGACAAGTAATAAGGCTTCAGGGGAAAGGTGAGTACTCTTGCCTGTTCATTTTTACCCTGCATTCTTAGCTTACTAGCTCTACCCCAAAATACTAAGCACTCAGGTTTGTGCGAGTAACTCCTTGTCAGCTATTAACTTCCCAAACCCTCCTCACCCCTAAACAATGCTAATTCCCTGGGACCAGCAGTTAGCATAATGGCTATGTCACTGGACTCCCATGTCGTCAACCACGGTTCAAGTCCTGGACTCGATGGCTTAAACTCATGCCAGGCACGTGTGCATGTGTACCCAAGATCCCAAGAGGAGAATGGAGGAGAAGGGATTGCGGCGTGGCCATTCCCCCGGGGTGGGGGGGTGATTTCTCGCTTTCTATTTCTCTGTCTCTCTGTCTTTCTGGCGAGTGCACACTGCCTATAGCAAAAACCTCTCTAAAAAAAGAAAAAAAAAAAAAAAAAAAAAAAAGAAAAAAGGAAATGCTCATCCCGACACACACAGGGACCACGTACAGAGCACGCTACATGTCCCAGGCTGTCGAGCCAACACACTTCACCTTGGCTTCTGTACTAAGATATTTTTGTTCTTCTGTAGCAACCAGAGGAGGATCTCTCACCAGTTTTGTAGCCTTTGCTAACAGACACTTTGTGTTTACGATAGTCTGGCTAAAACTTTCCACTTCAGGTACAACGTGTGGTGTGGCTCAAGGACAAAGAGAACTAATGAGATCAATATTATTCTAGTGTTTTGAAAGATTGTCTACCTGTAAATGACCTCACATTAAAAAACACAATATCACAAAACGTGATGAGAACTTCAGCTACAAGATGCCCTTTTATACAGTACAGAGTCACCTGGGCCAGGCCAGCAGATCCATGGAGAGTAGGGACAACACAAAACCACCCCCTCAGAGCAACTGCTGAACCCAGTTCTCCATCTCTCCTGCACTCTAGAGAAGCCTGGGAGACTCCTGTCTCTCTGGAGCAGCCCTTCAGCCCTGCTCAACACTGCTCAAGGTCCCTGCTCTCTTACCTCCAGCTTCCAGTTTTGTCACATGGTTGGTTTGAAAAGGCCCCAAGCAATGACACTCCATCTAGTCCCAATGCCCTCACTGTCTCCCTGACGCTGGCTTCAGGGAGAATTGTCCTCTTGTGACAATTCCTCCAAGTGTCACTGATAGAAGTTGGGTGTTGCTTTACTTCCAAGATAGATCTGATCAGTCTTTGGCTACTTTGAAGCAGGAAAGGACCCTTTAAGATTTTGTTGGGCCATGAAACAGTGGACTCCAGACCCACCTCCCTTCACCTTGTGTTGTTATGACTCACTTTACCTCTCACTTCAGATACCAACCCAATTCTGAAAGAATATTCTGCCTGTTGACTCAGACTGAGTCAGGTGATAAAGGAGTGCCCCCACAAAGTGACACCACAGTGTGACAGGACCTGGTGATGAACAGTGCACTGCCTTGTCTGTTGTCAAATCAGCATTGCTGTCCCCTTCTAAGGGGGTGACTGTGTTTCCCTGAGTCCTCTTCCCTTGCAAGCTCCAGGTGCAAGTTTACCAACCAGAGTCACTCTCCTGAGAGTAGAAGGCCCAGGTGAAGCAGTGACCATCACTCAAAGGTGAGAGTGGCCAGACGTGGTGGCACTCAGGGGTGCCTGTCCTTGTCCCATCCTGCCCCAGCTGGCTCATCCTCTTGAGGGCAGAGCCATCAGTCAGCAGTGACCCATGCCCCACCAGGCTCTTGGGTCCATTGCACATGGTGACTGGTGACTCCCACAGGTCTCGATGGCTTTCTCTTAACACCTCACATGTGGATTTGAACTTTCCCATGAGCTTGAACTCTGTTCACCCCAATACTGCAAACTGAAGGATTAACCCCAACTCCAACCCTCCGGCTTCCCCTTCCTGGCTCCTCCCACACTTCCTCCCATAATGCAAGTGCTCTGGCTTCCCAACAGACCCTGACAAAACCTCAACTCATGCATGACCTTCCATGTGCATCCCCCACCACCTGGAGGTCAAGGCACAACCATTACTTGTCCTCGTGTTTGGGATCTTAGAGCCAGAAGTCACCCTCATCTCCAACATGCCTTTCAGTGGACTTCCACAAAGGCCCAGCAGGCTTGTGTAAACAGACTCCAGCACCCTGTGCTGACATGTTCACCTTCTTCCAGTAGGATTAGAAAGGCCCCACTCGAGGCCCTGGCATAAGTGTGTGTGTGTTGCACCATCACTGCATACTGAGTGACAACATGGACAAATCCATCCCTCCCAGCTCCAAACCTCTAACACCCAGGGTCATTGTGACACTCTTGGCATGCCCGTTCTGCTCCTCCACAATGTGACTGGCCATGTGGTGGAATGGTGCTGCCAGCGTCCATCCCTGCTGCAGACACACAGCCAAAGGGAAACTCTCAGGCCACCGACTAGCCATACTGGCAGATGGAGCTGTGGTCACATTGCATCCTGAACACTGCATTTTATGAAGTGTGAAGAACAGCCTGACCTGGCCGGGTGACAGTCTGCAGAGCACTGAAATGTTGTGTTATGATGATGATCATTGCTGGGAGTTCTAGCCCACAGTTTAGTGATATTTTTATTTTGACTAACATAGGTGCTAATAAAAACAATACTGATCCATAAACTAAAGAAAACCAACAATGAGTCTTTCTGTGATAAAACTCTCACTGACATTTTTAATCCAAGTGTTGTATTCTCTGAAGCAAATTCTGCTTTAGAGTGGGGTGCTCTATGGGTACCCAAGGCATGGGCTCCCCCGAGTCCTTCCCACCTGAGCCAGGTGTTGAACAAGATGGACCAGGACCAAGAGCCACCCACGGAGGAACTGGAAGACCCTAATAGGTGGTCTTTACTCCCAAGGGTGGCATGGTCAGGCCCGGGGTCCATGCTGGTGGACACCACCCCAGAGCCACCTTCTCCATTCCTACCCCAGGCCCACCAGGGCCCCTCGACCCTTGTTCCTCTTTACGCCTCTTCTCTCTCTCTGTGCCGTCAGTTTCTTCTCCAAGTCCCTGTGTGCAAATTACATTTGTACATACCCTAGTCCCTCTTCAGCCTCTCCTAATGCCACAGGAAAGAAGACACAAAAAGAACAATCAAGTCAACATAATACAAAAATGATCCTTCTACATATTTCTCTTCCCTTTAAGGTAGTAATTCAAAAGTTCACAGGAAGTTTAACAGGTCCTTCAGGTTTTGTAGCACAGCAGCGACAGCCCACGGACAGTGCCCTCCATAGATTTGCCTTCATCCCTGTAACTTGCCTCCTGCCGCCATGTTGCATATCTTGCTGTATTGATGGATATTGCCCAGAAAATACATTCCCTGACAGTAGAAAATGTGTTGCTTATATTTTCTTTTATGGAATTGATTTTTTTTAGCTTTATTTATTTATTTATTTATTTATTTATTTATTTTTTCAATTTATTTATTTGCATTCATTCTCTGAACATCATTACAGCATACAAAATGAGATTTTCCATCCAAATTACACTATATATTGTCTCAATCAAGCACATCAACAAACATGTTATTGTCAGCAAATGATCTTCCATTTCTTGTCTTCTGTATGTTTTGCTTTTTTCCCCCCATCCTAGATTCTCTATCTCTTACCCTCTGCCATCTCCTACTCTCCTCCCACAGTCTCTGGTAACTATGTTTGCTTTCTATACTGTTTTCTCCTCACAGTAACACCAAACACCCTAATCAATCCAAATACCCTCATAGCAAACACAGGTGATACCCACATTTCCATGAACACAAGTCTTACTTTACACATCCTATAAAGTAGTACCTAGCTGTGGCTACATATCCTACTGCAGTCATTGAATAGATATGGAATTGATTTTAACAAACACACTTAGTGATACCAAGATCATGTCTATGCAAATAACACTAATCACACAATTTCCTAATAATATTAATAGAAAACCAGTTTCAAAAAGAAATGCTATTAGGATCTGGGAAGAAACCTATTAGACTTTTATCTAGCAAGATACAGGTCCCTCTGATGGTTCTGTTTTTGCCCCGTGTGTCTGTGTTTAAATGAGCTCTTCTAGGTTTTGAATATCGGTACAGTACGTCTTCTCTCGTAAGAAGACACTAACACCTCGGCTGTGTTTTTTGGTCAACCTGGCTATGAATTTTGGGTTGAAATAGTCAGAAAAGGTTAATTATCTTCAAATAACAGATTTTGGTATCAGTTTCTCAGTGTTCTTTTCATATTCTGTAGGCTCAAGGGGGAAGTGTACTTTTAACAAGCTTGTTTACTGCTGAGATAAAAAGCAGATGTCTCCTACCATTTCTGTTAGAAACTTCCAGAGCCCCAGGAGGAAGGGTGTGGTTGACAGGAGAATAGTCAGCCTTAAAGAGCAAAGTCCTTTCTTTCAGCCTCCTCTTTGTCATCATGAACACACAGGATTCAAAGACAGGAATGTCTTATGTGGTCTTCTGATGGGTCTGCAAGGGGTGAAACTGCAGGGTTTACAGCGTGACTCAACTCGCTCCTTTCATTGGCCAAGGCAAGTAAAAGCCACATTTTGTCTTATGCTTCATTGCTGTGGGAAGAGAAGGATCAGCCAATAGAAAAAAAGCTTGCAATGAGTTAAAAAAGTTGACTCTAAGGGACCAGCAGGTGGCGTGGTGGTTAAGGTGTTGAACACTCCCACATGGCCGACCACGGTTAGAGTCCTGGACCTGGTGGCTTGTCTTCTCACTTTCTCTCTCTCTCTGCCTCTCTCTGGTCAAATTAAAATGAATGAATGAATAAACAAAATTAAATAAATAATTCTTTAAAAAAATGTTGACTAGATTTCTTAGAAAAAGTAGCATTATGTTTTGTGAGGGCCTTGACTCACAGAAAAATGAGGACTTCTTTGGTGTTCATCCAGAACCCCCTGCCATACAGGGTTAAAATTCAAAGGACCACCTGTCAGGCCATGCTCATCCCTCATCTTCTCACTCCACCTCCTGCAGCTACCTCACTGGCAGACACAACTCCTTCTATTCAGGAGCTGCCTCTGCTGAAAACACACACAAGAATCCCAGGTGCACAGGAAGTGAAGTTCTCCTAAGACAAAACTAGGCCACGTTTGGGGGCGGGGGGAGTTTCGGAAATAGATAATGGTGGTGGCTATAGGACACTGTAAATGGAATTGATGTCACTGAATTAACATTAGTGCCAGCAGGTGGCGTGGTGGTTAAGGCACTGGACTTTTACATGGCTGACCATGATTCGAGTCCCAGACCTGACGGCTTGAAAATCCCACCAGGCACATGTGCATGCATGCCCAAAATCCCAGGAGAAGAGTAGAGGAGAGAGGATTGCAGCATGGCCATCTCCCCTGGCGGGGGGGGGGGGGGGGGTGGTGATTTCTCAATTTCCCTCTCACTGTCTCTCTCTGACAAGCACACACACCATATGGCAAAAACCTTAAAAAAAAAAAATACGATGGCAAATTTTGTTACATACATATATATGTATACTCAATGGAGTCTTTAAAAGTTCATGGAAAATCCATATTTGAACATGCCTATTTATATAGAAGTCTTCAAAAAGTTCGTGGAAAGTCCCTTTTATGAAAAAAAAAATACATGACTTTCAAATTTTTGCACCAAAATAAACTCATATTTTAATCCCATTTTCCATAAACTTTTCAAAATCCTTTCATATAGCCACAATTAAAAGAGTTTTTTCAAAATGGGAGGAAGAGAGGCCAACAGGTAGCATGATGTGTTAAGGTGCTGGACTCCCACATGGCCAACCATGGTTTGAGTTCCAGACCTGGCTTCTCTCTCTCTCTCTCTCTCTCTCTCTCTCTCTCTCTCTCTCTCTCTCTCACACACACACACACACACACTCATATCCTGTAGAAAAATTTTAAAATAATAATAAATAAACTTAAATTTAGAATTCTTTTTAAAAATGAGATATAGAAATAGCATGGTCTATTGAGCAAAATGAGAAAGCTTATAAGAGCTGAAAGATTAAAACTCTTAGAAACAAGTTGCCCCCTCTGAGGAAGGTGTGCAACCTTTCTTAAAAAACTAAGTCAATATCCTGCTTGCACATCAAAACGAGAATAAATTAGACATCAACTAAAGAGCAGTAAAAGCAAAACAAAAAACAAGACACAGTTTGCTAATTAGATTTTATTCCCCTGAGAGTAGTAAGAGTTGTCAGCATTCCTTAAGATGATAAATCTTTTTCCCTTTAATTAGCTCTTCTGTAGACAAACTGCCCCAAACAGATGACCATAAACCAGCTGCATATCACGTTTGTTTTTTTGTTGTTCATGTGTTTGTTTTTTGAGAAAAAAGAATTTTAAAAAAGGAAGATAACCGATAGAAGCAAGACGTGAGCCTGCAAAATTGTTTTAATTTTATTTCCGGTTTAATTGGTATTTTATTCTCTAACCTCAGTTACATAACTCTCCACAGCAGGAACACCTATGAATGGGTGTGCTTACGATGAATGCTTTCTGTGTTTGATTACGAGTCCTCGGGCTCGTTAGTAGCAATCGCGTCAATATCTCACATTTTACTTCTAACTCTTTTTAACCTAATCCCACTGAAATGGACCCAGAACTTTTCCTCCTAAACATGCTTGCCTAATAGTTCTCCACCATTTGTTATCCAACCATACGCCCAGTTCAAGTAGAAGTCAGACCAATCTTCTTTTCACAAAACCCAAAAGCAATACTGTGTTTCCAGCCAGCAGCTTATAAAGCAGAGATGCATCTTAAATTTTTTTTTTTTAACTTATGGTAGAGCAAGTGCATGCACACTTGAGGTAGAAAGAGGGAAAGAGAGCGAGCATGTGAGAGAGAGAGAACTAAGCAGCCTCCACAGGGCCTTCCCCGACCATGACCCCTTCTTCCAGTCCTCCATCAGACCGCAAGATCCATGAGCACTTCAGAGAGACTAGGCAGGATTCGAACACAGTCACCGTGCGGGACCTGGCTTCCCTTGAGCAGCACACACCTGTGCCGTGGAGCCAGTCCTAGGGGTGCATTTTAAGTAAGTGGATTCCGCAGCCCTGTCTGTGGGTGTGTGGACAGGATCCCAGAGCCGATTTAGCAATCGAGTGGTAGCTTCCATTCACGAGAGCTGACCGCAGACACAGATGCGCAAACTTGTGAGTGTAACTCACCGGGCCTCCACACCGTCGGGCTCATTCACGCCACAAAGGGCCACCAGCGCGTACCTCGCTCCAGGTCGCAAGGCCAGTGAGGGGAAAGCAGGACTGGAGACCGGACAGGCCAACCTTGAAGTGCCCTCAGTTCTGCTCTGAGCTGCCCTCCTCAGGAAAAGCCCACCTTCTGAGGATCGTTACCTCAGCAGACTCTGCATATAGGCTCTAGAACCTTCCATAATTTACTTACAGCTCTTCAAGTCCACTAGGGCATCTGCTTTCCAAAAATATATATTATTATATTATACAACAAAATATAATGTGTAATATTGTTATATAATGGACTATATTAATTTTACACTTTTGCAGTATATAAATATAATGTATAGTTATACTAAAATATATCATAATGTATTTGTATCTATATAAGTATAATTTGTATGTAATATAACCTATTGTAGTTATTTTCAGTAGTGTTCCACATAATCACAAAAGTACCTGAGAAAAGGTATTTGTTTCGCTGCCATCATAAATGATTAGGTTACTAACCTCTTACCTTGCTCAGCTTTATTCTAGTGTTCCCTGTATTCGGAGGGAATCACCTAGCTGTCCTTGGTGTGGATAACATTAAAATGCCTTCACCTTCATTCTCTGGGTACCTCCCAGGAAACGCTCCCTTTCCAGTAGGCTGAGCCTCCCTCCTCCCACCCAGCGTCCTCATCCCTACAAGTGTCTCGTGGGTTGGCCCTTCACTGAGGAGGTGGGGACAGGCTGTCTAAATTACATAACCAGGAAGCTCTTCCTGACTCCTCTGGAATCCCAGCCTCAGGCCGCCCTTCAACTAACAGGCAGAGCCTCTTCCTGCCGAGCTCGGGAATTAGCCGCTGTCCAGCTCCTGACCACCCTGTTGTGAAGTTCAGCTGACAGACAGGGTGCTCCCCACACGCCCCAGGAGGATTGTGAGCTCTGCATTGGGCTGAGCTAGCTCAGGAACTGGCACAGTCAGACGGCACTCCCGTCTCCCCCGAGACAAAGCCTCTCTGGAGCAGTTTAGCATCTCAGCTTTAATTAAGTAAAAATAAACAGCCAGGCCCATGACGACTGCCCAGGAAGGGGAGAGAGACTGGCCCAGGGAGCTCCAGGGACTCAGCTGGAAAGGCCCCTGAGGGCTGTGCAGCCCGACCTCTCCTGGGCTGGCGGGTCTTTCCACCAGACATCAGGACTGGGGTTCAGATGTGGGCTCTGGCACGGCCTTCCTCCCGAGGTGGTTTCGGGCTCTGCAATGGCTGCTCCTCACCTCGCCAGACCCTTGCTCAGGAATTCAACTGGTGGTTGGAGCAGAAGCATCAAGGAGGGAGGGGTCGCTCTGTCAATCCCTGTGCTTGGTGCTCACACCTTCCCCAGGATCCTAGTTGGAGAGGAGTGACTTGTCCAGACAAGATTTGGGACCCTGTGCCCATCCTGACACCTCTCTAATGCAGCTGTCTGTGCCACCTGGGGCATGATCTGACCAGTAGAGACCTCAGAACAGTGTGTTCCTGTCTCTGCCTCAGTTTACCAGAACTCCTGAGTGCAATCTAACGTTCAACTGTAGAAACTATATTATCCTGCATTTGTAGAATCCTTACACTCCCCTCCTGTCACGTGGTCTAGAACTTGTATATTCCCCGAATGATGCAGCTTCACTTCTCTTTTCTCACTCCACCCCAGAGTTGAAATGGCTTCTGTCATTGACGAGTTTGAGAGAAGAAACGGGGCACGCCTAAGAAGGCCCTTCTTCCCTCCTTTCCTTGCACTCTACCCACCTGCCCAGAGCATGCACCTGGTCTGTTCTCTGTCACACTATGGGGTTGGGCACTTTCAGTAATGAGGCAAGGGGAGTGAAATTTCTTCAAGGGGGAGAACATTTTCCAGTAACAAGGCAAGTACATAAATTTGACTTGGCACCGAGTGCATGTGCATATGAGCCCAGGGTCTCAAACAGAGGGAGAGATTCAGGCGAAGGGATTGCAGTGTGACCATTCTCTATGGCAGGGTGCTGGGGGGAGGGTGCTGTCTCACTTTGCCTCTCTCTCTGTCTCTCTCTGTCAAGCTCATGTGCCCTGGCAAATTAAGAATAAAGATGATAGAAAACAAGGGCTTGGGCGCAAGCCCACTTTTTTTTTAGAAGAATAATTATATTTTACCAAGAAAAGGGAGGGAGTGAGAAAAGAAAGAAAAGAAGGAAGGAAGGTGAGGAGGGGTAAAGGCTACTGGTAATGAGACTTTTTCCCCAACTGCTTGACCAATTTCTCAATTGGTTTTCATTTCAGACAAGACTTAGACTTCAAACTAAGTTCATTTGTGTAGCATAATTTGGAGTCTAGAAATAAGTATGGCGGAGAAGAAATGGCTGAGCTTAAATCTGAGCTCCATCAAAGGATAAGCAAGAGGTGCCATTCTGTGGACAAGCACTGGGACCAGCACGGGGCCTCCACCAAATTAGGATGAGAAGATGTGACAGGCGAGCCTATAGAAAATTCCACTGTGTCAGTCAAATGTGCGGCCTGCTTGTCCAATCATGCTGGAGCAATGACCACTTTTAGCATAGAGAATAGTTTGGAGCTTATGGAGAACTGTTGATTCTTGTGCATTCGTGATGCTGAACTACTACTAGAGAGAAACCCCACCACCATTCAGACCCTTGGTAACTCCAAGACATTGCTTCTTGCTGAGAAGACTAATAGCAGTCATGGATCATGGAAGCTTCTGTAACAAGCCCAGGAAAACAGCTGATAATCGAACTTCAATTGATGAATCGCAGGTTGTTACTACCAATTTTCCAGGCTAACACCAAGGTTCCCATTCTGGCTACACACTGAATCTTCAATGTAATAAGGTCTTTGGAAGGAAGGAGAGTCCATGAGGTGAGAATGTTTCCTAAAAAGCTTTTCTGGACTATCTTGGGCTGACTCTGTGCAGAGGGGAATTTCTAAATCATGATCCCATCTTCACACCTTATAAGAACCTATTATCAGTGTCCCCACATATCCCCAAGCTTATAAAAATATTATGCAGAGTTGGCAGGTGACATGGTGGTTAAAGAGCTAGACTCCTACATGGCCAACTGTGGTTCAAGTCCCAGACCTGGCAGCTTGCTTTCTCATTTTCCCTCTCTCTGTGTATGTGTCTTTCTCTGGTCAAATAAAAAACAAATAAAATTAAATAATTATGTGTGTGTTATTAAAAAGCTTTATCAAGTAATGAAAAAGTGTTTCTCATTCATATTTATCATAGATGTTGTTTCCAATCTAGTTAGGAAAAAAAAAAGTTTAAGCATTGAAATTTCATGTTTTAGTGATTTCTGTGCTCCAATCCAAGCAAATGTGAATTAGTCATTGAAAATATCTGTTAAATGGTTAAAACCTTCCCTCCCTTTTTTTTTAGAGTGAGAGAGATTTTTGCTACAGGGTGCATGTGCTTACAGAGAGACAGAAAGCAAGAAATCACCACCCAGGGGGGATGGCCATGCCACAATCCCTTCTCCCTCATTCTCCTCTTGGTATTTTGAGCACAAATGCACATGCACCTGGCATGAGTTTCAAGCCACCAGGTCTGGGACTCAAACTACAGTTGGCCATGTGGGAGTTCAGCAATGCAACCACTATGTCAACTGCTGATCCCCAAAAACCCTCTTGCTACCTCTGACCCTAGGAGTCTGTGGATCTATTAGCATCCAGTTATTTAAAATCTAGTCTATCATAGTAAAGCTGATAGCCGAGATTACAATTTCGTGTGTCCCTGCCTGCAGGGCAAGACTCCTACTGCAATTAATGGTGCCAGAAGATGGCAAATGAAACAATCTTACCCACTAACCTATTTGGGTAAGAGTTCCTTAATTCACTCAATGGTCAGCTGATGAAATCACCAGTAGGTGGGTGAAGGAAAGACCATAGAGAGATACGGGTTAGTGGAAACAAAAGTAGAGAAACTGCTCAAGGCACGGACTTGTGTGAGAGTCCACAGTGGGCTTTCCAGAGACTGGCAGAGAGATCTGGGAATCAGAACAACAGATGTTAGGAGGAAGCAGCCCCAACCTTGCCTTGAACCACCAGTAGGAATTTCAGAAATCAAATTCACTTAAATAGGTTCCAACTCTGAAGATTTCATTCTAAAAGTCACTTGATGATAAATAATGAAACAGGCTTTCCAGGGGATTTCTTAACCAAGTTGCTTTGTGCAGATAATAAAGAATATAATGAAGAATGTTTTTCTTTGTTAATAGAAAAAAAGAAGTGTTGACAGAATGTTTTTCCTATCTTCACATTAGGTTATTTAGAACTTAAATACTGAAAAAGAGGGAAAAGGAGAAAGGAAGAAGCAAGGAAGGGAGGGGAGGAAGGGGTGAGAGAGAAGTCAGATTCCACTGCTGAGAATATCAGTCAAGCAGAAGCTGAATGAGTCAAAGGTATAAAAGCACAGAGAGCATGAGGACTCGAAACAGTATCATCTGGAGGAAGGTGGGAAATGGTGAGAGGGAGGGACTCAAGGGGGAGAAGAAAGAAGCAAACTATTTAGGGGACCAAAAGGGAAAGAAATCTGTTGATTATAATGTACATGGTAACGTCTCTAACTGGACCGAAATGCGGCGTATTCATGATGGGAAAATTCATTTGATATGTTGTAATGATACACTGTGATTAAATGTAAAACATTTAAAAATAAATCAAGAGACTTAAAATATGTGTAGCTTCTAATATAGTAATTCTACATCTAGGAATCTCTCCTGAGAGAATAACCATAAATATTAACAAAGCTCTAAAATCACTTAAATATTCAGGATTAAGAGATTAGTCAGTAAATGTTAAGTGTGCAGCTGCTGATGATTACTATTACAAAGACTATGTAATGCCATGGGAATTTTTATGAAATTTAAAAGTCCCACTATAAACATATTATTTTAGCCATGAAAATAGTACAGATGATAGAAAACCTCAAATGAAATATACTAATAATGATAAAATTATGGATGATTTTCATCTTACTGGTGTGGTTCTCTGTAGTTTTCCTAACATTCTTCAATGAGCAAACACTACATACATAATCTGTGTACAGAAGAATGCCAAGATGGCCTGCCAAAATGTTCGTTCCACTCTCCAGGACTGTGAAAAGATGTGCTCATGATTATGTCATGGACGTGCTAAAAAGAGCTATGCAGATGTAATTAAGCACCACACAGGGCCTTGGTACAGCTATTCACTCAGCCCAGAACTCTCGTTCCCAGGCACCCACAGAACGCATCTCCTCCCCTTCTCAGGCTCCCACTCAAATGTCACTTTGCTCACGTGCTTCCCATGGAGACTCTCACTAAAACTGTATCTGTGTCACACTGCCCTCATTGACCCAGTAAAAAATAAGAATGGCAATGCAAATGTCAATTCTTTGCCAAAGACAGCATGGTGATAGATGACTCTGGGATCAACCGAAAAGGCGACAAGTCACTTCAAAAAGAAGCTGGTGTCACCAGTGCTAGCTCACATGCAGAGATAGCTTGCCTGGCTCAGGGACATGCTCCTTTGTCATCCCAGGTCATCTTCAAAACAACCTTCAGGGAGAGAGAAGCAGGAAGAAGAAGAAAGGCACAAAGTCAGATATCAGAATGAGGAAAGCATACGAAGTTGAGAATAAGTGAGGGCATAGGACTATGAGTAAGATGGTCTTAGACAAGAAGGAGTCTGAGTGACAGTCAAGCCACGTGTGGGTGTTGAAATCCGTTGGAAGGCAGGGTCATCAGAGTTGGGATGATTTCAAACAAGTCCTACTAAAGTCAAAAGGCTGGGAGATTATCCAAAAGGGCGTGCGACCTTGGGAGGTCATCACGGAAGCTAAATAAACATTTAAATAGTCACAAAGTTCAAATATTTAAAAGGGTTTGATATCCTTCCTCAAAATTTATCTAATCACCAGAAAATAACAAGCAACCCCAAATTAAGGACATTTTGCAAAATATGTGGCCAGTATCTTCAAAAGTGTCAGAGAATGAGAAACACAGAAACACTGAGGGTCTGCCACAGACTGAGACCAAAGAAATACACCAGTGATATGCAACAAGGATCCTGGGCTCAATCTTGGAGGAGAACAGGACACTGACAGGAAAGCTGGTGCATTACCTGTGGTTTCGCAGTAGTGATGCGCTGACACTGATTTCTTAGTTTGCATCACTGTTTATAGTTATGCAAGAGGGCAAGCTGAGTGAGGGGGGCGCAGGAACACTCTGTACTATCTTTACAACCTTTTAAAAATTCAAAATTATTGGGACCAGCAGTTAGCGTAATGGCTATGTCGCTGGACTCCCATGTAGTCGACCACGGTTCACATCCCGGACCCAGTGGCTTAAAACTCACGCCGGGCGTGTGTGCATGCGTGCCCAAGATCCTGAGAGGAGAATGGAGGAGAAGGGATTGCAGCATGGCCATTTCACCTGGGGGGGTGATTTCTTGCTTTCTGCCTCTCTGTCTCTCTCTGTCTGTCTTGCGAGCACATGCGCCCGATAGCATAAACCTCTCCAAAAAAAAAAAAAAAAAAATTCAAAATTATTTAAAATTTAAAAAAAGAAAAAGATGGGTGCAAAGTGTATACATCCTAAAGAAGTACAGATAACTCTGATCATTTCACACCTAAAACATCGAGTGAATGATGCAGCCTCTTATGCAAATTCCACTCTCAAACCAAAAACATGATAGCTAGAAGCTTGGCATAGCTACTCAGAGCACTGCAGCCCCTGGCACTCCACGGTACCAAATCTTTGTTCCACATCAAAATAAAGCGAGGAGCTTCTCCGTGTGGGGGACATGCAGCCTGATTGACATGCACCTTCTGACTTCAGCAGGGCTGTCAGTTCCACCATTGCACCAAACATTGTGTGCAGTAGAGTCCTGGTCCCCAAGATGTCCATGTCATAATCCCGGGAACCCTTGATGACATTGTTATACGGCGAAGGGAAATTAAAGTTTAGATGGAGTTAAGGTTGCTAATCATTTGACCTTGAGATGAGAAGATTAGTGTGGATTACCCAAGCGGGCCCAATGTAATTACTATAGTCCAAAGTGGATGAGAAAATTGGAGGCGAGGCCCAGAAAAACGGCAGCACCAGAAGGGCTAGTGGTACAGCCGTGTAGGTCACTCATGCAGTGGTGTCCCCAGGGATCGTGCCATGTGGTGGGACTGAGAAAAATGAGATGCCAAACTGGCAACACCACCACAGGCTGTCCTCTCCCATCTGGGACCGTTTCCTCTACCTATAGCAAATCTGGGGACAGATTTCACAGCATATTCTCAGAGAACGTACCACCTGTTCTCTTCCCTCTGCACGAAACAAGACGGCTCCAAAGACAGCACCAAGTCCCTCATCCTGGAATATAAGCCTTTGCACTAACCAGAAAAAGACAACCGCCTCCCAACTCTACCACACCTGGGTCACTGCCCCCAGGAAAAGCACTCTCAGGCTCACGCTTTGTCAGAGCCCTTCACCCCTTGCTCACCAAGCTGTACCATAAATTCACTGAGTAACGGGCAGATGAAACCTCATTTAAATAGTGTATTTAAGATGCAAATGTGCCGTGGGCTGTCACAGTGGGTCTGGACTGCTCTAACAGAGTCCCACAGGCTGAGTGGCTGATAAGAAACAGGAGTTTGTGTCTTAGCTCCGGAGGCTGGAAAGCGAGCGTACAGTCAGTTCTGCTGAGGGCCCTCCTCCAGGTCGCAGACCGCCCACTTCCTGCATCGTCACATGGTGGAAGGAGTGCCAGAGAGCTCTCATCTCTCTTCTTATGAAGGCACTAATCCAAGCCAGGAGGGCTTCACTTTCATCACCTAATACTACCACATTGGAGATCAGGATTCCGACTTGTGAATTTTGGCAGGGCACAAACAAGCAGCCCATTGCACTGGCTTTTTGTATACTGTTCTTCAGGGACTGGTAGATAGGTGGTGGTCCACCTCTGTGAACAGCCTCCAAAAGGGGGAAATAAAGGCCCCATCACTGCATCTCTAGGACGGCCTGAGGTAGAGGTATGCACACCTCGTACCTGGTGCACAGGGGCACTGTCAAACCTGCTGAGATGCCTGGTGCCGACAGGAGGACCCACTGCCTTCCCTGCACAGTCCACACGCCATGCTGTCACAAGTGGTAGCAGTGGTGGCGTGGGCCAGACAGCGGTACAGTGGGAAGACTGTGCTCCTCAGTGCAGGGTGATGAGTAGGTCTGGGGTTAGCATCCCGAGGCTGCCCTGTGCATGCCCATTCCCCAGGGAACGTGCTGTCGTCCTGACTTATCCCTGTTGATGTTGACCTTGGTCACCGGGCTGAGGTCATGGTAGCCAGGCTTCTCCACCATGAAGCTACTCCTCTCTCCCCTCCTCCACATTCTGTTCTATTACGAAGGAGTCACAGTGTAGCCCACACTTAGGGGCTGGAGAGTCATGGTCCATCTCCCAAAACGCAGAGAGGAGCTACGTACTGTACTTGAAATTCTCCTACATGGGTATTTGTCTCCCCCACTTATTTATTTATTTGGCTGTTAATTTGTAGCACTATGGACTCATGGATATTATACTTTGGATTATGATTGTATATTACTTGATTTGGTTGCTTAGATTGTCCCTTTTTGGGCCATTGGAGTGTCTTCAGATGGCTCCTTTGTCCTGTTAACTGAGCGGGTGTTTTTTTTACCATGTCCTTACTGACTGGCATTGAGTTGGCTCCAGGCTCTTCTTGTCCTGAAGTCAGCCATGTCTCCAAGAGTTTCTGGTTCCTTCTATTGCAGAATGGTATTAAAAATTAAGATCTGGGTATTTGGTTTGTGGGGTTTTTTTGGAGGATTTTTTGGGTAACATTTGATGATAATTTAAGTCTTAATGGGAAACTATTGTTTTTTCCCCAAAAAAAGTTAATCAGTATATACTTACCTGAGAATTTTTAAAACGTTATTTCTATATATCAAGCTATTTTTCTTTTTGTTTATTTATTTTTATGCAATCAATCACTGTATATCATTACAGCTTGTAAAATAAATTTTCCCACCATGAATACACTATATATTAGTCCAGTTAAAGGTATTATCATACACGTTATCATCAACAGATCGTTTTCCACTTTTGTGTCCCTTAAATGTTTTTGCTTCTTTCTCTTTGGCAAAAACTGCAAGATGGGAAAATATAAAAGCATGGAGAACAACTGCAGATATTAGAAACTGTGTGGGAGGAGGGCATAAAATGGAAGAGAGGGAGAGGAAGGCAATCAAGGGGAAAAGAAAGAAGCAAAATAGCTATTGTTTTTCTTTTAAGAGAGATTTTTGTTACAAGGTGCATGCACTCACCAGAGAAACAGAGACAGGAAGTGAGAAGTCACCTCCATGGGGAGAAGGCCACGCCACAATCCCTTCTCCATTCTCCTCTCGGGATTTGGGCATGCACACACACGTGCCTGGCATGAGTTTTAGGTCACTGGGTGCAGGACTTAAACCATGGTTGACTGTGAGAGTCCAGCAACATAACCATTACACAAGCTGCTGGTCCCAATATCTAGCTATTTTTTAAAAATCAGCTTTGGGATTAGTTTAACCATCCTACTGATGTCTTCTCTCAATTTATTAACCTTTTTTAAAAAGTTTATTTATTAATTTCATGACAGAAAGACATAGAGAAAAAAAAGAGAGAGAGAGTCACCCCAATAAGGTCCCCACACCATGAGCCACCCTTGTCTCAGCTGGCCGGGCCACAGGCACGTGTGCACCCAGCATGCCCAGGGAGTTCTCAGGACCTTCACCAAGTGGGTGTGGTGGCACTGCTGCTGCCAGACGGCCACCCTCAGCCATCAGCTTCTGTTTGATCTTTGCTATTTCCTTAGGATTTTTTCCCTTGGTCTTGCACATTTCCACTTGTTAAGTTCTTAAATGCCTTCGAGTAGATATTTAGTTCCCCTCCATTCTTACACTTAGAATAATGGACTTATTTAAAGACAAATTTTTGAGCCATTTTCTCAGTCTTCGTGGTGGACTTTTCTAAGCCAGCCATTTTCTCTTCTACATCTGAGATTCTATTTTCTGAATGATCTAGTCTGCTTTTAATACTTTCAAGGGAGATTTTGACTTCTTGTATTATAGACTTGATCTCTAGCAGTTCCGTTTGAGTCTTTTGTAAAGTGTGTAATTCCTCTTTTAGATCTTGCAAGAATTTCCTCATCTCCTGGAACTCGGCAACTTCTTTCTCCTTTCTCTTTAGCAGTTCATTATCTCTCTTTTCTTCCATCTCTGTTAGCTTCGACATTACGAATGCTCTAAATTCCTTATCAGACATTTCCATGACTTTCACCGAACTGTTTGTGGATGAAGGAGAGTTACTCTTTTCCATTGGAGGAGAGGTATTTTCTCGTTTTCCCATATTTCTCGTGATCCGACGGTGATTTCTTGTAGCCACAGCTAGGTGCTACTTTATAGGATGCGTAAAGTAAGACTTGTGTTCATGGAAATGTGGGTATCACCTGTGTTTGCTATGAGGGTATTTGGATTGATTAGGGTCTTTGGCGTTACAATAAAATGTGAGGAGAAAACAGTATAGAAAGCAAACATAGATACCAGAGACTGTGGGAGGAGAGTGGGAGATGGCAGAGGGTAAGAGAGAATCTAGGATGGGGGGAAAAAAGCAAAACATACAGAAGACAAGAAATGGAAGATCATTTGCTGACAATAACATGCTTGTTGATGTGCTTGATTGAGACAATATATAGTGTAATTTGGATGGAAAATCTCATTTTGTATGCTGTAATGATGTTCAGAGAATGAATGCAAATAAATAAATTAAAAAAAAAAAAAAAGACAAGTTTGCTTTAAATGGAGTGTGGGCCACATACCCTGGGTCTGGTAAGTTATAGCCCTTATTTATTTATTCTGAAATACATTCTTTTTTATGTCTTTAGTTTTGCTATAGGGCATGTACACCAGAGAGAGACTAGACAGAAGAGAAAGTGATAAATCATCCCACCCCACTGGGGTAGCCATTCCGCAATCCCTTCTCCTCCGTGCTCCTCTCTGGATTTGGGCCTCATACCTGGGCCTGGCATGATTTCACACAGCAGACTTAGAGAAAACTTAATTTGGTTTCTTCTTTTCTGAGAGAATTACTCATGAGGACAGTTTAAAACCTCCGTAAGGAAGTGTTTTATGTCAGCTGTTAATGAAGTCTAATTTTTCCTACCTTATGATCAAGCCTTGTTTTGCAATAATTCTGTCTTTGTGGAACCCACAGAATAGAGTGTATCACTGAATTCATGTTTATGTTACTTACGTTCCCTAAGTCCTTAGTTTTGGCATCCTAGTTTTAGATTGAGAGTAGGGTGTCCTACTTATTTTCTTGTTTTAATTAAATATTCTCTTTATGTCAATCTCCTTTCTGTACACATTTTGAGGCTATGCTATTTTCCACTTGCAAATGTCATGATTCTTTCCTTGTCTTACAGATTAGCCTTTAAAGTGCTAGAGACAATCCTCATTGTCACATTTAATTCATTTTTGTCTTGGGTTCTGTTTGATCTGGTGTTAACAGTGTTCTGATTTCTTTTTCACACATATTTTCATGACTGATCTTCAATCTTCATTCACCTTTCTAGTTTAACTTTTCTACCATGACTTATTTTATATCTTCCATAAGCAATACATAGACCAATGTTATTTATTAACCCAAATTTTAAATACTTGGGATCAAAACCTTCAAATAAGTCACATTAACTGATCTTTCTTTTGTTCTCATTATCAACCCGAGAATGTCTGTGCACATAGTTCAAAATGGGGTAACCACATAGCTGGGGATTGCAGTCATTGCAGTTTGCCTGGTGTCTCATAGCACAGCAGCAAAGACACGAAACTCTAGTTTAAACCAAAGGGAAAATTATCATAAGAAGTATTCAGAAAGCAAAAGAAAGATACACGTGTGAGATTGTTTGGATCTGTAGTGTCTAAATATCCATACAAGTAGCCAAAATTTTCCATGAAAGGATTAAATTCTCTTCTCACATCTATAGCATTGTATGATATAAACCTTTACTGAAATTTTCCTTTATTACAAAACATGCCAACTTCTTTCAGATGAAGTTTTAAAATGCAATCTTTTTTTTTTTTTCCAAAGATAGGATCCAAGAAAAGAATAGGACAAATTAAAGCAGACGTAGGCTGTATGTGTGCAGCCCCCGGGCCCCATGCCAAGGCACTGGAGGGCAGGCAGTGAGGCCATGGCCATGGTGGCACCACCAGGTCTGTGGCCTTGGCTTTTCTCTTACCTTCACTAGGAAAGCCTGCCTGCAAAGAACACCTCGCCCAGCAGCTCTGAGGATCACAAAAAGCTGATGTGGAAGTCCTAGCATCATATCAAGCACTTAATAGGTTTCAACACATGGAAGACACTGCTTGACAAGACATTGAAGGTGACAAGAAAATGCAACTGACCCTAAGCTGATGAGTTTGGCAGAGAGAGAGGATGTCTCTGGGCCAAGTGCTGGTGGCCGAGCAGGAGTGCGGCCATGCTGAAGGTCTGGAGAGCCTGGGCAGAGCAACAGTCATGGGGACTGGGCTCTGGGGAAGAACCACCAGTATGCCCACCCACACACTCACAGACCCACACACACTCTCACACACTCCACATCCCCCCACACATCCATACACACTCACCTGGACAGAGGTGAGCAAGAGGTGAACTATGTAAGCAACATAATTACTGGAAGGCCTTAACGACCATGGGCAGAAAATGTAGTTTAATCAAAGAGGAATTTAGAAAGGAAGCAGATTTCTGAAAAGAGGAGTATCACAATAATAATAATAACAACAATAACAATAAAAACAACAATAGAAAGAAGAGAATCAACTGACCAGAAATGCTTGGGTTTATATCTGGGCCCTGTACCCTGCTCCATTGGATAATGTGTCTTTTTATGCCAGCACCATTACTATAGGCTACTATAGGTAATCAAAGATTATGAAGTCAGGTAGTGTGATGCTTCTAATTCTGTTCATTTTTTTTTTTTATCAAGATTGCTTTGGCTACTCAAGGTCTTTTGTGATTCCATATGAATTTTAAGATTCTTTTTTATACTTCTGTGAAAAATAACATTGAACTACTTTGAATCCATAGATAGCCAATTAATTTTCAACAAAAGTGCAAATAACATAAAGAAGAAAGGACAGTATCTTCAATAAATGGTGTTCAATAAATGGGGAAACTGGATATCCAACTACAGAAGAAAGAAATTGGATCTCATCTCATACCATACATAAAAATCAACTCAAAATGGGTTAAAGATTTAAATGTAAGACCTGCAACTGTAAAACAACTGGAAGAAAACAACTGTAAAACTACTAGAAGAAACCACAACATCAGTATGGCAAATATTTCTTGAATGTGACCCCAAAGCATAGATATCAGAAACAAAAATAAACAAGTGGGATCAAATCAAACTAAAAAGCTTCTGCAAGGTAAGGAAAACATTAATAGATTGAAAGACAACCCATGCACTGGGAGAAAGTGTTTGCAAACCATCATATATGACAAGGAGCTAATACCAAAAATATACAAGGCATTAAACAATGCAATAGCAAAAAACAAATAACCCATCCAAAAATGAGCCAAGGACTTAAATAGGCACTTCTTAAAAGAGGTCATACAAATAGACAAGGGGCTTTTTTAACCCTTGGGCTATCCCCATAAAAGGCCCAAACAAGTCTCCTAATACTTGGAGGACCCACCAAAAGGGTCCTAGAGGGACTGGAGCCACTCCCTATGTTCAGTTGGAGGGCCAGGGATGGCGGTTTCTATACCTCAGTCAACTCTGACTGTGTAGGCTAAGGCAAGGAGAGTCCGCCCATTTGTCCCCATCAAGCATGTTAACCGTCTATCTAGACTGTGCTGTGTGATCCTGTTTAATCCTCTGGGTGAGGTTTACATGCTCTGCACTTTCCTCATGGCATCTGTGGTCTGCTCCAAGGTAAAACTCAGCAAATGCTTTATTGTGGGTGTATAATTAACCGTGGGGAGCCATCCTTCTTCACCTTAGTCTAGGTAACACAAGCATCTCAAATACCTAGTATAACTAAAGGCACGGATGAAGCCCTCTGGCTTCCTTTGCTTTTTCCTTAAAGCCTGTAACCAAAAAGAAAAAAATTTTTTAAAGCCTGATTTAAATAAGATGCAAAATACACTAACTGGCAGGAATTAAAACACCAATAGGCCAAATGTCTCTCCCAGGTCTGAATAAAATTATTAACTCTGTGGATTGATCCCACCAGCTGAGATACTGGTGACTGTCTGTAATCCACAGGTCTCTCCTCTGAGTGCTCCAGGGAACCCCCTCTGGGCCCTGGTCCAGCTCCCCTGGCAGCTCCCCTGAAATGGGAGAGGGCACAGGGCCAGGGGCCACCCCTCGGCCAGCCCACTGCCTACAAAGCTGCAGCTCTACACCAGATGGTTTGACCCCATGGAAATAAAGACATCTCCTACCCCCTGTGCCCATAGGCTACAAGTGTGCAATGGCAAAGCTCTAAATCTAAAATAAAATACAACATCAATAACAACAAAGCACACACACACACACACCTGGAGTCTGAGTCTGACAAGGACAATCTTGCTCTGATCGTAGGAGTCAGAGACCTCACACACCAGCCCTGGGACAGTCGCTCCAGCATTGCCCGATAGAAATAAGAAACAAGCAAGCTGCCTGGGTGAAGCAGGGAGGAAGTAAACAGCTCAGGACTGGCTGCGCATCAGTCGTCAGAACTGGGTCAGCTCAGCTCATGCAAAAACGCTCTGCCCGCCTCGCAGCCCAGCGGAGCAGAGCCTCAAAGTGGGACAAGCCCCCGGGGCACTATCCCAGCTGTCCAGCCAAGGTCAGCAGAGCTGGGCAAAAGGGATGGCCACTGGTCCAGTGGAATTAGCTGCTGGCCCTAGGCACCAGTGGAGATCAGAGATGGGCACAGAGAGAAATGTTTTCAGCTTTCAGCCTGCAAGAGCCGAGATGTGCCCCTTACACCACTGCTACCTGCAGTGCATCCACAAACTGACTTCCGATTTTTGCCCTAACAAAATAAAACTTGGAAAAAAAGACTCCATGCTAAGTCCTGTGTGATGTACTTACACACTGAAAGGATGACAAGCTCATTGGAACTTCACAAACCAAGCAGAGCCACAGAGCAGACACACACACTTGCACACGGTGCTTACATGCACACATCCACACTCACACACACGCATGTGCCCAGGCATGTGCACTCTCTCTCTCTGTCTCTCTCTCTCTCACACACACACACACACACACACACACACTCGTGAGGGCTAGTTTTGGGTCAGCCTGGACTAAAGACTACCTAGGGAAAACATTGCTTTGGGCATGTCCTTGGAGGTGTTTCAGAAGAGATTTACATGGGAACCTGAGCAGACCGAGTGGAGAGCTGCAGACAATGTGGGCGGACACTGTCCAATCAACGAAGGGCCCATGCACACATACACACACTTGTGTACACACATTCACTCACACTTACAGTCATGCACACGTACACACATGTACACATCTTCACATACATATTTACACAGACATTATACTCACATGCACATGCATTCTCAATACACACGCACCAATTAACACACTATTCCCACATTTGTACACACGTACCCACATATACATATACCTACACACTCACACACACACACACACACACACGTGCAATGCTTCCCAAATCCCAGGCCACTGATCAGCCCTCTGGACCACACAGTCGCTCTTCGGGTGAGGAGCTCAGAAAGCTGGCTTCTCCCCAGCTGCCCTGGCACTCTGAGACAGATTTAGATGCAGCTGGCCCAAGCCCAAGAGGCAGCTTCCGTAGCCTGTGAGGGCTTCCCATAGCAGAATCAGGGTGAGAACTCCAGTTTCCAGACTTCCAGTCCAAGCCTTTTCTGCCAGACCATGAAGCCGCAATGCGGAGCAGGCCATGGCCTCGTACCCACTTGATGCAGTTACTGAGCCCTCCTGGGTGCCGGCCCTGCAGTAGGCACTGAGCTGCAGAGTGATGGCGTGAACGTGGCCCACATCTCGACCACGAGGCCGTGCAAACTCTCTCCTCTCATGCCTTCTGGCATAAAAAATAATAAAATTTTAAAAAAGAGAAAAAAATGTAAAGGAATTACAAAACCAAAGAAACTCCTAGAGAAACTGTCCAAGCAGCCCAGGTCCATGGGGTTCAAAAGCTCTGCAGCAGCGGAGCTATGGTGCACACAGAGAGACGGCCACGCTGCAGACAGGCCAGCTCCACTCCGCGTTGCTTTGCCCAAGCGCAGAGGTCGACGTAAAGCCTGGGCCACGTGCTCACTCCTGGCTGGGCTTGTCCATTTTAGATGTCTCCAGCATGTTCTCACACCCAAGCCCCAAGAAATTGCTTTAGTAAAAGAAGGCGTTAGAATTCCTGTTTCAACCAGTAGGAGGAAAACATGCCCTGTGTCAATATCGGCACCGACTCAACCCAGGGCCTCCAATTACCGGAGCCTCTCCACCCAAATTACAAATCCCTTCCTCAAAGAATCCCCTTAGTCCTGCTGTCTGGCCCTAGTGAGTCAGCCATAGCTGGGGGCCGGGGTGGACACTGGGCTGCCAGGTGGGTGTGGGCACAATGGACACAGCGTACCTGCTCCCCAGGTGTGGACAAACAGGAAGCCAGAACGTGTCACCTCTGCTACATTCTTACATCAACCATGGTGGGGTTCCACAGGCCATCCCCATTACTTCCCTGACTGTGTTTGCTTCTTTTCCTTTTTCTTTCTCTTTCTCTTTCTCTTTCTTTTTCTTTTTCTTTCTCTTTCTTTTTTTTTTTTTTCCCAAAGGGCACATGTGCTCAGCAGGGAGAGACAGAGAAAGCACACCCCAATGGGGCATCGTCATGCTGCAATCCTTTTCCTCCATTTCTCCATCCTATCGGGGTCTTGAGCATGCACACCCATATGCCTAGAGTGTTTTTCAAGATGTGGGGGTGAGGATTCGAATGGTGGTCGGCCACGTGGGATCCACTGTGCCGTGGACTGACCCTCCTCAGGTCTTTTAATGACAGTCTTAACAATCGCTCGTGTTTCTTAGAAATGCATGTGAAAATCCCATGTCTGGAGAGGAACTAGAGGACTTACACTCCTTTCCCCCCTTCCACCTCAGCCACACTTACAGGAGACAAGGCCTGGTGTGACTGTTACATCATAAAACTCAACCACAAACACCAAAACATAGCAGCAGTATCCGCTTTAATTCAACCATGATCTGCTATGTGGATGGCTGAGGTAAAGAAAGGAAAATAGGGGCCAGCAGGTGGCATGGTGGTGAAGGCACTGGACTCCCACGTGGCCGACCGCAGCTGAGTCCCAGGCCTGGCAGCTTGAAAATCACTCCAAGTGCGTGAGCATGCATGCCCAAAGTCCCAGGAGGAGAATGAAGGAGAAGAGATTGCCACATGGCCATCCCCCTGGGGACGGGGAGGTTCTCTTTTCCTGTCACTCTCTCTCTCTGCCTCTCTTCAGAAATCACACGTGCCTAATGGCAAAAGCCTAAAAATAAAAAAGAACAGAAAGAAAGGAAAGTAAGCGGTAGAGGGACGAAACCCATTTCGGAAACAGTGGTCCCTGCAGACAGACTTGTCACTGTGATGAGCCTGCGGGAGCCCTCAGCCAACATGCCAGGGCAGCACGAGCAACCGGCCAGCCATGGCTTGGAGAGGCGGCTTCCCAAGGAGGAACAGGCTAGCTCGCACTCCAGGAGCCACAGTGAGGGCAAGGACGCATTGGCTAAGTCAGATGGGGGTGACGGAGGTGTACGGATTATCTGTGGCCACGCGCCCAAAGGCACAATTTAAGGCCATAAACGTTGATCACTCACCTCGGCCAGGAACCCGTGTGCCACTCTGGAGTCCAGAAGACAGCTTCACTGGCAGTTTAGCTACATCCTCTGACTCAGGGTCTCACTGGCTACAAGCCCTTGGGTCCTTTCAAAGAACAGTGTACACGTAAGCAAATATCTGTTATTCATCTAACTTCAGACTGAATATTTAATTTCAACAGAGTTGAGACACACAAGAGGCATTACCCAACACCTCAGACCCACCCCGTTAAGTGATTTTAGAAGCCGTTGGTTTGCACTAAGCTCTCGCTCTAGACCCCAAATGGAGTCGCTCATGTTAAAACGTCACAGGATCAAAGTGAAGCTCTAAGGAAGCTGATAGGTCCACCAAACAGACCAGCTGTTCCTGAAAACAGAAGATTCCAATCAACCTAAGTCCGAGCCACAAGGAAAGAAAGCTTATGCACACCTCGCAGCTTTTCAGGAACGTGCACCCCAAACAGCTCAAGATGCTACCTGGACTCCCTGGATTCCTGTTTTACGAACACCGTTACTGCCCACAGACGCCTTCTGACTCAATGTCTCCACACTTTGCTTAAATCTAAGCAGTGACCCCATGGTCATGAGGTTGCCCCGCTGCTCCTCCTCTCACAGAATTGAGTCCGTCACTGCCGGAGGAGACGCCTGGCTACAGCCACCCCCATTCACGACGTTCACCCTTTAAATAGCCCTGAGATCAAGAACACTTGGAATTGCTGGTATCCAGGAGATTGTCCTAACCCTAGCCTAAATAAATGTTTCATTTTGTTTTTTTAAAGAATTATTTCATTTTATTTGTTCATCCATTTACTTTAATTTAACCAGAGAGAGATCAAATGAGAAAGCAAGCCACCAGGTCTGGGATTCAAACCACAGCCGGCGATGTGGGTGTGTCCAGCACCTTAACCACCATTATTGGGACCTGCTAGTCCCAATAAATGTTTTGCTTTACTTTCTTTGCCTTGTCCTCCTTTTTTTTTTATGGTTGGCAATTATCATGTGCCTTAAATGTTGTTCATAGAAATACTAAACTTAACATATTGAGAATAAAAGTTTGGTTTCTGATCAAACCGATAAAGTCCTGATCTGTTTTTATGCTACTTAAAACCAGAGAGAAGCGTCAGCAGATGGTGTGATGGTAATGTTGTTGGACTCCCACAAAATTAACTGCAGTTGAGTCCCAGACCCAGTGGCTTAAAACTCCTGCCAGACATATGTGCATGTGTGCCCAAAATCCCAAGAGAAGAATTGAGGAAAAGGGATTGCAGCATGGCCATCCCCCCGGAAGGAGATTTCTTGCTTTTTGTCTCTGTCTCTCTCTGTCTTTCCGATAAGCACACATGCTCTATAGCAAAAAATCTCTTAAAAAATAACAAAACAAAAACAAACAAAACAAAAAATAACACAGAGAGCAGCAAACTCTATAAATAATGTTGGCTTTGCAAAGATAAAGGATTTGTACAACTTGTGCTCTTAAAAAAGCATACATTCTCAAATGAATAATCGGTTTGTTTTATAAAGCTGAATTCACAAGTCCACAGTATTGGTGGTTTGTGTTGGGGGTAACTGACTACAGTTGAACGACATTATTATGCAAGGAAAGGTCAAAGTGAGGAAAAACCGTAATATGGAGAGAAAAACTATCTCAACCTAGTTACTTGAGAACGAAGCAAACATCTGTTGGCTATTTTCTCACTCAGCCTTTCTTTGCCCCACCTCACTTACTTGCCAAAATCACTATCAAGGTGGGGGTAACAAGAAAGGAATGAGACAAAATGCAGTTAAGGCCCTTTGAGCTAGAGTTGTTCAAATCTTTATTACTCCTAAATCCTGACTTACACAAATTTTGTTTTCAAGCTTTCTAGAAAAAGGATATGTTTTTATGCAAAGATGTTGGCCTTAGACCTCATTCATCCCCGTCAGAAAAATCAGGGAGGGAGCTTAAACCCAGAAGATATCAAGTACACAGAAATAAGCTGACTATAGGGAGCAAAAATAAATAAATTCCAAATAAAAAAAAATCCAAAATTATAAAAAAGTAGAAAACTAGAAAAAAATATTTACAAGTTATTTTACAAACAAGAGCTCTTCTATTTTTTTTTTTTTTTTTTTGAGAGGTTTTCGCTATAGGGCACGTGCACTCGCCAGACAGACAGAGAGAGACATAGAGACAGAAAGTGAGAAATCACCCCCTAGTGGGGATGGTCACGCCGCAATCCCTTCTCCTCCATTCTCCTCTTGGGGTCTTGGGCACGCACACACACGCACCCGGCACGTCCAGGACTTGAACCGCAGTCGGCTACATGGGAGTTCAGCGACATAGCCATTACGCTACCTGCTGGTCCCTGGGTTATGCAATTCTAAACTGCCCTCCCTGTCTCCACACTCACTGCCCTCTGCTCTCCTCCACAGGGCAACCGCACAGCCCTTTCAGAACGTAACCTGACCTGGGTTCCCGTCTCAGTCAAAGCCCAGGTCCGGTGGCTCACAGGCCCCACACGTCTGGCTCCACGTGACCTCTCCAACTTCTTTGTGTCCCTCCCCCCACTCCAAAAGTTCTGGCCTCCCTGTTCCCTTCAAGCCTAAAGTGGAAGATGACATTTTTCAAAGATGACACAACAACATCGTCTGTGATGGTTAATTCTATGGGTCAACTTGGCTAGGCCAAATTATCCATATATTTGGTCAAATGCCAGTCTAGAGGTGGCCATGGAGGTGTTGTTCAGATGATAACATTTAAGTCAGTGGGCTTTGGGTAAAGCAGATTGCTCCCCGTAGCTCAGGTGGGTTCGGCCCATCCGTTGTAGGCCTTAGGCTGGAGTTCTCTTTATATCTTTTAGGTTTAAGCTCCCTCCCTTATTTTTTCTATGGTGATAAATGAGGACAGAGGAATTCTGCCTCCCAACCAGAGCTGTGGCATCAGCTCCTCCCTGGGTCCATCACACAGGGTTTGGACTTGCCTACCCCCAAGTCAGCTGAGCCAGTTCCTTGAAACAATCATCTCTCTCTATACACATGCAAACACACACACAGGGACTTCTGAAAGTTCATGGAAAATCAAAGTATAACTATTTTGGTGCAAAAAAATTTGAAATCACATGTAGTTTATTCATTATATGGATTTTCTATGAACTTTTGGAAGACCTCCCATGTATACACATCCTGTCACTTCTATCTCTCTGGAGAACCCCAGCTAACATGTCTTCCAATAATGGACACTTCTCCTTTCTCTTGTGAAGAGCTGGAGTCTGGGCCACCTCCCTCGGATTTCTGTCTGCCTTAATGAAGAGTATGAGCTCTAAGACCAGGTCAGGAAAGAGTCCCGGAGCTTCTGCCTGATGCCATTAGAACATTTGCCATCAAAATACTCCACTCAGGGACCGCAGGTAGTGTGGTGATTAAGTCATTGGAATCTCACGTGGCCAACCATGGGAGTTTGAATCCCCAATCTGGGGGGTTTGAAGATCACTCTGGGTGCATGTGCGTGCATGCAAAATCCCAAGAAGCGAACGGAGGAGAGGGGATTGTGACATGGCCTTCCCCATTGGGGTGATTTCTCACTTTCTCTGTCTCTCCCCAGTGAGTACATGCACCCTCTGGTAGATTTAAAAAAAAAAAAAAAAAAAAAAAGGAATGTCAGAGTTCCTGCGATGCAGAGTCTGTGCACTAGCACTTAGAACAGAGCCGAGGGCACGGCAGATGCTCCACTAATCACAGCAGAGTGAGTAACAAGTGAATAAATAGCAAGCCTCAACCCTACGAGAGCCACAAAGTCAAATTTCAGTGCCATGCAATTTTCCCCACCAGATTCACAAATATCTGATATATCGGTCCTGCGCTGTGCTGGTGAGTAGGTGGGGAGAAAGCACCATTAGGCTTTGCTGATCGGAGTACAAACTGGTGTGGATTCTACAAAAAATCATTTGGGGGACCAGCAGTTAGTGTAGTGACTATGTCGCTGGACTCCCACGTAGTCGACCGCGGTTCGCGTCCCGGACCCGGCGGCTTAAGCTCACGCCGGGTGCGTGTGCGTGTGTGCCCAAGATCCCGAGAGGAGAATGGAGGAGAAGGGATTGCGGCGTGGCCATCCCCCCTGGGGGGTGATTTCCTGCTTTCTGTCTCTCTGTCTCTCTCTGTCTGTCTGGCGAGTGCACGCGCCCTGTAGCAAAAACCTCTCCAAAAAAAAAAAAATCATTTGGAAATGTAATTCAAAATTCAAACTGCAAAAAAATGTGACCCAGTGGATCCATTTCTAGGAATATATCCAACAGAAACACTCCTACACTTACAAGGTGTTGTATCTACTAGGGTATTCATGCCAGCATTTGTTTGAGGCAAAGACTCAGGCCAAATGCTCTTCAGTGTGATCACTGCTGAATAAATGCCCGTCCATTCCTGCTAAGAAATTCAGGCAGATGTAGAAGGGAAGGTGGCCGCTCTACCCTTAAGTAAAATTTACAGAGAGTAAGCCCAAGACAGACTGTCGAGAGCAAAGCATGGCACAGACAGTGTGTCACCCACTTGGTTGTCAGAGACAGAGGGTCTCCAGAGGGTAGAAGAGGAAAAGGACCAGGTGTGATCACCTCTGGGACGTGAGCTCAGCGGCTGCTGGATAAGGGGGAGAAGGCGTTTTTCACTACCTTCAGCAGGTTTTCATTTTCGTCTGTTGCACCGTGTACCATTTATCATTGAAGGACAACATGCATATATATATATATATATATTTGGAGAGGTTTTCGCTATAGGGTGCGTGCGCTTGCCAGACAGACAGAGAGAGACATAGAGACAGAAAGTGAGAAATTACCCCCAAGGAGGGATGGCCACGCCTCAATCCCTTCTCCTCCATTCTCCTCTCAGGATCTTGGGCACGCACGCACACGCACCCGGTGTGAGTTTTAAGCCACGGGGTCCGGGACGTGAACCGCAGTCGACTACGTGGGAATCCAGCGACATAGCCATTACGCTAACTGCTGGTTCACAACATGCATATATTTTTCAAACAAAGATAATAAACTAGAAATATTCCCTCTCCCATATCTTCTGTAAAGAGCAGCCACAGAAGTGTGTGTGCCTCTTTTCTGCTCGTCCCGGTGACTGACGTGTGACAGCACAGTGCCAGCGTCTCGTGGACAGTTAGGGAGAGGAGCCCTTTCATCGTTTTTCAGAGAGAGACTCATGACAAACTATCCATAAGTGTTCACAGCTGTCCTCACCAATGCGCGGGTTTAGTAATCCATGAAATAAGCAATAAATGCTTCGGTAACATTTGTAGCAGCGGCTGCAGGAGGCTCTCTCAGCATGAGAAAGTACGGGACGAGCTGCAGCTCGTGTGCACGTCATGGTAACAGACGGGTCACTTCTCCTGCAGACGGTCACTTTAGGAGCAATGTGAGCCGGATGTACGCTCACGCGCATTCCCCTTTGGGGGTGTTCTTCACCAACACTGTTCAACTGAATGAAAGAAAAACAAAACGTTTAAAATACATTACATTCAAGAGGTTCTTTAAAGTTTATTTCTTCAGAAAGAGACAGGCACGCCCAACCGCGTCTCCATGCCCTGGTCCACCTCTGGCCCCAGCCAGCCAGGACCGCAGCGCACGCGGGCACAACGAGGAAGGTCCCTCAGCTTTTAGAACCTTCTAGGTCCGCACTCATAGAGGCGTGGGTTCCCACTCTGCTACTGCTGCCAGTCCTGCTTTTTTTTGAAATCTATGAAGTCAAATAATAATATTTAAGAGCCAAAATTGTAACTTTGAAAAGGAAGCATGATACATTACGTAGCAACCGTGACCACAACGCCTTTATCTTTCTCAGAAAAATCCAGGGGTCAAAACCGTTCAGGAGAATCATTCATGCAACTATTTTAACCAGATTCTGAGCTACAGTTTTAGGCCAACAAGGAAAATGTCTAACTGACTCACAAAAGAGTCGACCTTAAGCAAGGAACCTATCTCCCTTCTGGCACATGTCCGGAGACTGCCTGAGAGACACTGCACCGTGGGCATTCCTGGTCCTCGGGCAGGTGGCAGTTCAGCAAGGCCGTGCTCCTGGAGGGGTGACTCCAGCACCTGCTCAGTACATGCCTGAGGAGCAGGGCACCCACCAGCCTGGGCGGAGCTGCAGGACTTGGCTGTGCCTGGGCTGACAGAGGGTGCTGGCCAGGAGACGCTCTGGGGAGACGGAAGAAAGAAACGTGAAAGAACCACTTGAATGTACTGTATTTGAAACGATGTCTTTTATTCCGTTTAACAGCGCTGATGAAGAACGCCCCCAGTGGGAATGCGCGTGAACATGTATTCTGCTCACACTGCTCCTAAAGTGACCGTCTGCAGGAGAAATAACCTGTTACCACGACATGTACACGAGCCGCAGTCCGTCCTGTAATTTCTAGCAGGGGAGGCAGCACAGACACCTGGCACTCCTGACCCAGAAAGGCGCATGGGAATAGAAGACAATGTTCTCCTGTAGTGGGGTAGATAATATCCCCCAGAAAGACAACTTCAAGTCCTGAACCCCAATATCTGCGCATGTGATTTTATTTAGAAATAGAGCCTAGTGGGCCTAGCTGCGTGACCCGGTGGGTAAGGAAGCAGCTCTCACGTGACTGACTGCAGTTTGAAACCCAGCCCTGGCAGCGTGAGGAGCATGACGGGCAGGTGTGTGTGCATGTCAGGGCGGAGAAGTGGAGAAGGGACTGCAGCGTGCACACATCTCATGGGGGGGGGGTTGCTTTCTCCTACTTCCCCGCCTCTGTCGCTTTCTAGCCAGCACGACTGCCCTCTGGCATTGAAGAGAGAAAGAGAGATAGAGAGAGAGAGAGAGGGGAAGGAAGAGAGTCTGCAGATATCATTAAGTAAAGGACCTTGGAATGAGAACACCCAAGGTTATCAAGGTGGTCTTCTGGGTCGCAGGCCCATCATCCTACTCCACTATGCCAGCTGTTTCTTTATTGTAAACATTTGGCTTTGGGGGCATTTTTTTACTGCATTCACTTTTATTGGGAAAAAAAATATTCAAGAAAAACAAAACGTTTTGGAGACCCTTGTGCTTCATCTGAGACAAAATGGCTTGCCTCTTTCCTTCCACCGGGAGCAAGGGTTTGCTGAGCTTCAGACCTCGAAAACTTCAAGATCTATTAACAAGCAGTCAGGTACTGGCATCATATCTGAGTTCAGATTTGAACCAGTGCTCAGACTGCACTTGAACAAACAGCACCAACATGCATCGGACCTCCCAGAGCAATCCCAGGTCCTGGCATTCACAATCAAGAAGTAGATTCTGGAGCCAGGCTTCTAGAATCAGGTGCCGGCCATACCACTTACCAGCCCGGCACGACCAGCATGCTACTTAACCTGTCCCGCCACAATGCCTCAGCTGCAAAATGCAGCGGCAGTATGGCTATTTCTCACAGCTGTTGAGCACCCGACGGATTAAAAGGCAAAATGCTCAGAAAAAAGTTTGGTACGCGCTTGGCTCCAGACTGAGCATGTGATAAATTCGCACTATTATCACAGGAGGTTCTACCTAGGTGGGCTGATCCAGGCAGGCTCTGGGGGCAACTATGCGCGTTCTCTGCATCCTGACAGCTGGCGGGATCTGGAATCTCCCTCCCTCCTGCCCACATGACCTCTAGATGCAGATCCAAATCACGTGATCTAGTCCGGGCTCTACCCAGTGAGAACTTAGGTGCTGCAAGTCCCAGCATTTCCGCATTGTTTAAATTCATGTTTTTAATTAATCATTTCTGCCTTGATGATCATAACGGGAGTGACCACGGGCACAGGAAGCTCTGAGGAGGGAAAGGGGCCCAGTTTTCACCGGCCACCCCCCCATACAGCCCCCAGGGCTCCGTGCCAGGTGCAGATCAGAGCTCCCGCCTCTGTTGGATTCCTGCTGCCAACAGAGCGGTCGGCTCACCTCTGCCAAGCGGTCTATCTCCACACAGAGCTGTGCTGCCCGAAGCCCTTCAAGCCTTGATCAGTGGGGTTTTGTCGGTTTCTTGATGCAGACAGACCACAAGTCAAAAAAGACAGCACAGCTGAGCCTGGTGTTAATTAGCCTGACGTCCTCACAGCTATCCCGCCGTCCTGCGAGCAGTCGGTGCTCGCCTGGGGATGTTTAATGCACTGTCAGCAGCAGTTCCTACCAGCTGGCACATCGACAAACTAATAACATAGACCACGGAGGTGGGAAGAGCTGGCACTTCCTTCAGCGTGTTTAAGCTGACGTCGTGTGATCCAGTTCGCAGACCCTGCTCAGAAAGAGAGAAACTGCATAAAATTAAAGAGCGGGTGTGAAAGATGGGTTTCTGAGAAAAGATGAAGGGCTTAATGGGCTACACTCCCGAAGGCCTAAGCAAGCATCCCGCTTTTTGGGGGGTTATTTCTTGAGAGAGAGAGAGACCCAACAGCACCTGGCAACCCCCTCCCCTGCCTAGTCTTTCAGCCAGTGAGGGCCATGGGTGTACCCTCAGGCCCACCCAGCATGTCAGCTAGACCTGAACCCCCAACTGACATTCCAGACCCCGCCAGCTGTCAGGATGCAGAGAAAGCGCATGGTTGTCCCCAGAGCCTGCCTGGATCAGCCTACCCAGGTAGAACCTCCTGTGATAATAGTGCGAATTTATCACATGCTCAGTCTGGAGCCAAGCGCATACCAAACTTTTTTCTGAGCATTTTGCCTTTTAATCCGTCGGGTGCTCAACAGCTGTGAGAAATAGCCATACTGCCGCTGCATTTTGCAGCTGAGGCATTGTGGCGGGACAGGTTAAGTAGCATGCTGGTCGTGCCGGGCTGGTAAGTGGTACAGCCGGCACCTGAATCTGGATCTGAACCCCCAACCTTTCCATATGGCTTCAGTATTGTGCAGTGGCATCCCACCACCTGTACCACTGCAACGGGGCCATAGCATCACACAGGTTTAAGTCATTTGAGGGTCTTCTAGAAACTTCTTTATTCGAAGATTAATAAAATGAGGACATTCATTTGCTCTCTGCACAAGGGAACTTAAAGACGAGAACACAGACAAGCCCGAGAGAGTCTGGAAAGATCTCGGAGGCTACAAACCAGGGGACAGGGCAGAGGTCGTGTCAGGGACGCAGAAAGGGGAACAAGTATCTCTAGGGTCTTATCCTTCTGAACCCTAGAAAGCCAGAAAACAGTGATGCAGATGAGGTGGGAAAGGTGCCATTTTTAATTGCGTAGTGTTTTAAGGAAGCGTCCGATTTTCTTCGGGGAAATAATGGGTTATTTAGGTGTAGGGAGGAGATAGGAGATTGCCCTTTGTTTGTGCTTAGGTCAGGAGAACTCCAGCAGGTCTTTCTGCTTTTATAACAGCTATGGGGTGCACGTTCATGCCCCCAGACCCATACATTGAGGCCTCACCCCCCCCCCATACACATGGTAGTACTAGGAGGTGGGGCCTTCGGGAGGTGAGTAGGTCATAAGGCTGCAGCCCCCGCACACAGGGTTAGTGCCCTCACACAGGCACTGAAAGGACGTGGTCATGCACCTCCCTCACTCCTCTCTGCCACGCGAGGGAAAACAGAAGACGGCCCTCGCCAGACCCCAGATCTGCCTGGGCCTTGATCTTGGAAAGAAGGAAAGGGGAAAAGGAAGACAGGAAGGGAGAGAGGGAGGGAGGTAAGCAGGGAGAGAGAAAGGAGAGGAGAGGAGAAGGGAAAGGAAGAAAAACACAAAAGGGAGAAAGCAGACTACAGAGTCCTCTGCAGCTAGCCGTGTTAGCTTCTGAAGGCCACCGTGCAGATTGCTGCGAACTGTGCAGCTGACACGGCAGCAGTGCCTCCTCTCGTTCTGGAGGCCAGGAGTCCAAAGTCAAGGTGTCTGCAAAGGCCTCAGGGGAGAGGCCCTTCGCCTCCTCTCCCAGCTCCTGGTGGCCTGCCTGCTCTTCTTTGTACAGGACGCTCTTGTAGGATTTAGGGCCCGCCCAGATAACCCAGGACGATCCTCATCTCAATACCCTTCGTTACATGGTCAAAGATTCCCTTTCTCAAATAAAGTCACATTGAGTTTCCATGCGGACAATCTCTTTTCTGGGAAAGGGGCACCATTTGCCCTCTACACTTACTAAGCAGGGGAATCTTTATTAACTGTTAAGCACTCACAGAGTCGCTTGGAAGAGACAAGAAGCATATTCCAAGGGTGCACATCCAAGAAAACCCTCAAAGCCACAGGGAACTGGGTCACCAGAAAGCTCTGCCCTGCGGAGGAGGAAGCTGGGAATAGGAAAATCGCCACTGGCTCCGGAGCAATCAGCTCCGCACTGCCTCTGCCCTAGGCCACTGACTCTCCCCTGGAAGAGAGACTCCCTGCGGGCCTGAGCCCAAGCTCAGAGGTTCATGGGGGCAGAACCTAACTCCCATCTGCAGCCTAGGTGTGGGGACTTAAGGAGACCCAGCCTTGGTACCAGAAGAGGTTTCCCAGCACCCACTGTACCGGATATCCATACCTGACTTAGTGATCAGAAGCCATTGAAAATCAGGACAAGCGGCAACCAGGAAGTGCTTCTGAAATATGTAAACCAGCCACTCTCAACGTGGATGGGCAGGAGAACTAGCTCATGGGCAGCTGGCTAAACTCGCACGGCCCTGGCTAGCATGGCAATCCGCCGAGTGAACGACTAAGTTACTGAGAGGCCATTGCAGGTGAGCAAGGTTGGCAAGGAAGCAAGCCCTGGGGCTCCCACCCCTGGTCTCCCCAGCATGACAGTGCCCCACTTCCACCTTTCTGCCTCCGCCCCCAGACACGCATGCTCTGCAATAGGTATTTACTTCTGTGCCGGAAAAGCCAAAACCAGGTACAAGTATGCTTGAATTACTGGGCGAGCTGGGCAGACATAAGGCTTCCCACCACTCCGCAGAATGCAGAACAGGGCATCTGCTCATTGGAGCTTATCCCTTAATTTGATGCAAATAAGAAACAGGAAAAAAAAAAAAAAAAAATCACTGCCCTGCTGTGTGGTTTTGGTATTTGAGTTCGAAAGGAAATGAATGAGAAGTAGCTCTCCGTGTTACTCACTCTCTTGACTTTACAATATATTTTATTTCCAAACCAGGCCCCAGCAGCTAAGGAAGGGCATGCAGGGATAAAGCAGATTACGCTTCTAAAATCCTAAATGCACCATGGAAGTCACTTAAAGTAGAACAGACAGGCCCTTCTCAATGGCTCTCTTGTCCCTGCTGAGGCTCCAGGCCATAGGTGCCACTGGAGCTTCTAGAGGAACCTCTGACCTTCTTCTAATCGTGTCTTTACCAAAGGCAAAGGGAAAGAACAGAGAGAAGGAAAGCCCGGGTGTACGGAGCTCACTGCAGGGTTCCCTGAAGGCTGGAACATCAAGGAGACTGCGAAAAGAATACAAATCAGGTATGCGCAGCCTCCACAGAGAGAATTATCTGAGTGCTAGATTTTTCTTTTTCTTTTTCTGCCAGAAGGTGCATGCATTCATCAGAGAGAGAGGGGGGCCCTCCAGCAGGGCATGGTCACACTGCAATCCTTTTCCTCCATGCCTCCTTCCTGTCGGGATTCTGGGTACATGTGCACATGTGCCTGAAGTGTTTGTAAAGCCTCCAGAGCTGGGACTTAAACCCGCGGGGGGCCATGTGGGATCCAGGGGCCAATGCACAGCACTTAACAGCGGAACCAGCAGAGGTCAGCATGAGGAAGAGTGATTTTTAGACCCAAAATAGACATGATGACACTGGACTAAAATTAGGGATATTTCCTTAAATGAACTAGTTTCTTTGAATAGGTGCAAATATGTTTAATGGACTAGTTTCAACCACGCTTTAAAAATGTTTTAGAAAATATGCAGAGATCTGCTTCATAGCTTCTGGATTTTAATTTCCAAAGTATGTTTAATTGTAAAATCTGAAATATCCTTGTATTTGGTCTCTTCACCAGAAAATTCCTTATGTTGGAGAATTATTACAAGGTAACCTTACCTTACATATTCATCACATAAGTCTCAAATGTCCTTTATTTGTTATAGTTTCCTAAAACGGGTGCTTCCACTAATCTCCAGGGGAAGAGCTAAGACTGTTGGCTGTGATAACTCCTTGAACAACATGGCATTTCCCAACCTACACAGAACCTTCTCTCCTGGCCTACATATTCCCACTCATTCACAACGGTTGATGTCTCAAAGTACCACACGTACATGGTTTACGACAAAACTTCACATCTCCAAGCTACGGAGTCTGGAGGTCTGAGGTCCAGGTGCCACAGGGTCAGTTCTCAATGAAGCTCTGGGGGAGAACATGTCCCAGGCCTCTCCCTTTGCTTCTGGGGGCTTCTGGAAATCCTAGTGTCCCGTGGCTTGTCTACACACACCTGACCCCTGACTTCATGTTCACATGGCCCCATCCCTGAGTGTGTGTGTCTCTGTGTACAAATGTCCCCTCTTTGCAAAGACACATGACCTAAAGCTACCCTAATGTCCTCATCTTAATTTGATCAGTTGCAATGACCCTGTTTTCAAGCAAGATGACAGTCTGATGTCCTGGGACTAGGACTTGGACACGTGACTTTGGGGAGATGCAGTTCAACTCGTATCACCATGACCTTCTGGCTTGCCATCTCTGACCCTCACACTGCTGGCCTAGCTGCTGCCTGATTCACTGCCTAAAATTCCACTTTGTACATGAGTCCCAGGCAGAAGCCTTGGAGGTTCTTAGACATTAAGGATAAGTCAGCCCCCCAGTTCTGGTCCCAAATGTGCCCAGAGTTACCCTTTGCACTGCTCCAGGAAACATGGGTACCATGGGGAGACCACAGGCTTTGTGTTATCCTGGCTTCCTCTCTCAGCTGTTCTACAAGCTGCTGGCATGAGGAGCTTTGCATCTCCAGCCTGATTGGCTGACTGATGAGGCTGTTTTGAGACTCGCATTGAGAAGCAGATAGCAAATCAGCCCTGGAGTCAGAGAAACAGATGTTGAAGCTCCAGCCCCAATGGCTTGCAGTTGTGACCTTGGCCCAGTGGTGGGATCTCTCTAGGCTTCGTTCCCTGATCTGTAATGCATCCCTGCTCCCTCAAGGGATGATGATAAATCAATGCATGTGGAGCTCTTAGGACAGTGTTGAGTACGCAGCACCCTGGGCTTGGCTCCGAAACACGCCACAGGGATTCCTACTCATATACCCTGCATCGAGAGAACTCTCCCTGTCCTACCCCCTTCCCAGCATCCAGACCTCCTACAAATTCCACATCTCCAATATGCCCTCTGGGAAAAACCAGCCTGACTACCCCCCGCCCCAGGCCCTCTTTGCCCCACTGTGTGGTTCTACTTTCTTGGCTGGCATCTGACTTACTTCGGCTGTCCACTCTATGTGTTCATGGTCTCTCTGCAGGACAACTCCAGGTGACCTGAGATCTGGCTCGTCATTTGTGTCCATTGCTGCTGAACTCCCAGCTCCCTCATGGTTGAATAAAAGAACAGATGAGCTGAGCAGCATCCGTGCTGACCACAGCCCACGCGTCACCTTCCTGGTTATCGCACCACGCCCCAGTCTTCCCTCCTTCCTCTGAAGCCTTTTGACATTTCCTTCTTTCCAATGGCATTGCTGGCTTTGAGGGTCTGACTGAGGGCCGTGCCTTTCCAAACATCTAAGGCTCAGCTCAAGGCCTCGGACTCAGAGAAATGCTGGTGAGAAGCTGTCCACAGTTCCTCACTTCCAGAATCAGCAAACCTCACCCACACGTGTCTCAAGATGCCCTCAGGATCTTGAGTCCTCTTTGGAGCATGCAGGTCCAGAAGGCAGAATACAGAATAGCCTTGGGAATCTCAGCTCCTACCCCAGGGATCACTTCAAGCGGTGGAGAGAGAGGGAGCCCGACCCCACCCACACTCCACCCTACTCTGCCTGCCCTGGTGCCCTGCTCCCTAGGAGATGCGCTGGCTACTCCAAGTCAGCCACCTACTGGTTCCCATCTACTCCCAGCAGCCATCCACACCTCCCCTACCTACTCTACTGCTGCTGTTCCCTTTCCAGTCTTCCTCCATCCTTGCCGACCACCCTCATGGCCCTCTTCTCTCTAGGCCTACTGAAACCCACTTTCTAGAAGAATCTCACGCAGAGAGCTTTCTCCCTCCAGCAGTGCCTTGGCTTGCCCCCATAGGCCATCAGCCATGGGCTGCCATTGGATGACTCATGTCTGGGATTCTCCCCTCCCAGAAGGACTGAAACTCTAGAGACCAGTGCACCCCCCCTACTAGGGACTCAAACCACACCACCCGCAGCCAAACTAGTGCTCCCATTCTGGGTGCCAATATCCTCAATGATTGAGGAAATCACCTGCCTGAGAGGTGACGCGCTCTCACTTCCTCCCAGCTCACTCCTCTGCTGAATAATTCTCACTGGTAGTGAGTCACTTCTCTCAAGGCTGTTTTGTGCCTGCTGCCACCACAGCGCACCCTGATGAATATGGAAGACTCCACTCTGCCTAGGGCCTAATGAGCAGTAAGAGGGAGAGACTTTGAGCTGCCCATTTGAGAAATAAATTGGCGCTTAAAGGCATGTTAATCTAACCCTTCACTAATGTATTCTGTGCTACTTTCCTGGCCCCACAATTATGTCGGGGGCTCTGCAATTTATGTTCTGCAGCAGCTCGCAAACCTTCTCTTGACCTTCGTGTAAATCAGAGAACTATAAAACTCTCTTCGGAGAATAAAGGGAAAGGAGATTGCAACTCTTGCAGGAGGGCCTGAGAGATGGAAAGTTCCTGAATTAAACATAATGAAGAAACGTCACCCTATCATTTAGGAATCAAATCTTTCCACTTGAAAAAACCGAGAGACCAATGTGCCTCGAAGAAAATGATTTCCTATTGGCTTGGGCTCAAAATAAGAAAAGAGGCCAAACACATTCATGTTTATTTTAATCCCAGACAATGCTCACAGCGAGGCCACCCATGCAACGCCTGGGTCTAAGATTTGCCTGATTCCAATCTGCCTGTTACTGCAAATATCTTAGAGGCCACATGACAGAAGGCCTTTTATTTTTCCTTTATGATGCAAAAATATCAAGTCCTTTTCTCTCCTTCTGTCTGCAAAATTATAATATATATTTTCTGTCTTAAATAATTAGTTTTTCCAGCTCCACTTCCATTGGCCTCGGTTCCCCCATTCTTTCTGCTCTCCTCTTTGTGATTCTTAGAGCCAGGAGCAGCTGGATCATTTTTGGGTCCTAGTGCAAAATGGAAATGTGGAGCCTCTGATTGAAAAATTCAGAATTTCAGGCAGTAAGGAAGAAATCAAACATGGGACACTTGCCGTGGACACTTGCCCCAGAATCAGCCCCTCAGAGAGCCTCTCTGTCCAGGATCTATGGTCTCCATGGTCTTCATCACCTGCACCTGCCCAAGGGTCTGCTCCCTCACTCACTTTCCCTGGTCACTGCTGACCACGTCTCCACAAATAATGAAACAGAAATGCTGCTGAGCAGCAGGACCTGGGCTCCGGCTCTTCCCTGCAGCCAGAACCAGAAGGCTTGTCAGAGGACGGGGATCCCTCAAGTCCCTGTGGCTCATTCTTAAGTACCAGGGGACTCGAGACGCTTGTGAAAAATGAAATTAAAATATGAGCTTATCTTGGTGAAAAACCATTGAAATCCATGCACAGTTTTTCGTAGCATGTATTTCCCATAAGCTGTTTAAAGACCCTTGTGTAAAATACATGTTTGTGTCTGTATGCTGTGTCTGTGGCCCACGAAGCTTTTCAACATCTTTCTAGCCATAAAGCAAAGCTCGTTGATTGCAGACCTGGAGCATCTCACAGTTGAACCTTCTGAGTTGGGATGTTTGGTCCAAACCTTTGCTGGGAGTTGTGGCCAAGCCTCTGTTTTTACATCCAGCCAAAGGACAGGCTGAATCTTAGTCCCCAGCTGGCTGGCTCACTTCCCAGCCCAGCCTGAGATTCAAAAGGCATGTTTTTAAAAAGCCTTTCTGTGTGCTAGGTTTTTAAAGTTCAGTGTTAACGCTGCCTTGAAGATAAATGTCTTCAGGCTCTCTGTTCCTGGCAAATTGAACTTTAAAAGTCCTGAGATGGTGCTGCTCCTAAAATAGTTCCCTGCTATCTACATCAAAGGCAGAAAGACCCAGCCTCCATAGGCCTCCAGGCCAGGCCCCCCACCTGCAGGCGGCCTCCCGCTCCACTCTCCTGGGAACAGGAGGCTGCAAAGGATGCGAGGAGGAGGAAAGCGGCCAGCACAGAGGGGAGAGGAAGGCCCAGGATGTCGGCTCCCCTCCCGTAGCACCGCCGGAGCTGCAGGAGGCCGAGTCCTATAGGAACATGGGACGCCCGGCTTTGAGGCGCAGGCTCCCTCTTCGGCTCTTACATCTGGGAAAGCTCAGAGGATGCCCAGGCCCAGGAGGGTGCCCAGGCCCAGGAGGGTGCCCAGGCCCAGGAGGGTGCCCAGGCCCAGGAGGGGACCACACGCCTCCGGAAACCGGTTTACCTGCTTCTACTATATAACCAGGGCGCACGCCCTTCCTTCCCACCTGAAGCAGCTGAGAGTGGACTGCCCGACTCCCGCCTGTCTCCTTGCACCAGGACGACAAATAGCGCCATCTCCTTGAATAAACAGCGAATTAGGGAATGTCTTCCTCTGCCATAAACAGTTGCTGAAAACAACCCCCAGGCGATCACAGGGAGGATACGGAACAGCTATTTTTAACTAACCGGCAGAGCAGCAGCGTCTAATTCTGGACTTCGCTCAGCCTGGGTGCTGGGGGCTGACTCTCGAGAATGGACGAAAACCGCAAAGGGAAATCTCTCCCCAGTGTGGGTCCACCAGCACCTGTTAAAGATCCCCAGAAACAGCCAGCTCTGCGGCCCAGGGCTGTGTCATGTCTCCTTACTCCATGAGGTCATGGAGGTGCTGACTGAGGGCTCCCGCAGCCTGTCTTCATCCTCAGTGATCCAGAAAAGGAAACGTGTATTGGAGGGTGTCTGCGAAGAGACACCAGACAACGGCAAAGGGACCTGCTGGGGACAAAGCGGGGCCGGGAAGCAATGTCAGGAAGAAAACTGGCAATGAGCCACAATACAATGCAAAACTAGGCCTCTCAAATGCTTTAACAGAAGGACCTGACATGCGTATATTTAAATTAGCTCGCTAGAATATAAATAGACGGCGTTGATAGTGCCGGAAATAATGAAAACTGCCAGCCTGCAAAGGCAAAGCCCCAGCTTCCAGATGTCCGAGGAGCACCATCGCGTGTGTGTTCCAACCACAGACGACGGCCTGGCTTCCTCCCGCTGCCCAGGGAAGCCTCCCTTCCAAGGGGAAGAAGTGGTAGTCCTGGCCACTCAGCTTCTGCACTAGCAAGAGAGCTGAGAGGGAGAAGTGGAAGGAAGATTTACTGCTGAGTGAAGCAAGCCGGGAAATGAAAGAGAGACATGGATGTCTCCACTTAACATACACCGACTCTCTACACTTTATGGTGGAAACTGAAAGACGAGGACATAGAAACACTGAAAATGGTTATAGATGGAGACAATATAAGGAGAGGGTGAGGAAGGGGGAGAGGGTAAGCACAAAAATTAGGGTGGAAAATAGAGAGGCAAGACATTTATGGGACACAGAAATGGATTATTATCGGGTGACGATAATGTTTTGTAACTTCAACTGGACTGTATGTGAAGTGTATTCATGTGGGGTGAATTCAGTTTACAAGCTGAGCAATGTATAGTAATCAAATCTATAAAATTAAAAATAAAATATATATGTTTTATATATATATATACACTTAATTAATTAAAGTTAAAGAGAGAGAGACAAAGAGAAAGACATTTCCAGCCTGTCTCCCTTGGAAAGTTCCTCTCCTGGTGTTACAGCCTCTTGAATGACACAGGATACATAATCTGCCATCACATCTATGAGGAAAACAGGGATCCTAAGAAACAGTGTTACCTGAAAAATAAGATTATCAAATGTGCTAAGATGACTCTCCCTGGCCTCTGGGATTCCTCCAAGGAACTGACAGCCTTTGCTCAGTGCTATCTTTTCAAAGACAGTGAACAGCCTTGGAGAGTGGGAGCAGATGTCCTAGAGTAAACCACAGGCATTCTACTGCCCATCGTTAGAAGACTCAGGCCACTTAAGCCCAGGATTGCCTTCTTATGAAACATCCCACCATGTGTACAAGTGTCACCTAGTCCTCCTGGCATCACCTGTGGGAATCAGGTTGGCACTCTGACAGTGGCTATTACCATGAACAATATGCTGTGCCTTTCTCTTACCCAGGCATTTCATGTCTTCTGCCAGTACCCATGAAATTGTGACAAGTGAATATCTTAGCTTTCAGGTAGGATGAAGTCTTGGACCATTGATAGCTCTTACCACTGAATTTAGGCAACCATGGCTGACAACTTTGGACTATAAGCTCTCAGCTGTATAAATGATACTATGAGATTATCCCTTCAAATAGATGCTTGTAGTAGTCCTCTTTGATGTCTGTTTTCTCCTTTTCCTGTAGAAATAGAATGAGGCGTGTGGCTATCCAAAATAGAACTTGCATTCTCCAGCACTCCTTGCAGGTAGGTGTGCTCAGATGACTAAATTCTAAACAAGGCATATAAGTGAAATGTGGAGAGAGAACATCTAGTGCCCTTCCCAAGGAGAACCAACATGTACATTCCATTCCTTCTTCAATCTCTTTCTCCATCCTTCCACCAAGAACATGGATGTTCTTGGCTGAGGCTACACCCTGATAACTCAAGATGAAGGAGAATAGATGTAATGAAGAAAGAGAGTTAGCCTGGACCTACACAGGAAGTAGAAATCGATCTCGTTCAAGCCACTATCATTGAGTTTTCTGCTATAATAGTTGAATCTGTTCCCTAACAGTATAGCACTTGGTGCCAAAAGTGGAGTGCTCCAAGAAAAAGAAAGACATATGGAGCAAATTTCTTGGTGCTATCAGCTGGCTCAGCCAGACTTAGACATAGTTCATGAATGTAGATGTATTTCCAAATAGAAATGCTGGACTTTAACACTGGATCTTATTTGAATGACATCATCAAAGTGTCTATTTTCTCACCTGCACACTCGTTCACATTGCACTTGCTGAACATCCTGCCATGTTTGATCTACACTCAGTTGTTTATTCATTTGCCCAGTTAGCACATTCATTGAACACCTACAGTATGCCAGACCCCACTATACACAGAGAACAGAAAGTTGAACTTGTTAGAATCCACACCCTGAAACAATGTGGAATCTATTGAGTCTCAGGCTCCTCCAGGGAAAAAACTCAAACATGATTATTTGAAGATAATCACTTACACTGAACAAAAAGGAAACAGAAGTGAAACTGAACTCTAATTCATGGGAGAAATTTCTAAAATGAACAGTTCAGAAAATGCCTGTTCTAGGATAACCATCACAAGATATAGTTTATCAAAACAAGTCCATCATTGAACTCAAGTGGTAGGACAGAAACTCCTATTATTTTTAAAAAGTAAACACTCCCAAATGCCTATCTATTAAAATCTAGTTGGACAGAACTAGAACAAACAGAGGGAAGCATGCTATCTGGCCTCCATTCTTCATCAAAAACCCCCAACCTAGTCCAAGGTATGGGAGAAGGGGGTACTTCAGCCTCAAGACCCCAACCCTGATCTTGCAACTGCAGATCTAGAAGCTCAGCCTGCAGCCACTTAGGCACTACAGAGGTCTGTGTATATAGAAGCTGAACATCTGAACACTGGAGTAATCCTCTCCTCACACTCAACCCACCAGGAAAAAAAAGGGGGGGGGAGAGAGAAATAAACTCTTCTCTGTAAATCTGAACCCAAGATTTCCACTGAGGATACCACACTGCCACCCACAGTAGAAGAGGAAAACTAGCACAAAGCTAGTTCAAATGAGCACACCACTACAGAATATTCTAAAGAAGTAGCAAGAAATGCATACATCATTGTATGAGTAAGAATCATGAACATAGCCTCAAGAACTATGAGAAAACCAGGAAATACTCCTTCCACAAGGGAACACAATAACTCCTCACCAACAATGTATAAAACACAGGAAATCACCAATGTCAGGAAAAGAATTCAGACTATTTATCATAGCTAAACTCAATGAGGTACAAGAGAAAACAGACAACCAATTCTAGAAGATGAGAAGAATTTCCCCATGACTTGAAGGAGGAAGTCCATAAACAGATAGATACCCTGAAAAAGAATCAAACAGAATTTATGGAGATAAAGAGTTTGATGGAGAAAATCAAAAATCCCCTTGAAAGTAGTAATAGGAGATTAGACCATGCAGAAGAAAGAGCATCTGATCTTAAAGACAAAACTTATGAGTTAGACAAGAAACCAAGAATGGGAAAATAGCCATTAAAAATGAGATCAATAGGGGCCAGCAGGTGGCATGGTGGTTAAACCACTGGACTCTCACATGGTCAACCATGGTTCAAGTCATGGACCCAGTGACTTGAAAATTATGCCAGGTGCATGTGTTTGTGTGCCCAAAATCCCATGAGGAGAATGGAAGAGAAGGGATTACAGCATGCCCATGCCCCCCTCCCAGGGGATGATTTCTCATTTTCTCTCTCTCTCTCTGCCCCTCTCCAGCAAATACATGTGCCCTATGGCAAAAACCTAAATAAATAAATAAAAATAAAATAGGTCAACATATGGTAAATCCTAGACACCAAATATACATGTAATGTATGGTATATGGTATATACATGTAATGGGTATGTATTCCAGAAGGTGAACAAACAGGTGAAAGCTTAGGAAATCTATTTCATGATATTATTAGCTGAAAATTTACCAAATTGGAGAGGCATATGGAAATCCAAATCCAGGAAATACAAAGAACACAAAACAGATTTAACATAAGAAGATCCTTTCCAAGGCACCTCAGAGCCAAAATGGTAAAAATTAAAGACAACGACATTATCCTAAACCTGCAAGGAAGGAATGCCAAGTTACATACAAAGGTCACCCCATTAGACTAACAGTGGACCTCTCAACTAAAACAATCCAAGCAAGGAAAGAATGAGAAGACTTATTTAAAACTCTGGAAGAAAAATTATTTCAACCAAGAATACTGTACCCAGCAAGATTATCCTTCAAATAGGACAGAAAGAGTCATTCACAGATAAACAAAAATGGAAAGGATTCACCAAAAGTAGGCCAGTTATTCAGAAAATACTTAAAATAATAGTAATACACCTGGAAAACTAAAGGACAATAAATAAAGGTCAGAAAACAACCTAAATAGGGACCAGCAGTTAGCGTAATGGCTATGTCACTGGACTCCCATGTGGTCGACTGCGGTTCAAGTCCCATACTCGGTGGCTTAAACTCATGCCGGGCACATGTGCATGCGTGCCCAAGATCTCAAGAGGAGAAAGGAGGAGAAGGGATTGCAGCATGGCCATCCCCCTTGGGGGGTGATTTCTCGCTCTCTTTCTCTCTCTTTCTCTCTGTTTCTCTCTGTCTTTCTAGTGAGTGCACACGCCCTATAGCAAAAAAAAAAAAAAACCTCTCCAAAAAAAAAGAAAACAACCTAAATAAATAAATAAAATAACAAAATGACAAGATTAAATCCACACATATCAATAGTAGCATTGACTGTTGATGGATTAAATTCCCCTAATAAAAGACACAGATTGGTTCAGTGGATAAAAAGTCAGGAACTCTCTATATGTTGTTTACAGGAAACACATCTCATTGACACATCTTATACACATAGACTGGAAAAAGTTGTTTCATGCAAATGCCAATTTAGAAAAACAGGGGCCATAATATTGATATCAGACAAAATAGACTTTAGGATGAAAAGGGTAAAAAGGGACAAAGAAGGATACTACATAGTTCTAAGGGGATTAATTCTTCAAGAAGATACTAACCATCATAAATATTTACACACATAATATCAGGATAGCCAAATATACAAAAGAAAGACTGATAGATTTAAAGGGAGATATAGACTGCAACACACTAATAATTATTGGGGATTTCAACACCCCATTGTCACCATTGGACAGGTCATCTAAACAAAGAGATACAGAAGTTAATTGATACCATAAATCAAATGAATCTGACATATACAGAATATTCCACTCAGCGACTACAAAATACATTTTTTTCTCTTTTCCACATGGACCATTTTCAACGTTTGACCACATAATGAGCTAGAAATCAAGCCTCTGAAAATTAAAAAATATAAAAATTGAACCCACATCTCAGCCACAACAGAATTAAACTGAAACCAACCACAGAAAGAGCCCTCAAAAAAACATGGGAACTAAACAACCTATTCCTGAATGACTTTCAAACTACTGAAGAAAGTAAGACTGGAAATAGCAGATTCATTGAAACCAACGATAATAAACACACCACTCTCCATAACCTTTGGGACTCATCAAGAGCAGTCACAAGAGGAAAGTTCATAGTCATTAGTGTCCACAAGTAAAGATGGAAAAGTGACAAATAAATAACTTAACATCACATCTCAAGTAATTGGAAAAGCAACAACAAAAAAATATACAAAAATAACAGCAAAAAGAAATAGTAAAGGTTAGAGTTGAAATAAAGAACAAACTAAACAAAAAACTGACTTTTTAAGAGAATAAAAATTGACAAAACACTAGCAACACTAATCAAAAAAATCAGAGAAAGAAACCAGATAGACAAAAATATCAGTAAAGAAACTGGTGATATTATAACCAATATACCAGAAATACAAAAAAAAATTATAAGAGACTACTTCAAGCAACAATATGCCAACAATCTAGAAAACCTAGATGAGACTGACAAATTTATGGACATGTACAAATTACCTAGGCAGAATCAGGATAAACTAGAAACCCTGAATAGAAAAGTGATGAGACTAAATTAATAATTAGTAGTCTCCCAACAACAACAAAAAATAAAAAGCCCAGGTCCAGATGGCTTCACTTCTGAATTCTACAAAAATTTTAAGGAAAAACTAACCCAAATTCTCCTCAAACTATTTCTAAAGATTCAAAAGGTAGGAACCCTTCCAAATTCATTCTATGAAACCCCTATCACTGTAATAGCAAAATCAGACATAATGAAAACCAGGCATAGTGAAAAACTACAGACCAATATTCTTGATACAAAAATTCTCAACGAGATACTAGCCAACTGAATCTAAAAGCATAGTAAGAAGATTATACACCACAACCAGGCAGGCTTTATGCCAGGGAGCAAAGATGGTTCAACATATGCAAAACAACAAATGTAACACATCACATTAACAGAAAAAAAATAGATGCAGAAAAAATATTTAATAAAATACACCATCCTTTCATGATCAAGTAAACTGCGGATAGAAGGGACATTCCTTAACACAATAAAAAACATGTATGACAGGCCCACTGCTAACATACTGAATGGGGAAGAGCTGAAAGCTTTCCCACTAAAAACTGGAACAAGACAAAGCTGCCCACTTTCTCCACTCCTTTTCAACACAGTGCTAGAAATCCTAGCCAATGCCATCAGACATGAGAGCAAAATGAAAGACATATAGATAGGAAGCTAAACTATCTCTATTTACAAATGATATTATATATATATATATATATATATATATATATATATATATATATTTTTTTTTTTTTAAATCCAAAGGAATCCACAAAAAAATGCCTAGAATTGATAAATGAATTCAGTGTAGCAGGAAACACAATCAATACACAAAAATGTATAGCATTTTTATATACCAACAATGAACAGAGAATTAAGCAATGCTACTTATGATAACCACAAAACAGTAAGATACCTAGGAATAAACCTAACCAAAGTGGACAAAGACTTCTACAAGAAAAAGTATGAAAAAATTGAAAAAAGAACTGAGTATTATACAAAAAAAAAAAAAAAGGTAAGACATCCTGTGTTCTTGGATTAGAAGAATCAATATAATAAAAATGTCATGTCTACCCAAATTAATTTACATATTCAATATGATTCCAATCAAATTGTCAGTGCCAATCTTCATCTATTCATATTATTGTAGAAAAACAACGTTAAATAACAATATATTAATGTAGAAAAAAAACAATAATAAAATTTGTCTGGAATCATCAAAGAACCCATATCGCCAAAACAATACTGTGCAAAAAGAATAAGATGGGTGGCATCTCACTACCCAACTAAAAGTACTAGTAGAAAACTTAAGGGAAACTCTTGAAGACATTGGAGTAGACAGATGTCTTAAATAAGACCCCCAAAGCACATACAATAATTCCAAAAAGAGACAAGTGATATTATATCAAGCTAAAACGTGTCTTCACATCAAAGGAAACAATAATTAGAGTGAAAAGACAACCATCAGAATGGGAGAAAATATTTTCATATTAGTATTCCTCAGACAAGGGATTGATAACCAGAATATACAGGGAATTCAGGCAGCTCACCCATAAAAAATTGAATAATCCAATTTTTAAAATGGGCAAAGGAGCTGAATATACAACTCTCCAAAGAAAACTTACAAATGGACAAAATACATGTAAAAAAAATGTTCAAAGTCTCTTTTCATAAGGAAAGTGCAAATTAAAACTACCATAAGATACCATTTAACTCATTAGAATGGCTACAATCAAAAAAATAATGACAAGTGCTGGTGAGGCTGTGGTGAAAAGGGAATCCTCTTATACTGTTGGTGGGAATGTAAATTAGTTCCACCTCTGTGAAAAACAATATGGAGGCTTCTCAAAAACCTACAAATAGAACTCTCATATGATCAAATAATTCCACTCCTTGGAATTTACCCAAAGGACAGGAAAACACTTGCACATCCATGTTTACTGCAGCATTATTCACAAATCCTAAGACATGGAATCAACTTAAGTTCCCCAAAACTAATGACTACGTTGAAAAGCTATGGCATATATACCATGGAATATTAATCAGCCATAAGAAACAATGAGACCCTATCATTTGATTCACAATGGATGCATAGAGCGGATTTAATGTTAAGCCAAGTGAGCCAGAATGTGAAAGAGAGGCACTGTATATTCCCACTCAGTGTGTACTGAATGTCTGCACTCTGTGGCAGATATTGAAAAATATGACAATGTAATAGTAAAGACGATAGGTGTAGATACCAAAGATTGTAAAAGATGGAAGTGGGTGGCAGAGAGTAGGTGGTAGAGTGTGGGTGGCAGGGACAAAGGGAAGAAACACAACAGAAAAAAAAATATATAAAGTTTTCTGTTGGGAAAAAATGTAAAAAAACACATTCTTTAATTTTTGCTTTATAAAAATGAAATAATTTAAAATTTAACCTAATTTAAAAATCCAAAATGCTGTGTTTGTAAGTTTATACACTTACAGTCACATGATGTTACAGTTATCAATGCTTTAGGCTGTAAGAGACACATCCAACCTACAGTACCATTTAGAAATAGAGATTTGTGAGATTTGAATTCACTCTGCATTCAAGCTAGCAGAATGTGCCAATATAAATTTCTTGATTATAACAATATACTATGGTTACATAAGATCAGAGAGGTCAACAGACAAGCGAAATACAGAAACTTTCTGTGCTGTTTTTGCAACTTCTTGTGAGTCTTAAATCATTTAGAAATAGAGGCATAAAAAACACAGGTCCCAGGGCCAGCAGGCAACATAATCATTAAGGCATTAGACTCCAACGTTTGCCAACCATGGTTCCAGTCCTGGTCCCGGTGACTTGAAACTCACGCTGGGTACATGTGCATACATACCCAAAACCCCAAGAGGAGAATGGAGGAGAAGGGATTGTGGTGTGACTATCTCCTGGGACTTCTTGCATTGTGTGTCTCTGTCTCTCTCTCTGTGTCTCCAGCCAGTGCACGTGTTCTGTAGCTAGTCTCTAAAAACAAACACACAGGTCCAGAGGTTGCTGCTTGCCAGCATGGGTTGAGGTCTAGCTCCTGGGTGCTGCTGATGGCACGGCCCCTTCTCTATTTCCCCCACCCTTCACTCACTGGCCTTTCCCCCTCTCCTGTGTGGCTGTGGATGCAGAAAAGCAGCAGGAGCTCCAGGCTCCACACCAAAACCACAATAGGAAGAAGAAAGAAAGGCAAGAACCAAACACGAATGCTGCTTCTATCAGGAAAGGGAGATTTTGGAAATAAGTCCACAAAGTATTTGCCACTTCTCCCCTCTAAGCATGGAGGCTCATTCCCCTCATCTTGAATCTCCAGACTTAGTGGCTCACTTCATATGAATGGAATACGGCATGGACGTGCCTGGGGTAGGAGAACTCCACCGTGACCCAGTGGTCCAGCCTCCTGGTGTTCATGCCCACAGATAACTATCCCGCCTTGACTCTGGGCAGGGCCTGCAACTCGCTCTAACCAGTAGAGGCTGGCAGAGGTGATAGGTTGTCACTTAGACATTGAATGAGCTTGTAACATCTGGGTGGTGGGCAGACTGTCCCTGCTGGTGCTCGCTCTTGCTGGAGAGGAACATGTGGCAAGGAACCGAGGGCAGCCTCCAGGAGGGAGCACCTACCAGCCGGTGCAGGCCTTCAGCCCAACACCCGCAAGGAACTGGGTCTTTCCGACAATTGCATGACCTTGAAAGAAGGCCTCTCCTCATCCAGACACAGATGACACACTGGCCCTGGCTGATGCTCGAATGCAGCCCCACAGAAGAGCCAGAAAGAGAGGGCCCAGGCGAGCTGTGCCCAGACCCCTGGCCCATGGAGGCAGGGAAGTGATACTGTGTGTGCCCAAAGTTGCCACGCTGGGGGTAACATGGTGCACAGTGACAGAAGAGTGATGCTATGTGACTGCCAGACAAAGTCGCTGGGGGAGAGCCTCCACCTGTCTCTGCCTCTCCTCTCCCTCTCTCTCTGTGTTCTTGCTCTAAGGGAAGCCAGCTGCCATGTTACAAGACACTGCAAAGAGACCGCTGTGGGGAGGAAGTGAAGCTTCCAGCCAGCAGCCAGCACTGCCTTGCCAGCCGTGAGTGAGCCACCTGGAAAGCAGACCTTCAGCCCCAGTCAAGCCTTTGGGTGACCACAGTCCGGCGCAACATCCTGACTGAAACCTCGTAAGAAACGGCAAGCAAGAACCACCCAGCCGAGCTTCTCTCAGACAAACACTGTAAGAATAATCAGTATTCACAATATTCACTGTCACTTCAGCTACCACATTCCAGGATCATTTATTATGCAGCAGTTGACAACGAATGCAAGTCCCACAGGCCAGAGCTAGCAGAGGCCCATGGCCACTGGCATGAAGGATGGCATCGCAGTGACTGCTTAGCCCAGGCAGGATCCTTCCTCTGGGACCCACCTGAGATCTCAACTCATCACAGACTGGAATTCGGTTAGCATTGAAGAAGCAAAGGAGAGGTTAGAGAAAAGGCTTTTATTCTGTATTAAAATTTTCTTTTCACAATTGCTAATTTTATATACTTTCTACAACTTTATGTATTTTTCAGTATAAAATCATCTAAATGTGCATGCATTTTTACATCCTGCCTTGTTAACAGATGCATGATAATCATCCGAATTTGTTTCCTAGTTTGCATTGACAGTTGTCGTTTTTTTTCCCAACACTGAACTTAATCAAAGCGTAAGTCAAGATCAATAACACTTTGTAATAACTGCTGGAACTCCTTCATCTGAGTGCTGACAGAGCTGGAGACAAGCGTGAGCTTCAGCATCTTGTGTCCTGGTACAGCATTTTAATAGGCAAAAAAATTGTATCTGGAAGATAGAATTAAAAAGAACAATGAATAACAAATTCAGGAGAAAAATAAATTACAAAAAAAAAATACAAAACCCAACCTGGGAGCTGCTGACCAGGACTGTAAATAGAACCTCTTCCTCCCTGTGTTACTGCATTCCGTGCACTAAGGAACCCTACCTCCTGGAATAAAGTCGCTAGCATTGTTTATGCTGAGCTTGGAAAAGGTAAGTGTGCAGCTCAGTCATTGGACTTTGCCATGCTCATGGTGGGGACCCAGGGAAGTCAGCATGGAGGCCCTCAGTGGGCTCACTTTTGTCAGCCTCTCCCACTCTGCAGAAGTCATTTGGCGAAGTGCATGAAATAACACGTAAGAACCATCATTTACGATGACCCCATAAGCAATCGTAATACTTCAATTTCAATGAAAACTCCCCCAGGAGGAGTCACGTTGGTTTTTATGGGGAAATATCTGTGACTGAAGCCATAGGTCACTTGAATAGAGAGAGGACATTTTTCTCTGAGGAGCCCTGGCCTGTGAGTGCTAGCGTACTGAGAAGGGTGGCTTCAGAGTCCCATAACCTTAGTCCAATCACGCCCATAGGGCACGTCCTTGGGAAACGTACAGACTACAGTGTCACCTCGTCAGGAACAGAGACCAGAGCCACAGCCACTGCTGAGGAACTCACCCGGGCATGTTTATTAAAATGCATCGCCACTCCACTCAGAACCCGTGCCCAAGCTCCCGTGGATATGTTTTTCTTTTCTGGTACATGAAGGAGAGGGAAGGAGTGGGTCTTTATTAAAATTCTTACTGTAAGAAACACAAATGATCATGAGGTTACCTAAGAAAAGGGGAAACGAGTCCAGTGGCCTTGGGGTGTCTCAGGTAGCTCGAGGACCGACAGGAGCCGAAATGCGGAGGGGCAGCACCAGGGACTGAAGGGCCGTCTGGGTGCTGGGTCTCTCCATCTCTTCCATGAACGCGCTCACTTACACAGCTGCTGTCTGAGTCCTGGTGTGGGTCAGGCGGTCTTCCATAAGCTGGAATAACCTTGCCTAAACAGAGCAACCCTGAGCCTGTGCAACTTCAGTTCACGTGGTAGATGAGGGCAGGTTCGTTTTGTTTGCCTTTGTTTACATTTATATATTTTATTATTATTACTCACACATTGAATTGCTATACATCATTTAGATTGTGAAGAGACTTTACCCAGCATGATACATGCCCCCGGGGATGTTACTAACACGTTCTGGACTCCTCCACCCATGACCTTTTTTTTTTTTGAGAGGTTTTTGCTATAGGGTGTCTGTATACTTGCCAGAAAGACAGAGAGAGACAGAGAGACAGAAAGCAAGAAATCACCCCCCCCCTCGGGGGGGAATGGCGCCATAATCCCTTCTCCTCTCTTCTCCTCTTGGGATCTTGGGCACGCACGCACAGGCACCCAGTGTGAGTTTAAGCCACTGGGTTCAGGACTCGAACCGTGGTCGGCTACATGGGAGTTCAGTGACATAGCCATCACGCCAACCGCTGGTCCCCGCCCATGACATGTTACTAACATATTCTGGACTCCTCCACCATGACCAGCCCACTGATTTCTCCCATCTTTAAGAACACACATCAGAGTAGGACACTCAAGTGCTCTTTTGCTTATGCCCAAAAGAAATCAACACTTGGGGCAGATTTTCGGGAAAGTGTTCCTGAAGGGTAATTTTGCAGGAGCATTTGTTCCATTTAAGCCAGCCAGGAGCGGCCAGAGACAGGTGTAGAATGACACCCAGATCTGCCACGGTCCAGGCGTGCTCGGGGGCACTCAGCAAGCAGTCCTTTCAGGACTACCACTCACAGCTGGTAAAGCTGTTAAGACGAGTGGTTCAAGCGCACCACTGGCAGGCTGTGAAACCCGCAGCTCCCAGGACAAGGGGATTAAAGATTTCGTTAATGCTTTTATCGGCTCTAATTAATAGTAGCTCTTGGCTTCTATAATTCAGAGTCTTAGGCATGGTGAAGCTTCATTAGGAAAGTCGAAGTTCTCTTCTCTAAATCCGCCCTCAAAGCCAGCCCAGAGCAGAACCGTGTTAGAATCAGAGAGACCCGACTCTCACAGGAGGGGCCGCCGCCCGGCAGGAGCATGGTTCATCTCTGGGCAGCACCCTGGTGATGCCCCACTGCAGGGCTGAGCTAATGCTGTTAGTCACACAAAGAAGACCTGACGTCACCACAGGAGGGGCCCAACCACCGCCAGGCACACCCAAACCGAGGCTGGGTAAGTCCACTCAGGCCATCGGAAAGGCCAGAGGAGGCAGACAGCTGGAGACACTGTCGGGACAAACTGCTCAGCAGACTCCTTGGGGCAGAAATCGATGGCAGCCTTGAGACATCAACAAGCTTCCTGGAAATGTGCCATTTGTTTAATTTTCCCAGAAAGCACATGCTCTCGCTGGAGTTGTCACGGGGAGGCGAGGGGGGAAGAGGAAGAAAACACCTCCCTGTGGTGCATGGTCCCTTCTCGTCCATTTCTCCTTCTTCTCAGGATATCGGTCACACATGCCCATTGTGTTTTTCAAGCCACTGGGTCCTGGGACTCGAACCACACAGTTGGCCCTGTGGGGTCCGGCTGCCTTAACCACCATGCTATGAGTTGGCCCACCTCCCATTTTTTAAAAAACATAAATTTAGGGGCCAGCAAGTGGTGAGGTACTGAAGACATTGGATTCCCATGTGGTCAACCATGTGGCTCAAATCCCAGACCCAGGACTTGAAACTCACACCAGGTGCAAATGCATGCTTGCCCAAAATCTCAAAAGGAAAGTAGAGGAGAAGGGATGGTGGCATGGCCATGCCCCCTGGGGGTAATTTCTCATTTTCTGTCTCTCTCTCTCTCTCTGTCCATACAGCAAGCACACATGCCCTAATAGCAAAAATCTCTCAAAAATAAACAAATTTATAAATTTAAGTGCTGCAAGTTTTCAATAACCCCCGTTAATGCTAATGAAGAGAGAGACAAACAACTCATGAATGGAAATGCTAAGAGGCTGCTCGTATTTAGCCTGGAAAAGGAGTTTGCATTTACACTTAATAACAGCGAGTGCCATTTCTGAGAACAATTCTGGTCAAACATGAAGGGTTTATTTGAAGACCACCTGCATCTCCCTTCCCACCCTCACAGATCGCCCTGGAGCTGAGCTGTGCTTCCTCCTAAGCTGAACATGCGACCACCTGGTCTGGGAGCAGCGTCACAGTCTGAACACCTGTGCATGGACTTGGGGAGCCAAGCTAGGATGCGTTAGAAAGACAAGGGACAGGGCAGGAGATGACTGTTTGCAGGGAGCAAAGGTGGGTAATGCTTATACCACACACTGGAGACGACCCTGCACACAGCACCCAGAAAGCTCTCACTTCTCTCCCTGATGGTTCCTAAACAGCTGCTCAGAGTACCAGCCTTGGCCAAGGTACACCGTGGAGTGAGGAGTCTGCCCCATGGAGCCTACCTCCTGTCCAGAGCCCCAGGACCTCCTATCTGACCGCAAGGAAACACTCAGGGAGAAGACAGATGCTTCTGTGAGACATCCTGGCTCCCAGCCCGCAGCTCCTGCTCCCTCCCACACCCTCACGCCCCGGCGCTCTCCCTCCAGCAAGGCCAGCCTTAGCGAGGACGTCCCTCCATGTGCCCCCTCTGCGGGGCCCTGGCCAGCACTAGAGATGCTGTGTGCCCCGGGATCCATGTGCCTGTGCGCCTACAGCCAGCCCTGGTTTCTAGCTGGCATCGTCTTACCCTCAGCCTCCCAGAGCAAATCACCCTCTGACCTCTGTCTCCTGACAGCCCTGCCTGCACGTACAGCCCACACGACTGACAAAAGTTGCCCCCTCCAAAAAAAAACAAAAAACTATTCTGTAAGTGCAGGTATAAGCTTCAATAATGGCTTACACTGGGGTGCAGAGTCTAAGTGGGGGAATATCTTTATTTTTTTTAGAATTTATCCATATTTCATTGGCGGTTTACCAGGAGCAGCTGCCACCTCTGCCCACAGCCACGACACTGCACAGACTCCTCCCACACTCGGCTCTGAGGTCCAGCTCCTGCCCTTGCAGCACCCACCACTGTGAGTGGCCACAGGATGAAGGAGGGAGCATTGCTGACATAGGACCCGAGGCCCCCAGGCCGCCATCAACCGTCTCCAGCCTTCCTGGCTCGACCGACAGGTCACTCTGCAAGATGCATGTACAGGGCCTCCAACTCTGCCACCCCAGAGCCACACAGCCAGACCCCAGCCAGCACTGCGCAGAGACACGCAGCCGCTCAGCACTGGGGCCATCATCCTGCCTTTCTCCGAGCACCGGTGCTCCAGCTCACCACCTCCTCCCTGCACCCCTTCCTCTCTGCCACTCTCCCACCAGGAAATGCAGAGGCCCTCACGAGGCTTCCTCTCCCAGCTCTCCTTCCTGTTACCCATCAGATATGGACGTCGCACCCAAATGATTTCCTACAGCCCTTCTAGGCCTAAGAATGCCGCAGTTCTGAGAAGAGCTGAATGTGTATCTAGAAGCTTCCCCCAGCAGCAGCTGGGATGCAGAGCAATGGGATATGAAGACACCAAGGTTTTCAGTCATTTAAAACAAGACGCAGAGTCAGGTCAAGAAAGCCAGGAGTCACGGACAGTGCCAAGTGGCCAGATCACCCTTCCGATTATGAATCAATCTAGCTGTACAAAAGGCTTGGGGTTTCAGAAGTCCCTGTCCATGGTATTTTTAAACACTTTGATAAAAAGCGTGTCAACACTATCTCTTTCTGGACGGGGAACTCAATAGCTTCACTCACTTCAGTATTTTCTGCATACCATCTTGTTCAGGCTCTTCTTTTCGACCTATCATTCAAATTGTTCATGGCTGAAAGCTTCCTGGGCTCGCCTAATGGCACCTGCGTCACCGTGCTCTGACGTCAGGGGCCAGGAAGTTGAATTTTCGACCCAGTGTATTATTGCAAGTGAAACGCTGGGCTGCAGGTGCGAGTGGTGGGGAAGGCAGTGCCCCAGGCTGAGCAGTTGGTAAGTGAGCTTCTGAAACATCCCTTTGAAGAAGATTTCTAACACCAGAACAACGGGGGCACCAGTTACGGGAAAAGCGCCAGGTGAGAAGTTTGGAGAGTTCCAGGAGTTCCCAGGTCGTGAGGCAAGGCCCCTTCCTGCAGCGCCCATGGCACGGTGGCATGGAAACACCTCCACCCTTCACTCTTGGGGTGCTGGGACAGTCCAGACAGAAGCAGGCAGCCTTGGAAGGCTATTTTCAAAAGTGTGCATATTTTTACAGGCTTGGAAATCAGATCCAAATCAAAATACGACAGTTTAGCTTGTGTTTGTCTGAAGATAGGGTCTTACTGTGCCATGGTCCCCCAGCCTCAGCATCCCAAATTGCTGAGCCCCTGCTGTGCACCCCACACCTGGCTCCTTTAAATCAGGGCTCATCCCAAAGAGCTGAGGCCCAACTGTGCACCCCACACCTGGCTTCATTAAACCAGGGCTCATCCCAAAGAGCTGAGGCCCCAGTGTGCACCCCCACACCTGGCTCCTTTAAACCAGGGCTCATCCCAAAGAGCTGAGGCCCCAGTGTGCACCCCCACACCTGGCTCCTTTTAACCAGGGCTCATCCCAAAGAGCTGAGCCCCTGCTGTGCACCCCCACACCTGGCTCCTTTAAACCAGGGCTCATCCCAAAGAACTGAGGCCCAACTGTGCGCCCCACACCTGGCTTCATTAAACCAGGGCTCATCCCAAAGAGCTGAGGCCCCATTGTGCACCCCCACACCTGGCTCCTTTTAACCAGGGCTCACTGTGTTGCCTGGGCCAGCCTCAAGCTATGATCCCCTGCCCCGGCCTCCTGAGTTGCAGGCATTACAGGTGCGTGCCACCACACCTGATCTTTTTTTTTTTTTTTTTTGAGAGGTTTTTTTCGCTATAGGGCGCGTGCGCTCGCCAGACAGACAGAGAGAGACATAGAGACAGAAAGCGAGAAATCACCCCCCAGGGGGGATGGTCACGCCGCAATCCCTTCTCCTCCATTCTCCTCTCGGGATCTTGGGCACACACGCACACGCGCCCGGCGTGAGTTGTAAGCCACCGGGTCCGAGACGCGAACCGCGGTCGACCACGTGGGAGTCCAGCGACATAGCCATTACGCTAACTGCTGGTTCCCACCACACCTGATCTTCAGGTTGACCAGGAAATGAGCCAGGCCTGCCAGGTGGTCCCAGCCTGCAGAACACAGAGTCAGCAGCATGATTCACCACAGCTGGGCCAGAAACGAGACATTTTAATGGCTCACTTACGAAGGGCCTGCTTTCAGACTCGAAGACAGCTAAGTATCACCTTGGCTCAGTAGCTGACAGGCACGAATAGTGCAAAGGCAGTGTTGTGCTGATTACACACCCCCAAAATTTGATAAAGTCACTCAAGTGACGAGGTCAGGCAAAGCTGCTTCACTGAAACGAAGAAACAGCCAACGGGGACAGGAAAGAGACGCACTCCTCTCCTCCTGACGTGCGACACTACCTGCGGTTGGGGTCACTCTGTTCGTTCTGACACCTGCCCTCACTGGAGCGTGCAGGGCGCATTCCCAGGACACTGGTGTGATGTCACAGCTCCTGGCAGTGACAGACACTTCATGTCAAGTGGCCAAAGCCACCAAGAGGACATGTTGACTGACCCAAGTGGCAAGTCCCTAGTGAAAGTCAAATGAGCCGCATCTTGAAGTCAAAACACTTGTTAGGGCGCCTTTGCCCCCTCCACTCCACGCACTCACACACACACACACACACACACACACACACACACGTCCTGCTGCCTCTATTCGACTTTCTAAGTGAAGCAGCACCCAGGTCACAGAGAAGGCTGCTTCTGACTGTACAGCCCAGGCCGCAGGTCACATCCCTGGGTTTCGCTTCCTGCTCAGCTCCCAAGAAAGATGCAGGAGGTGCTCCCACTACCCTGGCTTCCCACTCAGAGGGGGCGCTGTGGGTGCCCTGGTTTTACTTCCCCAGCCTGTCGTGGTCCCAATGCAATGCCGGGGGAAGGAGCTGGCTGCCGGCGCCATAGGACATGGGGCTTAGGAAGGGAGGTCTCCAAAGAAGGGTCCCAGGCCACTGAGGAGGGAGTGGGTCCTCGAGTGCCTGGCTGGCAGGCATTAGGGAAAGGGCGGTTTCCCTCCTCTGAGAGACGCGGGGTGCCCCAAAGTGACACACCCTTGCATTTCAGTGTGTGAGGAACTGGCCCAGCAAGGACGGACAGACACCAGCTCCACAGACCTACCAGGATCAGCAGGTGGGGACCCAGGTGGGTGGGCATGTGCACTCGAGTCACTCAACGAAATGGCTCTGCCTGAGCTCCGGCATGCAGGCCTTCAAGCTGACGCTCCACAGCAGGAACACATACACGCACACACAGACATGCACTCGTCCACACGTATGCGTGCTCACACGGACATGCACACACACAGCCTGGACAGTGTCAGGTCAGGACGAGGCAGGCCATGTCCTGGAAGCTCCGCGACTTACCCCAAGAGCGATTTCTCACTCACGGGGCCAGGACGGCAGGGGCTTCCATCTGACGCGGCTCTCTCAACGCCTGGCTCACTCCTCTCCAAGGCCGGTCAGCAAGGGCTGAGAGCAGAACTGACACGGAAATGCCGCCGTGGAAGAGAGGCCTGCTGACCTGCGGGGTGGGGGATGCGGAGCGCCCACAGGCCCACACGGGCAGGCCCCTGCCATGACGGCCTCGGGGTTCCCGTTTGCCGCTCCCGCCTCTCAGCCCATTTGTGCTGTGACAGGACACCTGAGGCTCGGGTGGCGCAAGTGCTCACAGCAAGGCACCCCTGCATGAGGCTGGGACCCCGTAACCAGCCCGAGTTTGGCCCCCAGGACAAACCGAAGGCCAGGGCATGGGAGCAACCTGTCCTCCTAACTGGGAGGCTGCTGCAGGAAGGTCCGAAGTGCTGAGAGAGAGGTCAAGAATACCTATCCCGGGGGCAAGCAGGTGGCATGGTGGTTAAGGTTCTGGACTCTCACATGGCTGACTGCAGTTTGAGTCCCAGACCCAGCAACTTGAAAATCACACCAGGCACGTGTCCACATGTGCCCAAAATCACACCGGGCACTTGTGCACATGTGCCCAAAGTCCTGAGAAGAGAATGAAAGAGAAAGCATGACAGCATGGCCATCCTCTCCAAGAGTGATTTCTCACTTTCCCTCTCTCTGTCTCTGTCTCACTCCAGTGAGCTCACACACCCTATGGTAAAAATTAAAATAATCTGTCTCCTACCCTAATGATTACGAGGGCGGGACCCCACCTGGCTGGCGCAGTTCGGATCCTGGCATCTACAGCCTGAAGCATGAACTAGGAGCGTGTGTGCCCCATCCTGAGAAGATGGGACCAAAAGAGAAGGGTGGTGAGACGGCCACACCACTCTGGGGTGCTTCCTCCCTGTCTCTCCACCCCCCTCTGGGGAGCACATGTGCTCTCTGGCCATTAAAAAAAAAAAAAGCCTGTCTCTTTCTCTGCCTCCCATATACTCTCTCATGCATTAATAATTTTAAAAGATGCCTGGGACTGGGTAATTTAAAAAGAACGGGTATTTATTTCTCACAAATCTGGAGGCAGGAAAAGTCTAGCCAACATCTGCTCAGAGCTTTCACATGATCTCCACATGGCAGAGCGCAGAGGGCAAGCAGGAAACGAACACGTTCTCACAGGCCAGAGAGAGCCCAGTCCCTCAGTTTCCACAGCAGCACTCATCTGTGTGGGCGGGGCCCTGCTCACCTGAACGTCTCCCAGAGGCCCCGCCTCCCCACTGCCGAGCTGGGGGCTAGGTTTCCAGCCTCAGTTTGGAGGACACCTTCAGACCACAGCACTGTCTTAACCCCGTGCCTGCCAGTGAGGCTGTGATGGTTGACTTTGTGAGTCAACTTGATTGGGCCACGGTGCCCAGATACATGCTGAATGTTACTCTGTATGTTTCTATGAATGTGTTTTTGAATGAGATGTTTATCTCATTAAATGCGCAGACTTTGAGTAAAGCAAATTACCCTCCACACTGTGGGTGAGCCTCACCCAACCAGTTGAAGGACTGAATAGCACAAAAGCTGAGGTCCCTCAGGACCAGCAATTAGCGTAATAGCTATATCACTGGACTCCCATGTAGTTGACCACGGTTCAAGTCCCGGACCCAGCGGCTTAAACTCACACCAGGCACGTGTGCATGCGTGCCCAAGATCCTGAGAGGAGAATGGAGGAGAATGGATTGTGGCTTGGCCATCCCCCATGGGGGGTGATTTCTTGCTTTCTGTCTCTCTGTCTCTCTCTGTCTTTCTGGCGAGCGCATGCGCCCTATAGTAAATACCTCTCCAAAAAAAGAAAAAAAAAAAAAAAAAGCTGAGGTCCCTTGAGCAAGAAGTTCTGCCAGCACATGGCCTCCAGCTACCCCCAGAGCACCTCCAGCGGGATGGACTACACCACCAGATTTGGGACTCACTGAGCCTCCGCATTGCATAAGCCAAGTCTTGAAATCTGTGTGTATATGTGGGTGTGTGCATGCGAGCATGTGTATCTATGGTACATGTGTGAGTGTGTGTATGTGCAGGTGTATGTGTATGTGTGCTTACAGAGTCACACATCCATGTATATTAGAGGGACAAAGAAAAGGAGAGTGTGATAGCACATTTTCTCGAAGCCTCCTCCGTAAAGAAGAGGAAGTAAGAGCATGCTTTCTCAAAGACATGAGCAGCAGCTAGTGCCCTCCTAGAACCACAGGCCCTGAAATAAGCAGCCTTTCTTCTCCTCTCTTACAGTCGTCTCACTTTCACAAGTTGAACGAACTCCTGGGCCTTAAAGACCAGCACATCACCCCGGTCTACGCTTTGGGTACGATTTTCTCTTTACTTCATTTTTCCACCATCCACATAAACAGCATTGGCCATTGTCTTATCCCAGGCTTTTGAATAAAAAGACAAAGAGAGAGACTCGATGCAGTGCCGCTCCTGTAGGCCCTCCCCCTACCTGCACTTGCTCACTGGCATCCCATGAAAACTGTCCGTAGTTAGTGAGCCCAGGCAAACTCCCTGAGACAGGGCTGTCGGTTACTTGGCATACTGCCCTCCCAGCACAGCAGTAACAAAGAAAGGTCCCTGCTCTGCCCTCCTAGCAGGGATTGCCACCAAAAATCAAACCAATCTAACCTTGGGAAATGCAATAGCCAAGAATTCTCCAAATTCCAGGAGAGTTGAGACTACGAGGAGAACATGGAAGCGGCTGCAGTCAGGAAGGGCAGCCTCGCATCCCCGAGTCAGTCACCCGTGACCCTGCAGCGTCGCCTGGTGGACAGAGCTGGTTTCGGCCCCCAGCAGCTTCCATCCCTCTCCTGGCTCATCACCGTTAGCTCTCCGACCTGCGACGAGAAGCCGAGAACACTCTTGGATTTCTTCCAAGCATCAGAGTAAGTGACAACAAACCACTCAATGTGTGGAGAGTGTCTTTTTATTTTTTTAAAGATGTATTTACTTTATTTTATCAGTAGTTTTCAATTGTGCTCTAGGGCCAATGTGCTCACCAGAGAGAGACACAGAGAGAGAGGGAAAGAGAGAAACCTAGACCCAGGTGGAGAACTCGCACTGCAGTCGGCCATGCGGGAGTCCAGTGCCTTAACCACCATGCCACCTGCCGGCCCCTGGGAAGCATCTCAAGTCCCATAATGTAACGGCCTTGAACAAAGGTTACGGCTAGGAGATTTGGTGCCGTAACTGAACCTACCCTTCTCATCCTGGCGGCCATTCTCTTCGAGGGAAGCCACCGCTGCTCTCTTCTGTTGTCCCAGCCAAGTACTTTCCCCCGCCGCCTGCACGACTGCAAGCAGAGCCCGCCGGAGCCGAAGAACCGGTGCGGAGTCATCACGGCAGAATCCAGGGCACGCTTTCACAAGTCTACAAAACCAGCTGTAACTAGAAGGCTTTTCGGCTCATTATTATTATTACTTCATCTAATGAAACTGACTGCACTTACAGAAAAAGATATGAAAATGTTCCTTGGATTTGTTATATTTTCTTCAGGCTCAGTGTTTAGTGGGTTGCTTTTATTTTATTTTCCATTTCAATTTAATTTATAGCCATTACTCTTGTAACTGATTTTTTGTCTCTTTCTTTTTTTTCCAAAACATCCTAGAGGAATCACAAAAATCAAGGCAAGCTCTTAATCTTCTGATTAATATGAAGATATACAACAAGCATGTGCTTTTACATACTGTTTCCCAGTGAGTGTTCTTGCTTTTATCAAGGTAAACGTCTAAGGCTCTGAAAATAACAAGAAGGGAACAACTTCGACCATAATCTCCCAAGACCTAGCATCCATTTCTGCTTATCCCTGTGGTTGAGGACTTAGAGGCCCGGCTCTCTCGCGAGTGATGAGGAGATGAGAACTCTCGCTGAACATGGGCATGGAAGATTATTTAGCAGACCCAGTCTCACAGTTCCAGTTAATACCGGGAAACTCGGATGGAGTATCCATTTTGGTGCTGATGATGCGATATCTCCTCGTGCAGAGGAGAGTCTTGGGCAGCACCATAAAGACTCCTAAATGCAATGATGTTTCATTACGTTCTAGGGCTCTCACCTGACTCAGGGCCAGGTGTGGGAATGGGTTAGCAGAAAGCCCTCAAGTCAGCCTGCCTCCTGGTGGCCCTGGAAGCAAACTGAAGCGAGCAGGATGCCCACATGCTCCTACACACCCCCGTGCGCTCCTCCACGATTCCTTGTCATTTTCAGAACCTTCCATGGAAATCCCGCACACATTTGCTACATGAAGGGATAACCTTCTACTGTGTGAAAAATTCAATTAAGGGAGCCCTCTCATAGCACGAAAGAGGCTTCATTGTGTCCCCAGACAGTTTAGTAGCAATTGTGACTTTGTGTCATTCACATAAAAAAAAAAAGCTCACTTGGTCTGAGGGGCTGATGGGAAGGAGCGACCTCCCTGTCTCCCTTCTTCTCCGTGAGCATTTCCCACCCAAGAAGGGTTGGGCCTCCTAGACGCTGGTCACTCAGAGCAGAGGGGACACGACCCCACGGCAGTAGAGGAGGCTCTTCTCTGTACCGTCCTGTGGGGGAGAGAGAACCACAGCCAACAGTCCCTAATTCCCGAAGGACACGGCGGCTCAGGCCAAGCAGCAGCCTGCAGAGCGAGGGCTACAAGGGGGTGTGGCAGGCAGAGGCCTCGGGCAGCCCGGCTGCCGCGCTCTGCAATGCCAGGGCATGGCCAAGCCGCCACTGGGAAAGCTGCAAGAGCTAAAGGGGCTGGGGTCTGTCTTGGCTCTTGTCACTCCAGGACTGAGGAGCTAGGAAGAGAAAATGAGGGTAATCCCCAAGGTGGTGCTGTTTGTGTGGGAGCAGAATGGTGGCCTTGACATTTCACGTCCTCCTTCCACGGGCTTCCCGCTTAAGCCGGCAATGTCGGAGGCTAAGGCGGTCGGGAGTCCACACTCGGCCAGGAAGGGGGTGGGCGTGTTAGCTCCAGGGACTCCAGACCAGGCAGTGCCCTGAGCACAGAGCTCCACTCGGGGCGCCTCCCACGTGACAAACCCAGTTCACAGGGAAGTACTGGGTCAAGGAGGCAGACCGAACACGAAACAACTCTCTCCCCTAGCTCTAGTCCCAGATTCCTAAAAGTGACAAAAGAGAAGCGCCTTCAAATACAGAGCAAATACATTAGGCCTGTGACGTGAGAAAGCAAACAGCTTGCAGACAGCGTGAGCTGACCCTCCTGACAGTCCCCCGTACACCTACACGTGTGCTCTTGGTCCTGTCTCCCTAGACAGCCCTGGCTAACGCAGGAGCTGAACTCCCAGCAGATCCTCCATCGGCGAGAAAATGCCCTGACGTTGCAGCACTGAAAAACAGGGATGGCCGTTACAGCCACTAGCGTGACTTACCTTAACGCGATTTCTATGTACGAATCACCGCCACCAGGAAGTATCACGGGGTGGGTGAACGATCCCAGCCACAATAACAAGGAGAAACGTAGACACAGGGCTCTGACAAGAAGTGCACAGCAGCTGCACAGACACGCCTGTGAGGGGTCAGGGTCCCAAAGCCGGTCTGCACACTAGCGCCGCCTCCCTCGAACTGCAGCTCACGTTGTTCAGAGCGCAACAGCCGATTCCCACAGCCAGCTGGCAGATGGGTGAGTGTCCACCACCCAGCACAATGCTGATTTAAAACCTACTGTCTTGTTACAGAAACGAATAAATTTGGGGGGGGGGGGGGCCAGCAGGTGGTATAGTGGTCAGGGTGCTAGACTCCCACATGGTCAACCACAATTCGAGTCCTGGACCCGGTGGCTTGAAACTCACCCTGGGTGCATATGCGTGCATGTCCAAGATCCCGAGAGGAGAATGGAGGAGAAGGGATTGCGGCATGGCCATCCCCCCTGGGGGGGTGATTTCTCGCTTTCTGTCTCTCTGTGTCTCTGGCAAGCACACGTGTCCTACAGTAAAAATCTCTCTTTAAAAAAAAGTAAAATAATGTATTTTTGGAGCAACAGACAAATAAATCAACTCCTGAAGAACTGAGGAGGAAACAAAGCCATATGGGTGATGTGGCATTTCAAACCAGTGTGGAAAGGATGCTTTTTTCCAATGTATGGTATAATATTAGGGTGACCGGACATACATCCATTAGGAGAAAACTAAAATTAGATATTTACAGCATGACCAGCGCTGAATTCAAAACTGTTTTGGAAGAATGAAAAGACAGTATCGGAATAATTGTATAATTGTACTCAAAGGAAATAATGATGGATTGATTACATGACATTTTTAAAAGCACCATAAACAAAGGGGAAATTGATCTAAAAAATGAGAGAAAATATTAGCAACCTAGATAACAGTGCAAAGATTAACACCTGGACTAAATGATGAAAAATCACCTACCACTCAAAAAGCTGAAAACAGTCCCAGAGGAAATGAACATCATCAGCCACTGAAAAAGAATGAATCTTAGCGGATGCCCTGATTTAAAAAGGCTCGGACGATAGGGAAAACCATGAGCGCTTGCAGAATAACACGGAGTGTACGAGCCTGTCTATAGTGTACAATTATGTCCGTGTGAGAGAGAGTGTGCGTGTGAAGGCGCAGAAGAAGATCCCCAATCTCGACAGAATTGCTAATAGCGGCTCCTTTGAGGGAAGAAATTGTCAGGGGAGTCATTTGAAGGAGAAAATAAACTCCAAGCAACAAAAGATAAAAGACGAGCTGGCGAGACCACAGAGGAAGAAGAAAAGGAAACCCGTCCATGCTGCGGAGACGCCGTGGCACAAATACCACCGCCCACAACACGACCCCGGTGCACAGCGCACAGGCAACACCTGAAAACTGGCAGCGGCAACGCTTCCCAGATGCAGTGCGCGAGCCTCCCAGCAGGGGGCAGACAGGCCCAGGGCGCCGTAGACTCCTCAGACGGGACACCGAGGACGCGCGAGAGCAGACTGGCTTGGAGGCAGAATCCATGCAGCACGGGTACGAACACACCAGGGTGTCAGGACGGACTAGTTCAGCTTCAGAGATAAAACTCAACGCTTTTTCACAAGCTAGGAAGGGAGGCTTCTCAGGGTAAGTATAAACTGCACCTGGGATTAAACTCCAGTTTGTAAGCCTGAGTGCAAAAATGTATTCATTTTAAAAGAACCTCCTTAACCTCTGAGGACTTTGGGGGCACATTTTGATGCTATGAAACTGAATGCTGTCAGTCATCTGGAAGGAGACAGGGAAACTGTTCTCCGAACCCCCAGGGCTGCTGGCCCAGGACAGGAATGCTGTCAGGACCGCCTCCTCCCGGGATGAGAACAGCAGGGAGGCCACGTGTCAGTGTCCAGCACTTCTGGGACCCAAAGGGCTCTTAGAGAAAGAACTTGGGGAGGAGAAAATGAAAACGCCCATGGGGAGTTGCTGGGCCCTTAGGGAAGGGTCTAGACAGGAAGACAGCTGGACCCTTGAGGGGGTCCAGTACCCACAGAGGGTCCTCGGTTCTGGGAAGGGGGTCCATGTGACAGGACGGGACAGCCACACAGGAGTGCTGCCTCTACCCAGGTGAGCGACAGCAGGAAGTGACTACCCTGCTGGCTGGCAAGCCTGCTGAGACGGGCCTGGGGACTCCCCATGGGATGGAAACCAGGACCACAGGGGCTCTGTCCGGGGACACTGGGGTCACAGAGGCACCGGCATCTCTCCCCCAGACTCCTCCCTGGTCGCCCTCCGTCTCCCCCAGTCAGAAGGCAGCAGCTGGGGGCCTGTGGCTTTGGGGCAGAGGGTGGAGGGGAGGAGAGGACCTTCCGGGAGAGGAGCAGGACACGACACCGGCTCTGCTCGGGGACATCCCTGGACGGGCCTCAGGGATCTCGAGGAAACCTCAAAGGTCCTGTATGTTTGGTTTGACCCGATGTTCTGGGGGACGCAACCCTGACTTCAAGCCAGTCTCGTGGGAGAGGCGCGGCGAGGAAGCAGAAACCCCCGTGCAGCCTCATCTTCAGTGGGGCCCGAGGAGGTCGAAGAGACAAAGGTCCAGAATTTGCTGCGTCCAACCTCAGCAAATTCGGAGTGATTAAGGTGGCTGCATGGAACACGGCCAGCTGTGTGGTCTGAGCCCCACACCTAGTGGCCTGAAAGGCACGCTGAGCATGTGTGTGTGCATGGCCAGAATCCTGAAAGGAGGAGACGGGGAAGGGATTGTGACGTGACTATCCCCCATGGGGGTTTCTCTCCCCCCGCCCCCGTCTCTCTCTGACAAGTGCACATGCCCTCTGGGAAATTAAAAATAATAATAACGTGCACAGATGATGGAAGAGAGCACACCGGGAGTCCGGCAGAGCGAGCGTCTGATTGGAAGTCAGGGGCAGGGACGCCCCGCCCAGGGTGCCTGTGTTACCTGTGGGAGCCGAAGCGCCATGAGACAGAGACCTTCCAAAACTGCAGTGACGGCTATGATGATGAATGACAACCGGAACATGGCTGGTTTTCCTTGGCTGAGTTTCCTCTTGCCTGGCTAACACCAACAGCTTCTTATTTCTTTTTTTTTTTTTTTTTTTTTTCCTTTTTTGGAGAGGTTTTTGCTATAGGGCACGTGCACTCACCAGAAAGAGAGACAAAGAGACAGAAAATGAGAAATCACCCCCAAGGGGGGATGGCCACACCGCAATCCCTTCTCCTCCATTCTCCTCTCGGGATCTTGAGCACGCACGCACATGCGCCTGGCGTGAGTTTAAGCCACCAGGTCCGGGACCTGAACTGCAGTCGACTACATGGGAGTCCAGCAACATAGCCATTACGCCAACTGCTGGTCCTTTATTTCCTTAAAAACAAGTGAAGGCAGGCCAGCCCATAGCCTGGTTATTAGGGCAGCTGGATCCCACATAGCTGACCACACAGTTCAAGTCCCAGACCCAGTGGCTTGAGAAACACACCAGGTGCGTGTGGGTGCACGCCTGAAGTCCCAAAGGAGGGAGAGTTGGAGAGGGGATTGTGATATGACTACCCCCAGGGGGTGCTTTTATTTCCCTCTTTCCATCCTGACCATCTCCCATGGAGGCGAGGGGTGGTTTTCCACTTTCCCTTTCTCTCCTTCTGTCTCTTTCTCTCTGACAACAAAAACAAAACGAGGGCAGAGTCCCACAATCAGGGTACATTGTCCGCCCTTAGTTGTTTTCAGTTCACAAGGCCTTACAACATTATGCTCTTATGGTGCCCCCGGAGAACACTGAGCTGACTGGGAACAGCCACAGCCCTCTCTCAGTCCACTCTCGCCACCCTCCCCATGGAGACAACTATTCAGAGCACGACCACACACCTGCGGCTATCACATGCACCTGGCGTGTCTCTGGTAGCACAGGCTCTCCTTGGCCACCTGACTCCACCACCCAACCCACTCTGAGCCCACCCACAGACCTCGGCAGGACAAGCTGCATGCTCCTGCATGCTCCCGGGTAGCACCAGGGCAGACCCAGCCCTCCCTCTGGGGCCTCCTGCAGTCTGCTCACCCGGGCACCTGACGCACTGTCTGCAGCTCCAGTGAAATGAACACGGCTGTGCTTCGAGGGGTCGGTTTCCCCATGTCGACAGCAGGGCCCCAGGGGAAAGTCGGGGACCATTCTTCACCCCATACCCCCTAAGCTCAATGCAGCCTTCCCGATGCACCTGCTTCGTGCGGTCCTCAGTGGGCTCTGCTGTGCGAAACTGTCCGAGTCCTCACGAGACACCTGGGCAGGTAGAGACCGGCTGCTCAGGGTGACCCTGACCCTTGAGGGTGGCACACACGTAAAAGCTTCAGCTCTGTCGTTCTCAGTGCTCAGAAGCGTCCTAAAGAGCTGCCATTGTCTCAGAAACACGTTTTCCATGTTCTCCACTCTGTAGAAGTGAAATAGTTGCAAATGCACGTTCACACACGTGTGTGCTATTTAATTCTCAGGCTTTCTGAGGAAATTTTGTAAAATAAAAAATGTTATAGCACATGAGTGTTCAATCACTGATCAGGAAATAATAAGCACCTCGTATGGTTTCATGATAAACAAGAAAATGGTTGGGTTGTCGGAAAAGCCATGATGCATTTTTGCATAGAAAAAATGTGTCATGACCTTTTCCAATAACCCAGTGCTTCCCAGTCCTGCTAACAACGTGTGCCTCCGGGAAGTCACCGGAGTGTGTCCACTATTCTGTTCTAGGGCCCGGATGGTCTACAGAGCTCAGGGGACGTAATAACAAGTTCAGTCAGATCTGTGCTCTGCTTGTACACTCGGCTTTATTACACCTCTCCTAAAATGCTGGCGTAAATAAATTACTATAAATTCATAAAGTGAAGTAGAAAGGCTACCATTTACTAAGACTCTGATGTGAATTACCTTGTAAATCATGCAGTCTCTGATTTCTCTCTTTTTCAATTTTTTTTTATTATATCCTTCTGCAAACAGTTGGCACCTCACTAGGAAGGGAAACATCTAAATGTAGGGGAGAATTCGAACTGCACTCTCGAACATTAACTTTAATTACTCCTACAGAGGAAAGCGATCTCCTGAATGTAAGACAACGTGAGATTCCTATATATGTGGTATTCTTTGCAGCCCCAGGGGCTCGGCAGCCCTCACCCACCGCCCCATGCTCAGTGACCTCGCTGTCGTGGGAGCGTGGCGACCTCTAGCGGCTAAAAATGCGAATCGCCTGATTTGAAGTCACCTGGACAGCATGCGGCCCCAGAACCACCACCACAGTAGCGATCAGGGAGACAGGACTGCTTCTCTCTTGGCTGTGACTGTTCACACCCAAGATGCATCCTCCTATGGCATTCCGCTTCTCCTCTTCCTTAAAAATACTTCTTTTCCTTTTTGTTTTTAAACCTTGCCAAAGAATTTTTCCTTTCATGTCTGTTCCCTAGTGTAAGTGACAACGAGATACTGTGCTTCCCACTGCCCCTCAAATTCATAGTGAAATGGGCCTGGGACCTGGCACTTTATTCAATTGCACTTGATCAATTGAAAAGTTATACTACGCAGAGTTGTCAGGACCCTCAGAATAACTAGATGACTAAAGGATTCTGGGTTTGCCGCCTCATCCTGGGGACGGAGCTCTTCGTTCCCATGGACGGTGTTTATTTAGCAATTACCTGGGAGTGAGGGGTTAGGCAGTAAGTAACTTGAGCTCGAACACCTCTGAATGGAAAATTCTGTAGCACCAGAGCCCCAGCCTGTCCCTTTGGAGCAGTTCGGGATCGGCCAGCAGTTTGACTGAGGCAGAGACCCTCACAGGATGCCTGGTGCCGGGCACTGTGCTTGGGTAGTCGGTCGCTAGCTGCCACCCTCGGCTTCTCTTGCTCTGTCTTCATCACGAGGTCTCAGCAGTTTACAGAACTCTCCTCCCAACCCTCCTTCCACCTGCCATCTTCTCTGCTTCTGAAATAAGAACCATTTGTGTGACACCAATACTCAACTTAAGGAAGACATGCATTATGTGGTTGTAATCAAACCTGATGCTTTCAGATGACCTACGTACATCTTCAATGTGGAAAAGATCAAGAACAACGCAAATTCATCTCAACTTCTGGGCAGTCCAGTTGACTTTTACATGTAAGAATGGAATTCCAAACACTTAACACATTCAGCTCTATGACAGAAAGTAAATCTATGGATATGGTATTTTGTGAATGATCTTTTAAATAAAAGAAAACCTTACATAAAAAAGAGAGAGTGAGAGAACTGGAAAATTATTCAATGAAAGGAGACTGGGATTTTTATTCCTATGTTTTTTTTTTTTTTTTTAAAGTTAAAACATTTCCAGGACAAAATTCCAAGTTCATGCTTGAAAGAATATCTGTAACTAAGATTTCACTAAACAAATCTTTTTAGTTGAGGAGTTACTTAGGCTTTGACACTGGAACTGTGCCCAAGAAGCATCAAAATGTAAGATGCTTTAAATCACGACACTACTTGTATTGGTTGGAGGTTTGGGATTGGGGTTCTTTGGTTTAATTTTAATTTCTAATTTTTTTTTCAGTTGTAAGTCTTAAATGCATCATAAGCCTCAGATAATTGTACAGCTGGATTGTGGCAGATTGCTAGCTTGCGGCCTGTGCCTGGATGTGGCGCCATGGTTGGAAATGCAATAAAGAATGCATGGGTCAGAAACAAATCCTAGCCATGCTGACGGGCTAAATGGCATCTCATTGTGGTTTTGATTTGCATTTCCCTTATGATAAGAGATGTCGCGCTTTTTTTTATATATGCTTTTTGGCTGTTCCTTGGAGAGTTCTCTGTTCACTCATTTGCCCATCTTTTCATTGAATTGGTTATTTTTTGCAGGTAAGCTGTTTGAGTTTCCGGTATATTCTGTTAACAGGCCCTCATCTGAGGCATAGTGAGAATGTCCTTATTGTAAAGAGATGTGCTGGGAACCAGTAGATGGTATAATAGTTACAGGACTGGACTCCCACATCATCAAACATAGTTCAAGTCCCCGACCAGGAGGCTTAACATCCATGCCAGGAGCTGGTGCATGTGTGCCCAGAAAAAAGTCCTAAGAGGGTAACGGAGGACAAGGGATCGTGGCATGGCCATCCCTCTAGGGGATGATTTCTCACTTTCTGTCTCTCTGTTTCTCTGGCAAGCACATGTCCCTATAGAAAAAAATCTCTCTCAAAAAAAATAAAAGAAGATACATGTTGAGATACTCAGAATTGATGTCATGACATTGCAACTTACTTTCAAATGGTTCAGCAAATAATGTAAAACTTGAAAGAGAGCAAATGTGGACATGTTTTTAAATTGGTGGATGTAGAAGTGACTAATGGGTGTTTATTGTATTATCCTTTCTATAAGGAGGAGGACCAGCCCATAGCCCAGTGGTTAAGGGAACTGGATCTCACCTAGCCAAACATGGTTCACATCCCAGCCCCAGAGGCTTAAGAAACGTGCTAGGCAAATGTGCCCCAAATCCCAGTGGGATGGAGAAATGGGAGAGAAGGAGGGATTGCAGGGTGACCATGCCCAGTGGGGAAGCCATATCTCTCTCTCTCTCTCTCTCTCTCTCTCTCTCTGGCCAGCACACACACCCTCTGACAACTCAAATGAATAAATTATATAATTAAAATAAATCCTTGGAGAAGAAAAAATATATATCTATATTAATATTGGATCCGAGAACTCAAAAGTGAAATTCAAAGTCTATAGTAATGAAAAATAGAACACATATTAAACCTCTGGAGTCAGTTGCGGTGGAAGCTGGGAATACGTGGAAGAAAAGGTGAAACTGTGAATACCCTCATATTAAATAAGAAAAATGAGAGAATGGGGCACTCATTTTAAGAAGCTAAGAAAAAGACATAGTAAGGAAAACAGTAAACTAGATAAACAAATAGGTCAGAAAGTTGATTCTTTAAAAATTATATAATTTTTAAAAGCCCCTGTAGATATAGATAGAATATATATATATATATTTATATATATACACGTGTATATATATACACATGTGTATATATATTTATATATATACATATGTGTGTGTGTGTGTGTGTAAATATATACATATATATATAAAGAGAGAGAGAATAAAAAATCCCAAGAGGAGAGTGGAGAAGGGATAATGGCATGGACATCTCTCCAGGGGGTGATTCTCACTTTCTGTCTCTGTCTCTCTGGCAAACACACACACCCTATAGCCAAAATCACTCTTAAAAAAAAAAAAAAAAAAAAAAAAAAAAATATATATATATATATATATATATATATATATATACAGGCGGAAATACTCAGAATTGATGTCAGGACATTGCAAATAATGTAAAAATTGAAGTCATCCCCATAGATAAAGATTTTAAAATGTATAAGAAAATGTTTCACACAACCCCATATTGGCAGGCTTGAATACTAGAGGAAGTGGATGTTTGTCTCGCCAAATATAAACGTAAGTAAACTTTAACCAGGAAGAATTAAAATAGCTAAAGAGGCACATAAAAATTCTATGACTTTGAAAAGCTGCTAAAGCTGGTGGTTTTACAGCTGAGTTCATCCCAACAACTATGTATTAAACTCCTGCCATCTGCCATTCTGTTCTGGACACCGGAGATGGAGCAGTAAACACAACCCCGCTCCTGTAGCGTTTATGAGCCTCGGAGGAGTAAGTCCTGCAGAGGTGAATACGCATCCCAGCAGGTGGTGCACGTGTGGAGGGAGGCAAGCAGCCAGCGCCCCGTGGGTCCCAGAAGTGCTGTTCCCGCCAGCTTCTCTGGGACCTCAGCACACCAAGATCTGGCCACTCACTAGCTGAGGTCAGAGACCAAGTCACTTCAGGTCACCTAAAAACAGCAAAGAACTTCAGTGTTATTTAATTATCCCAGATCACAGGAGAAAGCGAAAATCCCCTCAATTCACTTTGCGCAGTCGGGATAACAGCAAATGCTGATAGGAAAGAGGATTCCAAATGAAAACAAGACAAAGCCCCAGAGAAATCGCATTACCAATATGACTACAGATAAATAAGTAACAGCGGAAATGTTAAAACCTCTAGTAAGGAAGCATCCGCAAGTGGAATATCCCAGATAGTAACTAACATAGTGTCCAAGGACGAATGGGAGGTCTTCAGGCTTTCACGGAGAAAGCATATTATGAAAAGACTACGCATGAATTTCAAGATTTTTGCACCAAAATAAACTTGTACATTAATTTCATTTTCTCGTGAACTTTTTCAAGACCTTTGTGTAGTAAGAGTCATGGAAAAGCAGGAAATCTACCAAATAATCTGTGGCATCAACGAACGATCAGGGAAAAGCCGGCACCCATACGGTGGGAGCTGAAAACGCACGGGCACCCACGGGCCCAGGCTCCACGCACTGACTGGTGAGAAACTGACGCCCCTGCGTTCCCTGGACTGGGAAAACCCCCCTGGGAGTCTGGGCTGCATGCAAACGGAGCGGCTACAACTGTAACAGCCTCTCAGGGCTTCTGTGGCCGCGGGCAAGGGGTCTCGCAGTCCGTGGGGAGAGTTCTGCTCAAGCGTGGAACCGCAGGTGGTGGCCCGCCGGGACTAGCAGGTCGTGCAGACCCCATCAGAAGCAGCCAACCCTAAAACGAGGCTCGGAGGCTTCTGCTCATTGGCAAGTGTCTGGGAATGCGGAAGCTGGCACCAGGGCTGCCCTGGCTGCTGGTCAGAAATGCCGAGGAAGGTTTCCGCCCCGGCCCGGTGGAGTCCTCACGTCTGGGAGAGAGGCCCCGAGACAGTGGTCCACGAGCTCCCCACGCGGTCTGCCGCGCAGCCAAGGCGGAAAGGCCCGCTCTAGCACTCGGGTCGGAACTGACCGGTTGGCCGCGCCTGGAGAGCCCCGAGCAGCGGCCGGGGAGAGGGCCAGAAGCCGGGAGCCCGGCGTGCAGGGGCTTTTTGAACCAGCTTTCAACAAGGACCCGCCATGTGTGAAGTGCTCAGCTGCTGGGGTTGGAGAAATCAGGACACCCCTCTCTCCCAGTCAGTGTGGGAGGCTGGAGTTAGGCTGGGGAGATTACGGACACCAACCTCAGAGACGGCTGCAGGAGGCCGAGGGCGCCAGCACCCACTCCGCGCACCCCGCCTGACAGCCACTAACACCACCTGCTTGGAGCAGGGAAAAACCCTCTTCCGTTCTTTTTACAAGATTTCCTGCCGCTTCCTTCCAGTTCACATTCAGCGAGATGCCGGTTACATAACAACGAGCTGTTTTTCTTAAAGTTCAAAGCCAAATTGGGTCTGGCACAGCGAGAAATGCAGGATGAGTTTAGCCAAGGCCTCAGCTCCGACCCAGGCTACAGTGCTGCGAGCCCACTCAGCACGCCAGACAGGCAGGGCCCAGATGTCCACCTTAGGCCGAGGCAACCTGGGCATGGCCCCCACCTTGCCCACCGCCTGGGCAGGCCATCTCGGGCTGCTCCATAGGAAATGTTCGCAGCTCTCTGGGTGCGGGCTCTACCAGATGGGGACGTGTCAGGCAGAATCTGGGGGTGGCAGGGGCTGGGGGCATCCAGTTAGTGAGAGACTCTCCTTGGACATTGGCAGGGACATGTTCAGCCCCCGGGCAGTGGGCATTTTAGACACAGGCCTCGTTCAGTCCTCATGGCACACTTGCAGGCCACCTGCTAATACTGCACTGGACAGACGGCCCAGCCCAGGGAGTAACTACACAGAAGCCAGCGACTGCATCTGGGTGCAGGCGCACATCCTCTGGGTTACGAAGACCGAGCATTTTCTCAAATATTCTGTTTGTTCGTTAGTTTAATGCCAGAGGGCAGCACACACCAAGGAGAGAGAGCACTCCCGGGTGGGTCACGCCATAATCCCTTTTTCTCCATCCCGCTGGGTCCCTGGGCCTTTACACACATGTGCCTAGCGTGATTTTCAAGCCACCGGAGCCAGAATGCAAACTGCAGTTGGCCCCGTGGGCTCTGGTCCCCATGCACAAGGCCTAACCGCTGGACTACGAGCCCACCCTCTGCAGCTTTCTATGTAATCTCATTCTAACCTGAAGAGACTGGAGACTAAATAAAATACTGTTTTATTTAACTCACTCACTTCCTTTTTGAACCAGCTTTCAACAAGGACCCGCCATGTGCGAAGTGCTCAGCTGCTGGGGTTGGAGAAATCAGGACACCCCTCTCTCCCAGTCAGTGTGGGAGGCTGGAGTTAGGCTGGGGAGATTACGGACACCAACCTGCTGGAGGGAGGGCAGGTGAGAGGAGGCCCGGGTGAGGGAACCCCAGGGGTACGTCGACCTTCTCTGAGATGGAACTGTTGCCCAGAGGTGCAGATCTGCCCACCTGCCCTTCGGGAAGCCCCTCCCCGGCCCTCATGGCAGAGCGAGCAGGTACCCCCTATACCTGTGAGTTTCCTGCGAGAGGAGATCTCAGGGACTGAAGGTGGATCCGAGGTCCCAGAGGCTGGGAGAGTGGGGACTTACCTTAGCGGGTAGTTTCTGTTACGCATAATGACGATTTAGAAACAGACACAGGTGACAGTTAAACAGTACCGAAATGTGCCACCGAATCTGTATACCTAGAAACACTTAACAAGGCAAATTTTAAGTTACAGGTATTTTCCTGTAACTTAAAATACGATAAAATATTTTTTAAAAATCCTGTTTACACCATTTCTCTCTTCCAGCAACCTTCCTACCTCTTTTTAAATATTATCAATATTTATCAATATTTGCTATCCAAATCACTTCCTCCCCTCCCTTCCCTTTGAACTATTCCAAAAGACCTTCATCCCCGCCCTGGCAGCCGGCCTGGAGGACGCAAATGTGAAAGTAAAGTGGGACCAGGGGCTGCAGAGAGGACAAGAGGGGAGGGGCGGCAGGGATCACTGGGCAGAACCTGGGCAGGGACACGAGGGGTGTCAAGTGGCTGCTGGGTCTGCAGTAAAGGGTGCTACGGCCCGTCTGTGCGCTTCCACGAGGGCTCCCGGACAGAGGGGTGATGGGCGGTGTGGGGAACAGAGGAGCAGCTGCAGAGGCTCCTGCCAGGGAGGGAGGCAAGGGCACCCCGCGTGGCAGCTGGTGCGCCCGCCCTGGGCACCGCGGGAGTCCGCCTCTGACCGCTCCTGCTCTTTGCTCAAGGTTATCACAGACTGAGGAGGTGAGGCTGGGCTCGTGGAGGTGAGTGAGAAGACCAGGAACAGCCATGGCTGATCATCAGAACATACGAGGACCACCTGCGGGCGGAGCTTGTGGGTTAAGGCCACCAGGGTCGGGGTGGAGTCACAGAAATGCACAAATCATGATAAATACAGGTGACAAGGATAAAATTAGAGTCGATTTCGTGGTGGCAGTTTCTTAGTGGCCCAGCAGCAAATGTTCGTTACTGGAAAGCCTGGACATAGAGACCCCCACTGCTGAGGGGCCAGAGGTCTGAAACACAGGGCTGCTTCCCTCGAGAAGCTGCGAGGGACAGGGTGCCCTGCCCGTGCCCAGCTTCAGGCAGATGCTGATGTCCTGGGCGGTCCTCGCCGTCCCTTGGCTTGGAGACTCGGCTCTTCAGCACCTGCCTCCGTGTTCTCGGGCAGCCAGCTCTCCACTGTCTCCACTGCGCCTTCGCATGGCCTCCTGGGAAGGACAGCAATTTCTGGATGCGGCTCACCCTGAGTCCCAGGTGGCCACACCTTAACTCGGTGACATCTACAAAGTCACCTCCACAAAGCTGGAACGTCAATGTCCTTCTTCAGAGGACACAATTCAGCACGCACAGCATCGTGAGTTCCAAGGAGAAGAGCAATCATTTCCAGCTAGGGCATCCGCTCTAGCAGAGCTCTCAGGAGAGGGAGGTGGCCACACCCCGTGCTGTCTTCCCTGGAAGCACCTTCCTGACACACAGGGGCCCCGCAAATGCTAGCTACATGGGGTGGGGTGCAGACGCTTCTGCCTGCTTCAAATATCACTTTTTCCTACTCTCTTTGTGAACGAGGCAAGGCACTTCCTTTCTTGTGTCTTGCTATTCTCGTTGGTAAATTAAGCATAAGATATGGAAGAAGAGTGAAGAGATCCCTCAGTGGCTCTCCTGGTGCCCAGCCTGGAACCGGGTTCCACGGCCTGCCGTGCAGCAGGGAGGATCGTTCGTGACGTAAGAAAGACAAACACCTGCCTGATGGCCTAGAAAACCAGCGTCCCTTGTCACTGTGTGGATGCCAGCTACAATGGTGAGGAACCGAGTGAGTTTGATGTGTGCTATGGTCTAAATATGTCCCCCAACTCACATGTTCAGCCATCGTAACAGGATTAAATGAGTTAAGACTTCATCTGAGTATGGGGTAGAAAGGTCAGGAGATTAGGGACTGGGTGGTTAGGGCAGGACCGCCATGACTGAGCCCCGACAGGTTTATAAAGAGAGGAAGGGAGGCGGGCAGAGGCCACATGGGTACAGACCGTGCTCTGCTCAAGGCCCTGTCCTCTGTCATGATGCAGCCTCCCAGAAGCTGGACCCTGGGCCTCAGACTTCTAAACTATGAGCCATGAGCCAAATAGAACTATATATATATATATATATATATATATATATATATATATATATATATATATTTTCCCCCCTTTGGAGAGGTTTTTGCCATAGGGCACATGTGCTTGCCAGAAAGAGACAGAGAGACAGAAAGTGAGAAATCACCCCCCGGGGCAATGGCCAGGTCACAATCCCTTCACCTCCATTCTCCTCTTGGGATCTTGGGCACGCATGTACACGCACCTCACGTGAGTTTAAGTCACCAGGTCTGGGACTCAAACTGCAGTTGACTACATGGGAGTCCAGCGACATAGCCATTATGCCAATGGCTGGTCCCCAGAACTATATTTCTTTATAAATTACCTAGACTCAGGTATTTGTAATAGCAACCCAGTGACAGACTAAGACTTTCTTCCAGCTAGACCAGGGAGCCTTGCACGTGCGGACCACGTGTAAAGGGCCCCTCAGGAACAGTGCGGTTACAGGGAAATCTCCTCTGTGTGTTGCTGGAGTGCCTTGTTGCTGAAGGCAACACCCGTGCATCAGACAGCATTTGCTGAGTCACGCACTGAGTCACTCCGCATTTGCTGAGTCACTACGCCAAATGCATTCGTAATCTGTGCTGCAACAACAACCCTGGGACCGCATCGTCCACGGATAGTGGAAAGTGATTTGTCACAGCTGAGGCTGGGACGACCCCGACAGGTTGGGGGTCTGGCGAGGGCCTGTTCCATTGATGGCCTCTTCTCACAGGGTAGAAGGAGGGAGAGAGTGTCCACTCACAGAACCCTGTCACGGCTCTCAGTCACCCACGAGACTGCCCTCCTGGCTTAATCTCACGCTAAGGGCCTCACCCCTCACCACCACATTGTGGCTACGTTTCAGCAAGAATTTTGGAGGGGACACATTCAGACCAAAACCCATTCCCACTTCCTTCTTGCTACTAGACCCTGGCCTGGTTCTTCCACCAGACAGGGGGCCCTTGATGGTGGAGAAAGTGGGACCATCCCTGGGCCGGCACAAGCAGGTAAGCAGCTTCGGCCCAGGGCATGGACGGGATGTTTTCTGGGAGAGAAGTCTCTGAAATCAAAGAGCTTGTCGGGAGGAACCTTCTCAAACTAGCTGACTGTCATTTCTTCTTCTCGGCGGTCTGATTTGAGGCCCCTCACACATAACTGTCCCCTCCACAGGAGACACCCCTCAGCTGGGTGGGGTAGAGGTGGTAAATAAGAAACCACTGCTCCTGCAACACTGAGCTAAGAGGACAGGTTGGGGCGTGGAGAACTACGCACTTCCCTGGGAAAGCGGCCCTAAATTAAGACGGCCAACACACTGACATCAGTCCTAGTTTACTGGGGACTGAGCGATTTTTCCTTAAGTTCTAAACCAAGTTCTTGTCCATGCCTTTTGAAAGCAAGCATTTGCTCCCTGAGCTTGAAAACACTTCCTATGTGCATCTTTTCAAGCCAATCTACACATGAAAATACAAATTTTCACAAAATTACTTGTAATTATTTGTAAAGTGATTCATATTATTTCTTTCACTTGGGTTTGTGATTCCTTATGGCAATTAAAGATATCAATTTTATTTATATGCACATCAAGTCAACAAAGCCTACCCACAAACTGATGAGTAATGCTGTATTAAAATGTCTTTCATATATGTAAATACTATATATACATAATATATATAGCAGCATCTTTACCTATAAACCACTAATAAAATACACTCAGATCTATGTCTGAATGGTGGAAGTAAAAACCTTCCAGTAAGCAATGCTACCAAGTAGGGTAAGTTATAATCAGAGAAATGAATTCGCCAGAGGAAGAGTTCTTTCGAGGTCTGTTTTATGCACGCGAGTGCAAAACTGTGAGCTCATTTTTCTTTTTTTTTTAGGTATTTATAATTTGCATCTTTTTCCTCCTTGTTTTATTTACATTTAATCACTGTACATTTTTGCAGAACACAGAATGAATCTTCCCAGCATGAATGCACTGCCTATTAGTCCACGCAAAGATCTCACCACACCGCCGCTGTGAAACACCCACTGCTTTCCCACCTCCCACCCCTCTCTCACGGGCGTTCCTGACTTCTGTGTCGTGTGCGAATCCACAAGTACTGCCTCCCTGCCGTTTCCAGCCCAGTGGCTCCCGGCCACCCTTTTGCTCAGCTGCCTTTCTGTGGCACGGGTGGCTGCGGGGGCCCTCCTCCCCTGGGCTGAGAAGATCTTTGTCCGTTCGTCTCTCACCCTCCGTGGCACAGGGACAGCTCACCACACCGTTCCCAATCACATCGTCAGTCCCCACCTTTCTCTCTGAATAGGCGTCTGCGTGCACACCCACAGCTTCCACCAGGACACCGAGCGGCTGTAGCCCCCAGGCCATGCTCCTGAGCTCCCCTGGGAAGGCCCACCAATTTCTCCCATGCGCGGCACAGCCAAAGCCACCGAGATGTCCCCAGAAAACAGGAGCCCTGGTCTTCCTAGAGTCCTCCCACCGAGCCCCACGGGATGTACCCACTACTGTGTTCACCAACGGCGCCCTGCACATCCACTCCCAGCACTGAGTCTGGCGGCTGTGTCTTCCTGAGCGCGATGCCCGGTGCTCTCAACCACGTCACAGCTCTGGCTTGGTTAAAAGGAAGACGAGCACACGTGCGCTAGATAACATGTGATCTCCCTGTAGAAATGAAAAGCATAATGAAGAGACCACCACATTTTAAAAGCCAGCTATAGAGTGCCAGACAAGAGCAATATGTTAAAAACTACTAACTTTTCTGTACACCTTAAAGAGTCAATTAGAAACAACAGAAAGACCCCCTGCAATACAAAGGAAGGCGAGGGTAAGCCTGGAAACGAACTCAAAGAGGAATGTGCGAGGCCTACAAGGGAGCTACACAAGGAAACCTCGCCGGCAGACGCTTTTGAAAGAGACTACATCATGGGGTTTATTGTGTTCGTGAATAAAAACACTCAGCAGAGCAAATTTTTAAAAGTATTATTCTTTTTTTAGTTGCCAAAGGATGTGTGCATTCACCAGAGAGAGAGAGGGAGGGAGAAAGAGAGAGAGCGCACCCCAGATGGGGTATGGTCATGCCACAATCTGTTCTCCGCCATTTCTCCATCCTGCTGGGACTTGGGGCCACATACACACATACTCGGCATGTTTCTCTAGCTGCTGGGCTGGGATTCCAACCGCAGTCAATCACGTGGAACTCATTTCCCCTAACCATTACTGCAGGCTGGTCCAGAAGTGAAAATATTTTAACAAAGCTAAACAAGCGGGGTCTAAGAGGAAAATGGAGTAACTGTGTAAAAAATAGTTAGGACCTTCAAAAAATAATCCGGAGAAGAGGCTGCTCTACGCGCCCCTCCACCTCGGCCCTGCCACGCCCCCAGACCTTCCACGGTGCCCCTCCAGCTCCCGCCCTGCCGCGCCCCCAGACCTCCCGCTCCACCGCGCCCCTCCAGCTCCCGCTCTCCTGTGCTCCTCGACCTCCTGAAAGGCCACAGACATACACTGAGGTGAGAGCGCAGGGCTAGGAGGCCCCGGACATCACCCTCGTGTCCATCGGAAACAAAGAACAAGACCTGAGCAGCTGTGGTGTGACTGGCCTTGGGGACGCAGCAGACCCCTCAGCCTCTAGTCCAGGGCATTATCTGTATGAAAAGGTCACCATGCGCTGGCGAAGGGGGGCGGAAAGTGAGCCTGGTGTGTAAGTTATGCAAAATCAGCACCTATGTGAGTTACATCTACATCACAACATTCACAAAAAATGTTTCACACTGAGTAACATCCTCAAAATCGAAAAGAAAACTATAAAAATAAGAAGAAATACACAGGCAAATAGGTTTTATAAACATTTCTTACTTTTTAAAAATTTACATTTAATCACGATACATTTTTATAGCGTACAAAATGGTTGATGGTGCTGGGGTAAAAACGGAGGAGAAGGCAGCCTGGCTTATCTACTTTAAAATTTAAATCGCAGACAAAGCGTGAGCACAAGTGACCAGGGGAAACTGCCTCCTAGCACAGGCGCGTCCCCTTAGGAAATCGAGAAAGCACCTGTCAGCCTGAGGACGTATTCTACGAGTCCTAGGGCTCCTGTCCCGGCCGCATGTAGCTGGTGTCTGTCCTGCTCGGGCAGGTGTTTGGGCACTTGAAGATCTAATGCCCTTGTAATTGCCAAGTACTTGCTCATTTTCTCTGAGCATCAGGTTAAAAAGAGAAGAGTTAGGCCAGGGCGGCATGGTGGTGAGGGCTCTGAACTCCTGTAATTGGAGTCCCAAACCTAGTGGCTTGCTTTCTCACTTTCCCTCTCTCTTTCTCTCTTCCTGGTGAACACTCATGCCTAGAGCAAATTAAAATTAATAATAATAGGAACCAGCAGTTCGCGTAATGGCTATGTCGCTGGACTCTCACATAGTCGACCGTGGCTTGAGTCCAGGACCTGGTGGCTTAAACTCATGCCGGGCGTGTGTGCATGCGTGCCCAAGATCCCGAGAGGACAATGGAGGAGAAGGGATTGCAGCATGGCCATACCCCCGGGGGGTGATTTCTCACTTTGTGTCTTTCTGTCTTTCTCTGTCTTTCTGGTGAACACACATGCCCTATAGCAAAAACCTCTCCAAAAAAATTAACAATAATAATAACTAATACACAAAACTAAATGGATAATTCTTTTTTAAAAAAGGCTTTTGTCATAGGGTACATTTGCTCACCAGAGAGACAGAAAGAGAGAAAAAATGAGAAATCATCCCCAGGGAGGGTGGCCACACTGCAATCTCTTCTCCTCCATCTTCCTCCTGAGATTTTGGGCACGTATACACACCTGCCTGGCATGATTTTCAAGCCACTGAGTCCAGGACTTGAACCATGGTCAGCCACGTGAGAGTCCACCGCCTAACCACTACACCACATGCTGCCCCCTTAAATGGACAAGTCTGAGAAGAGAAATGAGAGGAGAGAGGGGGCCCTGCACTGCAGCAGACATGAGGTCCCCCAGTGCAACCACAGTCAGCCTGCCCCAGTGGGGTAAGCAGGGCCAGGCACTCGCCAGCCCCGGGCCCTGGCACACAGTCTGCTCACCCAGATACAATAGCCACGCCTGCTCCCTCCCCTGCCAGCCCTGCAAGTCTCCACCTTCTGCCACATCAGGAACCCAGCACTCCCCCAGGCTGGTAACTGCTAAGGACAAAGCTCTGTGAGCCCCGGCAGCTCTAAGACCCTTCCCTATTCCTGGTACCCCTTGTCACGGCTGCACAGGAACACTGCGGATACTGCTCAGAGCTCCAACACGGAGGAATGGCCCCGGGAACCAGGCCATCGGTCACAATATGAACACGGCAAGGGAACGAGCCTACCCTGACCCAGCTGAACTGGGAAGAGCAAACCCACCCCAGGGTGCACAGCATGGATTCCAAACCAGCAGCCCTTCAGCCTGGCCCTTGTGCAGAGAAACCGCACAGCTGAAGGGCAGCCCCGGGGCACATGAGACACCATCCACGGCGTTCCCTGGGGAGGCAGCACACGCCATGGGAGGGTCACAGCAGCCCAGAGCACAGGCCTGTCCCGAGGATGGGACAGGTTCCCCTCCCACCATTGCTGACTTCCGCCTCCACTGTCCTGCTCCCAGGACCGCCCCCCCCCTCCTCCCAGAAGAACAGAGAAGCAAAACTCAGCCCAAGGCCACAGACCAGAGGCCTGGCAGGCTGTGGGCAGCGGCCTAGGCCACATGCAGTGGCCACTCTCGCACGGGTCCCCTGCAGTCCTCTCCCCCGCCGAGGGCTGGGGGGCCAGAGTCCTCTCTCTAGAACATGAAGGAAACTGCCTTCACCCCCAGGCCTCAGGGACCACAGGGGACAAGCCAAGCCAACTGGTAACTCTATCCCCAGTCCCAGTGTCTGCCGCTTCTGCCGTGTGCCAGATGGGGCACAGAGGAGGGGAAAGCAGAGCCAGATACTGCAAAGCCTTCCCATGCCTCCTGCCTCAGGGTGCAGGGCCCGTGAGCCCATCATGGTCCTAAATGCACCATGCAGCGAGGCAGAGCCACCATGCAGCGAGGCAGAGCCAACTTACCAAGTTGTTCTCATGTTGGGCAGGCCCTAGGAAGGTTCTGGACCATCCATACACTCCTTAACCCTTCCTCTCCCTGAGCACCTGCCAAATGCTAGTGCAAGGCCTAAAACTAAGCTCCACACAAAGCCCTGCCTCGACGCCTGGGAGGCCTCTGGCAGCCTGACCGCAAGCCCACGTCCCAGCCCCACTCAGCTCTGCAGACCAAGTCCCTCAGCCACACAACCCTCCTAGCACAGACATAAGGCACAGGGCCTGGCGCTCCCCAGGGGCCGCGTCAGGGCTCAGCATCTCCCGGATGATGGGAGGCTCACCGCTCCCGAGCCCACATCCCCGCTTCCCATCGGGCAGGAGGTGCCTGCATGACCAGCCGCCATGGAAACTTTGAGGACTCGGTCTCCGGTGAGCACTCCTGGGCAGCCACGGTCGCCTGTGTTGTCACAGACACTGCTGGAGGGTTAAATGTGTCCTGCGTGATCGCAGGGAGTCTCGGGGCGCCGGCCTGGTTGCCCCCCGCGCCACCCCCTACTCTCCCCTCTGCAGGTCTGGCTCTGCCTGCTTTCAGTGTGCTAACCACACCCGGAGTCTGCACGCTGAGCCCCGTGAGTCCTGAGAGAAATCATCGATACTGGAAGTGGTCTTGAGGGCCCCCGACATGAGCCCCGAGGCTGAGACTTCCATAAATCCCAACGCCAACACCAAGCATCAGGACTCCTGCCGCCGGGGAGCCAGTGTCCCGCACGTACTGGACAGTCGAAGCCTAACTGCCCGGATGCTCCCTAAGCCGAGCGGGCCTGGCTCCTCCTCCCCAGCTCAGACTCCCGCCTTGGCTCCAAATGCAAGTCATGGCAGAGGCCCGCAGCCCCCGAGCCCATGCCAAGCCACGGCCGAAGCACCGGAGGCAGCAGAGAGGGCCTGAGAGGCACGCTAACCTCCCAGCAGCGTTAGAGGAGCGGGCGGGCCCCCTTCACAGGGCATCGGCCGGGAATGTACTCATGCCATGAAGAAGAGAGCATTCCCAGGGGGTCAGAGGAAGGCAAGAAGGAGAACACGATGCTCTGTGAGGCCGCTGGGATCCACGTGCCCAGACCCTCCTGGGCACGCCAAGCACAGGTGTACCCATGAGCAGGGGCTGGCTGAGGTTGGGGTGCATCATGGCATCAAGACCCTATTGGGATGTCTTCTCCCTATTTCTCTTTCTCTCACTCAGAGAAGAAATAATATACTTTTTAAAAGAGAGAAAGTGTTTCTAAGACCTTAGGAAGAGCCCAAGATGTGCAGGTTTTATGTCAAGGCCACCTCCTCCCAGACATCCACATGGCTGCCACAGGCACACGACTCTCCTTCCTCCCCGGGGACGTGCCTCCGTGCACAGAGGGGCTGCAAGCACTCCGGCCACATGCAAGAAGCCCATGGGGGAATGGGAGCTGAGAACTCTACAGGCTTGCGGTTCTGATGCCACAGACTGAGGAGGAGCTGGGCACATATAAATTAGCTAGCTTGCATTGCCATTGGGTTCAAATCCTCATGGTCACAAAATGCCAAATTTTCAAGGATAAGTTGAGCCTCTGAGAAAAAGCAAGACTTTTCAGAATCTCTGCTGGGCTGAGCTACTGAGAGAGGAGTCCTTGTGAGGGGCCGCCAACTGGTCAGCTGGTCGGCGGGCCCTGAGGGAGGCTTCCGCAGCAGCAATGGAGCGGCAGCCCCAGAGGACCACAGCTCACACCCCTGCAGGACCACAGGGCAGGTGGGCATGACTAAGGAGGGGGAGGGAGGGCGAGCCTGGGGTCCCCCACTGATAAAATACTTGTTCACCCACTGAGGGTACAAGTGCCTGTTTGTAGAGAGTCCACCCAAACTGCTGTTCCTAACGTGGGCTCAGATCTGACATTCCAAACAATCCACTCCCAGGACCTCAGACCAGCACCCTGCCTGTCTCAGGAGAGGGGCCCTCCCTTCTGGAGGGGCGGGCCCTGGCTCCTGCCACTCTGCCCACCCTGCTACCTTGCCAACCCCCAAGGGCACAAGAGCCTCCCCTGGCTCCAAAGGCCACCTGCACAGAAGGTCCCTGTGGCCCCAGGAGGTGTCCGGGCAGCCCGGGAGGCTCCTCTCCTGCAGCCCTAGTTGCTGCCCTGCAGAGCTCAGCCACTTCCCTAGCTCGTGGGTGACAGGAGTGGGCACCGGGGTGGCTCTGAGGCTGACCTAGAGTCAGCGCCAGGGAGGGGGGAAAGTGGAGAAGCAGCAGGGGGAGGAAGAGGTTCTGAGAGGCCTGAGCAGAGTCTCTGGCCCTCTGATTGCAGGAGGCTGGCCTTGGCCCCAGGATTCCAGACTAAGGGTTCCTTTATCCCTCTGCAAACAGCCGCTGCGGGACTTGAACTCGGCTCCCACCTGCCAGCTCCGCGTTGCCATCCTGCCAGCCCACCCGAGCCCCCTGTTTGAGCTCGGCGGGCTGATTCCTCCAGAGACCAGGACTGGGAGCCCCCTCACCGCTCAGCACCTCCCAGCACGGGGTGGGGGGCACCCTGGCCACAAAGGGGCCGCCAATCCCGCGCCCACGCCACAACGCGGCCCCAGGGCGATCCGGCCGGTTCTGCAGGATGGGTGCAAGCCTGATCTCAGCAAGTCGGGCACCTCACCGGAGCCCGGGGTGCAAGTCCGACACACACACAGCCCCGTGGGTGGCCCGCAGACCCGGAGGGCAGGGTCTCCAGCACCGCTCTCGCCGCGGGTAGGGTTTGACAGGTCTTTTTTTTTCAACAGCGGGAAAACTGCAGCCTCACTTGCCTGGCATTTTTCCAACCTGAGTAGGTAGTTTCCTTTGAACATTAACTCGCGGCCTAGTTTCGGAGGCCCCCTCACTCCTGGGGGAGCTGTGCCGGCCCGCAGCGCGGACCGCGGGGCCAGCGGGAGGGCTCGGCCCGGAACACTGTCCGCAAGATGAGGCCAGGGCGCCCCCTGGCGTCCGTACGGCGAGGCTGCTCCTGGCCGCGGCCCGAACCGCGGAGCCGGTCTGGAGCCCGGGAAGAACCCATCCAGGGCTCCCGGGGGACCCCGAGGCCCACACCACGTTCCGCAGAGTTCCCTGGCAGTGCAGGAGCTGAGAAGGCCTAAATCACCTGCCGGGACAGCCGGACTGGGCGTTTAGTTGACTCCGGAACGCGAACCCTGAGATGAAACAAACGAGCAGCCAGTTCCGCCTCCTGCGGCTCCGAGTAGTCCGCCACCCAGCGCTTGAGTGACGGCTAAAAGCAGGCCTTAACGTTTTAATTCTAGTATAGATTCCGATTTTCCTAAAAAATGCAAACTTGCACCTTACTATTTCTTGCTGCTTTTCTGAACATAAAATACGTATTTCTTACCCCACTCGATTCTTATCAAGGGTCTGCACTCTGCCGCAGAGCTGACAGGGTCTGAAGATGTGGTGTGGACAGGAGGGGTGTGGACGCTGGAGACCCGGGGTGGGGGTTGGGGGGTGGATGGTCCAGCGGGTGGTGGAGGTGGGTGTGAGCTGCAAGGGAGGAAACAGGACAGACGGACAATGTAAAGTTCTCTGTTGAAGAGTGTGTATGTGTGTGTGTGTGTGTGTGTGTACAGTATACACCATGACAGGGACTTTATGTAAAGTGTAAAAGCAAAAATATTTTTAAAAATAAAATAAAATTGGAACCAGCAGATAAGGTAATAATGAGTATGTCACTGGACTTCCACGTGGTCGACCATGGTTTGAGTCCCTGACATGGTGGCTTAAATTTAGGCTGGGCACGTGTGCATGTGTGCCCAAAATCCTGAGAGGGGAATAGAGGAGGAGGGATTGCGGCGTGGTCAACCTCCCTCCCAGGGGGATGACTTCTCACTTTCTGTCTCTGTCTCTCTCTGGAAGCACGGGAACCCTATAGCAAAAATCTCTCTTAAAAATAAATAAAAGTAAAAACAATGAAATGCCTATAATAGTGAATTTAAAAAGTATAAGTATATGTATTATATATAATGTTTCTATTATTCACTAAAGCTTTACTAGTCATTTGCTCCTGACTGACTTTGGCACGGGTCACAGAAGCAAGCGGAAGGTGTCTGGCACCGTGTCGCACACGTGAGGAACACCCGGGCTCACGGTCGATGGAGCCGAGACACGTGAACGAGTTAGGTATGAGGTCCTCAGGAAAGTCATGATGTTTTCTGCTTCCCATGCAGGAGTGCACCATGACTTCCCGACGAGCGTAACCGAGGACATAATAGCTCATGCAATGACTGGAGGCCGCGCTGACAAACACGGGCCCACGCGGGACAGCAGAGCCCTCCAGCCCTCCAGTGGCCCCAGGGGAAGACCGCACCCTGCTCATGGAAGGGTGGGCTCCAGGACGGGGTGCCCCAGTGAGAGCTAGCCCCTGTTCAGTCTCTGGGGACAGTCAGATGAGCCAGGGCCTCCCCATCTGCAGTCACCACCTCCCATGGCAGCAGACGTGAAGAGGCTCAGGGGGGGCCAGCCACAAAACCCAACGCCCTCCGCTCCGCACCCGGAACAGAACTAGGCGGCCGTAGACCTTGCCACGTGGTGTCGCCTCCAGCCAGCGAGACACCTGTTGCAGGGCCCAGCATGGTGGGCACACCCTGCCGTTTTGGGGGAAGGAGCACCACAGACCCCAGCGGTCAGGGGGCTGTCAGGAGGTGGTGTGTCCCACCTAGGAGCCAGGCCCATGCTGTTCTCCATGCACGGAACCTGACCACTAGGGCGCTGAGGGAAGGAGGCCTCGGAGGGGAGGAGGGGCCCTTTAGGGCAGGAGAGCAGGGGGCATTTCGGGGCTGGTGGGACAGGGAAGCGGGCAAGGACACACGGTCCCCGGCAAAAGGTAGTCGCTGTCCCTGGAAAGCAGAAGCTCCCTCTGGTGTTTGTGTGTTGATTTGCTGCCGGAAGCAGCGAGGGCAGGGCGCAGGAAGGTGGCATGCTAGTCATCGGGGAGGAGTCTCCTGGGGTGGGGGTGGGGGCAAGGCCATCTGGAAAGGGGAGACGAGCAGGGGGATGGGGCAACAGTTCGGACTAAGGTTCAGACCGGCATGGCCAGGGGCTTCCTGAGACACTGAGGGCCCAGAGGGACGTACTGTGTCACCATGGCCAAGTTACAGCCGTTCATGCCTCGGTTTACCCCTCTGTCCGCCCGGGCTGAACTCTGCAGCGTGCCTTCCCCTGGCACCGGTCTGGGGCAGTGGGCATGGCATGAACTCACAGCTGGGTTTTATCAGGACAAAGTGGAAAGACAGTGGGAGAGGGATTTCCCCGTGAGGGTCGAGGGAAGAGACCGTGCAGACTGCCCGACAGTCCAGACGCTGACACAGGAGGGAGGAACACGGTGGGGATCGGAGCTCCACGTCTCACACGGTTAGAGCAGACTTTCCCAGGACCCGAGTTTTCAGAGCACAGGATCTTACGAGTAGACACTGGGCATTAAAGCCAGGTACAACAGGAACTGTCAGCGTCCCGGAGCCCAAGGAGTCCTGTCCTTACTGCTCCAACGCAGCTGGGCTGGAAGGGGCTCGCTCGGGGTGAGAGCTCCAAGCCGGGCAGGCTCCTCTACCGGGGGCCACCCTGGGGCGCAGGCGTGGGCCCAGTGACTCGTACAGCAAGAACCGGAGCCTGAACTCACAGCAGTTTGTCCAGACGGCATCAGCGGTCAAGAAGGGCACCAGGCTGCGGGCCAGCATCGTGTCCTTGTTTGGTTCCACCGTGATCTGACCTGCCAGGTACCCCGAGCAGCGACCTCATGTCTGGAGTTGGTGTCAGCCCTGGGCCCTCGCTGCCCTCGCTGACCTCCAAGGCTCCAGCTTGAATGTTCTGTGGCTGTGGCACGGAGGGGCCCATCTGCCGAGTGGACTTAGATCTGGCCAGAGCCCTCCGCGTCCACTCCCAGGTCTGCACTGCGGGTGGGAGTAACGGTCCACCTTGGTAACCCGTGTCTCACAGAGACACTTACGTGCCACCCGGGTGCTGCGGGCCCAGGGCACTGCCAATGCGTCCCACCTTGGGTTCGAGAAGTTTGGGACAGAGGACAGCACCTCTATGCTGGCCATGAGGAAGCTGGGGGGCACAGGAGCCTGAGCAGCCTCGCCCCTCCACCCAGTCTCCCAGGATGCCCCGCCCGCAACCCCTCTCCTCCATAGTCGGTTCTTGATCTGAACTGAATTTGCCGAAGCCCCTGGAGTCGAGAATGGGTTCTTCTCTGTTTGAGACTAAACACCATGACATCACCAGGAGACCTGAGGTCCGTCCCAATCTCTTATCCCTGAACTGCCCCCCGGCGCACAGGGCCAGAGAGACACAGGGAAATGTACGTGAGCATTCCTGAGCAAGAATTAGCTCCCCGTCTGGGCGTCTGCCGCCGGGTCTGTTAAACGGCAGCCACAACCCACCCTAAATCGGTGTCCTTTGGTCACCTGAGCCAGCTAAGGACTGGCAAGTCCATTCTCACTGCTGAGCTGGGATCACGACAGGATGATCCGATTGAGGCAGGTCCACTCCTCCACAGAAGCCAGCACGCCTGTCTGCACACGTCGGCAGCTCCTGTGAGCCTGCCAGGCCCTCTGCGTGCCATGGCCCCCCGGCCTCTGCGTGCCATGGTGCCCTGGCCTCTCCTCTGCGTGTCATGGTGCCCTGGCCTCTCCTCTGCGTGTCCATGGCCCCCCATGGTGCCCGGGCCTCTGCATGCCATGGTGCCCTGGCCTCTCCTCTGCGTGTCATGGCCCCCAGGCCTCTGCATGCCATGGTGCCCGGGCCTCTCCTCTGCGTGCGTGTCATGGCGGGGCGCCCCCGGGCCTCTGCGTGTCATGGTGCCCGGGCCTCTCCACTGTGTGCCAGGTGCCCAGGCCTCTGTGTGTCACGGCGCCCCGGCCTCTGCGTGCCATGGCGCCCCGGCCTCTGCGTGCCATGGCGCCCCAGCCTCTGCGTGTCATGGTGCCCAGGCCTCTGCGTGCCATGGTGCGGGCCCTGCGTGCCATGGCGCTCTGCGTGTCATGGTGCCCGGGCCTCTGCGTGTCATGGCGCCCAGGCCTCTGCATGTCATGGCGCCCAGGCCTCTGTGTGTCACGGCGCCCGGGCCTCTGCGTGTCATGGTGCCCAGGCCTCTGCGTGTCATGGCGCCCGGGCCTCTGCATGTCATGGCGCCCGGGCCTCTGCGTGTCATGGCGCCCGGGCCTCTGCGTGCCAGACACATCAGCTCACACGGACACTGCCGGTCTCTCCTGGGACAGAGCCCTAGCACTTGAGATCCAGCAGCCACCAAAAAGGGTAGGGACAGCTGATCGAGCTTACCTGGAATCATGGGAGTAAGTGCTGCTGGGGTCTCAGGACCACGGAGTGATGACACCAGGCCGAGTGGCCATCAGCGAGGGGGTGAGCTCCTCCCCAGTGAGGCCCTGCTCTGACAGGACAGACCCCCGCGGTCCCTGAGCAGGCTTCAGAGCACACTGCTCCACTGACTGGGCTGCAGGCCCATCGAAACTCCTCCAGACCTCCCTCCGGATGCACCGGGGCGCCCGCGTCTCGACAGGCCTGAGCCTCTCCCCACAACACAGCTCAGGTTGGCCATGACCCACCCTCTGCAGCGCTGTCGACAGTGCAGTGCCCTCCTTCTCCAGCAGCCACGCTGACTCCCAGAGCACTCCCTGCGGCAGACCCTCCAACCCCCTAAGGCAGTCTCTGCCCAGGAGGCCAGCCTCCACCACAGGGGTTCCTCCAGACAGCCTGGCTGCTGTCCAGGGTGCTGCTCCCCACCCCCTCGCCACAGCCCGACGCCCTGGCTCTCCGCACTACGCCCCTAGCTTCAGGTACCATGAGAACAGGGCTGTGCTTCTAACCCTCATCTTCCAGACACCTGAAAACTCAGACGAGAAGCCATTTTAATCTGAGGTGTGCCCTGGTGTGTTCAGGGACCAAGGCGACTAAAGTTATGCTCCAAACCACATCTTCTAGACCTCCAAAACACTCAGAAGGTAGGGCGACCTCTGTCCTCTGTTTCTAGTCTGTCTCTAGTTCTCTTCAAAATATTTTTTTAATTTTTAAACCAGTTCTTCTCACCTCGGGCCTTCTCTTTCTCTCGCTAACTTCAGAAGCCATTTTGAATCTGAGGTGTGTCCTGGCATGTTAGTGTGATGTGCCAGCACGCCACACCGTTTTCGTCTTAAACCTTTTAGAAATTTTCCTTTTGTTTTGGTCTAGTTATTTCTTTCTTTTCCTTTTTATTTATTAAAAAAGAAAAACTTTCCTACTCTGTTCTTCAGTCTACACACAGTGAGTGTCTAGACACACCCAGGTGCACAGTAGCCAAGCATCTGAACATTTTCAGGTTATGGAAGTCTTCAAGGCTTATTGAACTTTCTGCTTTAAGGAAGAAACTTATATATCTGAACTCATAATTTCTTTCTGTGGATACCACATTGCTAAACACAGTAAAGGAGAGATTTTGTCACAGAATGACCAGGAACTACTGGAAAGCCATAGAATTATGAGGAACCAAGGAAATATCTTCCCCCTTAAGTAAAAAGAACAATCCTTCACCATCCACAGACAGTACAGTGGAAGTAGCAGAAACGCTCCATCGAGAATTCAGAATATGCAATTTGACAAAACTAAACAAGATACAAGAGCTGAGAGACAATCAACTCCAGAAGATGCAGGAGAAAAGAGAGAACGAGTTCCAGGAGGTGAGGAAATTCTTGTACAATCTGAAAGAAGAACATGCCATAAAAAAGAATCCAATGGAGACCAGCAGTTAGCATAATGGCTATGTCGCTGAACTCCCATGTAGTCAACCGTGGTTCGAGTCCTGGACCTGGTGGCTTAAACTCACGTTGGGCATGTGTGCCCAAGATCCCGAGAGAATGGAGGATAAAGGATTGTGGGGTGACCAACCCCCCTGGGGGGTGATTTCTTGCATTCTGTCTCCCTGTCTCTGTCTTTCTGGTGAGCGCATGCACCCTATAACTAAAACCTCTCCAAAAAAAAAAGAAAGAAAGAAAGAATCAAATGGAGCTGTTAGGTATGAAGGCTGCAATACAAGAAATCAAATCCTCCCTCGGAAGTATTAAATGCAGGTTAGTCCATGGAGAAGATCTAATCCCGGATGTTGAAGGCAAAACCTCTGACCTAGAAAAAACAACCAAAAAGCTGAGAAAATAACCAAACAAAATGAGAATACTATACGAGAAATACTAGATTCCATTAAGGACCCAAACATCTGGATAATCAGTATCCCAAAAAGTGAAGAAACTAATAAGGGCATTGATAATCCATTCCATGAAATCCTAGAACAAAACTTTCCAAATCTAGAGAGGCATTCAAGTATCCAGACCCACGAAATACAAAGGATCCCACATAGAATCAACCCAAGAAGATCTTCTCCCAGGCACATCATAGCCAGATTGGCAAAATCCACAGATAAGATACTAAAACTGGCAAGACAGAAATGTCAGGTTACTTATAAAGGTTATCCCATCAGGCTAATATCAGACTTCTCATCAGAACGATATGAGCAAGGAAAGAATGGGAAAATATATTCCAAGTGTTAAATGGAAAATAGTCTCAACCAAGAATACTGTACCAGGCAAGATTATCCTTCATATGGGGAGGAAAGATAAAAACATTCTCAGTTAAACAAAACCTGAAAGACTTTACCAACACCAGACCAGCTCTTCAAAAAGTTCTGAAAGGAGTGCTCGACCAGGAAAAGTAAAGACACACAGACAGAAACAAGAGAACAAAGAGCATCTAACTTAATGCTAGGAACAGAAATATCAATAATAATGTCGAATGTTAACTTGTAGGATGTAAACAGAAAGATTAGACCACAGTAACACTGCAAATTTAAAAGATTAATTACCTAAGACTGAACTGAAGAAATAGGAATTTGTGACTTTTGAGTAAAACATTACTGCCTTTTTCTTTACTATGCTTTGCTTTCCCAGTTTAAGGATTTTGCTTTCTTTTGAGCTGTTGTTAGGTTCAGCAATTTGTCAAAATGTTTTTTCTTCTTGTTTGCTTGTTTAACGGAAACATAGAACATTCCTGGCCCCTCTGGAATTAGAAAATATTTGGGAGTGTTCTTATTTTGTGGCAGAATTGTCATTTGTGTAAGTTCAATAATACCTGTTGTCTTGAATCAGAAATTGGAAATACTTGTTATTGGACAGGGCTTTGACTGGAATGTCGTATCTGAAGATTAAACCAGAAAACTATGGAGCTAAGGTAGATCTCAAGTAAGCCAACGGAAGCTCTTGGAGAGATGGCCTGGCGCCAGTAACCGTTCTGCCTGGCAGAAGGGATTAGAGAATCTATATGAAAAAACTTGTACGATAAAATAACCTGGACTCTTCCAGCCCAGCATTGTAGTCAGGAGAGACTGCAGAAGATCAGCCACAACCAGAGGTTTACCTTGAAAAGACACTGAAGGAAGAAAAAGAGACTGGTCCTTGCTAGTGGACAGCCTATCACAGAACACTTGGTAGGCAGGGCTGCACTGAGAAGGCTCATGTGTGAACTGTGTGCTGGGTGTTTGCTTTTCAACAGTCTGAGTAGCTGACATGTACATATTTTCTCAAAAATATTTAAAATCATACTGTCTCTGTTGTAGTCAGAAATAAAATTGTAACAAATATTTTAATAATTACCTTTAAATTCAGTTTCTTGACATTTTGAAAGTTGTTAATTGTCAAGAACTATGAAGTATGAGCAAAAACTTTTTGATATATAAAGTAAATGTTTGTGGGAAAATATAAATAAATGTTTAAAAACAAAAAAGAACAGGGCTGTGCTCTCGGCCGGCAGGGGCATGGTGGGCAGCACTTGCTCAGAACACAAGAGAGAACTGGGTGGGAGGGAGAGTGACACTCCAGTTTCCTGCCCCGCCCACCTTCCCATAGTGCACAGCGCCACAGTGATGGTGCTTCCAGAACACAGCTGGGGGTCACGTGGCCTTGCACAGGGACAGCAGTTCTCCCCCTGGATTATAAGGATCCTTACAAATCACAAAAGTAGGGACCAGCAGGTGGCAGAGGCTAAGGCACTGGACTTCTACATGGCCAACAGTGGTTCAAGTCCTGGACCCAGTAGCTTGAAACTTAGGGCAAGTGCGTGTATGTGAGTGCCCAAAATCCCAAGAGGAGATTCCCCCCGGCGGGTAATTTCTCACTTTCTCTGTCTCTCCTGCAAGTGTGCACACCCTATAGCAAAAATCTCTCTAAAATAAAAATCACAAACTTAAATTACATTTTAAGCTGCTTTAAGACTATCTAGTGGTTTGAAATGTGTTGTTTTCACATGATGTAATTAATGGTGACCTAAAAAAATACAGAAGAAACAACTCTTGGGGCTGACAGGTGGTATATCAGTTAAGGGCGCAGGACTCCCCACATGGCCCCAACCATAGTTCAAGAACTAGACCAAGTGGCTTGCTTTCTCACTTTCTCTCTCTCTGTCCCTCTCTGGTCAAATTAAAAATAAACAAATACACAAAGTTAAATAAAAATTCCTAAAAAGAAAAAACAACAACTAAAAAACAACTCTTTCTTTCCATGAGAGGTCTACATACAATTAGCACACATCAGCTGGTCAGAAACTCACAGAGTATCATTTAAGTGGTTTTACTGAGTCCCTGTTTGCATCAGAATGTGAGAAGAAGAACTAGTTTCCGTTATTTCCCTCTCCCAGATCTGGCTGAAAGCCTGGGAACTCGACCAGAGTTGACAACCCAATGAAAAACATTCTGCCCCTCCCCTCCGTCCCCACCTAATTGCTCTATAGGACGGGGATCTGCCTTTTTGGAGATCCCATTTGGACCAGGAAGTGGCTGAAGCACTGCCCTAACAGATTAAAACTGAAAATGCAGCAGCACCCTCCCCCACCAGAAAGGTGAATATATTCAAATACAAAGACAAAACTGGTTTCCAAAGTTTATTAAAAATCAAAGAATAGAAAAACTTTACATAAAAATATGTCCATTTTAGCTTCCACATTGTTGTCCACACACAAATCGAAACATGATACGTCTTTGCCAAACCTGCAGCGTGCAACCACAGTGGTAGCCAGGCCAATTCATCCGGGTCACCATGACGGCCTCGAGTGTGACGCCTGTCCTATGCAGCAAGCGGGAGAGGCGCCCGGCGGGGCACGCCGCCGGCCCGCGAGGGTCTCCCTGATGTAGCTTTACAGTCATATTGCTAATGCGTAGAGATTAGTACAGGCCTACGGATCAGTTTTATAAATATTCTTTATCAATAGGTTCACGATTTAAATATTTTTAAATACTTCTGATAACTCTCGGTCACCAAGAACTGCAGACACAATGCGGACCCATCCCGGAAGCCTCCCAGAGCCTGCGGCTGCAGCCAGCACCTCCCGACGCAGAGAGGCAGACACAGGCACCTCGGAGCCTGTCCTTGCTGGTGTCCGGCACATTCAGACGTCAACCTAGAACTCCCGCTGCTGCACGTCCACCAGGAGTCATGGGAATAAGCGTCTCACCTCGACATTCTCCACTAGTGGACTTCACGACCAACCTCCCTGTAGTGCTGAGCGGGGCCAGAGCCCCCATATTAAAAACGGGAGGTCAGACGGGCCACCGGATCCAACCGACCACCTCCCAGGACAACTGTGGTGCTCCAAAAACTCAGGGTTGGGCAGGATGGATATATTCTTGTTCAAAAAAGGTAACAAAGACAGTGGCTGTGGTGGCAGAACACGCTTGCATAGTAGACCTGTACGCTCGCGGGCGCGGCCTCCCGGCGCTGCGTGTGCTCTCTGCAGTGCACTCCACCCCCGTGCACGGAGCGGCTGAAGAACTTCTCCTATGTTTGCTCTTAACAGAACGAAGGCATACTGCGATTCAGATTCCTCCACGGAATCAACGTAATTCCTTTCTCCACATTCCTAAAACTGGGCACCATGGTCCGTCAGGATATTCAGCAGACCCATCACTCCAGGCTGTTACTGAAACTGACTGACGCATGTCCGAGCTCCCTTGTTTTTTAAAGATTCCATAACGTGACAACTTTTCTCCCTAGAAAGTTATACTTCTGGCACTTTAAATGCTGGATTTGTTGTCTAGTTTAAAAGAACCGAAACATTAAAACTCAGTGGTCAGAGAGGACAACAGCCTGAGGCCCCAGGTGGGGCTGTCAGGCAGGCCGTCTGTCTGTCTGTCTGTCAGATGGCTGTAGAGCTGAGCCCCCAGGAAACCGGCAAGATAATGCGGCCCCTTCACTCCACCTGACCAAAAGAAAAGACATGGAAACGAAGCCCCGAAGCCCTCATCACCACGAGTTTGTAACGATGCTCAGCAGACAACCAGCCGACACGATGAACCCAACTTAGAAAATGCAGCTCGGGAAAGGATCTAAGCTGTTTAAAAAAGTCCCTCCTCCCTTCAATATAACTTATGTGAAAATATGAAATTAAATAAAAAATATCTGAGTTATTGCACAAATCATAAGTTTTCGATATTTACATAGAAAAACAGTTCTGACATTTCAAACGAAACGTGAGGGCAGTAAAACAATGACCTCCCAACCCTGCCCACTGAGGAGATAGATGAACAGGTGTGATCCCCTCTGCTTTGACAAACGCCAAACGAAAACCCCAACCGGCGAAGGAACAGACCCGGCTCCTGCCTGACCACACGCCGCCCCGGGCCCCGCAGTTCCTGAGCCGGGCCCACTTCGGCACTGAATAAGGAGTCCTGGGAAGGCGGAAAACCACGTCCACGTTGGATAAGGCTTCACAGATGAGCACGGTGAGCTGTTCTTTAGGATGGACGCGACCACCACAGAGACACATGCAGAGTGGCCAGCGGCGGGCTCCCCGAGCCTGGCCCATGGGCGTGCGAGGTGCGGCTCTCAGCTCCCTGGTCAGGGCCCGAGACCGCGGGGCAGTCCGCGCCTGGGCAGGAGGTTGACTCAGCCGGGAGCCATTATCTGCTGAGACTCACGGGCAGGCTGTCCCTCGTGTGCGTGTGCTTTTTCCTCCTCCAGCCGGTGCGGTTGTACTGGTGGTGTCCGCGGTTGCCCACAGGGGGCCGCACGCCTCCACTGCCCACAGAGCTGTAGCCGCTGCCTTGGGTGTGGCTGTGAGAGCCTTTCATGGACAGCTTCATGCCGTTGTGCTGCTGGAGAGAGGGGAGGCAGCGAAGTCGGGACTCAGCTCACAGACCCTAGACAGGGCCCTGGGACCTGCCCCCGCCGACCGTGTGCAAAGCTCAGCAGCAAGCCCAGGGGTCAGAGCCACGCCACTCCCACCAGTACATGGCAGACAGGGCACAAGAGCCTGCAGATGCCACCAGCCCTCGAGAACAGAGGTGTGTACTGGCAAAACGGGATGTGACAAGCCAGAGACTGACAGGAGTGAGATCCTGAGCCCTGCTGAATGGACCAGAGGGCACTGCAGCCTGGGGGAAGCACTGCAGCCTGCCCGGGTCCTCCTGGAGCCCTGGCCATGCCCTCCCAAACACCCAGGTCCGTTACAAGCACCAGGACCTACACCTGCTTGGCTGTCCCGGTGTGGACTCCATTGCACTGTCCATACTGAGAGAAGCCACAGGGGCCCAGGCAAGAGCATTCTGGGACCCCAGGGTCCAGCCAGCACACAAGGGCACCCCCCTCTGCCTCTGCCTGGACACTCAGAGGGGAATCAAACACTGGGAGCAGCGGTCCCATTCAGGAGGGGTGTGGCAAGGCTGGCTCTTGGTTTATTGTTTGCTTTCAATAACCAAAATATTCAGCATAAAACAAAATATTCTTCATTCTATAGTCTTCATTTCAAATTTCAGTTTTCTGCTAACCAGTTTATTAGAAGGATCAAGAGAGAACACCTTGGGACCAGCAGTTGGCGTAATGGCTATGTCGCTGGACTCCCATGTAGTCAACCGCGGTTTGAGTCCCAGACCCGGTGGCTTAAACTCACGCCAGGCATGCCCAAGATCCCGAGAGGAGAATGGAGAAGGGATTGAGGTGTGGCCATCCCCCCTGGGGGGTGATTTCTCGCTTCCTGTCTCTCTGTCTCTCTCCATCTTTCTGGCGAGCGCACGCACCCTGTAGCAAAAACCTCTCAAAAAAGAGAGACCATGTTGAGTTTTACCAGGAAAGAATAAAACATGAAGCTGAATGACCAGAAAGCAAGCTACCCTTCCGGAAGTTTCTCTGGAATCCTCTCCTGGAAGAGAAAATGCAGCACATCGCCCAGCACGCAGCCGCTTCAGAGGACGCACCGAGGGCACCAGGACACCGGGGCTGGGGACGGAGACCCACCTTGTGATACAGATGAGGGCTCGACAGCGGGTTGGGGGACGCCGAGGGAATGGCCGGGGAAGGCATGTGGTGGGCAGCTTTCAGGGACGCGGCTCCTTCAACACCAGCTTGTCTACAAGGAACAGGGGCAACCCCGAGGGTCGGTGGAGGTACAGTAAACCTGGTCTGGGGACAAAACACAGACGTCCACGAGTGCCAAACAAACAGCAGCAACCCGTCCCGCTCACCCGGGCACAGTGGCGGGCGGCGCTGAGAGCCCTCTGCACACGGGCCCGGCAGAGTGGTCGGTGCCCAGCCTGCCGATGCCCAGTCTGACACGAACACGCCTGCCCAGAAGCAGCTAGTAAACCGTGCAGTCCGCAGGCTGCCCAGTGGCACAGGGGGCAGCATACTGCCTGCGGCGCGGCCAGCCACACAGCTGACGGGCTGATGCCCAGTCGGCCTGAGGACGAACAGGTGTGTGGGCGCCCAGGACCCCAAGCTCAGGGCTGACAAGGCCTGTGGAGGAGGCTCCTCTCGCTCATGTACACACACGTGCTGTCGTGAATGAAATAAACTGAAACGTGAAGAACACCCAGTGATCCAAGTCATCCACTTTATTACTCACTGATGTCCAAACTAATTCAGAACAGCTCAGTCATCAGAGGCCCTGTCCGAGATCATGGCGAGCATGGGAACCAGAGCCCCGCTGGCCACCCAGGGGTCCAGGATAGAGGATGTAGGAGGTCGCAGTCCTTCCTGCCTCTCCTCCGGTCCTGCACAGCTGCTTCTGCATCGCCCACTCCCCTCCCTCAGCCCGGCAGGATGCACCGGCCCCTTCCCAGCCTCACAGACCTTTACCCAAAGACCTCTGGAGTCTGACTGTGACCTCAGGGGAGTGGACAGAGCAGAGCCGGTTCCCCGCAGATGGCCCTGGGGCTGAGACAGGCAGTCACGGTCAAGAGTTCTCCCTAACTCATTCCTGAACACACTGGAAAGCACCTGATGGAAACCCTGGGCCCAACGCCCCAGGCTCCCGCATGTCTAGGACACAGGCCGGGGCTGCAGGAGGCAGCCCAGGTTAAGTGGGGCAGCACTCACTCCCACAGAGCAGATACCTGCCGCAGAGACCTGTGTGCACACGGCACGTAAGGGCCTGCAGGCCACGCTACCGCTTCCAGTTAGGCCGTGTCAAACGCGTCGGCCCTGGGTGTAATTATGTTGCCAGGATGGAGGAGCACCCCAAACCCTCAGGGTGTGTATGGGAAGGCACCCCAAGAGGAGAGACCAAGGTAACCAAGAATTAAGTCCAAACAGATTTGTGTGTGTCCACATTGCAAATAACAGCCTGCACTTAAGAAATTGGTCTTACTCTGCTTTTAAGTGAATGGATGTGTTGCGCTTTACGCATACAAAAGTCAGCTGATACAGGACGGGGTCTTCAAAGGAACATGGGAATGCATATCATGAAAACTGTGTGTTGATTTCCAGATTTTCTGTACCAAACTTAACTCATACTTTAATTTTCATGTGAACTTTTTGAAGTCCCCTCGTATATATACACTGGAAAGTAAATACAAAATTCAGTATTTATAAAATTATTTTAGACGTCTAAGTTTACTTAAATTTAAAAAAACAGAGCATATTCTAACACATGGGGAAAACTCGCCCTTTAAAAGGTGCCTAATTAATAACGTGGGAATAGTCAGAGTTCCACTGACAACTTCCTAAATCTAAACACCGATTCTGAGAGCCACTGGGGACGGTGTCGACAGCTGCCCGCGGACAGGGTGCGTGGCCGGCATGGGGCCCTCTGTGGGATGTTCTGGGGTGGTGGTCTCCCACGGGCACTGAGGTGACTTGGGCAAGCAGACAACGTGGTCCTTGTCGGGCCATCTCGGTTCTTCTGAAGCCCAAGTCTCCCCGCTGCTAAAATACCACGTGGGACCTCCACGCGGCAGGGTGAGAGCTGCTCTCACAGAACGACAGAAACACGACCAACCATTCCAAAAACGCAGACGCCTCCTCGAACGAGGCAGAAATGGCTAGCCTGCCAAAGACCCTGAAACACGCTTCTGCTTCGAAGTGGGGCCTGTCACCAGGCCACCGGCGGGCCACGTACCTGATTGTTGGTCGTCATGATCAGCGTTCTGGAAGTGGAGGGCTGGGGCTTGCCACTGGGTACCGGCAAGGCGGCGGGCAGACTGGCCATCAGGGGAGCCGGGGCCTGCAGACTGAACTGGTAGACGCGGGGCGCCGTGCAGGGCGGCGTGTCGGAATCCTGCGGCAGGCATGGGACAAGGCAAGAGAGCTGCACCGCCGTGCACAGCGCCAGCCCTCCGGCACGAGCGGTGCCTGCTCTGGCTCACCGGGAGGAGTCACCAGAGCGGCCGCCAGACAACAAGCCGCCAACACGGAATGTTACCGGGAACACAGAGAAACCCCTGGACTGAGCACCCACCTCCTCACCGCTACATGGGCACGGACTGGCACAACACGGCCCAAACCGAGGGGCGGGCTGCTGTGGACATCTGCCAGGGACACATGGCCCCTGACAGACGCCACGGGACAACGGCGGGCACACTCACTATGTCACTGCCAGAAAGTGAGGACACAGAAGAAGCAGATGAGCCTGAGGAGAGGAGCTGGGCGCTGGGCAGAGAGAGCGTCAGCCGCTGGCTGCAGGGCGGCTCGGGCTCTCGGCTCTGAGGCTGGTCCCCGTTGCACGTGGTTATCCGCTCTTTCACCTTAATCCTGTTGTCTGTGGCGGAGAAAGACAGCCTGGTCACTGACATGCTGTGCAGACGCACAGTCTGACAGGCAGCACGTGCTCTAACCTGCTTCGGTAGTTCGGGTAACTGTTACAAGCCATTTTGTTACTGGAAAATATTTAAATACACTTGTAACAAACTGGTATACATAATCTTCAACTGTACATTTTATAAACTCTACAAGGACCAGTTTTTTTGTTTGTGTGTTTGTTTATCTCCTCCATGAAACAGACAAGGGAGAGATGGGAGCACGCCCGTCAGGACCCTCATGCCATGACCGACCCCCACCCCCAGCAGGCGAGGCTCACGGGCGCACACACGTGCTGGCCTCAACAGGAGGTCCAGGACACGAGCTCAGGACCTTCTCAGCAGCCCCACAGCACAGAGCACCGTGCGCTGCTGTCCCACTGCAGCTGCCCCAGACCGACTGTCTCCAACGGAAACAGCACCCTCGTTAGGATGCGTCGTTAACGAGATACACACTGGCCTTCCAAGACTTAGGACCGGAAAGACGCTATAAAATATCTCAATTTTTCAAGTTGTTTACATTGTTGAAATGTGAATATTCTGAATTGGGTTGAGAAAAAAAATTTCTTAAAATGAACTTTGCCTGCTCCTTTTCACACTTTTAACACGGCCACCAGAAGCTCTGAAGGCCACGTGCAGCACACTATCTCCGCTTGACTGAGCTGGACAAGCTCTTAACAGCATTGTCTTCAATTTTTAAGGTTTGCCGTAAGGTGCATACGCTCTCCAGAGAGACAGAGGGGGGAAAGTGAGGAATGACCCCCTGGGGGGACAGCCACACCGCAATCCCTTCACCTCCAACTGCTTCTGGGATCTTGAGCATGCACAGACATACGCCTGGCGTGAGTTTCTTTCTTTTTTTTTTTTTAAGAGCAGCTTTTGCTATAGTGCCTGAGCACTCATCAAAAGAGACAGAGAGAGAGAGCGAGAAATCACTCCCCACGGGGGATGACCACGCCACAACCCCTTCTACTCCAGCCTCTTCCTGGGGTTTTGGGCATGCACACACACATGCCTAACAGGAGTTTCAAGCTGCCGGGTCTGGGACTGGAACTGCGGTCGACGACGTGGGAGTCCAGCAACGTGACCATTATGCCATCTGCTGGTCTCCCCCGCCTCCATGTGACTTTCAGATCTCCAAGTTTGAGACTCGAACGCCCATCAAGCCATGTGGGAGTCCAGTGCCATAACCACCATGCCGCCTGCTGTCCCCCAGTTTTTAATCAAGTACTCATCAGAAGAAAAGTGATTTCCTTATCTGAACAATTTACCACACACAAGACACTTCTGCACTGACGCGCCGAGGAGCAAGGCTAACGTGGCAGCTGCGTCCTCACCCAAGTCCGGCGACGGGTGGGCTCTGCCGCCCCACTTCTCCTTGATCCACCTCCGGTAGTCGATCACTTCCTGAGTCACCTTGATGATTCTCCCTAAGGTACTACAGAAACCACACGTATCAGTGCAGCACGAAAAGGGTCAGGGAGGGTCAGGGACCAAAACCCCTCGGGTACCGCTGTTCACCCACAACCACGTCACCATGTAGGTGAGGTGGCGGGCCAAGAGCCTTGGAAATCATCGGGCAAAACCTCCGTGACTTCTGATGTTTGAGCTCAAGAGCACACTGAGATCACAGCACAGAAAAAGTGGGCTTACTGGCACAGAAGTCCTTGAGTCCACCCCTGTGGAAGAAAACAGCTTCACCGCAGACCTACGGGGCCCGGCCTTCCCACCCACTATGATCATAAAGCTGCCATGCCACTTCCCACTGTGCAGGTGAGGCCAGGGGAGGTGCCATGACCCACCAAGTGCTGAGCGTACCCCCAGGCTGAGCTCCACGTGGACACGCTGTGAGTGGTCAGTCTGGGAACCCCACGCAAGTGTGACCACCGCTGGTGTTTGGAGGGTCCTGGGGAGGCCTCGACACTCAGCTATTCCCAAGCCTCTCCCAGACACAGACGGCTCTGACTCCGCCAGCACCGTCAGCTGGCTACCGCTCCTTCCCGCTCCCACCTCAGGGTCTCACTCCCTGCACCCTGTGCTGCCCCCTCCACTGCAGCAGCAGCAGCCGCCGCCTCTGGGGTCAGAAGCGAACCCTTCCGCTGTGAGAGGGCATGCTCTACCACACGCTCCAACTATGAAGGGCAGCAGCACCCTGGGGGAGGGGCTCAAAACACAGACACGCACTTGCTTAGGAGCTGAGTATTCTACTTAAAAAGTGTCTGGAAAAAAATATGTTTCCAAATCTTAAAAGCCAGAATTGGCTCCCAAAATAAAATACCCTGAAGAAATTGTCAACTCCCCAAATAAATATCCAACTCTCAACTGTGATGGACCATCGACTCCGCCTGGATAGTGGACTTTCGCCAACCTGTGCAAGTTCTGCCAAGCACAGCAGCACGTCCCTACTCTCCTTCACAGATGAGGACAACCCAGGGAAGGGTAACGGCCACCCCAGGGGTGGCGAGACAGAACACGGGCACGTGGCATCGGTTACCTCTCGGAGTCTCTGTTCGGATAGGACCTCGCGAGCGGAGACACAGCGTGACTGAGCACAATGTAGGCGTAGTCAAAAACCTGCTTCACCTGCATGGCCCCGTAGGAGCTCCGGCCAACGTCGTTTCCTGCAACGGAAAGGCAGCGTCGCCCTGGGCCGACACAGCAGCTCCTCCACGTCCTGCATCTTCCCAGCTGCTGTGACCCTTCCAGACTGCAGCAAGCCAGGTGAGCTGAGGAGACGCGCGCTCACATGGAGCACCACGCACGGCTCCCATGGAAGCATGCGAAGCCGGGCCTGCCCATGAGAACCCTGTGCTCCTGGCCCAGCTCCAAAGAGGTGTCCTCTACAAATGGAGAGACGGGTCATGAGCGAGGCCAAGCACCCCCACGTGGGAAAGAGAGGCCCAGAGCCGGAGTCACAAAGCAGCAGTGCGGACCGCTGTGAGCATCGCCCTGAGGTGACAAGGTCCATGAGCAACTGGCCAGCTGCAGAGAGGGCAGGCCACCGTGGGCACCTTGCAGCTCAGTGCCCACAGAACCTGAAGGATGCAACTGCGCCCAAGGAAGGGGATGTTCGGGTGTGAACATTCAGAACTGCTCAGACTGGGAAGGAAATGAAACCCTCACTGAAGTAACCAAGTCGCCAAGAGGAGCTTAATTTCTACAAGAAAAGGACCATTTCGAACTTTAATTTACCTAGACCTGCTCTTAGCAACTCAATCTAGGTACCAATTTTTTTAAAGAATTATTTATATAATTTTATTTACTCACTCATTTATTTTAATTTGACCAGAGAGAGGGAAAGTGAGAAAGCAAGTCACCAGGTCCAGGATTCAAACTGTGGTCAGCCATATGGGAGTGTCCGGCGCCTTAACCACCATACCACCTGCTGGTCCTGGTACCAATTTTTTTAAGGAAGCATATTCCAAGTATTCAAATTTTACCATTTATAAATTTAATAAAGTAACCCTGGGGACAGCTCAAGCCAGTGGCTAAGGCAGATGGATCCCACGTGGGTGACCACAAGGTTCAAGTTCTGGACCTGGTAGCTCAAGAATACACCTGGTGCAGCTGCATGCATGTCTGAAACCCCAACAGGGCGGGGAGATGGAGGAGGGACTGCAGCACGACCATGCTCGGGAAGGGTGCTGCATTCTCTCTCTCTCTCCTCCAGTGCACACACCCTCTGGGAAATTTTAAAATATAACAACCCAATGATGGTGTAGTTCCCATTTTTCAGTACTTTCGGCAGAGACCTCAAGACACTGGACAGTTCCAGGTCTGACTGAGCCACAAACAGCGGGAGGAGTCAGGCTGTGCCTCTAGGAACCGCTGCTCTAAGCCACAGCACCAAGCAGGTCGCTTAAAAACGACAACAAAATGGAACGGCCAGTGCATTTTCTTTCAAAGATTTTTAGGGAGCCCCAGGAGCCATAAAATAAAATATAAACCATTAAATTTTAAGATATTTAAAAAAGATATATAGGAACTGAGTAATAAAAAACATCAAGAGACAAACTGGAGCGGAAAAAGCAGCATAGCTGTATAAAGAGAAAGGTTCCCTTGGGACCAGCAGACGGCATAATGGTTATATTGCTGGACTCCCATGTAGTCAACCATGGTTCAAGTCCTGGACCCGGTGGCTTAAAACTCAAGCTGGGCGGGACCAGCAGTTAGCGTAATGGCTATGTCGCTGGACTCCCACGTAGTCGACCGCGGTTCGAGTCCCGGACCCGGCGGCTTAAACTCACGCCGGGCGCGTGTGCGTGCGTGCCCAAGATCCCGAGAGGAGAATGGAGGAGAAGGGATTGCGGCGTGGCCATCCCCCCTGGGGGGTGATTTCCTGCTTTCTATCTCTCTGTCTCTCTCTGTCTGTCTGGCGAGCGCACGCGCCCTATAGCAAAAAAAACCTCTCCAAAAAAAGAAAAAAAAAAAAAAAAAAAAAAAAAAAAAAAAAAAAACTCAAGCTGGGCACGTGCGTGTGCATGCTCAAATCCCGAGAGGAGAATGGAGGAAAAGGGACTGCAGTGTGGCCATCCCCCCAGGAGGTTATTTCTCACTTTCGGTTTCTCTCTGGCAAGCACACGCATCCTATAGCAAAAATCTCTTTTAAAAAAAGAAAAAAGAAAGAAAGGCTCCCTCACACAGACTCTCACACCTGCCAGAGGACAGGCCAGTGGGCAGCAGACTGGCACAGGGTCACACAGAGGAACGAGAGGCAGTACACCCACAGCAGTGCGCCACATGTTCTGTCTCCGTCCACCCGACTTCGTCAAGTCACCGCCGTGTCTCACTTCACAGATGCCCAGCGTTTGTGGAATTAATAACAATGTATTTAACCCCACTAATCTTTACAGAATATAAATGGAATGTTGCATGGCACGGTTCATCAGATTCCAACGGCCACAGAGGACTGTTACCAAAGATCTGGGGGTACAGTCACTGTCAGGACGCCAACGGGGCCCAGCCTCGGGTTGGTCCACAGGGCATGCTTATAACGCAGATATAGGGAAAGCATCTGGGGACGCCACTGAGTCAAAACCAACCCAGGGTCAGCCAGCGGTATAGCAATTAAGTGGCCGGATCCCACATGGTCAACTTTGCGGTTCAAGTCCTGGACTCAGTGGCTTGAAAAACACCGTGCCCAAAAACCTCAGAAAGATGGAGAAGAGATTGTGGCATGGCCATCTCCCAAGGGAGTGATTTCCCACTTTCCCTCTCTCTGTCTCTCCAGCGAATGCATCCACCCTACAGTGAAATAAAAACAACCACCTGCAATTCTGTGTGTGTATAGGAAGCTACATGATTATAAGATGGCAATAATAAATGCTAGTGTCCACGTAGGAAAACACCTGAGAAAGGCACGTCCGACTTGGAGGAGATGGTGGTGTGCTCCGCTTTTCTGTTGTGTCCTTCCGGGAAGTGACTGCTTATGGGGAACACGCACTGCGTCTGTCCCGCCACGCGGGTTGGTAGCACGGTGCACGGTTTGACAGCGAGTCACTGAGAAGCACTGGGGAATGACCTCTGGCAGTGTAGCTCTGTACTCAGCACCGCAGAGAGTGCAGCGAGAGCAGACATACCTCTCCAGCTCCCAGGCCCCACACGACCCGCCCCGTGCTGGCTCCCAGAGGTGTGAGCGGGGGACTTACCTGGCAGCAGGGGGTCCTCAATGCACAGCATCGAGGGTCTGTGCCCGCTGGTCATGGCTTTCATGATCTCTTCTTTGGCGATATAGGCACCTCCTTCCTTTATTCTAATACCAGTTTTCAAGTAATTAAAATTTCTTCCATAAAGTTCAAAAAATTCTACGAGAAGCATTCCAAGGTTTTCGTCAGCTCTCCGGGCATCAATCCTGGGATGCAACTGCAAAAGCAACACATACCCTGTATGGGTTCAGAAAGGCAGTGCTGGGCAAAGTCTGCCGGTCTGCAGTGTCTTCATGGCGACACCCGCCCCTGACGACAGGAGGCCTAGGCACAGAGGCCCTGACAGAGCGGGACGCCAGTCGGTGCAGAGTGGCCAAAGGAAAGGGAACACCACGACCTGGATTTGTCAAACTTAGTTTTTGAAATCAGCACCCCATCTGGCCACTTCCTACAAGCACAGACATCTGACTGACCGCAAGTTGACTGTAGTCTGTACATTTCAGTCATCTGGCAGTGGAAATAATTTTGCACATTTTATTTATCTTGGTTTTTTACTCTAAACTACAACCAATAGGGGGCAATACCGACCAAGCACTGCCACAGCTTCCCAGAATCCACACTGAACTGACAGGTGGGAGCCGTGTGCAGGTAACCAGTGTGCGGTGCATTCACAGAAAACAGTCCCTGCTTGTCACACAGACTGGCATCAGCTTGGCGTGGCAGCAAGTCACCCTGAGGAGAGTGCCGATTTCCTAGGCCTGAACCACTGTCTTCTGAGCATCCCTGACTCACAGAATTCCAAATTCTCAGCTGTCCAGACCTGCACGCCCCATCGTGGCTGTTTCCACTTCAACGAGTTAAAACAAATTAGTCAAAAGTTCAGCTTGTCAGTCCCAAGAGGCACACTGCGAGTGTTCAACAGCCATGCACGGTTCGTGCTATCTCACTGGACTGTGCAGGCCCAGAACACTGTCAACTGCCCGGAGGAGCTCCTGGGACGCGCCAACCTAGGAAAGCAGTCAAGTCCACGGGCTGGCCTGTGGCGAGTGTTCGGAAGAAGAGCAGCTGCCATCACTGCCCCGCTGTTCATTCAGCCCATTCAAGTTGGAGTAAAGGAAGAAATGGGGTTAGAACAGCGGCTGTGTTCAGTCCAGAACAACATCTAAACCGTGGACGGATGGCTTTATGTGAGGACACGAGGTAGGCAAGATGGCACGGCCGGAACAGTAGGAGATCAGGCCTGGAGTGCTGCTGTCACCATGCCAAGGCAGTGGCACCAGCACGTCCACTGTCAGCAGTGTAGATGAGAATGCAGGAACACCCCCTTTCTGTGCAGACCTCAATACACACAGTCGCAATTACAGGAGTGGTTACAAACATGCAGGGACACAGGTATGCAACTAAATTACGTAAGTGAGACTCAGTAAGGAGTAGAGAACCTTCCAAAAAAAGTAAATGGGATAATTAAGGTTTCAATCAACTGGGAGCGACTGAAGTGTACCGAGAGTGGAAACAGCTTATCAGTATGTCACTGCATTTGGCACATGGGAGGCGGGCAGGTTTTCTATCAATAGATGCTCCATCATGTCACTGAACAAAATAAGCACCACGTACACGAAACAAGGCGTTGGAGGAGAAAGGCTCTCTCTTGAACTCTTCCCCACATGTGGAACCCAGTTGTATTCTGAGACAAAGTGTCTTTGGGTATAAATCAAAGACAAGTGTGTAGAAAAGTAGCTTTTTATCATCTGTCCTGAGATAAATGTTTTCTAAGTGTTCTTTCTATACTTAGTGCTTCTATGGGGCCAGCCCGTGGCATGGAGGTGAAGGCAGATGGATCCCACATGGCCAAGTCCGTGGTTCAAGTCTCGGAGCCAGTGGTTTAAAAATCATGTTGGGTCTGTGTGTGCATGCCCAAAGTCCTGAGAAGAGAATGGAGAAGGGACTGCAGTGTGGCCGTCCCCCCAGTGGGTGACTTCTCACTCCATTCCTACTACCAGTCTCTCTCTGGTAAGCACACATGTCCTATAGCAAAAAATTTAAAGAAAAAAAAAAGGCTTAAGCTTGAATCCACATACACAACTTACAGAACCAAAACAGCACTCCCACCAAACGGCCAGTCAGCTCAACATACACTACAGTGGAGAGCAGCACCGATTGAGACAGGTCACGAGGAAATCAGAGGTCGGTCCCCAGTACGTGACGGCTGAACAGTACAGGGACTTCAGGACTGCTGGGACCCACAAAGCCAGCGCCAGAACACCCACCGGGGCTCACCCTCTCACAGAACCCTGCCAGCTTCTCGGCCAGGAAAGCACACGTACCTGCAGAAAGCTAATGGCCATTAAAATGAGGCTGTAGGAGCTAATTCCACCTGTGAAAACTTCATTCAGGTCCCTCTGCAGGAGGAACTGTTTCAATACTAAAATCAAGTAAGGCAGCAATGAATATTTCTGCAATTCCAAAAGAAAAAGATTTACTGGTTAGTGAACATGCTTGTCCAGAAATGTCATACTAGCAATTTCCCGTGACAGGAAGAAAAGTGTCATCAATCCTGCTACATTTCAAGGCTCCAGTCAGTCTCAAACTTCAGAAGGCTTGAGAATTCATTTCCTGAGAGGCTTCAGGGAAGTCCAGTTGTGGAGTCCCATCCCCAGACCACCACAGGACGAGGGCCAGGGCCCAGCAGGCCCCGCGGCGCTCTGGGGTGTGTGAGCGCGATCAGCCGAAGCTCCGCTGCTGCTCAGGCCGGGAGGCAGCGCAGGGCGGCTGGGAGGGGGTGGCCCGCTGTCCTGGGCAGAAATGCTCCTTCAGCCCGGACCATGCTGCAGAGGACAGGGGACACCTGAAGGAGCAAGGTCCTTAAACACGGGTTGGGCTGGCAGGCGGTGTGGAGAGTAAGGGCATGGGACTCCCACACGGCTGGCCATGGTTTGAGTCCTAAACCTGGTGGCTTGCTTTCTCCCTTTCTCTCCCCCCACTTTGGTCAAATTAAAATAATAAAGTTAAATAAAATAATTCTAAAAAAAAGTTAAAAAACACAGGGCAGGATGGGGTTTGGGAGGCACAACACAGAGAGCTGCCCGTGAAGGGCTCCAGGCATCCACCCACCGAAGGAAGGGAAGGCCGCCTGCTGGACCGCACCGTTCTCTGGCCAGAGTGCAGACAGGCTGGCTCAGCCAGGGTCAGCCACCCCATCCTCAGCCCCGGGACCATCCTGGGGAGCAAAGCTACGACCGCGGCACCCGACTGCCCTCGCACCCCACCCCACACTTGCAGAGGAGGCACAAAGGCTCGGGCAGCATCGCGTGGTGACGGCAGAGGAAAGGGTTAAGGACCACTCCGAAGTGACGCCCAGCGCCGTGAACAGTTACTGGAGAAAAGCAGATCTGTGAAAAGGCCACGTGGCTTCCGAGTGTCTCCAGAAAGGACACTGCAGAATAAGCTGGAAGGGCGCTGCCTGGCTCATCAAAGACGCCTCCGAGCAGCTGCGCGTTTCCACGCTTCCACGAGAAACGCCAGCAGCAGGCAACCCCAGGGCCCTCCTCTGCGCCGGGCAAGCCGGCGGCGGCAGTACCTTCATGTAATTCTTGATGAACTCCGCTGCCCGCACGCCGGTCTCCATGTTGAAGCTGATGTCCACTTTCACTTCGGTCTCCTGGTCTGTGAGCTTTATTATGGGTACCTACAAGGTTTAAGTGAGAGAGTTACAGGCAGACGGCGGGGGCAGGCCCACGCTGTGAAGTACTGTGGGGGGACCGCGGCTAACGACAGCCTGCCCAGCCTGCCCGTCTCAGAGCAGCTACCAAGAGACTGAACCCAGCACGGAGAGCTGAGACGGCCGCGACGAGAATACGCTCGCCCGACAGTCCTTACGCACTGCGCTCCACAAGCACCACTACTGCACGTCGGGAAAACTGCCTAAGTACGCCACCTTCTCCACGGTCACGCAGCGAGACGCTTCCAAAGTTGGAGAGGTTTTAGTTTATTTTCCTTATTCACTGAGTAAGAAAAATATGCAAAAAACAGGGACTTTGCCAGGTGTCACCACCGAGGCCCCTCAAGCAGCCTCTAGGCCCTGGCCTCACCCTGCAGGCTCTCTGCACTGGCCCCCGCGGCCAGGCTCCAGGGTGCGGGGGGCTGGTGGACAGGCAGGGCCGGGGCATCTGGGAAGCAGGTGTCCTACGGAAGAAGGTGGCAGCAGACAGGAACACCCGGACCCCACAGGGCCCCTCTGGTCTTCTCACCCCCACTTGTGCTTGGTAGAAGTTTGGAAAACATTCAAAGTAACTTCAAAACCATTTTCAAAATCCTATTTTGTATAGATATTATTTCTCCAAAGAGTACTACGTTGGGTTTTCACTCTCTAAGACAATTTTATCGAAAAATAGGTGAGTGAGCTGAGGCTATTTCAGAAATCCTCTCTTCAGCCGGTCGCTGCAGTGACTCAGGCATACCACAGGGCCTGACCCTGGCTGGCACAGGGTGAGGTGGGGCTGCTGGGGGTGCCTGACTCTCCCCTCATAAAAGGGAAGAAGACCCTCTCACCAGCAGGTATCAGTACCAAGACCAGCCCCATAAAAGCTGCCCGACAACCACTCAGATCACACCCACCTCTCACCCCAAAACCGTTCTTCCAGAGAAAAGGCAACCCTGTGTTCTTCTGCCCCGAAGGAGTGAAAAGGCGCCCCTTTCATCAAGACCACCAGAGGCTTGACCAGAAGGGGCTCGACTGTCCCGTGACCCTGCACACGGGCCGGTTCAACTCATGGCACCCGGTCTGGCAGTCGACCTACACCTGGGGCGTGTGAGGAAAGGACAGCGTGGGGACAGACGCCCAGGTGCTGGGTCACCACAGGGCAGGCTGCACTGCAGGCCAGGCATCCAAGAAGGCAGAGAAACAAAGCGTGTCCAAAGAACTCACCAGAAACTTCCAGAAGGAGGGCGGTGCTCAAGGACCCCCCCTGCCCTCCGTTAGGCAGGGAGCCTAATGCCTCCTCCTAGACACGCTGGGCTCACCATGGACATCCCTTTCCACACTTGGGACTTGTTCCCAAAGCCCCCAGCACTCTCCTGCTTTACACAGTCACGCTCACTCATTCACGCCCACCCTCGGCTCTCGCCTTCACTTTTAGCACAGTCCCCAGCCCTGCTCCCACGTCCAGGAGAGTCACGGAGAAGATGCACGGGAGACGTGAGAAGGCAGCGGGCTGCAGCCGGGGTGCCCAAGGGGAAACCGTGGGTGAGCCCCCTCGGGCAGCAGGTGGAGAGACCCATGGTGCCCGCTGCTGCAGGGAGAAGGCCACTGGGACCACACATGACCACAGCAGCTGCTCCGTGTCCTGTCTGTCTTACAGACTGCCTGGAACCCAGGCTCCTTCAGCACCTTCACGTCTAACGTCTGGTCCAAAAACCCCACGCTCCTGTTGCTGTCCAGAGGGCCTCACTTTCGTCCTCTGAGCACACACAAGTGGTATGGTCAGAAAAGTGGGGAGCTGGAGACCCTGAAGAGGGCCAGGCCCTCACTGGCGCACAGGACGAGGGGCAGGGATGAGACTCGAGTGCACGTCTACAAGAGACCCGCGCCAAATGTGCAGTCGAGGCGCTGGCCCAGCTGGCTGTGTGACCCACCTGGGCTGACGGCCTCACCTCCCCTGCTTCCACACCTCGCTGTAAAACGGGGACGGCAGCACCTTGTCAGGGAGTCCTGGGAGGACTCCGTGCGACAGCCTGGAAGCCTGGAAGGACTGGAGCATGTCCCTGGTGCTGGACGCAGGGACAGACGGGCCCACCCGGGAGGGAGGCCGAGGGCGCGTCTGGCACTGGGCCTGCTGCTCCCCCCACGCGTCCAGTGGGACGGGCGCCTGTCCTGGGAAAACGCAGCTCATCTCTGCGTCCTCTGGTGAGTACGCAGGTCACTTCTAGGACCCCAGCCTAAATCAAGACACCCGACAAGCACAGGGGAGAGACCTGGACTGCCTTCACCACGGGCAGGCACCGCAGGGCTCCCGCCCCGACCTAGCCGATCTGCTCCCGCCACGAGGACGCTGACCATGCATCACTGCAAGTCAGAGCACCCAGGAGAAACAGCCGCCAGCCTCCGCACAGGTGAGCCGGGACGGCACACGACAGCTCCTGAGTGGGTACAGACCAACAGGGGCCTGTCCGATGCTGTGTCACTGCTTCTCCCCAAAGCAAGCTTCTCCTATACACATGGTTTTTGGAACAATGAAAAGGACCAGAGATAATTTTTTCTTTCTTGAACGTAACTTAGCAAGCAGTGGTCCTCTTCTGTCCAGAAACGACATGGCCCAGTCACCGAGCCGCACCCTCCGCACCTGAACGTCGGCGGGCCGCGTTTCGGACACCAGCCTCTGGCCTCTCCGCAGCACACCCAGCGTCCACCGTCTTACATTCCAGTGCCAAGAGCAGTCTGAGGACCTCGCAAATCCCAGGAGTTCAGGCTCTCACAAAGCCTGTTCTCAGCCTGCAATCCTGACTATGAAACGCAAATGGAACACGCAGGATGTTCACACTGACGTGGAGAAACTTTCAGAGACGTGGCCCAACTGCAGGAAAGCAGCGTGAGCTAGTGCCGGGAGGACTGTCCGACTCTCTCAGCGTGCCGAGGGGCCGAGGCGGCACTCACGTGGCTACTGCTGGGAGGACTGTGCGACCATGCCTGCACCGGGGCCGGGGTGCACTCACCGTGGCTAGCACCAGGAGGACTGTGCGACCGCGCCGGGGCTGGGGTGCACTCACCGTGGCTTTGTCCAGGACTTTGATGGAGCAGGGCTCAGCCACGTTGTGCTTCCGCAGGGCCTGCTCCAACAGCTGCAGAGGAGGACGCTCCCACTTCCCAAAGACCACCAGATCTATGTCACTGGGTGGGAGAGAAGGGCATTCACCCTCTGCTCAGGATCACAGGCGACCCCGTGGGGGTGGACGAGCGTCCCAGCACGAATGCCTGCCTCTCCTTCAGTCATCACCCGCAGGGAGATCAAACAAGCGGGCCAACTACCGCTAAGGCGGCGAGGGGAAGTCACAGCTTACAGGCCTCCCAGCAGCTCTGGGTACAACGGTGCCTGCCCAGGCCCGGCCGAGGCTGTGTCTAGGCCCCACTCCTGTGCCAACTGCACCTGACTACAAAGAACCAATATTTTTTAAAAAGGCTTTTTTACCATAGGTGTGAATGCTCACTAGGGCCAGACAATGGGAGAGAAAGTGAGAACTCACCCCTCATGGGGGATGGCCACACACAGTCCCATCCCCCCTGGGATTTTGGATGTGCACACACGTGCCCACATGAGTTTCAAGTCTCTGCACCCAGGACTCAAACCATGGTCAGCCATGTCCGAGTCCAGCACCTTACCCACTGGGCCACTTGCTGGATCCAAAGAACCAACTTTATCCCTACTACATGCACAAGCACACGATAACACGCGAGCGACTGACCTGCGCACTCCACCGGGTACTCACCTCGTTGGAAGGTAGAGACCTGTACTAAAGCTGCCAAATATCTGCACCTAAAAAAAAGAGTGGATGTCTTAAAATGCGCACAATTCAAGGGTCATGCTTGTGTTACTTTTTAACTGAACAAAAGGCTTCACTGCACCCTTGGGTAAAAAGTGAAACTACCTTACGAGGAAGTTACGAGGAGGATTGAGGGTAAGGCAGGCCAAAAACAGTCCTAAAACCAACTAGAAAATTCCTTTTAAGTTAAAGATCTGCCCCAAAAGGAATCTTTAAAAACTCAGAATTAGGGAACCAGCAGTTAGCGTAATGGCTATGTCGCTGGACTCCCACGTAGTTGACCGCGGTTCGCGTCCCGGTCCTGGTGGCTTAAATCTCACACCGGGCGCATGTGCGTGCGTGCCCAAGATCCCGAGAGGAGAATGGAGAAGGGACTGCGGCATGACCATCCCCCCTGGGGGGTGGTTTCTCGCTTTCTGTCTCTATGTCTCTGTCTGGCTGGCGATCGCACACGCCCTATAGCGAAAACCTCTCAAAAAAAAAAAAAAAGAAAAAAAAAAAACTCAGAATTAAAGGATGAAACAACTCCTGTCCTTACCCACGGCCCCTCAAAGCTGACAACTTTTCAGAGCCAGTTTCAAGCCCACATCAGTCTCTCAAACCTGCAGCCAGGGCGCCAGGCCAGCTGAGTGTGGCCGTGCCCCCTGAGAGCACCTGCACCATCCACAGCTGAGTCCAGGCACCATGCGTCACGATCACTCAGGCTGTCAGCAGGGAAGGGACTGGCTGAACAGGAGCGAGGGTGGCCTGTAACACGGCCGAGCATGTACCGCAGCTCAGGGAATACCTGCTGGGTCACCGTGAGGGTGTACAAACGGGCGTGTGCCACTACATGCCCTGATGGCGGTAACTTAGGGGCCGTGGGGTGAAATCTCTAACCGCAGTGACTTTTGGCCAAGGAAAATCATCACGCCAGTCCGATCCCTGGACTCTCGAGCATGGCCCGAGTATTAAACCAGACGCTCAGCCATACGTCTGCTCTGCACTGGGGATCAGGAATGTGCATTTCTACCAGGACCCCCGGAGGCCGCCCCGCTCAGCTCTGCGCTCGGGGACCGCTGCCTGGCCTGGGCCGGTGAGAAGTGCATGCGTGCGCGAGCCATGTGCGGGTGAAGGGATGTGGGCGAGGAGGGTACCCACATCAGCCGTCGGCCAGAGGTCTTTGACCACAGTTTCGATCCGTTTCACCACCTCTCTTCTCATGGCTGCTTCTTCAGGACAAGGGGACATGAAGTTATAAAAGTCAATTATTTCCTCATGAAGTCTAGTGGACAAAAGAGAAGACACGCTGGAGTCACAATCCCACCTCGCGGACTCCCACTGAGCACAGGTCGGCGTGGCACCCAACACACCCCCACTCAAGATCCAGTTCGGCTCCCGCCCTCGGAGCTGTCAGCACGGAAAGCCCTGGGGCGGGGACCACGCCATGTGCGGCACTGCAGACAGACCCGAGCGGACCTGGTCCATGCCATCAGCCCGTCCACACTGGCCTTCAAAGGCCCACCCGCAACAGCTGCTCAGGGACTTCCCACCAAGAGAACAACGGGCCCCCGCATTAAAGCTGACGGCACCTGGACCGTGCTCGCCACCGGGCCCCCGGCATGGAGGTGTCACAGAGCCCCACAGGCACTCACCTGTGCCTCATGCTACAGGTCACCCACCCAGGACATGTGAGACCAGGAGGGGACACATGTCTCACAGAAGCCCAAGGCCCGAGTCTCAGCTGGCGAGGTCAGCCCGAGTCCCAGCTGACGGACCCTAAGTCCAGCATCCAATACCGACAAGCAGGCCTGGAGGCAGCGGAGGCCTCTGGTCCAACATCGCAGTGTCCAGCCCGACGCGGCACGGCAGACCAAGGGTGCCCTCTCCACAAAGCTCGTGATCACGGGTACAAGTAAGAGAACCTACAGGCCCTGGTGCAACGCCTCTGCCCCAGGCGCTGCCCCTGGCTCTGGCTCTGCCCCGCCCCCCCAGAAGAAGCCAGTCCTGGGAGTCACTGCAGACAACAGGGAGAAAGCACCCGTCTCCTCTCTTAGTTTAAGGAATTAAAAGATTGAGAAAGAGGACAGATTATCCAGTCCTAGAAATTAAAATAAATCAAATTCACCTGCTTCCATTTTAAGGTTGATTAGTGAAACAAATAGTAAAATAGCAAAACTGAACATGGACAGCTTAACAGCTAGCGAACTACTGTAGCTGGTCGGATGACGGGCATTTCTCAGCACAGCCTGTTAGAGTGAAAGGTAAGTGATGTCACTGGCCTACAGTTCAGCTCGCGTTCATGGTCAACGTCAACCATCTCCCCCAAGCTATCAGCCTCCTCTTCACCAAAAAAAAAAAAAAAAATCATTTTGAATAACCATCCCAAATACGCACAGCAGGTTTAACGGCCAGTAAGGCCACTAGAAGTATGAAAGTTTGTCGTAGTAGAAAATAAACACTGAACACCCTTGCCCACGTATCAGACTAGGACGTAATTTGATTTATCACTTGGGGGGGAAATAAAAAAATTTTACACCAGTTTTTAACAGATCCCGAAAGAAAGTAAGTCATACAACAATAAGATAAAATAATTCCTACAAAGTATCTATCAAGCTGCGAGGTTTTAGGCATCAGTCTTCCACCTCGTCAACAATTCCTGAGCACCAACTACACACTGTCTTTTCCATCAGCCTCGCCAGTCACGGGGAGTCTGGGGTGTCACCCGAGATTCCCCACTGCACGGCAGTGCCAGAATTAGGGATGCTCCGAGCAGGTGACAGTCCAGAGCAGAGAGCCATGGGCCGGCCTTTCATCATCACCTCGGGGTCTGGCAGACCTCCTGCATCCCGCTGTCACCACAGCACCTGTCGGGAGCAGCGCTGGACTCTCCAGGGGAACCGAGCCCACCTGGAGCCAGGGCTCTCCTCACAGCACTATTCGAGGACACCACCAGGAGCAGGGACATCAAGAGGCGTGCTAATAGAGACCGGGTAGGGCCATCAGGCAGTGGCCTGCGGTCATGGAAAGACACCTAAGCCAGGAAGTTAAAGCTCTAGCCACGCCCTACACACAGCACCCTGAAGCAGCTCACAGACCGGCCCTCGCCTTCCGGTTCCCACAGGTCAATCCAGTCTCTACCTGCAGGGTCGCCAGCTGTCTCGAGTTATGCGCATCTGAAACACTGACACAACCGGGTCTCCTGCAGGCCTCCAGCGCACACACGCTGCAACAGAACTTGGCTCCCAGGGAACGGAGAACACAGCAGGACCTGGCGCAGCCTGTGCTGGGCACTGGTCTGTCAGCAACCACCTGCCTCTCCCCGCATCCCTCCTGCCGGCCCTGAGAGGTCCAGGGGGAGGATGGGGGCTGCCCACGTTCCCGGAGGGGGGCCTCCCACTCAGCACTGCGCTGTCAGTCAGACGCGCTCACAGCTACACTGACAGGAGCCTACTACGCATCAGCTCCGAAAGCTGGGGGACTGCTGTGACAAGGGTCGCAGTCAGTCGGGACTCTGCTTTGCCTTCTCAGAACAGCAGGGGCACTGCCGACACAGCGCGGCGTGTCCCTTGGACACGTGGCTCTGGCCTTGCCCTCTGCTGGGCTTCCCCCATGCAGGCAGGGGCTGGTGATGCCCACCTGACTCCCAGAGCCACCGAGAACTGAGGATTGTGACAACTGAGGGCAGCCACTGCCACGGAGGACAAGGGAATATCTAACCACCACCCTCATGTTCTCCCTCTCCCTGCCACATGGAAAAGATAAAACTTAAAAAAAGAAAAGTTTTTTAAACCTTTAGGGCACAGTATCACGCTGTGTGTATTGCTGGAAGCCACATGGCCGACCCCAGGTCTGGGTCCCAAGTAACCCTGAAACACACCAAGCAGGCACGTGTCCAAGAGCCTGTCCAGCTAGAGGGCTGGGGGAATCAGACGGCGCTGTCACAGATCCTGAGGGCAGTGCCACAGGCGTGACAGAGGTGACAAGCACAAGTCAGGAGGCGGGAAGAGATACACAAGGGCTGACTTCTCCAGCCTGCATGGCAGTGGGCAAAGCGGCATGTGAGCGAAACCCAGCGTGTGCGCTCAGTTCCAGCGTGTATGTGAGTCCTGGCGTGTGCGCTCAGTCCCAGCGTGTGTGCTCAGTCCCAGTGTGTGCACGAGACCCCGGCATGTGAGCAAGACCCGGCATGTGCACTCAGTCATAGCGTGTGTGCGAGCCCCCGGCGGGTGTGTGTGCGCTCAGTCCCAGTGTGTGCACGAGACCCCGGCGTGTGAGCAAGACCCGGCATGTGCACTCAGTCACAGCGTGTGTGCGAGCCCCCAGCAAGACCCGGTGTGTGCGCTCAGTCCCAGTGTGTGCACGAGACCCTGGCGGCGCGAGACCCGGCATGTGCGCTCAGTCCTGGCGTGTGAATGAGACTCGACGTGCAAGCGAGACCCAGCATGTGCACTCAGTTCCGGTGTGTGCACTCAGTCCTGGCATGTGCGCGAGACCCCAGCGTGTGAGCGAAACCCAGTGTTTGCACTCAGTCACACCCGGTTTCTTCACATTTTAGGTTCTTAGTTGAAGCTAGTATTTCTACTTGAAGTTGAACATCTCGTTTTCCAGGAAAATAAGTAATTTAGCAAACATGGAAGGACAACATGAATTCTAGTGAACACAGCTCTTTAGCTCATCCCACGGACTTAGAGAAAGGGCTGCAGGGGCAGTCGCCAATTCCATCGTGGTATTTCTGGGTGGTGGGGTTGAGGGCTTTAGAAACTGAAAGAAAATAAACATGGGGCCAACAGGTAGCACAGGACTTCCATGTGGCCTACCGCAGTTCAAGTCCCAGAACCAGCAGTTTAAAACTCACACCACGCACGTGTGTGCGCATGTGCCTGCCCAAAACCCAGAGAGAATGGAGGAGAAGGGACTGTGGCCGGTCTGGACCCATAGGCGGCCCGGCCCTCACCTCCAATGCACTGCACAGCAGGCCTCCTTCTCCCACGGGTCCTTCCCAATGCTCCCCACCCCAGCATCCTTGTCACGGCGACTGTCCAGCAGCCTCGCCGGAGGAACCACACCAAGTGCCTCACGGAGACTCTGTTCTCTCCAGGAAAACTGAACGGCAAGAAGGGAAAGGGCCCAGTGACGTATTTTAACCAGGGTTGCAGAGCGAGGTGCCATGTTCCACCTGAGTCTTGGTGACGGAGTGCTCAGAGGTCAGCCCTGGAATGACACTCTGAGTACTCCACCTTTTGCCAGATCACAACGGCCTACCCAGGCTTTGGCTTTCTGTCTGCAACAGGAGTAACATCACCCAGCTCAAAGGCCTGCTCTCGGCACTCAGGGAGGCCCCCAGGTACCCAGTGCCCCCACGTGTGAGTCCCAGGCATGCGAGCCGCAGGCTGTGGCTGAGGGGACTTCCAGACAGAGAAGGGGCTGGCTGGACACCAGGATCACCTGTGTGCACAAACACCACACCTGGCCCTCCTGACTAGAGACCCCTTGCTGGAAAGTGAGTCCACAATGCACTCCGCTGTGAACCTGCTTTATTTCCATGTGTTACAGAAACAGCAGTCTTTAAAAAGAATTTGCAGTGGACACTCAGAAGTATAATTTCTAGAGCTTTTCCGGCAGTCTTCTGTTGCCTAACACAGCTGTAACTGGTGTGTGTTTCCATTTAGCTCAGCAACAGTTACTGAATCCAGTGCGATGTTTCAAATAGTCTAAAATCACTCCAGTTTGGTGCTATCCACATACATGACCATTTAGCTCTTAAGTTAAAATTCAGTTTCTTGGTAGCAGCAGTCACATTTCAAGTACTCAAGACCCACATACGCTGGGGACTGCAGTACGGACGGAGTAGAAACTGCCATCTCCATGCGCAGTTCAGCTGGCCGGTGCCGGGCTGGCTGCGGCCTGGCCTCCGCGTAGCCACGTGGGCTCCTAGCCGCACACAGAACCCCGTCAGGACTGCAGACAGCTCAGGGAAAGCACGCTCCGCCCACTCCTGCTGTGTGCACAGAGTAATAGACTCACAGCCAGCTGCGCACAGGTGACACGCAGCAGCACACTCACCTGCTACAAGTCATTGGGGTCCCAGGACTCTGGGAAGATGGGGCCAGACGATGGTGCAGAGGTAAGACAGCTCTGCGAGACTGGCCCACCTGGTTCCAGGCTTGCATCCCGAGACCTCCGAGTATACACCAGGCACGCACGTGCCTGTGACTGGGCTGGCAGAACTGGGGGTACATGATGGCTTCAAGACCCTTTTTGCTGTCTCTTTCACAGAAGAAAAAAACTTTTAAGACTCTTACTTAAAAACTGTAAAACAGACACCACAGTTGCACTGCTTAAACTTTGAACACAGCAAGGCCCGCTCTCTCGAGTCCAAGGCACCAGGTCCGTCCTGGGCAGTGGGCACAGCCTGCCTGGGAAGACTCGCCGTCAGCCTTGAGCAGTTTCTCCAAAAGTTTTGGCACGAGGGCAAAAGCTGTCTGTATTTTCAAGAACCAAGAAAAAGATGTTCCTGTCCAGTAAGCAACAAGAAGAACCTAACTTTCAGTTTCAATTTCCTGCGAGAAGAGAGAACGGGAAAGGCAGCCTTTTACCCCTCACATGACAGTTCACAACTTGCTTCCGACCTCCTTAGTTAGCACGTGTGGTAAAGGGGATGCCACAGGCATGCTCCCCAGGAGGGGAACCACAATCAGCCCCTAGACCTGCCAAAACTTGATGTGATCAGCCAGAGCCAGCCCCAGGAGTGCTGGGGAGGCCGAGCCCAGCAAGCACCCGGCTCCAGCCAGAAAGTCTGAAGCAAAAAATACAAACATAGCAGCCTTTTCATTTCCCTTAACCAACTGCATCTCAGCCGTTCCTTCAGAGCAACAGATTCCACAAACTTATGGGGATCCAAAACCGCTTTCTGATGCGGAAAGATGGAAACCAAACTATCTACACCCACACACTCACTTTGGAAATTAACTCCAGCCTAAAGCTACAAGTGAAGCCTAAGTGGCAGAGTACCCAGCACTGACTCAGGAAGCAGGGCATAGCCCCCAGGGGAAATGGCGCACGGGGCGCTGCTGCCACGGGACCCCTGGAGCCTACCCTTCACTGAGAAACCTCTGCACAGAGACCAGATGCAGCCTGGCCCGCCCCTACAGCTGCAGAGAGCACATGCCACCACGGCCCAGGGCAGGGCGGGTCACCATGCTCTTCCCAGTTTTCTAATTCTTGATAGTTAGCTGTAACTTTATGGTAAGAAAAGAGTAACAGTAAACTAAACGGGCCAGCCACAGTGGCACAGGCAACACGGGCGCTCCCCAGGCTCACACCCCTGTGCACGCATGAGCCCGTGACCCTGACTGGCTGAGGCTGGGAAAGGATCACAGGAGAAGACTCTGTTAAGGGGCCGATCTCTTTCTTTCCCTCTTCTCTCCCTGCATCTCTCCCTGCATCTCTCATGGAAGAAATTTTCAAAAGGAGGGATGCTTTTTGAATACAATATAGAGCATCTGGAATGTGCTCTGTTTTGCACTGTATATTACAAGGCACAAAACTAGTTTCATCACTCTTCAGGAAGACAAGCAGATAAGCTGCAACAGATTTCAACTCTTCTGTATTTAAATGTTTCAGAGTTGGCAAACAAATGTTTGAAAATTCTAAGACAAACGACAAAGTTCCCTTCAGCTCATGCTTATGAATACCACACAGAAAGGCCACCAGCCCCTGTCCGTGGCCTGCCTGGCAGGTCCTCTTCCTCTCACTCACTCATTCAGCACCAGCTCAGCAGCTTGCCTGAGCTTGGCCCTGGAACATGGATGAAGACACACAGTCTGTCCTTCCCTGAGGGGCTCAGGCACAGCAGTCAGCAGGGGTCAGCAAGGCCCGAGGAGGAACGGCAAGGGTCCTCTTGCTCCTCCTGAAGCACAACGCTCTGAAGCTGGGCCCTGGGCAAGCCACCATCCATCCCTCCGAGGCTGCACTGCAGGACGAGTGCTGCCCATGTCTCTGCAGAGCTGCTCTGCTCAGAGAGAGATTCCAGAGGAGAGGTGGGCGTGTCCCCCAGCACACCTGCACAGGGACAGCACCTTTCTGAGCTGGCCAACGCAGGACACCTCTCGAGAGGGACTTCATGACCACTGCAAGTTCATATATTCACTTGGCTTTCCTTAAGCTTTTCTTAAATGACCTATTTTAAAGATCCATCCATGAGGGGGCACAGAACAGTTCTCGTAGCTTGCAGGGCTCACCTGGGCTCAGTGGTGACAACCAGCCAGAGGGCAGGACTGGTGATCTGCAAGAGTCATTGTGACAGGCTGGTGTCCAGCCGAGGGAGTGCGCTGGGCGAGAAAACGGCAGCCTCCTCGGGGCACATCCCCACGGCAGGGGAGTCTGCCTGCACGTGTAACAGCACCCCCACCCCAGGAAGCCATGGCTCCGCAGACACCGTCGCACTGACCCAGATGCCCTACATGACACAGCATGTGAGACCTCAGGCATCAGGCTTCCTCTGGCTGGGGAGGTATCAGACATCTGAAGGACCTTGCCGGCCTGAAGGTGGACAGGCCACGAGCCACAGAACACGAATGGCTTTAGGACACTCAGAGGCCCCTCTTCACAGCCAGCAAAGAGTCAGGGACCTCAGAGCGACCACTGCGAGGAACCGAATGCTCCCACTAATGGGAACAGGCTTGTTAGAGGGTGGACCAGCTGAGAATGAGCCAGCGGACGACTGGGCCTCAGCCTTGCAAGGGCTGGAGCAGAAAACCCAGCCACCATCCTTGATCTGACCCACGAAACTGCGAGCCAGGAAACGGGTGTTGTTCTAAGTCACCGAGTGCGTGGTAATTTGCTACATAGCAGCAGAAAACCAGTACAGCATAAACATCTCACGGATACAACACCGAATTAGTCAGCGCGTACCCCGACCATTGGGGAGAAGGCGCCCGGATATTTCACCTGGATGCGCGTTCACCAAGGCCGGGTCTGGGCACCTGCCTGCCCTCACTCGGGTGCCTTCTCCCCTACGGCCTTCTGAGAGGACGCAGCTACCTAGCCCTGCACTTCAAAGAGAACCCCGAGAAGCTGGCCAGAGCCTCCTGGGGGCCTCTGCACAGTGACACTGGTCAGCGGCAAACTCCAGGTGACGCTGTGACTGCCTTCTCCTGTGAGTCCAGGGACGTGTGGTCAGATCCCCTCCTGTAGCCCGAATTGTACCTGGATCACTCAATCCAAGTCTCCAGATTTGAACTCGCAGGGTAATTTGGTATTTTGAAGACAACCCACTTCACTCTACAACTAGATCAGATCCTAAACCGGATTCTCCTCCCAGGGCCACGTACGTGAACCCACAGAAAGTCAGGACCAAATTCTCGTGTTAAATAGTGACCAAAAAAAGGTCTGAGGCTTTATCTTGAAATAGAAATCTTACAACTCAAAAAAAGAAACTTTTTTACTTTATTAAAGAATATGCTTTAAAAATTATGAGCCAGCGGGTGGCATGGGGGTGAAGGAAGCTGGACCCCACATGGCTGGCTGTGCAGCTCAAGCCCCAGACCTGGCAGCTTGAAAAACACTCCAGGGGCATGTGCAGGCCTGGTCAAAATCCCAAGAGGAGAATGGAGGCAAGGAGATGGGGATGCAGAGTGGCCATCCTCCCTGGGGGCACTTCTCACTTCCCTTTTCTCTGTCTCCAGCAAGTGCATGTGTCCCATAGCAAATAAATAAATAAATAAATAAATAAATAAATAAATAAATAAAATAAACTTAAGTAACAACCATGTGTTCTAAGAAGGAGCAAATTGGCTCTTTCCCATCAAAAGCTCACAGTACCAAGACAGACAATCCATTTTACTCCACTTGGACTTCCATGGCATGAGCATTAGGTCATTTTTTGGGAGAAACAAAAAGTCTGAGATTCGCCCATGTCCACGAGGACCACTGCAGCCTGTTTAATGGGGCCTGCCACGCCCTCCCAGGGAGCCCCCACCTCGGGTCCCACTCGGGGAGGGCCGTGGCTCCTTATCCCCACAGCCAGCACGTGGCACGATGCTCTCACTTCCCTAGTGCAGGCGGGCCGGGTGCAGCGGGCAGGACCTGTGGGAACACCGTCGGCCCCTGGCAGGCACGACTGGGGGCTGGAGTCACCAGTGGCCGGTGTAGCAGCGAGCCCTTGCTGAGTGCGCCTTTGGCATCCTGGGGACACACGGCCCATGTATGCCAGTGTACCCTTTGAGACTGAGCTCACAGGAACCTCTCCTGTGCATCCGTGGGAGTCCACGGGAAGATGTGGAATGTCAACCAGAGTGATGACAGAGTTCTGCAGTGGGTCCCGCTGGTCCTCACCTGTGCCCTCCCATCTCACGAGGACATGCTGGAGGAGGTGACATCTATCTACCTCATGTGGTGTGAAGGCAAGCTGGTGCCACAGTGGCACAGGGTAAGGCTGATGCTCCTCCAAGCTCCCTTGACAGAGCTGAGAGAAGAGCACCCACACGAAGGGACACTCGCCCTGCCCCAGGGGTCCTGTGTGGCGCACCAGACCCTCAGATCCTCAGAGTTCAGACTAAACAGAGCTTTCTCCGGGGAAATAGATGTTACGATTAGATTAAATAGCAAGGGGCCCGCAGAGGAAGCAGCACAGGCCTGTTGCTTGCTGGGGGCTCACCTGGGAACATGCGGCCTCCAAGAGGCCGCACCCTGAACTGAGGCCCCTGAGCGTGGACCCGGGCGTCAGCCGTGGCTGGACAGCCTCCATCCAGCCTCGCCCCCGCCTCACTCCCACCGGACTTGGCCTTACCTTTAACCAAAGGGGTCCTGGAGCTACGGGGACTGACGCAGAAGTGCCAACAGGCTAAGCACTGCTGGGCCGGGAGGTGAGGGTCAGAGTGGAAACAGCAAGTGGCAGCAGCCAGAAGCCAGGACACACAGGGCGAGGCCTGGCCACGCTCCACACTCCAGCCCAGCGCCCACGGAGAGCTCATCCCACAATCTCCACGCTGTTCTCAAAACAGGTTTGAGCATTCAACTAAGAAATGGAGTTAAGAATAAGAACCAGAGCCGCAACCAGCAGTTGGCGTAATGGCTATGTCGCTGGACTCCCACGTAGTTGACCACAGTTCGCGTCCCGGACCTGGTGGCTTAAACTCACGCCGGGCACGTGTGCGTGCATGCCCAAGACCCCAGAGGAGAATGGAGGACAAGGGATTGCGGCGTAGACATCCCTCTGGGGGGTGATTTCTCGCTTTCTCTCTGTCTCTGTCCTTCTGGCAAGCGCACGTGCCCTATAGCAAAAACCTCTCAAAAAAATTAATTTAAAAAAAAAAGAAGAACCAGAGCCAATGGCCGCTCCAAAACAAACACCTCACCTTCTCCCTCCAAAAGCTCTTGCGCTAATCCCCACCCTCTTTCACCTGCTTTTTCTTCATCCTACTCGAGGCTGGGGGTTGGCCTCATAGCCTCCCAAGCAGGGCCACCAGGCAAAGACCTAACGGGGCCAGCCGAGGCCACCCAGACCCCACAGCCAGCTCTGCTGCCTGCCGGAGCAGCCGACACTGGTCTAGGAACACACGCCGTGGGACCCGATCTGAACCCAGGCACCTTCCTCAGCAGGGCCTCCTGCGGGACAGGAAGGTGTGTGCCTCCTCTCAATTCTTTGCCCTTCTAGGCTACAACAGAAGGACTTGCAGAGGCCTTTCCCACACTCTGGGGAAGCTGGGGGAAGGGGCAAGTTTCCAACAGCTACTTGTGGACACCAACAGGTTGGCCGTACTGGCCCAGTGGGCCACACGGGCATGCTCACTAGCGATCTCCCCTGCTCCAGTCACAGGCGCCAGCCCACAGAGGCTCTGGGATCACTTCCTCCCACCCCGCTGACACCGAAGCCCGAGGAGCAAACCGAGCAGAGGGCACTGGCCTTATAGGCACAGGGCAGGCCGTCCTAGCAGGCTTGTCCCCCAGGCAGACGTGGCAGGAAGCAGGCGCACTGAGGGTCAGCACATGCCATCCAGAGAAAGAGACAGGCAGGACCGGTCACCAGCAAAAAATAAAAACGGACTCTGCAGCATCACCCCCCTAGATGGGAATCCAACCAGACCTCCTCACTGGCTTCAGAGTCCACTGCAAACGCTAGGACACACTGCCTCTGAGCTGAGTTCGAACAGAGGGGTGGGGTGAGGGGACCCCGGCAGGGGAGGGGGACCAGGCTGGAGACAGGGCCCAGGACAGGTGGCAGAGCCCTGGAGGAATGCTGCACTCCAGGCTCTGGGGCTTCGACCTGCGTGTGTGTGGTGTGTGTTGTGGGGGGTGGGGGGACAGAACCTGCCTAAATCTGCTGCAGAGATCACCCACTGGCAGTGCTGGGAAGGGACGGGGATGGGCTGGAGTGTACGTAAGACATCCCCCGGGGCTGCTTGAGCAAACCCCACTAGAGGAGACAACAGTCTGGTGAGGACTGGGACAGAGGTAAGGAGATTTAAAGGGGCCAAGGGGCCATCAGGTGGCACAGCAGTCAAGGCACCAGACTCCAACATGGCTAGCTGCGGTTCGAGTCCAGGAGTTGGCAGCTCGCTTTCTCTCTTGCTCGCTTTCTCTCATGAGCACACATATCCTGTAGTAAAATTTAAAAAGTGATAATGACAAATAAAATTAAATAAATCTCTAAAAAATAATAATACAAATAAAGGAGCCAAAAGGGCAGCACCCGATGAATGACAACGGGGACAGAAGAGGGTGAGAGGAGAGAGGTCTACAATCACAGAGGCTCTCCTGGGCACCAGGCAGGTCTCGGGGTCAAGATCACGACTGTGTCTCCCATGCCAAGTCCCACCCCAGACCCTGGCACGGACCTGGCCTGCGCTGGGCTCACTTACTAATACACGCAACAACTCCATGGACCAAGGCTGATGGAGGCCCGTGATTAACAGCTTCAAGAACCCAAGTGACCTGCCGGGGAGCACAATGCCACCTCTGGACACAGACTGCCGGCGAGCATACTGGCCAGACGTCTGCAGCTTCTATCTGCTCTAGTGCTGACGGCCACAGGGCCCACTCCATTATATAACGGGCAGGGAGGCGAAGGGCCTCCAGGTGAATGAGCCCTGAGTTCAGCGCCAGACACCAAGAAAGGACCCCCACTGTCTCAGAAAGTCCTGCCAGTTGGCGGAACTGGAGAGCACGAGGAGACGGGGTCTGCAACATAGGCTGTGGCTTCAGGGAAGTTAAGAAATGCTTCTGACCCAAACCAAGTGAAACGAATTACAGAACACACTGCGAAGTGTCACCTAGGTGTTTTCCAACATACCTCCCATGAGAGCGAGCTGATAAAATCAACTCTACATGAAGAAGGAATCCCAACACCTAGCTATTGCAGGTGTCTGCAGAGCACAAAGGTCTGTAACAACAGTTGAAGGGTATCACAGCTCAGAAGTAACACCCTGGAAGACCTAAGTGTCTTTTAAGTCATCAAGAAACCATGTGAGAAAGTTTACAGGTCTGGAAATACCGACATACAGCCTATAAACAAGTCGTTCGTTTCTAGAGGCTCAGAAAGCACCAAAGGTGAAGAGGCTGGGTAAGCAGCACCCTGAGCAGCCGCACCTGGGGCTGTCCCTGCCACACGGCAGGTTTCCTTTGCTTCTGTCTCATTCCTCCAAATCTGGAGATGCTCTGAACCTAAACAGAATTTCTAACCCTCTCTAGGCTGATATGGAAATACTTAAAAGAAAAATGGCATCCCTTAAAGAACAAGCATATTCAAGAAAATTGTTTATCTCTTTAAATGCTCTCAGTCAGTATTTCAAAACTGCAGATGATGCTTTTTATATAACTTCCAAGACTAAGTTAAAACATAACACCTCCCCTCCCCAAAATTAATCACTCAGAGATTCGTCGATGGTTGAACATAGCACTTTTATAGGAACTTTCTCAAAAACAAAAAAAGGTTAACATCTAACGTCAACTTGGCCAGCCTTTCTTACACACTATGCAATCTGACTTCCCTGAAGTCTACTTATGCCCCACTCTGACAAGGGGTCCCTAACCTCCCTTTGCTGTCCCCAGAGGTTGTCTTCCTAAGACGGTTCCTAAGCTGCACTGTCAGTCCCAGGATCCAGACAGTCCATTCATTCCTCCGTAGACGGTTTAAACTTTACAGCACACACACACACACACACACACACACACACACACGCTTCAGCATGGTCAGTTCCAGAATCCGTCCGGTAGGTCATTCATTCCTTAATATGCGAGTTGAAAACTTGAACAAAAAACTATTTCTGTGATGCACTGTCGGTTCTAGAATTAGGGCAAGTCATTCATTCCCCCCCATCAACGAGTTTAAAACTCAAAAGGAAAAAAAAAGAAAACGTTTCACTGGAGACTCGGGCCTCGGCCTTTCAACGTCCATCCTCGGAACAGGCCCGAGGCCCAGATGGTGACCTCGGGGAGCCCGAGGCGCGGCCCAGGGTGCCCACGCCCGGTGCCCGCGGATGCCCAGCCCGGCCCTCTGTCCCCAGCCCGGCCCTCCCGCCCCGGGTCCCCAGCCCCGGCCGCGCACTCACCCCTGGATGCCGGGGCTGTACGCTCGGCTCTTCCACGGCGTGCCGGGCCGGGCCGCCTGGGCCCCCGGGCCGTCCCCTCCGCTCAGCGCGGCCGCGCGGCTGCCGGAGAGCAGGTAGTTGAGGCCGTACGTGCTGGCCTTGTTCTCGCGTTTCCGGCGGCCCGGGTGGAACTGGTGCTGCGGCGGGGAGCCGGCGGGCGCGGAGCCCCGCGGCCCGGGGTGCCCGTTGGCGGCGCCAGGGCTGGGCGCGCCGTCGGCGAAGCTGAAGAAGCCGCGGCCGCCGCCCGCCCGGCCGAGCGAGGCGCTGCTGGAGGACGACGAGCAGCCGGGGCTCTCGGTGCCCGACTCGGCGTTGGACGAGGACGACGACGAGGACGACAGCGACGGCGACTTGTGCAGGCGCCGCGCGCCCTCGGCAGCGGGCCCGAGCGCCGTCAGCAGCGCAGGGGGCAGCGCGGCGGGCGCGGCGGGCCCGGGCGCGGGCGCGGGCGGCGGGGACGACGCGGCGGGCAGCGCGGGGCCCAGGCCGCCGCCGCCCCGCCCGGCCGCCCCCGCCGCGGCCGCCGTGTCCAGCGCCGGCGAGTTGAGGCAGAAGTAGGACGCGAAGCCGGAGCCGCCGCGGCCCACGCCCTGCGAGGTCTCCCAGATCTGCATCCACAGGGCATTGGCCGGCCCCTTCTGCTCCGGCTGGATCCAGGCCACGCGCGGATCCATCCACGCGCCGCCCCCGCGGGGCCCGCGCGCCGCCCGCCCGCCGGCCGCGGCCCCGCCCCCGCCGCGCCCCGAAGCCCGGCCGCGCGCTCGGACGGACGGACGGACGGACGGCCTGGGCCGGCGGCGCTGCTCACGCCCGCTCCCGTCGGGTCGGGTCGGGTCGGGTCCCGCAGGCGGCGGCTCCGGCACTCTGCGCGCCCGGCGGCTCCGGCCTCTGGCTCCCGCTCAGGCGGCGCGGGGCGGGCGCGGGGGCCGCGGCGGCGGCGGCGTTGCGCTCGGGCCGGGGGGAGAGGCCATCGGAGAGGGGCGGGCGGCGGGGCCGGGGGGCGGGTCCAGGCGCCGCGCGGCCTGGGACGCGGGGAGGCGCCGCCGCCGTGCGCCGGGCCCTCGGTCACGCTCGCGCCGCTTGCTCCGAGCTCCTGCGGCGGCGGCGGCGGCACGAAGACACCCTCGGCGGCGACCGCGCGGGGGAAGGCGGGGGCCGCCGCCTCCGCTCCAATGAGGGGCGGGGGAGGGGCGGGGGCGCGGGGAGGAAGCGCGGCCGCCTCGGCCGGGGCCGCGATGCCAGTGCGCACGCGCGGCCGATTTCAAATCCTCTCTAGACACCGCCGCCTAGGTTACCGCGCCTGCGCACTGCGCGCCTCGGATGTGGGCCGGGAGGGACGGCGTCGGAAGGATACGCGACTGGGCGGGGCTGGCGGGGCGGCGGCGGCGTGAGCGCTTCCAGACCAGACTTGGCAGGGCTGGAGAGGGAGAGGCGAGGAGGCCGGTGCGCCGCGCTCGGCGGCCAAGGCGTGCACACATGCGCGCTGAGGTCCGGGGTCCCTGCACCCCCTCTCCTGCTGCGCGTGCGCAGGGGCGCGAGCCCGCCGCGGGTGGAAGTTTCCGCGCAGCTGGGCGGGCGCCCCTGCTGCCTTACGTAAGAGCCGGGCTCGAGGAGAAGGCGAGGCTGCCTCCGCTGCCTGCTGGACTCTACCGCCGTGCATCCTTCACGCCACGTTCCCGACGTCCACGCGCCCCACCACGTGCTCCCTGCGGTGCCGCCGGCCCTCGGCGACCTGCCGGCTGGCTGCCCCGGTGGCCGGGGTGTGGCAAAGGCCTGCTTCCCGGAGGGTCCCCTTGTAGGCATTTTGTCTTTTTTATAAAGTCCTGAGTGAAAACTTTAAAGCCAGTGGCCTAGCGCGATTGCCCCGGGCACGAAGGGCAGTGCTGACCGGTGCAGGGGCAGGGCGTCCGCCTGGCATCACCCGGCTTCCCTTTTCCAGGGTGCTCCGAGCCAGTCCCGGGTCCGGAGTGTAGGGGTGCCGGCTTGGCCGGCGTTGTTTGCAGGGCGGAGCAAACCCGGTGTCCTTTAAATTGACAGTGCCACGAGAGCCTGGACAGCGCCCGCCAGCTTACGGAATACTTGCGGCCCCGGGCTCCGCTGTCGTTAGACATAACGGAACGAAGCCTTTTTAATGGCACTTTTTAAGTGTTCTGCCTGTCTGCATCACCGCAGAGTAGACGCTACTAAGTGCTTGGCACTCAGACGTCCTGCCCACGTGAAAGGTCCGTGCAGCGACTGCTAAGGCTCCGTGCAGGGTGTCGTTTAATAAAACAAATGAGTGTCCCAGCGGGGGCGTTTTAAGTACCTGTATATTGTACATGTGGAAGTTACTGCCAAGAGTTAAAATATGCATTGAAGAAACTTCGGAAAATCACCAACTAATCAAACAGTGGTGGTTCCGGAATTCCCTGATTCCAGGGGCGTGGGCGAGAACCCTTGAAGTCATACCTGGTCCTGCCCACCCCTTGCTCTCTCTGTCCCCTCTCCCTCCCTAACCTCCGTACGTGCTCCTGACGGTACTGCCACTGGGCACATTCAAATCACTGCTGCCCCTGCAGCTCCACGCCCTTTCCTGCCTCGCAGCCCCGCTATACATAGCCTATTTGAAACTACCTTCCCAACTGGTTTCCATTCCATTCCTGCCCCCTCGCATTTTGTGCGCTTGGTGGCCTGAGTGCTCATTTAAAATTAAAAAAAAAAAAAGGCATTGCTCTTCAAAAATCAGATCATGCCCCTCTTCTGCTCAGCACCCTCCAGTAGCTCTCTTTCTCACTCAGCAGTGGACAGCAGCCCTACACCGCCGTCCTGCCGTCTTCCTCCTACCTCTCCCTGCCCCTGAGCACCACCGGGACGGCCTGCTTCAGGCCTTTGCGCTTGCTGTCCCGTCTGCCGCAGGCTGTGCTCCCCCCATCTTAGTGAAGACTTCCTCGAGCTCTGAATTACACAGCCATCCTTGCTCCCCCTGGCCTCACTCTGGTTTATTCATCACATCACCAAGTAGTAGTACATCTTTATGGGGTATGTGGTATTTCTATACATTTATATGAGGGGGGGGTCTGAAAGTTCATGGAAAATGCATGTCATGAAAAAAAATTATGCACGATTTCAGAAAATCCATTGCACCGGAAAATTAGTACTTTAATTTCATTTTTTCCACACACTTTTGAAGTCTCCTCAGACTGTATGTGGTGATCAAATCCAGGTAGTTGTCATATTCAGCACCTCAAACACTTTTCATTTCTCTGTGTTAGGAACATTGGAAAGTTCTCTCCGCTAGCTTTCCTGAAATGTACAGTCAATCCAGTGTTACTCATGCTAGCTGGGATTTGTATCCTGTAGCCAAACTGTCCAAATCCTTCTCGCCCCTGACTTCGCTCCCAGTAGGCACGGCCCTGCGCTCTTGCCCCTCGACATTGCCTTCTCTAGCTTCCTCATATGGACGAGAGCATGCAGGCTTGTCTTCCTGCGCCGGCTTCTCTTACCCAACACGGTGTCCTACAGGCTGGTCCACGTTGCTGCAGACGGCAGGGTTCCGCCCTTTTCAGAGAAGCCAGCGAGCCTGGGCCTCGCGCTCGCTTTCTCCGGTCATCTGCTGTTACCACAACACTGCAGATCCATCCGCAAGGAGATGCCACCGCACCTGTTAGAATGGCCATGATCAAAAAGACACCCAAAAAAAAGGTGAAGATGCGGACGGAAAAAAGGCATCACAAAGCTGCTGAGACAGAACTAGTACAACCAGTACAGAGGACGGCGTGAGGTTCCCCAAAACGCTAAAAGCAATGCTCCGAAGTGATTCCACAGCCACAGGGAAGGGGATCAGCCTGCCGCACACGTACCTCCGCTCCTGGTCTCCCTCGGTGACCAGACGTGGAACCAAACTGCCTCCGTTCCCTCTTAGCGCGGATGTCCCCTCGTGTCCTCGGGGGCCGCGTAGGGAAATACCGCCAACTGTGTGGCTTAAAACAGCAAATGTTCTCCCTCGGTTTTGGAGGCCAAGGGAGGTGCCAGGGGGCCATGCCGTCTCTCTCCTAGCTTCCGGTGTTTCACGCAAGCTTTCCACTCCCAGGGCGTGGGAGTGCCACCCATGTCCCTGCCTCCACCAGGCGGCGTCCTCCCTGTGCCTGGGACCCCAGCCCTGTCGGGGCAGGGCCCACACTAATGGTCTCAGCTTGCCTGAATGACACCTCCAAAGACTGGTGACTAAAAGGTCACATTCGAGGCACCCAGGCTTAGGTGCTTCCAGCGGGACACAGTCCCACTCACTGCACCATGTGACATAGTTTTTATTTGTCCTCCCATCCTGTTAGAATATGAGTTCCACCGGGACCAGCAAATGGGGTCATGGTTACATCATTAATGGCTCCTACATAGTCGACCACGGTTCAAGTTCCAGATCTGGCAGCTTAAAATTCACGCCGGATACGTGTGCGTGCATGCCCAAGATCCTGAGAGGAGAATGGAGAAGGGATTGCAGCGTGGCCATCCCCCAGGGGGTGATTTCTCTCTTTCTGTCTCTCTGTCTCTCTCTGTTGTTCTGGCGAGTGCATACACCCTGTGTCAGAAATAATCTCTTTAAAAAAGAAGAAAGGAGAGGGGAGGGGAGGGGAGCGGAGGGGAGGGGAGGGGAGGGAAGTGGAAGGGAGGGAAGGGGAGGGGATGAGAGGGGAGGGGAGGGGAGGGGAGAGGAGAGGAGAGGAGAGGAGAGGAGAGGAGAGGAAAAGAAGAATATGAGTTCATGAGGGGAGGAATGTCCGTGTGTCTCCCTGCTGTCCGGCATGTGCTAGGGCCTCCTGAACACTGGGGGACCGGCCGCAGCAGACGGGCTGGCCCAGTGCACTGAGTGCGCAGCCAGAATCTCCAGGACCTCCTACGCCGTCGCCGTTCACGCTCCGCATTTTAGGTTTTCTCCGTGTCTGCCCCATGTTCCGTCTTCGCAGTTTGCCTCTAGCTAATCCCCCTCAACTGGACTCATCAGTCACCAGACACCTTTTTTGTTAAGAGCTTTTTGCTATAGGTGCGTGCGCTCACCCGAAAGAGAGACAGAAAGCGAGAACTCACCCAGTCCTCTGTACATGGCCCTATATATCAGAAAAGCCCACATTTTCCAAGAAGCCCTCACACTACATTTTCCCTTAAATCTTAAGTCTGTCAGCAAAGCAGGAGCAGCCAGTGGTGTCATCCAAACCCAGTGTTGGCCACTGCGGTCTCTCAAGTTGGGCCACACACGACTTTCTGAGCCCCTGTGCCGACATCTGTCGGTTTCGGGTCAACCTTTGAGTAGGGTGACCTCCACGCGGAGACAATGCAGACCACCAGTCTCGCTCTGAGGAGGCCAATACTCCGTTCTCTCACATCTCTAGGGCAGGGGCAGATTTGGACTCCAGGGTACACACACCAGCATCTGAAGACAGTCTCACCATCACAACCAGGAGGTAGCTGTGAGTCCCTGCTGTGTGTCAAGCACATACAGACAATGCAGGCTCTGTGTGAGAGCCCAGAGGTGCTTCCAGTGCAGAAAACATGGCATTGTGTGTGGTGTGCACATGTGTGGGTTCACAGTGCCAGCAGGTGTGGTCAGACTGACCCTAGAAGACTCACAGACTTAGCATAACAAAGAAAGGACATTGCGGAACTAGGCATGGCAAGGGAAGGACCCTGGAGACAAAAATTCCCCGGCTCTTACTGGCTAGGGCCTGTGCACACAGCAGAAATGTAGGAGTCTGGCACAACTCTGCCAGGCTTGGGAAGACCGATTATCATGGTAGAGCACTTTAGGGTATCATCAAAAGATTTACACCAGGGCCAACGGGGAGTGGAAGTTAAGGCAATGGATCCCACACAGCTGACTCTGTGGTTCAGAAAGTCCAGGAGCCGGTAGCTTGAAAATCACGCTGGGCACATGTATATGTGTGCCCAAAATCCTGACAGGAGAGTGGAGGAGGAGGAATTGCAGCATGGCCATTCCCCCTGGGGAATGAGTTCTCACTTTATCTTCCTCTCCCCCGCACCCTAACCCCTCAATGAATGCACAGGCCCTACGGCCAAAAAAAAGAAAGAAAAGATTTACACTGAGGAGCAGTACAGTCTGACTTGTGTCTTAAGCAGCTCACTCTCCTTGACAGGTTGAATCGTGAGGAGCAGGGCTGAGGGAAGTACCTGTGGAGAGACGTGGAAAAGCAGAGACGGGTACAGACTAGACATGGTGAGGATTGCTCAGGGCCGGTAGCTGCGATCGCTGTAAGAAACAGTCTTGGGACCAGCAGTTGACGTAATGGCTATGTCGCTGGACTCCCATGTAGTTGACCACGGTTCAAGTCCCGGACCCAGTGGCTTAAATTCACGCCGGGCGCGTGTGCGTGTGTGCCTAAGATCCCGAGAGGAGAATGGAGGAGAAGGGATTGCAGTGTGACCATCCCCCCGGGGGGTGATTTCTCACTTTCTGTCTCTGTCTCTCTCTGTCTCTCTGACAAGCGCACATGCCCTATAGCAAAAACCTCTCCAAAAAAATGTTTAAAAAAAGCCAGTCTTTAAAAGGGGCAAGCTCTATTAAGATATATCTTATTCACATCCCAACCCAGTGTGAGTCTGTCTTAGTTCGTTGTTGTGTTGCTAAAAAGAGGTGCCTGAGACAGGGTGATTTATAAAGAATAGAGGTTATTTGGCTCAATTCTGGTGTCTGGAAAGTCCAGGGCATGAGACTGGTATCAGGCCAGCTGCTGGAGCTACGTCACGACACAGCTGAGAGGAGCAGAGAGGGAGACGGGCATGTACAAAACAGACCGGGACCTGGGCACAGCTCGCTTATAACCAACCGCCCTTCCGGGAATGAGAACTCACTCTGCCTCTCAAGACAGCAGGAAGCCATTTGTGACAGCAATGCCCCCATGGTCCACACCCCCACACTAGGCTTATCTCTTAAAGGTCTCACCACCTTTGAGAGTCATCACGTTAGGGACCAAGTTTCAGCATATGAGCTGTGGGGGACAAATCACTATTCAAAGCAAAGCATTCTGCAAAAAGCCGGGGTGTGGGAAGGGAAGTCCTGCCCCACACAGCCACTCAGGGACCCAGGTTCTTTCCGTTTGAAGTTCTGCTGTTCCCTAGGGCCACGGGGAGCGCCAGCAGTGGTGAGAAGAAATGAGGTGGAGGGCCCTGCAGGAGGCTGAGGGCGGGAGTGGGGACCCAAGCTCAGCGCGAGCTCAGTCTAGCAGCCCTCCCTAACCCTAGGGAGGCTGGAGAATGCCTGTAACAGAAAGGCACGGGTCTGACAAGCAGCACGGATTGGGCCCCAGAATATTTAGGAGGTCAATCATCAGGGCCTCATAACCGAATCAGCGTGCGGGAAGGGGAGAGGGACGATGTGAGCGCTCCCAGGTCTCCACAGAGGAGGCTGGGGCAGGACCGCAGGGCAGCTGCCTTAGCTAGTGGGATGGCGAGCACATTTCCGAACCCTGAGCACCGAGCGCTTCCCACCTGTTACCGTGTGACCGGCGTTCCATCCACAGCGAAACGCTTCCTTTTCTTTCTTTATTTTTTTAAAAAATGATGTAACTCTGCAATAAAAAAGGACAAAGGACTTGAAAGTGTAACAGAAAAGTCTTTGTCATCTAAGAAAGACTCCTTTCTTTCTTTCTTTCTCCTCGCTCTCTGCTTCGGCCTGGAGGACAGCGAGAAGCAGTTACTGAGAGCTGTCACACCCCGACTGCCAGCTCCACCGGAGACACACCCTGCAGCTTAGCCACCAGGGTTTGCTGTCCTCTCCAGCCGAGGCCCTCCACAGCCCAGGACCAAACCTTGCTGGCACGAGCACACAGCGTTGGCCAGCTGTGGCTCCATCCGGGTAGACAGTTCCAGGCAGATAAACCCAGACGTCCCTCTCTGGGAAAGTTTAAGAGTCTTTAAGCACAACACGCAGCACATTTCCCCACTTACATCTTTTTTTTTTTTTTTTTTTTTTTTGGTTAAGAACAGGGTCTTGTGGCACCCGTTGGCCTGACTTTGCAGTCATCCACTATTTCCTGGCTGCGTAGCCTCTTGCAAACTGGTTAACCTTGAGGGCCTGTGTCCCCCTCCACAGAATGGGGACAGTAGTGACTCACACTTAGCGTTACGTGAGGATTAAGAGTCCAGCTCCGTGACGCCCTTCCAGAGTGACGAGCACATGGTACTTGTCCCATAGGTGTGTCTGCGACTGCTACTTCTCCGTGGGGAAGAGGCTGCTGACAGGCCTGCTCCCTGCTTCTGCTCTTGGTTAGGCTCGGCTTCCCCGTTAAGGGAAAAGACTCATTCTCCTCTCCCCAGCTCTAATGAACTAATTACTTTTCCTATTTCTCTAACCGTTCTCCATTTCCTGCCAAACCCTCGGGGTGTCTGAATCACTCTGTTGTTCAAACCGGGGCTGGAGGCACCTCTATTTCCAGTCATCGCTAAGTCACTCGCTTGATCGTTAGCTTCTACGCACGACGGTGTTTTCTTTTTTCCTTTATTTATTTATTACGTGTATTATGTTTTATTACTTTTAAAAATTTTACACTTAATCACAGTACATCTTTACAGCATACAAAACTGTTTCCCCCAGCATGAATACAGTAGCGTATCAGTTAAGTCAAAGATGTTACCATTTGTATTCACATCAATGGATACTTTTCCATTTTTGTGTCTGTTAAATGCTTCTCTTCTTTCTTCCCCTTCATTCCCTTTCTCCCAGCCCCTCTCTATATGATGTTTGACAACTGGCCTCCGGGAGCACTCTTGTTCTCCAAAGGTGGCCCCCGCAGATCTGTGGTCTTCCATCCCAGCTGGGCCAAGCTTACCCAGGGCTGCGAAGGTGAAACCCATGTCCATAGTTGTGGACCCAGAGTGCTGGGTCAGGGTGGGTGTGAGCTGGCATGGCGGCGGGTCAGAGGCCAAGTGGTCACACTCACCATGGAGTTCTCAGCGGCGCAGCGGGGCCAGATGGCGGGGAGAAGAGCACAGAGCCTGTGCTGCGGCCCAAGTGGTGGTCCGTGGTCTTATTTCCTGAGATGAGGACACTGGGTGGGAGCAGGCCACATTTTTCTCTTCTCTTCTCTTCTCTTCTCTTCTCTTCTCTTCTCTTCTCTTCTCTTCTTCTCTTTTCTTTTCTCTTTTCTTTTCAGGTATTTGCCATAGGGCACATGTGCTTGCCAAAGAGAAACAGAGAGGGAAAATGAGAAATCACTCACTGGGGGGATGACCACAATCCCTTCTCCTCTAAGGATTTTGGGCACCCATGCACATGTGCTCAGCGTCATTTTCAGGCCATGGGGCCAGGACTTGAACAGTGCCGTAGGTCATGCGGGATCCAGTGCTTTAACCTCTACGGCTGCTGGCTCCCCTTTATCTTTTTTTTTTAGGTTTTCTTTTTTCTTCCAAGAGCAAGGGAGACAGTGACAGAGACTCCCCCAGGGTCCTGACATGGTGTTCCACCCCAGCCAGCTGCAAACCGCAACACGCACATGCCCAGTACCACAGGGCGTCCCCGAGCACGGACTCCTGATCTCGCAGTGTGCATTTCTGGCTGGGCCACCTTCCAATCGAAGCACTTCCTTTAGAAAGGGCCAGCTCGGGGACCAGCAGATGTCCCAGTGGCTACATCACTGGGTTCTCACAGTCAACCATGGTTTGAGTCCTGGACTGGGTAGCTTAAAACACACTGGGCACATGCATGTGCATGCTCAAAATCCCAAAAGGAGAATGGAGGAAAAGGGATTGCGGTGTGGCCATCCTTAGGGGGTGATTTCGCATTTTCTGTCTCTGGCAAGCACATGTGCCCTATAGCAAAAATCTCTCCAAAAAGAAGAAAGAAAGAAAGAAAGAAAGGAAGAAAGGAAGAAAGGAAGAAAGGAAGAAAGGAAGAAAGGAAGAAAGAAAGAAAGAAAGAAAAGAAAAGAAAAGGAAAAAAGGAAGGGCCAGCCCGCCGGACTTGGGCAGCCCTGAGGCAGCCTGGACAGGGCACCCCAGGCTCATCCTGGAAGGGAAACTGGCTGGCACCGACCTACACCCCTGGGTGAGCTCAGCACGGGTGTGGACGACCAGGGCTGGGGAACAGGGTGGGGCTGGCCCGGCATGGGGGGCAGGTGGGATAGTGTTGGGGGACGTCATTCATCTTTGTGAATTAACTACTCGGCCTTTTCACCCCTAAGTGTTTCTGAGTAGATCTGAGGCCCTGTCATTTTTCAAGGCCTTATTCAATAAAATATTTGGGTAATCACCACCCTGGGAAACTAGCTTAAGTCCACTGTGCCTAAAAATAGCAAGTTTACAGACCTGTGGATTCTTTTCTCCTGACGCGAGTCCTCGCAGGCCCCCTCAGAGACTCAGACAGAGGGTGGCGGGACACGAGCCTGGCAGAGAACTTTCCAGGGAGTTCTGTACCCCCAGGGCAGACGGGGGTCATGACCGGCCTCTGGCTTGTCCGCTCATGGGCTGCCTGTTGGCTGCTCGTTGGGCTGGGCCTCTTGTCGAGTTGGGCAGTGTGCTCCAGCAGGGCTGGCTGCAGGCTGAGACACAGCCCGTTTAGAGACTCGGAACCTCACCTTCCTTCTGGATTTCAGCCATTACAGGGATGAGGCCAGAGCCACACGGCACACAAAACAGACTAATGGCAGCGAGAGACACATGGGGTGGCCACAGTCCACACATGGCCGGTGCCCCTGAAGACGCGCGAGGAAGCAAACCGCCGCTGAGGACCTGGCCCGTGGACGGACGCTGCTGAGTCACCCTCTTGGAGGGGTCATGAGAAAGCTGTCACTCCAGCGGGAAGTGACCGCAGGATGATGTTCAGAAAAACACATGAGGACGCCATTCTCTGCCACCGTCCCTCCGCCTGCGTCCTCCTCAGAGGCTGTTGCGGCAGCCATGAGCACCTGCAGCTCGCAGAACGTGGCGTTCCGTGGGACGGCTCGAGGCCTTGGAGCTGGGTCTGACTCTGGTTTCTAATTAAGGTTTGCAGATCCGAAGGAGGGGTTTTCTCCCAGCTCCTGGTGGGCACAGGCTCTCCAGTGGCTGGCCTGAGGCTCTGGGTGCACCATTTTCTGGAAGTTTCCTTCAACACTGTCTTTGCCTTTTGTGGAGCAGCCTGCAGCGTCCAGGCCCGGGTCCAACCAAACCTCCCTGGGTACAGCAACCCAAAGTGATGGGAATGGAGGTAAAGATTTACGGCCACTGTGAGCGTTTCGTGGCCATTCTGAAAGTGAAAGGCAGGGCTCAAGCTATGTGAGGTCTTTCACTATTTAACTTTTCACTCTTCCTCAGAGGCCCAAGTGGACTGTAGGCTTCCACACAGCAGGTGTCTTGCCTCTCAGGATCTAGGCCGGGGCCATCCCAAAGCACAGTGGTGTTGCCTGTGCATTGGAATCCAGACCCCATGTGGCCAGTGCAGTTTGACTCCTGGCCGTGGTGGCTTGAAAACATGCCTGTGTGCCCCACGTGCTCACAGAAGGGAGACAAGGAAGAGAAGGATTGTGGCGTGACCACGCTCCATCAGGGTGCTTTCCGCCCACCCCGCCTCTCTCTCTGGCAAAGGCACACGCTCTCTGGTGATGTGTCCCTTCCCTGGCCCTACTCAGTGGCCGGTAAGTGGGAGGCGCTCAGCTAATGCACGTGGTGGTGTAATCGGGATTTGCCTTTCCTCCCCTTTGTCAGTCAATGGCCGGGCAAGGTCCTCTGGAGACTGCACGAGGCACCCCCAGCATCACGGGAGAGAAGCGTTCCTAAGCAATTGGATCGATGCAAAAATGACACAGGCCCAGAGTAAAGGGAGAGGGACACTGTTCACTTCCAAACACTCCAAACAGGAAAAAGATGAGGCCAAGGACATGAAAAGAATTCAATCTGTCAATATTTAAGGAGTAACCATTCAAAAGCCAAGAGTGCCAGGCTGGAGGCCAGCTCACATCCGGGAAGAGACCAACAGCAGGTGTGAGACAGGGTTTTCACACTTGTTCAAACATGTAAGCAGTTAGTTAGCAAAAATGCAAAGATTCAAATAGATCGCTTACTTACAAAAGGTAGCATTCATGAGCTTCAAGTTCTCAAAGAAACGGTCACTTAGTGTAAAAGAAGGAGTATTCTATTTATTTTGTCTTGATCTCTGTCTCACTGACATAATCTGTCTCAAACTCTCTTCCATCCCTTCGATATCAGCTGTGCTAAATAATTAGACAAATTAAGTTCATTAACAAATCAATTAAAAGGGGGGGTATAGGCATAGAAAGCAATCATGGATACCAGGGACAATGGGAGGAGGGTTGGACAGGGCAGACGGTTAGGGATAGGGAATCAAGGATGCCAAAAAAAAAAAAAAAACAAAAAAAAAACGCAAAATATACAAGACATAAGAAATGAAAAATTGTATGTTGATGTGCTTGATTGAGCCAACAGACAGTGTATTTTGGATGAAAAATTCATTTTGTATACTGTAATGATGTATAGCATATTAATGTTAAAAAAAGGAAAAATAAATTAATAAAAAATAAAAAAAAAGAAAGGGAGGTGTGCCTTTGCAGTGGACTGCTGCTTTGTGGCTGCAGCTAGCAGAGCGCCTCGGTGCGGCGTTTTCCAGCAGGGCTGGCGCCGCAGAGGGAGACGCAGCACATCTCAGAGACTCGGGCCATAGGCCACTTCTCCAGGAGGCACGGCTGGCGAAGAGACGAAGAGACTGCCACTCTTCTCTCGTTGCTGATTTCTGAGGAGGATTTGTGAAGTTTGGAGTGTCATAGGAAGTATTTGTGTAAATGCTATAATTACATGACTGGTGCATAACGTCTTGATTACTGACGTACGCAGGGATCCTTTTCGGGTCTGACCGATGAAATGACAAACCATGGGGGTGGCTCTCGGATCATTCCGTGGGGAGACAGGAAGCTCTGTTCCAAAAACACAGTATCTGCAAAATGCCTAAAGCAAGCAAAGCATGCTGCCGAGGGAAAGGCATTTTCAGAACTTGGATTTTTAGAATAACTGTGAACAATTATTGCCAACAGTAGCACATTATTTATATTCTGCTAGAGTTTCTTTAAACAGGGCAAATTAAAATCCAAATGGTGACCGCTTAGGACTGAAAGTCTCCTGGTATCTCAAATCTGACATAATCTCATGGGAGAAAAAAATCTATTTACAGTAAACTTAAGCCATTTGCTGGGAAAAGTCTTTTAAACATCAAAGCTTTTTTTATTTCCTTTAATAAGAGAACCTATTGAGGACAAAACGTACATGCTGGTAAATCGTAGAACATAGAACGAAAGTTTAATTGGTCGTGTAGGACCATTGAAAGGACAGTGATGGGGCTCAGCCACAGTGGCATAGGTGGTGGGGGCTGCTGCCCTCTACTCCGGCCTGACGGCAAGGCCCCAGGTTCAGTTCCTGGGTCAGCTTGAATGCACTGGATGGGCCGGCGGGTATGCCCATGGTCCTGGTTGGCTGAAAGACTGGGGAAGAGAATCATGGTGTGATGAGACCCTATTCAGGTCCAAGTCTCTCTCAAGATAAATAAACAAACTTAAAAAAAAATGATTAATGGAAATGATAGAACTCTTTTTCTGTGCGTCACACTTAGAATGTCCTCATCCAATCAAATATATCCACTCATTTCCACCATCTGCCTTTTTATTGTACATTTAAAGCTTCAGGACCAGCAGTTAGTGTAATGGCTATGTCGTGGAACTCCCATATAGCTGACCGGGGTTCGAGTCCTGGACCTGGTGGCTTAAACTCATGCCAGGCGCGTGTGCGTGCATGCCCGCCCAAGATCCCGAGAGGAGAATGGAGGAGAAGGGATTTCGGCGTGGCCATCCCCCCCGGGGGGTGATTTCTCGCTTTCTGTCTCTCTGTCTCTCTCTGTCTGTCTGGTGAGCACATGTGCCCTATAGCAAAAACCTCTCAAAAAAAAAAAAATGCCTTCATGTTGAATATACTTTTGTGTAAAATGTGAAATAGGAATATAATTTACTTTTTCTAAATAGTCATTCATCCCAACATACTATTACTTCAGTTACTGAAATTATGACGATAAATCCATGCAAACACTTGAGTGTTTCTAAAGTTTCTATTCTGATCCAGCAATTTGTTCACTCCTTGAACAGAGAAATGTTATTTTAATAGTAGAGTATAAACTGTTATGTTTAATGTCTGGGAAACGGTGCCCATTCCCCAAACTGGAATGCTATTTTACTAAAAAAATTATATTTTTCAGTAAATGAATTATTCTAGATCAATCTTAGAATAATTTTGATAAGATCAAATGTAAAATCTAATGGAGTTCTATAAATTAAATGTGTTAAGTTATATCACATCTTTAGATTGTATACATTAATTTTGTCAAATTGTATTAACTATATGTATAAGAATTAAATAAATCTCCTATCCAGAAGGATGCTGTCTTAACTGATCCAAAATCTTATGTCTTGAAGTAAAGTATCAATTCTTTTGCAGTGACTTTGCATATTCTTTTTAAATTTATTGGTACTACATTTATCATTTTAATTGGAAACATGTGGGTGATTTTAAAAATACGACTAGGTATTGCTGTTAAGTTGTAAAGATATTGATTTCTGTATATTGGATTGCTGACCACCACCACCCAATTAGTTTACTATTAATTAAAGATTTTTTTTAATTTGTCAGAGAGCACATGCACTTGATGGAAAGAGACAGAGAGAGAGAGAGAGAAGACAAGTGAGAAATAAGCAAGAAAGAACGCCCCATGGGGCACGTTCGTGCTGCGATCCCTTCTCCATTTCTCCCTTCTTTAGGACTGGGGGCATACAAGCAACATGCCCGGCATGTTCTGCAAGCTGCTGGGGCCTGGATTCAAACCGCGTGGTCAGCTACGTGGGATCCAGTCTCCTTAACCACCAGCTCCAAACTGTCTTAAAATAAAGTAGTTTTGATCAGTTGATTCACTTAGACTTCTCATATAGACAGTAACTCACCTATAGGGCAGATAATATCACCTCCTATTTTTGCAGAATGCAGCTTCCTAGTTTTCTTGTCTTATTTCATTGCCTAAAACATGCAAGTCAATGATGAAAATGAGAGTAGACATTTTCTCTTATTCTTGATTTTAACAAGTGTACCTATATTTTCCTCATAATGTTAAATGTACGTTATACTGATCTCAGGTAGGTTATTATTTTAAAATGGCATTCTATTCCTAGTTCTGGAAACTTTTTTAAAACTTAGAAATGAATATTATCAGATATCTTTTTTATACTTATCCAAGTACTCTATAGCTATTCTCCCTTGAACTATGTATTCATTCAAGAATTACAGGGCAGGGACAGCAGGGGCAGTGGCACAGAGGTAAAATGCAAGGTCTGTGAGGCTGAGCCATGTGGAAAGGGCCCGGGTTCTCATCTCGGGACTTCCCTAAGTACACCGGGCACAGATGTGCCCCGCCCCAGGGCTGGCTGAAGCCAGGGGAGGATTCCAGCCCGAGACCCTGCTGGGGTGCTGTCGGTCTCTCACTCATGAAACTAGTAAGAGCGTAAACTTAACAACAATTTACAGAATTATAGAACTGCTTCATTTATAGATCCCTCACATTCCAGCAACAAAATCTACTTAGACATGGTGAATTATCACTAGAATGCAGTACTAGACAACACACATCAATATTTTAGTGAAGTTTTCACATCTTAAGTGACACTCTTACATAGTTTAGTACATAAGAGTGTCACGTACATTTGTTCTTTAAGGATTTCACAATATTGATTTGTAATGTTATCTGACCACAGTAATATTGAAGACAATGTTTTTATTAAATTTTAAATTTTCAAGAGCTCTTTTCTCGTGTTCTATTTCAACCAAATCTATTTGAATTATTTGCATCTTTCTAAGGAACTATCTATTTTATCATGGTTTATAAATTAAAATAAAGCAATTTTCACCTTTTGTTTTGCTCACTGAAGATTTGTTTTCAGTAACCGAAGATTCTTTATGATCATTATCTCATTAATTACACTAACTAGGAACTATGCAATCTAGCAATATAAAGTCTCCTTACCTGCTCTGTTTGATTCCCTTGGCCTTCTGAGCTGTCAGAAACACAGAGCCCCTGCAGGTGTATGGAGAACAGGACTCACTCCAGGGACAGCTCACAGGCTGCCAGGAGCCATGGAGCAGAGGTCTGCAAGGGAGGGGGACGCTCAGAGGAGCACTCACTGCCCTGTTCACTGGAAGCTCCCGAGCTGGGGGGGACAGGTGGGGGCTTGCGCATCCAGCCAGGGAAACAGGACAACCAACACCAAGGCCACAGTGAGGTGGAAAGAAACCACCTCCTCTGGGTAATTTCACCGCTGGGTAACTGGTACAGTGCAGGTCCACAGCCATGTGGCTGGGAGTGGCCTGGGGGCACAGCTGGTCAGTAGGGCCTGCAGTTAACCAGAGACCTGAGTGAGATCCGAGGAGAATGAGGCTAAGCCAGGGCCCACCCGTGGCTTCTGCCTTTGTCTGATGTCCTACCTGACCATGGCAACATTCTGAGATTAGTGACTCTTTACTTCCAAGGGTAATGACTTCTACTTTCCACATCTGGTGCATTTCATCTTTGGTCAACTCTAGTCACAATGATACAGAAAGGGGGTTCTGGGACATGTTGTTCTCCACCCTCGCCAAGCACATCACGTAGACCGACACACAGTGAATTGTATTCGTCCTGGAATTGATTTGTAATTACTACTTTCATTTTTATCTATTTTTCTAATATGCCTGAGAGCATATTTTGATACTTTTAAAACAGATTTTTTCCCTTATCTTAATAAATTCTTTAGATAAGCAGTGGAATAATAGTAGAACAATATGTATGTTAATTTAGGGAAATGCCACAATACAATCTTTGCTTAATCTAAAAGAAGTCATGAAAAGAGAAAAAAGAACACAAAACAGGTATGTCAAATATTAGGTTGTTGGGGAAATAATGACGTACTTTTCTATATTTTTTGTGCAAAAATGAGTCACAACTTTCCCGACAACCCAATAGAAAGCAAATGGAAACGTAGATACAAGCACAGCTGTAGCAGTAATTACGGAAGACACACATGGCATAATCATTCTAAGAAAAAGCTTAGGACTGTCAGTTGAGGCTTTTGTGTATTTTTAAGTATATTTGTTTCCTCCATAAATGGAAGAACACAAAGAGAGAGAGAGACAGCATCGCTATCAGGGTCTCGTCAGTACAGCGCCCCCCTGCCTTCAGCCAGCCCCAGATTGCAGACAAGCACATGGCCAGCTAGGTCTGGGAGGTCTCCACGTGGACCAGGAGCCTTTCTGCCTGGGGTTGCCTTGGAGCTTTTTACTGTTGCACAGCTGTCTGGATGCAGCTGGGGCTTCTAAAGCCCAACTATATGCTGCTTACAAGAGACAGATATTGAATATCAGAGCACAGAAAGATTAAATGACCCAGGTCAATATGGAATCTAGTAAATGAAGAGGGGCAGTGTTTTAGGTACCTGAGGACCTTGAAGTACTGAGGGACTAAAATGAGGGGCCCCGTGGTGGCGCAGTGGTGGCGCACTGGGCCTCTAGGAGAAGGCCCTGGGTCCCTGCCCTGGGCCCTCACTGAGTATGCTGGGTGTGTGCTCACGCCCATGAGCCAAGCTTTCTGGGACTGGGGTGCATTGCAGAGTGAGGTCCCTGCTGGGGGTGGCTGCTTCCTCGCTCTCATCTCCCTCTCTCTCACTGAAGAAATAAAATAAACAAACTTTAAAAAATTATCTTTAAGGTACAGAATATAGAAGGTATTACAGAACAATATCTATTAGGTAATTTCTTTCTTCTTCACTTCTGGGTTTAAAAAGTTATTTTCTACCTCTAATATGTTTAAAACTGAACACAGTTTCTTGGCAAAAGATACTATGAAAACGTTAAGAGACAAGCATGACCAGGGAAAAATATTTTCAATGTATCTGACATAAAAGCATATTTAATATATAAAGATATGTCTCAGAGCCATTAGATGGCATGGTGGTTGAGGTGCTAGACTCACACATGGCAGATGGCAGTTCAAGTCTCAGACCCAGTGGTTTGAAATCATGACAGGGGGACCAGCGGTTGGCATAATGGCTATGTTGCTGGATTCCCATGTAGTCGACCGCAGTTCGAGTCCTGGACCTGGGGGCTTAAACTCATGCCAGGTGCGTGTACAGGTGTGCCCAGGATCCTGAGAGGAGACTGGAGGAGAAGGGATTGCAGCGTGGCCATCCCCCCACCAGGGGGTGATTTCTCGCTTTCTGTCTCTGTTTTTCTGACACGCGCACGGCGCCCTATAGCAAAAACCTCTCCAAAAAAAAAAAAGGAGAAAGAAAAGAAAATCATGACAGGTAATGACAGGTATATGTGTGCGTGCCCAAAATCCTGGAAGGAGAATGGAGGAGAAGGGCCTGCGGCATGGCCATCCATCCACCCTGCCCCAGGGGTTGATTTCTCACTCCCCCCTCACTGTCTTCCTCTTCCCTTCTTTGACAAGTGCACATACATTATGGCAAAAACCTAAAAAAGGGGGAAAAAAAGACATGTCTCAAATCAAGAAGAAAAAATAATTAATATGCATAGAAGAAAAAAGTGGACCAAGGACGATGCTCCCATTATAGGAAGGTGCAGGGTGGTGGTCACTGTCCGGCTGCGGTGTGTGTGGGCTCCCTTGACAGCATCCATGCACCTGGGCACCCCGGGGTCTCTCCCACAGGGCAGCGTCCACACACCTGGGCACCCCGGGGTCTCTCCCACAGGGCAGCGTCCACACACCTGGGCACCCCGGGGTCTCTCCCACAGGGCAGTGTCCACACACCTGGGCACCCCGGGGTCTCTCCCACAGAGCAGTGTCCACACACCTGGGCACCCCGGGGTCTCTCCCACAGGGCAGTGTCCACACACCTGGGCACCCCGGGGTCTCACCCACAGGGCAGTGTCCACACGCCTGGGCACCCCGGGGTCTCTCCCACAGGGCAGCATCCACACGCCTGGGAACCCTGGGGTCTCACCCACAGGGCAGTGTCCACATGCCTGGGCACCCCGGGGTCTCACCCACAGGGCAGCGTCCACACACCTGGGCACCCCGGGGTCTCTCCCACAGGGCAGCGTCCACACACCTGGGCACCCTGGGGTCTCTCCCACAGGGACATATCTCAGGTGGGCAAAGGGATAGAGGTTCTTCGCAACATCATTCTAACGGTGGGAAGGCAGAGTGTAAGTGCGCATGTGGAGAAGAGATTAAATCCACTCTGTTCACTCAGACAAAGGCACATCACAAGCCCTCTAAAGAGAAGATGGTGTTAGAGAAATTGATTTCAGCAACATCCAGAAGATACAAAACACTCAATGTGATTGCACTTGGCTAAAAGAGAAACACACACAAAGAAAAATGGAAACATTATTTTCCTATTGTTTATACTAACAAATTGCCACCAGTGTGGTGACTTAATTTATGACTTTGCAGTCTGGAGGTCAGAGCCAGAGGCTGAAGTCGGGTGTCAGGTGGGCCATGTCTTCGGGATGCCTTCCCTCTGCCAGCTCCTGGTGGACCACCCGCCTCAGCCGCAGCACTCCACCCTCGGCTTCCTTTGTCGCATGGCTGCTCCGCTGACCCCGACCTCCGCCTGCCTCTCATAAGAACCCCTGCGATGATAGTGGCCCACCTGAAAGCCTGCTTTTCCCAGGTGCTTCACTTAGTCCCATCTGCAAACCCCCTTTTCCACGTAGGTTCCAGAGATGGGGACAAGGACATATTTGAGGCCCTGACTCAGTTGATCACATTTAGGAAGAAGTACATAGATGAGCCAGTGGCTGCCTTAGAGATGAGAGATCTGGAGTTGGGAGAGGGGATGAAGTTTATTTCTTGAGAGAGAGAGAGAGAGAGAGAGGGAGAGAGAGAGAGAGATCCCCTGGCCAAGTGCTGACACTGCAATTCTTTCCTTCCTCAGCTAGCCCTAATCACAGGCACACGTGTGCTGGCATGTGCAGGGGCTTCCCAGTGGCATGTGCTGGCATTTGCAGGGGCCTCACAGTGGCGGGTGCTGGCATGTGCAGGGGCCCTCCCAGTGGCATATGGTGGTGTGTGCAGAGGCCTCCCGGTGGCATGTGCTGCCGTGTGCAGGGGCCCTCCCAGTGGCATATGCTGGAGTGTGCAGAGGCCTCCTGGTGGCATGTGCTGGCGTGTGCAGAGGCCTCCCGGTGGCATGTGCTGCTGTGTGCAGGGGCCCTCCCAGTGGCATGTGCTGGTGTGTGCAGAGGCTTCCCAGTGGCATGTGCTAGCGTGTGCAGGGGCCTCCCAGTGGGAATCCAGAACATGGCCATGTGGTCAACCTCACAGAGCATTGCGTTTACCGCTGCGTCCATCTGGTCTTTGGGAAAGGCACCTTAAACACTCTTTCCGGGTCCTCTCTCTCGCTCGCTCTCTCTTTCTTGCTTTAATAAGCTCACATTATTTTTCCAACTGAAAATTCAAAACTATAAAAGGAATAGAAAATCATGGTGCCCACAGGCAAAGATCTCTCAGCCTCTCCAAACGTCGATGCAGACAGCCCTGCATTTGGTCCCTGAGAGGCAGGAGAGCTGGAGGAAAGGCAGACACTCCTCTGAGCCGGTGTGGGTGTGTAAGGGAGCGTGAGTGAATGTATGAGAGGGTATACATGAACATGTGTGTGCAAGTGTGTGGGTAAGTGTGACTGTGTGCAAGTGATGATATTTGTGGATATGATTGTTAGTGTGAATGGCCATGTGCAGAGGGGTGTGAGTGTTCGTGTGTGTGTGAAGGTAACTTAAAAAGTTCATAGAAAAGTGGAATCAAGGCATGAGTTTTTCTGGTGGAAAATATTTTGAAATCCATGTGTAGTTTTAGAACACGCATTTTCCATGAAATTTTTGAAGACCCTCCTGTGTTGGAGGGTGGGAGTTGTGCGTGGAGAACAAGAGGAAATAGCTCCACTTAAGAAGCGTCTTACTTTCTGAACTTTATTTATTTATTTCACCCCATCAGGGTCCTCACGCCACAGCCCTCCCCGCAGCCCTGCAGCCAGACTGGGTAGAGCCCGTGTCTAAGGGTGCTGACGCCTCCAGCCTGCAGCTCTATGTGGGCCCCCTCTAACATGGCCCCCCACCTGAGCCACCGTAGCCGAGCCTCTAAGAGTTTTAGTTTTAGAAAGCTAAAGCTAAAGTAGTGAAGGGACAATAATTGCATACCGAAGTGATCCCAAACAATCGCAGCTTTGGGCTAAGGTCTTTACACAGTGCCTGCCTGACCCTCCAGAGCTCACATAGCAGCTCCCCCACTTCCCGACACAGAAGAATGAGGCTGGGGGTGAAATACGCTTCCCAGGACCTCAGACGTGGGCAGTCTGAGCCCAAAGTCGGTCCCTTGCCACTCTGCAGCCGTGGCCGCTGGGTGTTGGCTGTGTGCTCTCCAGCCCTTGTCACTCTGCGGCAGGCGCTGTCCTCGCCGCTGGCTGCTCAGCCGTGCGGTGTGCGCGAACCAACGCTCTCCTCAGGGATGGGCGAGCTTGAGCCGACCCGCTTTCATCTCTTCCTTAAATCCCAGCTGTTAGGCTGTGTGATCTATTTTTAAATGTGCTCATGTAGAGTAGTAATTCTCCTGAACTTGGTCTTTTCAAACCTATCTTGCTGAGATGCTTTGTAGAATGCGTGATGCCCTTTTATCGCGTGTGCCGGTGGAAGACCGTGGCGCTGTCCTCGGTGCTGAAACACCTGAGAACGGTCTGCTCTTGTAAAGGTGGTGCGCAACAGCAGGGGACTACTTTCAGCATTTGGGATTCACAGAAAAGAAAAGACAATGTCTATCCTCCTGAGAGAAACCTGGTCATTTGCTGGCTTAAATTTTGTTCACCTCGGCTCTCTGGGTGCTCAAAGATTTGAGCAGGGCAGTTGGCACCAGGAGGGCCCAGAGAAAAGTTTGAAGAGGCCCTGGTCTATGGGAGCCTTCTAACCTGCACAGTGACCCTGTCACAAGGATAGTGCCAAGAGTCACTGAGCCCTGAGACTCAGCTTTTCCTGCCCCATGAACATAGAGGCTTGGTTACGGCTCTGGCTGAGAGCAAGCAATGGAGGCGCTGGACACTGTGGCCTTCACAAACTGGAAGTGGAACAGTGTGAGCAGCTGCAGCCTGGCTGTTGACCACACCTGTCCAGGTGACCTGGCCTTGGGGCTAATGGGAGCAGGCACAGCTGGCTGGCTCGAGGACAGAAAGGAATTCCTAACAAAATTACTTGACCAAGAAGACATTCCAGGTGTCCCTCCCTGCTGAACATAATAGCAAATATCTACCAGGAAATTTAAAAAGTTCCTGGGTGAAAACCGCAAGTCATCTGCCTGCTCTTCACAGTAAGAACACTTGAAAAAACTGTACTGTGATACACCCTGTTATGGTGGCCCGAGCTCACTAGCGCAGCCTCTCAGGGGCTCCTGACTTCCGGCTCATCAAGTCTGGCCTGCATAATCCCAGCAGGGTGGAGGGCAGGTGTGAGTTCACAGAATGTCAAAGTAATCAGGGGCTCTGCAATCTAGATGGCAAAGAGAAAGGAGGAGAACGTGACTCTGAGATGACGACAGGCACATTTTTGGTCCTTCTGGGTAGAAGTGAATGTGCCTGGTACTCACAAATTAGAAATAAAATGAAAGCATTTATCAGATCAATAGCTGCATTGAATACCAGGAGCCGTGCTGCTATTTCCCAGTAAAGGTAGCACGTGTGAGAGGGCAGTTGCTACTGGGGTCACCATCTAATTAAGTGGACGGTGATCTGGAGCCCAGGTACCTTATGAGAAGTCCCTGTAGGTAAGTTGAATGGGCATGTAATAATCTTTCAGGCTACTCAGAAAGACTAACTTGGCCATCATTTGCTGCAGAAATGCCACCGCATGACCACTCTTACAGCTCTCAAGTCCCTGATGATTACACAGTCCCTGCCACCCACCACAGATGTGGTATTGCTGTGAGTTTATGGTCCTAGCAAAGATCAGTCACCTTGTTCCCTCTTACAGTGCTAACTCTTATTTTAAACACCAGGAAACCAAGTGCATAGTCTTCCAGTTCCCAGCTGGGCCTATTTAAATTATTGTCAAGCACTTGAAAAATAACAGCAAAATAGGTCCATGGGCCAACTGGATCCACTGTGGGACTTAGGCCAAACCTCATTTGTTGTTGAACCAACATAAGCATTCTCTGACTGGTGAAACACAATGGCATTATTATTTCCGTGAATGAAGCATCAATTCAGAGCCATTGTCTAGTGATGCTCAAAAGTTTGAGCATTTCCCTTTCCCTTCTGCACATTTGTCCAGCTAGGTAGTTATTGGTCCTTTGACGCATTCTGGGAGAAAGGTTTGTGAACGTATCTGTGGCAATGGTGCACGTCCTCGTTTGTGTTCAACGCCGTCTTCCACCTTAGACTCTAAGCTCCATAAACACAGGGACCTGCTTGCTGAGCTCACTGCCAGTCCCCGATGCAGAGAGGGCACGTGAACACTATCTGAGTGAATGAATGAACCAGGGGCAGGCTGAGGGGAAGGAATGGGTGCAGTGCAGGGCCCAGCTCACACATCATTTGGGACCGGAAATCAGTACTCACAGAGCGTCCTGGCCCCAGCTTCCTGCTTTCTGCCCCAGGATCCCCACGTGGCGACAACTGGACAGGCCCAGACTGTAGTAGTTCAGAATGCCAAGTCTTGGCCGTCTCTCAGCCTCTTTTACCCAGAGGCCTGTGCTTTCCTCCTGCTACCTCCAGGTTTCGGCATGTCTCAGCTCTAAGGATGGACCTGCACTAAACGCAGAAAGGCTGGGAGAAGCACGAGCCCAGTCTCAGACATTTGCTTGAGTCTGCACCCATGCCCCTGTGTGTCCCAAGCCTCAGGCCTTCCTAAATAGCTGGTATTTTGATGGCAAGAGTTCTACTTGCCACCGTCACCTACATATCCACCTTGACAGGCCCTTCTCCCTCACTCTTGCCAGGAATCTTTTTAACAAAATTCCCTGACAGTGGAACTGGCAGGTGGCTTGGTGGTTAGGGCGCTGGACTTCCACATGGCTGACTATGGTTAGAGTCCTGGACCTGGTGGCTTCCTTTCTCATTTTCCCACTCTCTCTGGTCAAATGAAACTAACTAACTAACTAAATAAATAAATAAATAAATAAGAGACCAGCAGTTGGCATAATGGCTACATCACTGGACTCCCATGTATCGCTGGACTCTCTTGTAGTCGACCGTGGTTTGAGTCCTGGACCTGGTGAGTTGAAACTCACACCAGGTGCATGTGCGTGTGTGCCCAAGATCCTGGGAGGAGAATGGAGGAGAGGGGATTGTGGTGTGACCATCCCCCCCAGGGGGTGATTTCTTATTTTCTGTCTCTCTCTCTCTCTCTCTCTGTCTTTCTGGCAAGCACATGTGCCCTATAGCAAAAACCTCTCCAAAAAAATAAATAAATAAAATTAATTAATTAATTAGTTAATTAATTAAATAAATAAATAAATAAATAAATAAACAAATGGACCAGCAGATGGCATAACGATTACGTAACTGGACTCTCATTTAGTTAAGTGGTTTGAGTCCTGGACCAAGGGGCTTAAAATTCATGCTGAGCATGTCTGCAAGCATGCCCAAAATCCCAAGAGGAGAATGGAGGAGAAGAGATTGCGGCAAGGTCATCTCCCCAGGGAGGTTGATTTCTCACTGTCTCTTTGTCTCTCTGGTGAGCACGCCCTATAGCAAAAATCTCTCTTAAAAATAAATAAATAAATAAATTTTAAAAAAAGTTCCCTGGTGGTTAGATGTCTCGATCTGTTTCATTTTGCTTCACTTTTTTTTTTTTTGGGGGGGGCGGTAATAGTTTTAGACAATCATAGAAAAGTTGAAAATGATAGAGTTTCTCTACACTCTTGGTGCAATCATCAAACTAAAAAATTAATATGAGTACAACACTTACACATGTCCTGTACAAATTGGTGCCCTAGCACGTACCACGTCATATTAAGCTGACTTTGTCTGTAGGTTCAGGGGGCAATGATCCCCTCCAGGATCAGAACCTGGCCCTGATTCTCTTCCTCACAGCAGTGCCGGGCGCCGTGCTGAGCGAGTGCTTGCTGAGTCAATGCTGGGACGGCAGAGAGGCCTAGCGAAGGGTGGGCCCTGCGATCTGTCCTCTTGGCAGTAGGACGACGCTTCTCTAACAGCAAGAGAAAAATTAGGGGTGATGATATGGCATATTCTAAACTAAAAATTAAAGCATCTGCTATGGTATAGATAACAGTTTGATCCTCAGTTTCATTTGGTGGGATTTGGTCCCCAGTGTAAGGTAGGAGGTGGTGAGATTTCAGAGGTAAGGCCTGCTGGGTGTTGTTGAGATCTGCCCTACGAACGCCTCAGTGCTGTCTGGGGAGACAGTGAGTTCCAGCTCTTCTGAGAAGTGTCCGGGGCACATGAGAGCAGGTTAGCAAAGACGGCTGCCCCGGACCTCTCTCTGTACCTGCTCCTGACCCTCCTGCTGCTTCTGTGTGCTGTGTCGCCATATAGCAGCCGAGGCTGGCTGGATGCCAGCTCTGCCTACCCCTTGGCTTTTCCAGCCGCCAGAACTGTAGGCCAAATAAATCTCTATTCTTTATTAATCACCCAGTGTCAGGTACTCTGTTAGCAATAGCACAATGATCTAAGGCAGCGTAATTGTTCTCCTCTCGTTTATTTAAGCGGGAAGGTGGCTCCTCGTGCAACCCCCAGCACGTTATTTTCAGCACAATGAAAGGTCTCAGGACAGGCTATTACTTATGTATTTTTGAATAGCACCACTCGTCCTGAATGAAATCATTAAACAGGAACAAAAAGAAAAGCTCCTGAAGTATGAGCATTGGGAATTCCTAGGGCCCGAGCTGCGTTCGGTCCTGGGAGGTGACATGTGCGTGTCTGTCCCTGCGACTGAGGCTTGTGCCAGGTTGCTCTCTTGGAGGAGCCCAGAGAGAAAACCTTCCAATTCAGGGCGAAATATTTCCAATTAACTGATGGAAAGATACGGAATCGAGGGACAATAGCCCCTTTGTTTGCTGTTGCCCTAAGAGACAAAGGGCCCTGATGGGGCTGCGTGAGGAGATTCCATCATTTGAGATGTCTCCTGGCTCCCAGCACAGGGGTGTGTGTGTGTGTGTGTGTGTGTGTGTGTGTGTGTTTGTGTGTGTAGCTTCTCCTGGTCTTGCCTGTTCTAGAGGATGGAGGTAACTGGCCACCAGGAGGTCAGACGTGTCACCTGCCCACAGGTGTTTGGGGAGGGGCACACCGCATCCGGGGGTGCTGCTGGACATGTATCTGGACAGCTGCTCGCAGATAGAAGTGCTGGTCTGAGAACACGGTGACCATTTTCTGAAGGTTCTCGAGGGGCATCTCTGCATACTTTGTCCCAAGGCCCCACTGAGCTGCTGCACCTAGGGCTCCACTCCCCTAAACACACAGAGAGCCCCATGAGGGGCAGAGTATTAAATATTGCAAAGGCATGGGTCATGTGGATCGAAATCCGAGTCCTTGGAAATGGGACTCTGACTGCAGTTGACCCACTTGCCTCTGAGAAATCAAAGGCACTGTGAGCAGCTCATGGGTTTCTGGTCCCCTTTAACAGGAGGCAGTGAGGCCCACCCCTGGGGAGGCCATGCAGAGAGTGGGAGCTGTGACCCGAGAGCAGAGGTAGCCTCTACTGCCCGACTCTCACACGAACAGGCAGTCTGCCCAGCGCTCTTTCCATTCGTCATTTTTTTTTTTTATTAATTCTATTTTTTAGAGCAATTGTAAATTTATAGAAAAATTGAGCAGAAAATACAGAGTTCTCGAGCTGCCCCCGCCCCAAAGCCTAGTGGTTAAAGGAAGCGGATCTCACATGGCTGACGTGTGTGAGTGCTGGATCAGGTGGAGAGAGAATGTCTAGCTGGGGCCTGCAGATGCTGTGGTAGTTCGGGTGCTGGACTCCCACATGGCCAACCATGATTGGAGTCCCAGACCTGGCGGCTTCCTTTCTCACTTTCCCTCTCTCTCTCACTCTGGTGAGTACATATGCCCTGTCACCAAAAATAAATAAATAAATAAATAAATAAATAAATAAATAAATAAAAATCAAATCAAATCAAATCAAATGAATAATTCTTAAAACAAACAAAACCTGCCACACTGTCTTCCTGAGACTGGCTGTGCCTTTTCGTTCCAACCAGCAGCGGACAAGGCTCCCGTGGGTCCTAGCCTCGCCAGCACTGCTGCCTTGGCGTTCTGGGTTCTGGTCGGGCTACTTGGTGCACGGTGGGATCTCACTGTGTCCGTCAGCAGTTAGCCCTAATGACACACGCGGGCATCTTGCCACACGTGTGTACCTTAGCTGTGCCACTACTCCCACCCGGTGGGCCTAATGAAGATGCTTCTCATTAAAAGCAAAAAGAATTGGCTTACTGTTGGAGGACAGACGTTTCTAGACTGACTGGGCCACACAGGTTCCTAACTCATCTTTCAGATGCCATGGGGACTGGCAGCGACGCGGAGCAGCATTTCCCTTTTTTTTTTTTTTTTTTTTTTGAGAGGTTTTTGCTATAGGGCGCGTGCGCTCACCAGACAGACAGAGAGAGACAGAGAAACAGAAAGCGAGAAATCACCCCCCAGGGGAGATGGCCACGCTGCAATCCCTTCTCCTCTATTCTCCTCTCGGGATCTCGGGCACGCACGCACACGCACTCGGTGTGAGTTTTAAGCCACCGGGTCCGGGACGCGAACCACGGTTGACTACATGGGAGTCCAGCGACATAGCGACCAGCCAATTGCTGGTCCCAGCAGCATTTCCTTTTTGAGAAGCTTTCAGGTTAAAGGGCACGAGCAGGGCTAAAACCAACCAGGAATAGTCGACGTCCTCCAGAGGACGTGAGCTGGGGTCAGAGGCTCCCCAGCCACGTGGAGCCTTCGAGACCAGCCTTTGGTGCGGTGCTCTGCAACAGCTGGGCCCCCGCCCCGGCTGCCCGTGAGTCTGAGCGACTACCTCCCACGTGCGTACTTCAGAGGCCATCAGTTTGGCTTTAAGAAAGGAAATCATTATGTCATTGCGAGAGTTAGCTAGATTTTAGTTCTGTTAAACTGAAGTCAAATTTAGTGTCTGTACTTTCTCCAGTAATTCTCCACACATCTTTTTTTTTTTTTTAAAGTTTATTGTTGGGACCAGCAGGTGGCATGGTGGTTTAAGGTGCTGGACATTCCCACATGGACCTGGTAGCTTGCTTTCTCACTTTCCCTGTCTCTCTCTCTGTCTCTCTCTCTCTGATCAAATTTAAAAATAAATGAATGAATAAATAAAATAAATAAAGTTAAATAATTCTTTTTTAAAAAGTTTATTGTTTATTGCTCTCTTGAAGGTGGGGGGCGGGGGTCAGTTAGAAAGACAGACAAGCACCCTCAACAGGGCCTCATGCCTCAACCCTCCCCCCACCTTTCTCAGACAGCTAGACTCTCAGGCACGCTGCACCCAGTGTGTTCAGTCCATCAGGGAACTGAGCTCCCTGCTCCATGTGGCTCTGGCTCAGCAGTCAGGCCACCGCAGGCTGCTACTTCCCAGGAGGTAGGAATTACCATGTATTCTAAGGTGCGCTATGTGAACCTCGGCAAAGGACGCAGGCAGCGGCTCACGCCCCACCTGGTGTCTGCAGTCGTGTTGGGTGGCAGGATCAGTGCAGACAGACAACCGTGGGGACAGCCGTCATCTATAAGGTTAGCGCCACAGCCAGCAGCTCCCACGCCCAGCTCAGCCGACGCAGTTTCAGTCTCTAGCTTGACGTTGCCCTACTGGGACCTTCTGCTCGGAGACATGCCATCTTAAGGAAGCAGGTGCCTTGGTGGGACTGTAGGAGGCGCTGGGGTCAGTCAAAGAGCCTTAACAGGGGCCTGCGGGGCCAGCGAGGGCAGCCCAGTCTCTAAGTCCTTCCCAACTAGTCCTTCCCAACTAGCACCTTCCTTAAGCAGTAGGGGGCAGGGTCTCCACGCTCGTAACGTTTCCCTTTAACATTTCCGGAAATCCAGGTCGGATTCTTCCTGAATCCACCCGAACCTGTGGCTCTCACCCTGAGTTTGATTTCTCTTCTTGCTAACCCTGGCCAAGGTGAGTCAGATCCTCCTAGGAGGCCAGATGGGAAGTGAGGAGTCTGTTAATGTCTCGAGTTGGTCTCTGGCCCAAGCCCTTCCTTTACTATGGTCTTCACTCAGTCCTGAGGAGCACACCACGCTTTCTGAGTACCTCTCTCAGAACACAGAACGTTGGCAGTCTGTCATTCTCTTTAAACCGACTCCTGTCTGTAGGTATCAAAGAGCTCATTTCCCAGCGTACCCCACGAAGCAATCTGGTTTCCAGCATCTCCCTGCAGGGAATGCAAAGTGAGGGAGGGACTGGAAAAGGAGTGCTTCAGGCAGGCCCCTAGCAGGACTGTGGAGACATGGTCCTGGAAAGAGGGGTGCCAGCTCCCCTTTTCCACCTGGGGAACAGCACCTCTGCTGGGCCGGCAGACACGCCCACCCCACATCCTCAGCTTCCTGCTCCAGACCCGCCTCCCACTCTCTCGCTTGCCCCATCCGGGGGCTGTCTTGTTCCCTCAGTGTGGGGACGTCCCACCTTTCCACTTCCAGTGGGAGAGAGGGCCCACCACCCCTCCCGAACTCAGGGGAGTGGCGTTTTAACTCTTCGCACTCTGCTCCATAGACAGACACCTGTTCATTTGCCAACAGGCTAGACGGAACGCTAAGTACTGAGAAATACACTGCTCCACTAGAGAGAGATTCAGTTAAAACTGTCTGTTTGTGGGGCTAGAGGGTGGTGGTTAGGGCACTGGACTCCCAAGTGGTTGATGGTGGTTTGAGTCCGGACCTGGCAGCTTGCTTTTTCACTTTCCCTCTCTTTCACTGGCTCTCTCTGGTGAGTGCACATTCCCTATAGTAAATTGAAAAACAGTAATAATAACAAATAAAATTAGATAATTATTTTTAAAAGAGAGCCAGAAATTGAAGAAGTATAAAACGAACTTTTCATCTGTATTGCATTTGACAGAGGTTTGTATAAGGGAAATATGAAGGTTTGGGAATACTGCCCTTGATCTCAGTCAGTAGTGATATAAACAACTTTCTCACTCTATTTTCTTCAGTGGGAAGTAGAGATTCTAAAAAAGTAAATAAATAAAGCACAGGAAAGTAGTAGTCTGCTTCCAACAGTTGTAAGACTGGCCCACAGCTGATCGATGGTATTAATTAGATTCTCTCGCTCTGGGGAGAATGTTCCAGAAGTTCAGAAACCCTCTCTAGCTGACTTAGCAGTTTCTTTTGATAGTCCGGGTTTTGAAATGACCTCGCACAGTGAGGCTGAGGTTCTAGGGACCCTGCAGCTGTGGGGTTAGAGCAGACAGGTGGGCTTGGAATACGCGGGATCTTCAAAAAGTTCACCAAAATGTGTGTCATGAGCAAAGAACTATGTGTGGATTTCAATTTTATTTTGCCCCAAAATAAACTTGTATTCAATTTTCCCATGAACTTTTTGAGGGTCCCACTTACAAGTGATCTCATTTTTTGTGAGTTAAACTGATGTCTTGATACATGGGTATTTGTCCTGAATGTCTGGAAGTTGTTTCCTGTCCCTTCGGTGTGGTTTGCAAACACAGCAGCCCCATTATCACCTTACCTGCGGCTGCATGACAGACCAGCTTAGAGAGGCAGAGCACAGGCAGGAGGGGTCGTGGGTCACCCTGGCTCAGCTGGCCCTCGCTCAGGGGCCCACCGGCTGCAGTGACGGTGTTGTTGGGCTGTGGTCTCGTCAGGGTCCTGGGGGAAGGGTCTGCTTCCTCACCCAAGGGGCTGTGGCAGCACGCTGCCCTGTGTGCAGCACTGAGGGCCTCAGTGTCTTGCTGGAGGCCGGCTGGGGACTGCCTATCAGTCTTCCTAAGTGCCCTTATCCAGGGACTCCTGTCAGGAGGCGGGGCCTCTCCACACCAGCGAGGGAGCAGCCCCTCCCATGACGGGCATGCAGTGTCGTCCTTGCCATGACGGGAAGGCCGAGAGGCTGTGAGGCCAGGAGCAGGGGCCACAATGTGCTACCAGGATGCATCATTTGGAGCCAGCTGGTGGCGTGGTGGTGAAGGTGGAGGGATCCCACATGGGTGAATGTGCAATTCAAGTCCTGGCCTTGGAGACTTAAGAAACACCCTGGGTGTGTGTGTGCGTGCGTGTGTGTGCACGTGTTCCAAGCTCCTAAGAGGAGAAACAGAGAAGGGATTGTGGCATGGCCATCCCTCTGGAGGGTGCTTTCTCAGTGTCCCTCTGTCTCTCTGGTGAGTGTACATGCTCTACAACAAAAATAAACAAAAACAAGAGCTGAGGCTATGAGATCAGGGCCAGGGGCAGACCTCTGGGCTGAGGATAATATGACTGCCCAAACTTCAAGAGCGAAGAAGTGTCAACATAGCAAATGGGCACTGGAGACTAATGAAGACAGCTGGAGTCTTAACTGTGACTTTATTCATCTCCTTGGTTAAATTAACACAATTTAACAAGCCCAGCTTCAGGGACTCCACTGCAGGGAGATACAGAGGAACGAGGACAGAGCAGGACTCCTCCCTGGGCTTCACCCAGCGCGGTGCGACCTGGCAGGAGCGCACATGGGCAGTGTGACCCGTGCAGTGTCTGCACACGGGCGGCTCTGGGGAAAAGAGGCACCACGGCAGGTGAGGTTCACGGCGTGCGCAGCTCAGGGTCCAACCGCATCCTTCTCCTTCCAGAGCATCAGGCCTCCTTCGACCCAGGGTAGCTCAAACTTGTGAGTTCTCCCAAGGAGATCCAGAGCATCTATTGCCCGAGGGTTTCTGGCAATTATTTGGTCAGAAAAAGGGCCAAAGTTCACTTAATAAAATTCTTCTGCAAAATATTATTTTATATTAAAGGAAACAGACACATCATGAAAAATTTCCTGTGCCAATTCTCATGAGACTAGAATTGAGAGTCTCGTGAGAAACTCCAAGACCTTTGGATAACAGAGGACACGGTCTGTGAGAACCGAAGAGGTGGGGGTGACGGTGCCCGGGGGGGGTGGGGGTGACGGTGCCCGGTGGGGGCTGGGAGGTAACGGTGCCCTGTGGGGGTGACGGTGCCCAGTGGGAGGTGGGGGATAACGGTGCCCGGTGGGGGGTGGGGGATAACGGTGCCCAGTGGGGGGTGGGGGATAACGGTGCCCAGTGGGGGGTGGGGGATGATGGTGCCCGGTGGGGGGTTGGGGGGTGATGGCTCCTGGTGGGGGGGGTGGGGGTGACAGGTGCCCGGTGGGGGAGGGTGATGGTACCCGGTGGGGGGGTGGGGAGTAATGGTGCTCAGTGGGGGGGGGTGATGGTCCCCGGTGGGGGGTGGGGAGTAATGGTGCCCGGTGAGGGGTGGGGGGTAACGGTGCCTGGTCGGGGAGGGTGATGGTGCCCGGTGGGGGGTGGGGGATGATGGTGCCCGGTGGGGGGTTGGAGGGTGATGGCTCCTGGTGGGGGGGTGGGGGTGACAGGTGCCCGGTGGGGGAGAGTGATGGTGCCCGGTGGGGGGGTGGGGAGTGATGGTGCTCAGTGGGGGGGGGGTGATGGTCCCCGGTGGGGGGTGATGGTGCCCGGTGGGGGGTGGGGAGTGATGGTGCCCAGTGGTGGGAGGGTGACGGTCCCTGGTGGGGGCTGGCAGTGGCTGAGATGCTGCTGGCAGCGTTGCGTGTGGTCTCGAGGCCCCTCGTGGGGCGCTGGCAGCTCACAGGGCGCACAGTCTCCAGTTCCCACTTCTCTTCGTTTCCAGCCCCCACTGCAGAATGGGAAGGAGTGAACGCCGCCCAGAGGAGGCAGCACGGTCCAGGCGGGAAGGGGCCTCACGATGTGGTCACCAGATTTTCACAGAGCAACAACCAGACCCAGTGTCCAGCCAGAGTTTTAGAGCTATCTTTTCAAAATCTTTACTTAAAAATAAACATTACGAGTGCTGTTCATCTCTATGAACACTTACAGTGCTTTTAAAGTAAGACATTCTGCTTCAAGGTATTGCTTTGCAATACTAAACAGTACTAGAAAATTCGAGTTCTCTAAAGGAATTTAAAAAACCACATTAGCCCAGAGAACACGGGTGGTTCCTGGAGAGAGACTGTGACCTCGAGGCTGCCCGGCGGCACTTTCATCCCCCCAGCCACTGCACGGGGACAGAGCAGCCGGGTCCTGTCGGCGGCCACGGGCTCCCTCACCCCGCGCCCCGCCTCACCTGGGGAGCCGGGATGGAGCCCAGTCTCGGTCAGGCCTCACAGGCCCTTCTTCATCCCGAGCCCTCCACCTCCACCTGCACATAGCACCTGACAGGGAGGCCGCCATGTGTCCCCCAGGCCATGGCTATGCCCTGGGCACCCGGTCTCTCTGGCTTGGAGACAGTCAACCTCCCATCGGTGGGGGGATCTCTCCGCTGACCTTGAACGAATCACTGTCGGGGGCTGTAAAAGGGATGGGGAAGGTTGTTCCAAAGAGGCCATCAAGAACAGGTACGAGCTCTGGTCCTGTACGCGCTTGCTGACATAGCTTTAGGAGCCAAATTTTAAATCAGAAAACTCTTCAGCAGTAACTGCCTAGACATTCCCGACCTGGAATGCGGCAGGCACGTCCGGCCTATGTTTCAGTTTGATTAGTTATTACCAGGTGGCTGACGCATGCACGAGGGGAAATTCTAGGGCCTGTGTGGTAAAAGGTGCAGAGGCAGGAGAATCAGAGACAGACACCTCGCCACGGCCCCGGGGAGTCACACGAGAGGCTGCGACTGGAGGTGAGTTCAGTGTGCCCTTAAAACAAAAACGGAATGACGATCATTCTAAACTTCGGGTAATCCTCAAACTTCTCAAGGTACCACCTAAAATAAGAAAAAAAAAAAACATTAAAAATAGAAGTAAGTTTGTCCCTTAAACATTTACCAGACATTAATAAAAGCGACAGTATGTTTCACGATAAATACTAAGCCTTTTAAAAGTAGTAATAAAATCTTTGGCATTTCGGCCGCCAGGGGAGACCTTGAATCTCATCCAGACTGTGAAAGAAGTGCACGTGTGAAATGATACAGAAGGAAGCCCCATGGTTATCTTTCTACTGGGAAAAAAAAGTCCTGATGAGCAACACGCCGGGCCTGGCCATTCCAGACCAGAAGAATGCAGGAGGCTGAGGAGGGTTTCCGGACCACCTCCTGGTAAGGAGAGAATCCTGGCCAACCCAGGTCCCCCAGGTCCGTAGAGGGTGCCGCCACCTGCCTGAGGGCTCTGCAACTGCTCTTAACGAGGACCAGCATAAGCCAGCTGAGTCCACAGCACAGCCCTGCGCTGGGACGGGGTCTTCGACTCTGGTGTAAGCCCTATGGGCAAAGGCACGCTCGCTTACTGGGGGACAAAGGCCGGGTGTGAGCAGTGGCGACTGAGGGGATGGAGTGAACACGAAGCACACAGGAAGCTACACACACAGATCTCGCTGGACAGCGGTCAGCTCCCTGTCAACATGGCAGAACATGAAGACAACCCCCTGAAAAGGAGGCAGTAAGACCCTCCGGTTTCGGATGTGTAGCACCGCGACTCACACACACCGCCCCCTCCGGCTGCTCCGTGTGCCAGGGTATGTTTCCAGGGATGGTGCCCAGAACGTGGTGCGGTGCCCTCGAGTTCAGGGAGCCCGAGGGACATGCACACCGGCTTACCCAAGCATCCTTGGCTTACGGCCTCGTCACCCTATCTCTGCTTGCACTTCACACGACCTTCTCTGTGTCTGTGTCTTTGCAAGGCCTTCTCTGAGTGTCTGTGTCCAGATTTCCCTTCTACAGGGACATGAGCCACACTGACTAGCCTACTCTATCCAGCAGGGCCCCAGGTTGCTTCTTTTTACTGCCAGAGGGCACGTGTGAGTGCCAGAGAGAGAGCGTCAGAGAGGGAGGGAGAAAACGTCCCAGTGGGGTGTGCTCACACACAATCCCTTCTCTTCCACTTTTGCTTCCCATTAGGATTTTGGGGATACCCACACAGGTGCCTGGCATGTTCTCTAAGTCCCTGGAGCCAGGACTTGAACTGTGGCCAGCTAAGTAGGATCTAGGTCCCTTAACTCTTGTACTGCCGAACCTCATCTTAGCTGATGCCATTCGCTGTGTTCCCACTGCTGCCAGGTCACAGGCACAGGTACGAGAGCCTAGCCTTCAATAAACCCTTCAGTGGATGTGATTCCACCCCAACAGCAAGGCCACGCCTGATCCCCAGGGTTTCTGCTGCTCTGGACGTCGCAATCCTTTTCTGAAGCCCCTCCTTGAACTTGCCCAGAAGTGCCCTTCTCTCTTCTTTGGTGGCTCTGAGATTTAGATAGGTCCTCACTGGCATGTAAAAATACCAAGGTCACTGGCATAATGAAATGTCTCAAAAAAGGAAGGGCAGGGCCAGCCCAGTGGCATGCTGGTTAAGATGGCTGGATCTCGCAAGGCTGACAACATGGTTTGAGTCCTGGACCCAGTGGCTTGAGAAATACACTGGGGGCCTGTGTGCCCAACATCTTGAAAGAAGAGATTAGTGGGACCAGCAGTTGGCATAAAGATTATGTCGCTGGACTCCCATGTAGTCAACCGTGGTTCAAATCCCGGACCTGGTGGCTTAAACTCACGCTGGGTACATGTGTGTGCATGCCCAAGATCCTGAGAGGAGGATGGAAGAGAAGGGATTGCGGTGTGGCCATCCCCCCTGGGGGGTGATTCCTCACTTTCTGTCTCTCTATCTCTCTCTTTCTGGCAAGCACACATGTCCTATAGCAAAAAAAAAAAAAAAAAAAAAAAAAAGAAAGAAAGAAGAGATTAGTATAGCAGGGATTGCAGTATGACCACTCCCCATGGGGGGTGCTGTCTTACATTTTCTGTCTCAGTCTCTTTCTGGAAAGCACATGCACTTTCTGGGAAATTAAAAAAAAGGAGGGGTTTCCCTTGGGGATCTTGTCGGCTCTCATACATACACTACCATTTCTTTAACTAGTAGCCAATTAGCATTCCAGTTCTGACCTTTCCCCTTCATTATCTCTAAGACAAATCCTTTGCATCTTTGAATACATGATGAGACTAAGAAATACACGTAGATATTGCTCACGGTCGCTTAGACCCTAGTCCCTGGCTTGGTATTCACCGTGACTGAGCCAGAGGTATTCACAAAGGCTAAGAAGGACTTGGAGAGAAAAACCGTGCTAATGGGAAGCTGCTCATTCCTTGCAGCTCGACAGATATCCAGCTAAAGCTTAGTTTTTACTAAAGTTCAGCTAGAGAAATTGATATCAACACTTCAAAAATACAACCTGAAAGTCATCACGGTAAAGTAAGAGAACAAATTAAGAATGCTAAAAGCATTTTAAAACTTACCGATGATGCTGTTTTGCTAGGGAGACTAAAACCAGAAATGTGAACAGAGCAAAAGCTCCTCCCTGGAGAGACCAGCTGGCGAGCGCGTAGCCACACCACTCCACGATTTCTCCAAAGTAGTTGGCTGCGGTTACATATTCAAACAAGCCTCCTAGGCAAAAACAGAGACCAAAGCAGTACAGACTACAAAATGTACCTAAGCACATACTGACCTCCGAGACACAGGTGAATACTCACTTGGAGAACATAAATGCAACTGCGGAAATCATAATAAACTTTAGAGCATGGTGAGCAGTGAGACACATTCAATACCAGTTTTACGACGTCACGTCACACCCTCTGATCATCAACTGTGTACCCAACTATTTACCTGAGTGTACAAACCCACAGTCACACACCACTTTGCTAGTGCGTGGATCACACTGGCAAACCCATGCAAGCACAGAGAACACAGCATAACAGCCAACAATGAACCAGCCAACGTGATGGCTCTACAAAGGACCCTAACCCAACCATTGAAGAAAATACTCATTTTCAAGCACAGGTTCACTTATCCACTCATCAAGTGCTCACAAGTGCGTCGAGTCTGTATTATGAACCAGGTCCTGCCTAGACACTTGGAGCGCAATCATGGACAGACCTCTCCCTGCCTGGAGGACCACAGACTCCAGGGTAATAAACAAAGAGGATGCTGTGTATAGACTGTGAGGGCTGTGGGGGCAGGGCACCGGGTCCAGATACTGGGATGGGTGGAAAGTCACCTCACAGAGTAGGAGAACAGGCCTTGCTGGGACGGTGAGGGTCAGGCTAGCTGTCACTGGAGCAGAAGCGCTCCAGCTCCAGGCAGGGGAGGTGGCCGTGGCATAGACAACAAGGCTGAGACCAACGGCTGGCACACTCCAAGGACCAGGGAGAGGAGGGGGGTCTAGCAGAGAGGGAAGAGGAAAGCTGGTCCACAGGGTCACCCTTGGGCGATGGGTGGCTTTGCACTTGGTAAAGGGGGCACCAAGGGTGTCACAGGGAGGCCTGGGTGACAGGCTTTGGGCCTAACTTGCACTCTGTATAGACGGAGACTGTGGGAGTCCAACGCCATAATCACCATGCCACCTACTGGCACCAAAGGTAGATTTCATAACACAATGAAAGTCTTACACATGATAAATCCATAGCTAACATCATACTGAATGGGAAAATAAAAGCTTTCCCACTAAAAATTAGAACAAGACAAGGCTGTCCACTTTCTCCACTCCTTTTCAACATAGTACTAAAAATCCTAGCCACCTCAGACAAGGGAATGAGATAAAAGGCATCTAAATAGGAAAAAATGAAGTTAAAGTACCCTTATTTGCAGATGACATGATTATATGCATAGGAAGTCCTAAAGAATACATACACACTCCAGGGACCAGCAATTGGCATAGTGGCTATGTCACTGGACTCCCATGTAGTCCACCACAGTTTGAGATCTGGACCCGGTGGCTTAAATGTCAGGTGCGTGTGCAAGCGTGCCCAAGATCCCGAGAGGAAAACGGAGGAGAAGGGATTATGGCATGGCCATCCCCCCCGGGAGGTGATTTCTCACATTCTGTTTCTCTGTCTCTCTCTCTGTCTTCCTGGTGAGCATATGCACCCTACAACAAAAACCTCTGGAAAAAAAAAAAAAAAAGAATACATACGCACTCCTTGAAGTGATAAATGAATTCAGTAAAAATGCAGAATACAAAACCAATATACAAAAATCTATAGTTTTTTAATATGGCAATCATGAATGTACTGAGTCAGAATTGTAGAAAGGAATCTCATTTATTTATATTAGTCACACACACACACACACACACACACACACACCAAGTAATAAATCTAATCAAATAAGTGAAAGATCTCTATAATGATAACTATGAAATCTGAAGAAAAAAATAGAAATGGATTTAAAAATTAGAAAGACATCCCTTGTTATTAGATTGGAAGAATTTAATTAAAATATTAATACCAGCCAAATTCAATGCAATTCCTATTAAATTACCAGTAATATTCTACACAGAAGCACAAAAAAAACATAAAATTGGTCTGAAATAATAAAATACTTTATCACCAATGTAATACTTTGTAAAGACTTTTAAAACAAAGTTAGAAGCATTTCATTAGTCAACCTCAAAATATATTACAAAGCTGTAATAGTCAAAATAGCATATGGTACTGTCACAAAAAACAGACACACACACCAATGGAACAGAATAGGGAATCCCCAGAACATATATCCATCTATCCATCTGTTTTTTTTTTTTTTTTTTTTTTTTTTGGAGAGGTTTTTGCTATAGGGCGCGTGCGCTTGCCAGACAGACAGAGAGAGACATAGAGACAGAAAGCGAGAAATCACCCCCCAGGGGGGATGGTCACGCCGCAATCCCTTCTCCTCCATTCTCCTCTCAGGATCTTGGGCACACACGCACACGCGCCCGGTGTGAGTTTTAAGCCACTGGGTCCGGGATGCAAACCGCGGTCAACTATGTGGGAGGCCAGCGACATAGCCATTATGCTAACTGCTGGTTCCCTCCATCTGGTTTTTGACAAAGGACACAGACAATCCAGTAGAGAAGAGAAAATCTTTTCAACAAATGATTCTGGAAAAACTGGATATCTACTTATACAAAAATGAAACTACATCCCCTATCCATCACAGTTAAGAAAAAAATGACTTAAAATGGATTAAAGATTTACATATAAAGCCCAAAATTATAAAACTACTTGTGAAAAACACAGGAGAAATGCTTGACATTGGAGTAGGCAATTATTTGTTAAGTAAGGCTGCTAATGCACAAGCAAAGAGTCTAAAAATAGACAGGTGGTATTGCATTAAACTAGAAGGCTTCTGTATAGCATAGGAAACAATAAATAAAGAGACAACCTAGAGAATAGGAGAGAATATTTGCAAACTATTTTTCAGATAAGGGATTGCTAACTAGAACATATAAGGAATTTAAGCAGCTCTCTCACAAATAATCCAATTAAAAATGGGCATTCAATCTGAACAGACAATTCTCAAAGGAAGACCTATAAAAACCATCTAAAGAAAGTTCAACATCTCTTACCATAAGACAAATGCAAATCAAAACCACAATGAGGTATCACTTAACCTCAGTGAGACTGGCCAGGATGGAAAAAACAAACAACAAACGCTGGTGAGGTTGTGGAAGAAAGGGGACTCTCATGCTCTGTTGGTGAGAATATCAACTGGTACAGCCACTATGGGAAACAACGGTGATTCCTCAAACATTTACAAATGGAACTACTAGATAACCCAGTACCTCGTTTTTGAGTATTCAGTAAAAGAACAGGAAATCAGTCAGAGAGACACCTGCACTTCCATGTTTACTGCAGCACTATTCGCTGTTCCATGACTAAGACATGGAGTCGACCTAAGAGCCCAACAACTGATGACTGGGTGAAGAAACTATGGCACATGCACACAGTGGAATACTACTCAACCATAATGAACAGTGAGATCCGTCATTGACACAAAGTAGAGGAATCTAGTAGGTTTAATGCTGAGTGAAACAAGCCAGACTATGAAAGAGAAACACGATATATCTCCATTTAACACATATTGAACATCTGCACTTTGTGGCAGAAATGGAAAGATTTCATCGAAGACACAGAAGTAGAGAGGGCAACTGCAGATACCAGAGAGTGCAAAGGGGATGAAGGGTGACGGAATGGGCTCGAGAGAAAACAAACATGGGAAGGCATGTAAACATGGCAAGTGAGGTAAGGAATGGTCTACCACAATAGAGTGAAAGAAAGTGCAGTGCCAATCTTAGACATAAATAAAACACACACACACATACACACAAAAAAACCAGCAGAAAAAAATAAAAATAAAAAATAAATTATTTGTTTTCCAATACAAACCTCTTGGTATTTTATATCCAGTCTCCCCCGGTTTTCTGAGATTCCTCAGGACATGATCTGAATGGATGTTTATCAGCATGCCCATTAGCCATAAGACAAACCCTAAAGAAAACAAATAAAAGATTATCACAGTTAATTAACTACAACATTTAAGAATTCAGAGCTAGATGAATAATATCATTGTAACCCTCTATATTATCATTATTAGTATAACATAAATAATAGTCAAAACTGGTAGCAAAAAACATTAAGGACTACTGTCAGATATGCCAAATAGGGCTTTTTCTTTTCTCATAATACTGAAAGTTATCCAACCCATTTAAAAATACCTTGGTTTAATGGCCATGATCTATGTCTGTGGGGTGATCAGAATGATCATTATGGCTTCCGAGGAAAAGGTGTAACTGGCCTCAGGAGTCAGTCCACCAGGAATGCTTCTTACTCCCACAAACGCTGCAGAGGCGATGACCTGCCAGCCTTTCAGAGGCATGGGGAGGCAAAGTGCCAGCACTTGCTGTGGCACAGTGGCTGCACAAAGGCCCTGAAGGTGTGAGGCTTCCTAGGAGCTCCTCTCTGGGCCTCTTCCCATGTCCAGCCTCAGTGGAACAATGCCAGGCAAGACCACGGCTCCCCCACTGCTAAACCATCCATCAAGGTCCTCAGCCAGCTCTCCCTCCTCAGCTCCCAACAAACATCTTCAACTGCTGGCTGCGTGCCTCTGTCTAGGATCCCACATAACCCCCAACAAACATCTTCAGCTGCTGGCTGCGTGCCTCTGCCTAGGATCCCACATAACCCCCAAGGTGACCACTCCCGTTCTTACACAGCTTCAGGGGCTGTTCATTACTGAAAGGAGACTCTAGTATTACACCAACTAATTCCAGCAAGAAAAAGCAAAATGCCAACACAGTGCTTCATAAATAGAATGACTGATAAAAGGTTCATTTGTTGTTCTGAGATATTAAAAAAATGTGAAAGGTACCTGGTATTGGTACCTGGTGTTGGTAGTGATATTTGATTCAGTATCAAAGAAGCATACATTGGAGTAACATTATTATTTACTCACTGCTGTCCTAGTGACATTGGGTGATTTTTTTACAGAACAAGGACATGGAGAGCCTCCTGGCCTGCAGTCAGATTTTTGCCACTGTAAGCAGTCTCCTTTTTTCTTCTGAGGAGTTTGCACCAAATTTTGTAACAGATTTTATGTCACTTATCTGGCCCATAGATTTATAGCTGATTCACTAGCTTTTTTGGATTTCAGTGTGTCACCCCAGGTGATCTGGCTTCCAGTAGGAGGTTCTGGGGAGAAATACTGTCTAAATCCCACGCCGGCTCCCTTTCTTTATTGCCGGCTTGGAAGGAAACTAGGATTTGTGCTTATCTAAGTCAAACATTTAATCCCATTTGCAGAGATCTTAGAATCTTTGTTGAAAAGTGTTTGGACTAACCTCTTACCATTATGGAAAGCGCTGTGAGGCTTTGTCTATATCCATGGCAACCAGAAAGTTTATGGAATTAAAGTTCAAGCTTTTTTTGGCACAAAAAGATCTTGAAATTCATCATGCAACATGTCTCACAAAGATACTAGGAGGGTAGGCAAAATAAACACACAGAAGAATCTTCTTCCTTGTATATGAAATTGCTGAGACTATGTATTTTTAATGCTCTGACAAAAGTCTCTGACTGTTAATGATTTATTTCAATTTTTGTTCAGAACATGGAAGGTTATAATTAGAACTTGAATAGGTGCATGAATTCACATTAATCGACACAAATAAAAAATTCAAAAATTTCACAAATTCAAACTTTACTCATATAATCATAACCCAATCTGCCTTCTCATGTCTCAGGAGAAACTATAGGAGGAAGATGGCCTCCGAACATGGCCCCTGCACGGGTCTCCTCATTCTGAGCTGGCTGGAGACTCTGCTAGTTTTAGGTTCTGGGTATGAACAGGTGCTTCAGGGCCCGAGTGGGTGAAGATGTCCACTACCTGCCCTGGGCTGCACAGGGACAGCCCGACCCTCCTTCTGGCTGGCCTCCACACCTGCTGGCCTCTCCCCTGAGGAGCCTGCTGATCCTCAAAGGCTCTGCTCTCTTAAAGAGTTAGGACTTTGTAACTAGAAACTACTGGGACATGCAAATCAGAGTGATACTCACCTATTTGAAAACAGGGGCCCATGACCCAGTGGTCAGCGTACACTGCGTACTGGCTCAGGTATCTGCTCTGCAGGTAGCCATTGAAGGCACAGAACACGAATGCTATTACACACAGATACAATGGCACTGGTTTTCCCCCTCGAATGAGAAATGGGAAAACCAAGGACCTTAGGAAACAAGAGAGAGAAACGAATTCAGTAAAGGAACGAAGAATATCCTTTCTGCCTCTTAGGGATCTTGGATTTCAATCTTGCTTCTTTATACAAATGTCATTCTCAGTCATATTTGTATGATGTGCTCTATCTAAAACAGAATTGTTAGATACAGGTTTCAATAATGTATACCATAGTGCACAAACTCAAGACTCTGATATGCAGAAGGTGAAGCAGAGGTATCGAGTTAGAGAAAAGGAGCTTCAGAGGTTCTCAAAATTTCTACCATAGATTTTTCAATCTGAAGTGTATCCTGGCTTGTTGAGGGACCAAGGCGACTAGAGCTATGCTCTCAACCTCATCTTCTAGACCCTGAAACACTCAGACAAGCAGAGGCGAGATTCTGTCACAGGATGACCAGAAACCACTGCACAGACACAAGAAATATGAGAAACCAAGAAAACCTCTCTCCCCTAAGTGAAAAGAGCCAGGATGGAGCTGAGAAATGCGAGAATTCGGACTTGGATGAAACACAGAGAACAGAGCATGGAGTAAGAGCTGCGGGGAGGCAGGCCCCGAATGCGGTTCAGAGAGACTGCTGTTCACACAGGTTGGGGCTGCTGAAAACGTCAACAGGATGACTGGAAGTCAGGATCAAAAAGGAAGAGGAAAAAATAAAGGCAGTTTGAAATATACGGACTAAGTACCCCCACAATAAAAAGAAAGAGTTCTGGGCTGGATGGCACGACTTTCTAAGTGACGGGAGAGTGACAGAATGAAGCATTAAAGAGCCAGTGCAGAGGGACGCATCGCATGCGGTAGACTTTGCCTGCAGGACACAGCAAATTTGTAACTGATATCTCCCAACTTGGCGCCAAGCTCAAGGCTGAATCCTGAGCAAATCAGCTGGTACCTGCGATGGCAAAGTCACCATGCTCCTCTGCCAAGTCTTCACTCCCTTTGCTCATCCGTCACCGACGTTCTACGTCTGCCATAGCAGCGCGTCTAGGTCAGCCGATAGTAAACAGCAGCCTGTGGGCCAAGGTCTGTTCACTGACTTCGTACAGCCTGTGAGGTAGGCGTTATCATTAATGTATTTAATTCTGGGCTGCCTCATCGCCTAGTGGCTAAGGAAGTCAGATCCCACACGGCCAATCATGGTACGAGTCCCGGCCCTGCTGGCGTGTACAGCATGACAGGTGCGTGTACAGTGCTTGCCCCGAATCCAGCCAGACGGAGAATGAGAGGGGACTGTGGCATGGCCACACCCTGCTGGAGGGTGTTTCTCTGTCTGTCTCTGGTGAGTGCAGGTGCCCCTTGGCAATGAAAAGAAAATGTACTTCTTTCCTGAGAGAGAGAATGAGAAAGCACTCTCAACAGGTCTCCATGCTGTGACCCCTCCCAGCTCTGGCCAGCCCCAGCCGACAAGCACGCGCGTGCCCGGTGTGTTCAGAGAGCGCGCTGCATGGGAACCCTGACCCTTTACTTTATTGCCTTTTTTTTTTTTTTTTTTTTAGTTCCCCCCCCACACACACACAGGTCACTTGTGCTCACTGAAGAGAGACAGAGAGAAACAGTGAGAGGGAGAGTGAGAAATTGCCACCCCCCCCCAACCCCCCGTGGGGATGGCTATGACGCACTCCCTTTTCCTCCAGTCTCCTCCTGGGATTATGGGCACACTCGCACATGTGCTTGGAGTGATTTTCAAGTTGCCAGGTCTGGCACTTGAACCGTAGTCAGCCATGCAGGAGTACAGTGTCTTAACCACGACATCACGTGCTGGCCCCTTATTAAGTTATTTTTATCAAATGTTTCCATTAGTTTGAAATATGTTATTATGTTAAGTAACATCAGTAGGTTATTAAATTTGAGTGTATATGTATGTATATGCTTAGTTGAGATGATCAAAAATTTAAGACAAGGAAAGAGACAGGAAAAATAGACAAAATTTTTGTCAGCATTCTAAGTGGTGGAATTACAGGTGATTTTACCTCCTTTGTGAATTCTTCTATATTTTCCAGATTTTCTACAAGCAGCATGCCTTCCAACTATACCTTCGTCATACGCAACACTGCCACGCATCTTGTCTCAGCATTTAATACACTCAACACAGACTGGATGAGTGAGATGGATAAGTTAATTATTACTACTAATAACGTATTTTTAGGATAGATAAATTCCTGAGTTGAAGACTTAAAACTGCTTACTGAGAAGGCCCAGAGAGAATCAGACACGATTAATAAAAATAACCAAATGCGTAATTTCACCTGTGGGGAAGTTTCTCAATCTAAGGAAAAAGAAAGTCCCTATAATACCCAGGGAGCAAAATGGATGACGGCCAAGAACAAAGTCACCAGGGCCAGGCTGCAAGTCCCTTCTCGCCCTCCGTGAGGGTGGAGGCGCAGCGCCCACCACAGGACTGGCCTCCTGGGGCTCCTGTGAGCGCCCTGGCTATTCGGAGCAGCAGGGTCGATGCCTGCGTGACCCTGACCCATCGTCATAGAACCCCTCCGGCTCACCCATGGGTGTGATCTGCGCCAGAGGTAAGACTGCAGGGAGAGGATCCATTTCCGACGGTCAAAACGCAAGTGACCCTCGATTTACCCCAGGCCCATACTTGGAGACTCAGACGTGTTGTCAGCACAGACGGGCAGCTCACTCCTGGTCCCAGCTGACCCTGCCACTCACGCCGCGCGAACGTTGAGCACACGTCGGGTGCAGCCGTGAAATGGCACGCCCACGTGACCATGGCGTGCAGGAGCCGGCGGCCGTCTGATGGCCTGCAGTCTGCTTGGGTCTGCCTCACAGCCCAGGGGAGGCCGGCATCCTCGCCCACGCAGGTCTCACTGCAGGGGTATCTACTTCTGGAGGGTTCTTTGGATACGGGATATGGTGAGACCTTTCATACGGTGCAGAAGGAAAGTAACTCCTCTTCGACGGTCTGATAGAGACCTCTGGGAGCAGGGGGTGTGGGCCGGGGAGCGTCCACAAGAAGGAGCGCATGCGCACCTGTCAGGCTAAGTGCAAATCTCCAACGTTCCCACCACGCAGCCCGCGGAGCCCAAAGTACCCTTCCTCTCAGGGTCCCTCGCCCACGCGAGGGCAGGACGGCCTCTCAGCTCTTCAGCTGGTTTCCCCTTGCTCTTGGCATGTTAAAAGTAATCCATGCGCTAACTATCCAGAGCCCACTTAAAGGCCTGGTTTCTTTTTCTTCTAGGTTTTTGTCCTAGGGCACACGTGCTTGCCAGAGAGAGAGAGAAAGTGAGAAACCACCCCCCAGGAGGGATGGCCATGCCACAATCCCCTCTCCTCCATTTTCCTCTTGGAATTTCGGGCACACATGCATATACACCAGGCATGGCTTTCAGGCTGTCAGGTCCGAGACTCGAACCGTGGTCAGCCATGTGGGAATTCAGAGTCTTAAACACCACACCACCTGCTGGTCCCAAGAGCTGGTTTCTTTTTCTTTTTTTCCTGTTCTTTCTTTCTTTCTTTTTTTTTTTTTTTTTTTGACTTTTAAAGTTTATTTATGAAGAGGGGAGGGAAGGAGAGGTAGAGAGAGAGAGAGGCACTCTCAATAGGGTCTGTCCCTGAGGTCCTCTCCCCAGCCCGGCAGCCAGTCTACACACCACGGGCACGCCTGGCATACTCAGGGAGACCTGGGACTCAAACGCCAGCCTTCCCGGAAGGGCCCCCAGCACCCTTCTGCCTATTCCCTGCGGCCCAGTCAGGAGAGCTCCTGCGGGGCTGAGTAGAAAGGCCTGGCCTTCAGCTTGGTTCTGGTCTTAGCAGCTCTCTCTCACAGCCCTAATTTACTGTATCTTCATCTTTTCTAGGCTCCGTTTCCCTCCCCCTCCCTTTTATATAGCTACAATGTGCTAAAGGGTGACAGAGAGAAAGAAAGAGAGAGAGGAAAGTGAGAAAGCACCCCCACCCCGAACTAGGGATGGGCAGTGCCACCGTCCCTTCTCCTCTGTCCCTCTTTTCAAGACCTTGGGGATGCACGCACCGCGCCCAGCATATTTTGCACGTCACCGGGTCTGGGACTTGAGCAGTGCAGTCAGGCATGTGGGATCCAGCCACCTTAATCACCATGTCACCAGCTTGCCCCATTTCCCTTCTCAACAGGATGACAGGACACGGAGTGGGCACTGATACCGGAACTGTTTTTATCACCTACCACCAAGGGTCAAGTTTCTTAAGCCTCAGGCCACCTGCTTTCTCCTGACCCAGACTCCAGCTCTCACTGTTGTTTTCTCTTTCAATCCTAACTGTCCTTACAAGAAGGAAAAAGATGCAGAGGGGTTCTTGTTTGTGGCCCACAGTGGGGAGGACACTTTGTCTGCTGAGGGCCAGTGCTGGGCTGGAGGAGCCACCCTGCTGTGAACTGTGGCTCTTTCAGTTGCTATCCAGACCTTCTGCACTCTGACTCCTTATTCCATTCATAATATGGAATTTGTTTCTTAATATGTCAGATCAGCAAGTTATAATATCACACAGTTACATTTTATTTATCTTTTAGTTTTGCTATAGGGCATATGTGCTCACCAGACAGAGACAGCGAGAGAGGAAAAGTGAGAAAGTGAGGAGAGCCAGGCTGTGCCACTGCCCCTTCTCCTCCGTTCTCCTCTTGGGATTTTGGGCACACACCCACAGGTACCCAGTGTGTTTTCAAGCCACCAAGATCAGAACTGAAATGGTGCGGTTGGCCGGGGGCATCCAGCCGCCTTTACCTCCACACCATCTGCTGGGCCCTGGAATTTTATTCTGCATTTTTCATTTTGTACATGGTCCCCAATGTCATATTCTCCAGGGAACTTGTTCCTCTGGGAATCTTACTTAGCAAAAAGCCTTCCTTATTGAAGTGAGGTTGGCCAGGTGTTAAAGTGACAGGGAGGAGAGGATGCATTCACTCTGGATTGTGTTTGAAACATTAGGTGGCTAAGCATGAAAGCATCAGAATCAAGCCCTCGACAATCGGGGTACTCGTTTCGCTCAGTTTTTGCCAACTGAACTCATGCAGACTGCTAATCTATTCCTCCTTCTAAAACTACTACGGTAAATAATTAACAACAACCTTTTCCGATAAAGGCAAAAACCCTGAAACAAACAAAAACCTGGAGGCAACTGCTTGGGATGATGGCTCTCTAAACACTGAAAGGAAGATTTACGGGGTTCGTAATCACAGAGGCAAAGCTCCATGCCTGTTTAATCCATCTTATAAACTAAAAAAGTCATCTCTTGAAATACTTCCCAACGAAGTGGACTAAGACCCTGACTTCTGCAATGACTGAAGAGGCATCCAGCTGAGGCTGTTTTCTGTCGCTGCAGCAGAGCACCACAGACAGGGTAACTTACAGAGAACAGAAATGTACTTCATACGGTTCTGGGTGCTGGGAGGTCCAGGGCTGGCGCCGGCATCTACCCGGCACCTGGTGAGGGCCCTGCTGTGCCATGCCATGACGTGGCAGAGGGCATCACCACGGGGAGACAGGGCAAGAGCCATAGAGAGTTCACTGTCATACCCACGCACTTCGGAGCAAACCCACTCTGGCGATAACCTGCTAATCTGCTGATTCTCGAAGGGCTCTACCTTAAGGCCAGCTACCTCTGACGGGTCTCGTGTGGTTGTACCTCTTAGCTCCTGCTGTGTTGGGGATTAATTTCCCATGCCGTGAACTTCTGTGGGACACAGTTAAACAGCAGCATCATTCATTCAGCAAAACTCTGGCTCAACTGGACATCGTGGCCTAGAACAACCTACAATTCACACTCTCAAGTTTGAGAACAATCATAAATCTAATCTGGTGATCTGGGAATAATTTAGTTTATGGTACATTTAATCATTTTTAAATGGCCAAAACTGAGAGAGGGTTACTTTATGGGCTTGCCCCACAGTGCAGAGTTGAATGCTGCACAAGGGAAGCTGGATCCCACGTGACTGCCCAGGGTTCAAGTCCTGCCCCATGGGCTCGAAAAACATACTGGGCATGCATGCATGCCCAGGATCCTGATGGGATGGAGGAGTGGAGGATATTTCAGAATGACCAGGCCCCACTGGGAGCTGCTGCCTCACTCTCGGTTTCTCTTTCCCTCCCTCCTGTGCATGTGCATACAGCTCTGAACATAAGAGAAAAAAATGACGTTATTCCCTTTTTCTCAATAGCTTGATACCACTGAAACCTACGTCCTCCCCGATTCGGGCCTGTTCTTTTCCCTCTCTTCCCGTGAGGGCGCTGCTGAGCTGGTGGGCACCGCAGGGCAGCTGTGCTGAAGGAGCACTCTGCTCTCCTGGGATGCCAGGGCCCTGCACACCTCACTCCCTGCTAGCCTGGACTTTCGCATCAAAGCTTCCCCCAGCCCCAACACCTGGCATCCCCAGGGCAAGGGCCAAGGGTTCAGGATGCCCTTGGAGCAAAACTCCCTGCAAGGCCATCAGACTGAGCTGGCTCCAGGGCCTGGGTTTCCTCTGAGGCAAATGGAAAGCCAACGTGGTGGGGTCAGTGAGAGGGAAGCCGACAGTCCCTGCTCAGACCGCGCCGACCTGCCTGCAGCGAGTGGCCCCGACCTCCTGGTCACTGCCAACCGCCTCTAACAAGGACACGGCCACCAGACACCATGAGGTAGAGACGCGACATCACCAACCGGCCTCCAATCAAGGACTTGCCATTCTAATCCATCCAACTCCTCCGTCTCATTCCAAAAACACCTTGTAGCAACTTCCCCCTCACGCCCCTTCAGTGGAGCCCAGCCTGCTTGTGATTCGTGAGTTGCTGAATGTTAAACGAACTGCAGAGCTCTTGTGCCTGAGTTTACCTCCGAGCGACCCTCCCCTCGTGTCCCTGTGTGTTTAACGTGGCACACGCCACGACACACTCACAGGCGGATCGGGCTTCCCCAGGAGACCTGCCATAGAACTCCGTGAAGTAAGAATCAGAAGGATGGGAGGTTTCTGAGGATTCATGAGCAAGGATAACAACAGAATCGGAACCTCGCAGGGCCAGGGAAGTGCCGAGTGCAAGCCCGGGGGCAGGTGTTAGAACAGGAGGCCTGATGGGCACAGGAGCCTCTGCACTCCGGCCGTCTCCCTGCATGGCTCAACGGTGTGACAGGCGGTGGCAGGGGGGCCATGGAGGCCAGTGAGAGCTTGAGAGGACGCACCTCCCAGGCAGGTGGCAGCTTGTCAGACCCGCTCTGCACACGGCAGGGCCGAGGGCACAGTGAGAAGACACGCTTCTGCCCCCAAGAACCCACGCACCCTGGAGCAGGAGAGGCCTCGGTGCGGGCCCGATGCAGGCAGCCCCTGTCACACTGAGGGCCGAGGACAACCAAACTGCTCGTCATGAATTAAAAGAGGTTCCTGAGAACAGCTCTGTCCCCCCCAGGCGAGCAGTCAGCTTGTTCTGCGTCAGGGCTACCCCCTCATCTTCTTCCTTCCCTTTTGTGACACTTTTCTCCAAAAGACCCTCTAAGTTCTCCACAAGTCGTCTCTGGCCCCTCTCTGTTTCTCCAGGACAGTCCCAGTGCAGAAATCACTCCTCTGGCGACAGAATTGAGTGCAAAGGTGCACAGGCTCGTCTGCTGTAAACACACCCCACTCCCCGACTTCCCTCCCTCCAGGAGCTCACGCCCCACCCTCAGTACGCCCTGAATGTCAGCCACTCAGGGCAAAGTCAATCCGGATTCATGACCCACGAGGCCTTGCCTCACTCCCAGGTAACCTCGAGTTCAGTATGGGACCTCTGAGGACAGCTGTGAGTACTGCCTGGCCAACACCTCTGCAGCTCAGGGAGCCCCACCACCAGCTCCATCCCGGAGTGCCCTCCCACAGCCTCTACCTCTCTCCCCGTCTCCCCCCCCCCCCCCCCCCCCCGTGTCTCTCTCTCTCGGACTTGCCTCACCTGCAGCTGAACTCACGAAGACCTCTGTCACACCAACATGATCTGTAGGGACCGTTTATCGCTGGCGCTAAATGCTGTTTCCACTCTGGTTTGCTTCCAAGTGCACACCGACTTAGGTCGAATGACTGTTTAATAAATTAGTCGCTTGGGTAGAACGGAAAATGTTTACTTTTTCTATTTGGAATCTCAAATGTACCCAGACCACAGAGGCTATGTGTAGAGTAATATGTATAATTTAAAAGTGAAAAATGAAAAGCCTGGCGCATTGATCCAACAAATCCTCTCAAGCAGGTTTTTTTGGAGAGGTTTTTGCTATAGGGCACGTGCGCTTGCCAGAAAGACAGAGAGACAGAGAGACAGAAAGTGAGAAATCACCCCCACGGGGACAGCCACGCCGCAATCCCTTCTCCTCCATTCTCCTCTTGGGATCTTGGGCACGCACGCACACGTGCCCAGCATGAGTTTAAGCCACCGGGTCCAGGACTCAAACCACGGTCAACTACAAGGGAGTCCAGCTACAGCCATTACGCCAACTGCTGGTCCCATTGCAGTAGTTTTTAAAACCACTGGCCTAGGAATCAGGGGCTGCAGTCCCAGCAACCCCTCCAACCACCTTGGGTAAAACCCTCACGGGCTGTGCCTCAGAGCTCCCGTCCGATCAGAGGCTCTCTTCAAATTCTACTTCTCTAGAGGTGACTCTGGACCTTTGGGGAGTCTGCATTCATTCTTCCACTGAGTGAGAGCGGGTTTAAACACCAAGTCTGAAGTTGAAAAGCATTGACTCAGGCTTTCAGACCTTTCCAACGCCGCATCTTCAGAAGTTCCTTACTGCACGCAAGGCTGCCAGCCCAGTGCAGAGACGTGCAGAGCGGGGCCTGCAGGGGCCCACACGGGACAACGCCACGTGGCTGGCTGTCACACTGCATGCTCACCTGTGCCAGCGTGGCAAAGCCCTTTCCAAACGGAGCCGGGGGGCTTTAAGGAAGCAGGACAGTGTACATGGCTCCTGAAAGGTGTACCTCAGCACCCTGCACCCTTGGCCCCGGACACTCGGGATACGTCCAAATGCACAACGCATCTCAAGGCCTTCTCGGACTCATTTTATGGACACACTCGCTCTTCTCTTCACTGTCATGCAGCCTTTGCCCTTTTCCAACGTAGGCGGGGACTTCCCTTTGGACCATTTTGCCTTCATGAATTCCTGCTTCTTTCACATCCCTCCACACTGATGAGAGCTGAATCTGCTCTTCCCGAGTTGTCACTCCGAGGGCCCCCAATCCAGCTCTCTGCTCTCTGTGGATTCAGATGGAAACCGACTGACACTGGCACTGCAAAGTGCCTCGGGAGCTGCCTTTGCTCACTAGAGTGCTGATCACAGGGCCGTGCCATCACCATGCCCCCTCCCTGGTGGGAAGTGCCACGGCAGAGCGTCTGGCTCCAGAGCCCGCTCCTAGGCACAGAGAAACGGACTGGCAGGCTGACTCGGGCTCTGATGCATTTATGGAGAAGTTTAAGTATTCAGGGTGTTTGGGTGACGATCAAATTGCAATAGTGCTTGATCACGTTATCCCAGAAAGTTCCAGCTATCTGAACACAGCTCAAAAGCATCGTTTTCTCCCTCCCTCCCTCCCTTCCTTCCTTTTTAAATTTCCTATAAGGCACATGTACTGGCAGAGAGAGAGGAGGGGGAGTGAGAAAGCATTCCTGGGGGGATTGTCATGCTGCAATCCCTTCTCCATTATCCTCTTAGGTTGTGGGGCATGCGTGAACTGGCAGTTTCAGGACTCAAACAGCAGTCGGCCATGTGGGACCCAGCTGCCTTAACCACCACACCACTGGCTGGCCCTCAACGTGATACTCTTTAAAAGTTTCAGGTGCAAGGCTAGCAGGTGGCATAATAGTTAAAGCACTGGACTCCCACATGGCCAACCACAGTTCGAATCTCAGAATTGGTGGCTTGAAAATCACACTGGGTTGGGAACCAGCAGTTAGCGTAATGGCTATGTCGCTGGACTCCCACGTAGTCGACCGTGGTTCACGTCTCGGACCCGGTGGCTTACAACTCACGCCGGGCGCGTGTGCGTGCGTGCCCAAGATCCCGAGAGGAGAATGGAGGAGAAGGGATTGCGGCGTGACCATCCCCCCTGGGGGGTGATTTCTCGCTTTCTGTCTCTATGTCTCTCTCTGTCTGTCTGGCGAGCGCACGCGCCCTATAGCAAAAAAAAAACCTCTCAAAAAAAAAGAAAAAAAAAAAAGGAAAAAAAATCACACTGGGTGTGTGTGCATTCATGCCCCAAATCCCAAGAGAACAGAGGAGAGGGGGTTGAGGCAAAAACGTAAGAAAATAGTTGCAGGTGCACGGTGCTCACCAAACCTCTGCTGAACCCGTTTAAGTGCCTCTGTAAGTGCAGAGTGGAGACCAGCCCGAGCCAGGTGCAATGTAAGGTCATGTCCTTTTTTTTGGGAGAGATTTTCACTGTAGGGCGCGTGTGCTCGCCAGTCAGACAGAGAGAGACAGAGAGACAGAAAGCGAGAAATCACCCCCCAGGGGGGATGGTCACGCCGTAATCCCTTCTCCATTCTCCTCTCGGGATCTTGGGCACGCACGCACACGCGCCTGGTGTGAGTTTTAAGCCACCGGGTCCGGGACGTGAACCGCGGTTGACTACATGGGAGTCCAGCGACATAGCCATTACGCTAACTGCTGGTTCCCTAAGGTCATGTCCTGAAAACTGCACTGGGTGTCTGACACTTATTCTGGGAACTGGAGCTGCAGAACTTGCTCCGGCTCCTAACTGGAGTGTCAGACGGCAGGACAAGGAGGGTGTGCACACACGGAATTCTCCCTGCCTCTCTAGAAGTGGGGATTCTGGAGTGGGATCCCCAGCTCAGAGGTGGAGTGAACCACCCATGTACACATAGTCGGCAAGTCCCACTTCCTGGGACACAGAGACATCTGTTTTACCTGCACAGCTTCCTGAAGTCTGCCCATAAACATTTACTTTTTTTTTTTTTTTTTTTTTTTTTTTTTTTTTTTTTGAGAGAGAGATTTTTTGCTATAGGGGTGCGTGCGCTCTATAGAAAGACAGAGAGAGACAGAGAGACAGAAAGCGAGAAATCACCCCTCGGGGTGATGGCCACACCACAATCCCTTCTCCTCCATTCTCCTCTCGGGATCTTGGGCATGCACACACATGCACCTGGCGTGAGTTTAAGCCACCAGGTCTGGGACTGGAACTGCGGTCAACTACATGGGCGTCCAGCGACATAGCCATTATGCTGTTGGTCCTGTTTTTTTAAACTTTCAGTGGCTGTCTGCTTTGAGTGTATAAAAGGACAGTACACTCCAAAGTATTAGATGGCCTGAAGACTGCAGAAACAGCCGTTTTAAATCTTCACCAAAAAAGTCCCCATGCAGCCTGGATGGTGTTTGAAGTCCTGGCCTGGAAGGCCCCTGGAGCACCCCTGGGAGTGGAAGTCTCTGAGGCGTAACGCAAAGGAGTTTAGGGGACTGGTTTCTGAGCTGCCGCGGACCCCAGCTAGCAGAGAACAGCTCCTCAACCACCAACGCACAGGAGAAAGGGTGGGGAAGACCCGTCCCCAACAGTTAGGGTGACTGAGCCTATCAGCACCACATTGTGACCCCTGCAATCTTGACCTAATCAAAACATCTCGCCAGGACAAAGTTTAGCACCAAGAACATTCTATCACTGCCGGCCTTTTCTAACCCGCTCCAGACTAACCCCAGGTACACGGGGGATAAGGCACCTGGAGCTGGGGACATCGGGGCCAGTACGGAGAGGACGCCAAGACCACCGCCCGGGTGGGGGCGTCGGGACCCTGGCAGGGCAGCCGGCCGTTACCGTTGGAAGTAGTGCACCACGAACATGGCCAGGAGGACGCGGTTGGGCCAGTGGCGGAGGCGCGTGGCGGAGGCGCGCGCGCACTCGCAGAGCGGCAGGACCAGCGAGGGCAGCTCCTGTAGCGCCCAGGCGGCGCGGGCGGGCAGCCGGAGGAGACCCGGCGACGCATAGCGGCCATAGGGCGCGTTCATCAGACGGAGCAGCACGAACGCCACGATGCCCATGATGCCCTCCAGGTAGGCGAGCTTGTCCAGGAGGCGCTCCTCCGTCGTCTCCTCCATCGCCAGGGGCGAGCAGTGTTCTCCCAGTAGGGCAAGGCGGCGGCGGTGATGGCGTTCCTGGCACGGTCCATGCCCGGGCAGGGCACATATACGGCGCCGGCGCGGGGGCGGGAGGCGCTTGCGGACTGCGCGGTCACCCAAGTTGCGTAGCGGGTTTCGACGCCGGCCCCTTCTGGCGGCGAGTACACAGCTCCGGCTCCAGGACAGTCACCTGCGCTGGGGAGGGGGCTGGACTACGAGGGGCGGGGCCAAGGCCCTCCCACGCCGGGGCAGTCCCGGCCCACGCCCGGGCAGTCGGCGTCCGCGCTGCTCTGCGCATGCGCCTGACGCAGGCTGTCCACGGAGCTGCCTGAGCCCGCTAGGAAAACGCGGGGGCTTCGGCAGAGACGCCTTTGGGGCTGCCCTCAGGAGCCACTCTTCACCTCGGGGTTGCCTGTCCTTTGCCTTCCTCGTTGTTTTCCAGGAGGACGGGCTGTGGCGATTTGGGTTTATTTATTGACAGGTTCTGCAGGCTCCAGAGAGGGCCAGGCCCGGACTCTGGGGCCCTGGAACTGCGGCGCGAAGACCCGCGAGCGGCCGGCGGTGGCGGGCCGGTGTCTGCGCGCGGCGTGCACGGCCGCGTGTGCCATGGGGCGGCGGTCGCGGGGCCGGCGGGCCCTGCAGCAGCAGCAGCAGCGGCCGGAGGGCGCGGAGGACGCCACGGAAGGCAGCGGGAAGCGCAGAGATGCGGTAGGAGCCGGGGCGCCGCAGACAGGCGTGGGGCCCCGCAGACAGGCGTGGGGCCCCGCATGAGCCCCCGAGTCCCTAGGCCTGCGGGGCGGCGGCCGAGAGTTCTTGGCCTTGATGAGACTCTTTCCTTCCTCAGGGCTGGGAAGGTGGCTACCCCGAGATCGTCAAGGAGAATAAGCTGTTCGAGCACTACTACCAGGAGCTGAAGATCGTGCCCGAGGGCGAGTGGGACCAATTCATGGGCGCACTCAGGGAGCCCCTCCCGGCCACTTTAAGAATCACTGGTTACAAAAGGTAGAAACTGTGCTTTTACTTCTTTAGGCGTGAGGCGAGGATGCCCAAGTTAAAAACCCGATGTGCTTTCTCTGAGAAGCGCTGCAGAGCCGGAGGGGGTGCCTTTCAGCGGCGTGCATCTGGGAATCCGAGGAGGAAGCCTAGTGTAGTTAGTGGTCCAGTGATAGGGTCCAGGAGGCCTTGGCAGTGGGAACATGACATGAAAGTGCAGTTTGAGAAAGGTTTGGCTCCTGCGTTCTTCTCATCTAAGGATCGTATCTTTGGGAACGTTAGAATTTAAAGCATTGGCTTTGTATAAAGTCTCCAAGTCTTTTTTTTTTTTTTTTTTAACCACCAACGGTTGTAGTTTATCTGTCCAAGATGAGTTGCAAATAAAAATGAAACTGTAAGCATGTTTAGAAGGAAGGACTGCAGTATTGATTGAGCTTCTTACTACCCTTTAGGGACCAGATGTTGAGAATTGCTTAAATTTTGAAGGAATATGATAAAAAGACAGTGACTAAAAATTGTTCTCTTCTCCATGCAAGGTTGGCTTTAGTTGTAAACCACTTGCTGGCTTAAGATGATAGGTCAGCAGGTGGCTTGGTGGTTAAGGCGCTGGGTTCCCGTATGGCTGCTGGATTCCGTCCAGTGGACCCAGTGGCCTGAGTGTGTGGGGGTGTGTGCCCAAAATCTCCAGAGAAGAATGAGGCAGGGATTGTGGTGTGGCCATCTCCCCTGGGGGCTGATAATCTCACTTTCCCTCTTGGTCTGTCTCTGGCAAGTGCATTTGCCCTATGGCAAAAAACAGACAAAGAAAAAAGATACAATTTCTTAAATGGGTTTTCTAAGGTCTGTTTGATACTTGCTTGTTTTTCAACAGCCACGCGAAAGAGATTCTTCATTGCTTAAAGAATAAGTACTTCAAGGAATTGGAGGACCTGGAGGTGGATGGTCAGAAAGTTGAAGTTCCACAGCCACTGAGTTGGTTGGTATCGCAAGGCTTCATCATACTGGATTTTGCTTCGGGATTTTAATCTTTGTCCCTTGAATATGTTTCTTGGTACTACATTTGCTTTTAGCATGAAAGAGCTTGAGTGTGCCTGTATGTTACACACATCCTGATGTTCTTTTACTCTGTTTATGGGCATGGTGTTCATATGCAGGTTTTCCTATATGGTTTTCTGCTCTCTGTAAAAAGAGAAAGGTCACCAGAGACGGCTGCAGGTTATCCCCCTTAAATTTCTCACCACAGGCTGCCTGGCCCATGCAGTCCAGTCCCCTAGTATGCACCTGCTCTCCAAGACAGCCCTTTCTTATGTTCCTGGAGGTGGCTCCTAGGCGGCTTCCTGGTCCAAGGGCCCAGTCCAAGTCTCGGTTGTGGAAAGGTCATCACTTGAGCAGAAACTAATCTTTCGTAAAATGCATGCAGGACTCGAATGCACCCTGGGGAATAAATCCCTGGGTCAACTTACCCATCTGTGTAACAATATTACAGCAAATTATTGTAGTTTTGTATTTCAGGTTAACTTTAAGGTATAGAGAGTTTTCAGTTTAAAAAAAAATTTGTAAGTACTTAATACGAAAGGGTGAATTTAACAAGCATTTTCTGGCAATTCTTGAGGTTTGGATTACTGAAGTGCTTGTTTTTTTGTTTTGTTTTGTTTTGTTTTTTAAGATCCGGTAGTGATTGCAAACCGAGGTCAGGTTTTCATTAATCATGAGATTCAGATGTGCCTGCTTTTTTCACTGGCCATTTGGATTTTCTGCGTAGATATCATAGACGTGCACAGCATATACAGTTTGGATGAATGCTGGATGGACAAACACTAAAATCAGCACCTAGCCAAGTTCAGAACCAAGTGTCATCACAGAATACACTTTTAAAAAATTATTTTATTTAACTTTATGTATGTATGTATTTTAATTTGATCAGGGGAGAGCATGTGAGAGAGAGAAAAAGTAAGCAAGCAAGCCACCAGGTCCAGGACTTGAACCACACTTGGCCATGTGGGATTCCAGTGCCCTTGACCACCACGCCACCTGTTGACCCCCTCAGGATGCACTTTTGAGATACAAGAATAGATTAAAAAAATTTGTATACCCAAACCAAAATCATTTGTTTTTAATTGCCAGAGGATGTATGTGTTTACCAGAGAGAGAGGAGAAAAGCACCCCCAATGGGGTGTGGTCACACAGCAATTCCTTCTACTCCATTTCTCCATCCTGTTGAAATTTAGGGCATGCATGCACATGCGCCTGGTGTGCTTTTCAAGCTCTAAGGATTTGAACTATGAGCAGCTATAAACTGTTGATGGGATCTAGCTCTTTTAACTCCTGGACTGTGGGCCAGCTCAAGGATTTTTAAAATTACACGTTTTAGGGAAGTGTTTTCTAGTGCTGCTTTTTCTAGAAGGGTTGCTGCATAGGACTTGTCGTTTGGGCAGGTTTCATTTTTCCGAATTTTTCATAGATTTGAAACAGTAAGGAATTACCCCAACATAAAAGCCTCGTTTTGACAGTTGTTGAGAATACCCGTTTTTGTCATTTTGTGTGCTTTTTCATGCCTAGTTTGAAGATGCATCTCATATTTACAGTTTTTGTTATCCCCATTGAGAATTTTTGATGTTCAAAGGAAGCTGGGTGTTTTAAATTTCTCTTCGGAAAATTCCAAATAGAGGCTGGCCTATTGGCCTGGTACTGGAGGGAATGGGTGTGCACATGGCTGACTGTGCAGTTCGAATTCCAGCCCCAGTGGCTCGAAGAATGTACTGTACACGTGTGCACCCACGCCTGTCGTCCTGGCAGGATGGAGAAATGGAGGAGAGGGAGTGCAGCGTGGCCCTGCCATTGGGGCAGAGGTAGGCAGTACTTTCCCCCTCTCTGACTCTGGTGAGCACGCATGCCCTTTGGCAAAAAAGAAAAAAGAAATTTCAGATATAACTTTTTCTTTAAAAAATGTTTTCAGGACCAGCAGTTAGTGTAATGGCTATGTCGCTGGACTCCCACGTAGTCCACCACTGTTCGAGACCCGGACCTGGACCTGGTGGCTTAAACTCACGCCGGGCACGTGTGCGTGCGTGCCCAAGATCCCGAGAGGAGAACGGAGAAGGGATTGCGGCGTGGCCATCCCCCCGGGGGGTGATTTCTCGCTTTCTATCTCTCTGTCTGTCTGTCTGGCGAGCGCACGCTCCCTATAGCAAAAACCTCTAAAAAAATGTTTTTCATGAGCTAAATTCGAATGAACTAAAAACTAAGTAGTTATTTTAGATCATTTCATTTGGTGTTAAAATCTACAAAGATTCTTAAAGACATTTGTTGGCTAGAAAAAGTTGAAGTTGCTAGAGCTGTGTAATAGAAACTTTTATTTTAACTGTTCATCTTTTTTATGTTTAATTACTTGAAAGATCTTGAAATTTTTATTCATGAGATCAGCAGCAGTCATAGTCACAGTTCCAGCGGGGTTTTAATCTTGTAATAGCCTATTTAAATTTTTAATACTTGAAATTTGACCTGTAAGGCAGTTAAGGTGCTGTTTGTTCCAAGTTATATCTATGTTGCTTATCCGCATTTATTTATTTTTAATTGCCAGAGGGTGTGTGTGTGCTCCTGGTTGTGGGGGTACTCCCCAGGGTGGTGTGGTGTGGCCATGCCACAGTCCTCCAGTGTCCAGAAAGAGGCATTTCAGTATGTTCTTGAACTTGTTTTAAAAATAGGAAAATCTATATATTTTAAAAATCCTAATCAAATTTTTGTCAAATAGTCTGACTCTTGCCCATCTGTGTTATTTGGTTCCGTGTGATCTGTACTTTAAAAATTCATTTTCTTGTTCTTTCTTTCTTTTTCTTTTAATGCCCTCGATACCAAGTAAAACAGAATGAGGTATCTTGTTTGGTAAATGACCTGTATATGCAATACATTTTTTTTACTTTTTTTTTTTTTTTTAGAGGTTTTCACTATAGGGCGCATGCGCTCGCCAGACAGAAAGAGAGACATAGAGACAGAAAGCGAGAAATCATCCCCCAGGGGGATGGTCACGCTGCAATCCCTTCTCCTCCATTCTCCTCTCGGGATCTTGGGCACGCATGCACACGCGCCTGGCGTGAGTTTTAAGCCACCAGGTCCAGGACGCGAACCGCGGTCGACTACGTGGGAGTCCAGCGACATAGCCATTACGCTAACTGCTGGTTCCCTATATGCAATACGTTTTTGAAAGAGCAGTTTAGTACAACAGCTTACAAATGTTTTGCTTTTCTCTTGGTCAGGTATCCTGAAGAACTTGCCTGGCACACAAATTTAAGTAGAAAAATCTTGAGAAAGTCTCCACAATTGGAAAAGTTTCATCAGTTTCTGGTCAGCGAAACTGAGTCTGTAAGTAGATGTCTCTAGACACGTTGGTTTCCTTAGAGCTGTCGGTGCACAGGTCGTCATTGTCCTCACTGGTCACTGAGCGTGACAGGTGGACGAGGCACATGGTAAAGACCCCGTGTGCGCACCACCTTTAGTTTCTGATTGTGTGTGTGTCTGTTACCTGGGGTCATGGTTGTCAGTGTGATTTGTTGTTTGCTCTTACATCTGGACCTGGGTGGCTTCAGAATTGGAGTGAGCAGAATGCTTTGGCCAGTAGGGTGTCGTGCAGGACTCAGCTGCTTCGTCTTCTCTCATTCCTTTCTTAGGTTCACATTCCACATGCCTGCCTTTTTAAAAAATAAATTAATTAAATAAATAAAAATATCTTTATTACAATGCAACTTTTATTTTTTTGCCAAGGAGCATGTGCACTTATTGGAGAGAAAACACACACACACACACACACACACACACACACACTTCCTGGACATATGGTCATGTTGCAGTCCTTTACCTCTGTCTCTCCCTCTTTTAGGATTTTGGTCCCTCACACTCATATGCCCAGTGCATTTTTTAAGCCACCAGGTCTGGGACTTAGACTTTGCTATTGGTCATATGGGGTCACGATGCCAAAGGCTGCCCCAGATTGAGACTTCTGACTTCACTCTTTACCATCGTGATTTTTTTTTTTTTGCCACACCTTACTCTTAACTCTGCCTTTGCCCCCCGCCCCCAGAGTGAAGAACCTAAGTATAGCGTTGGCTCTGGTGGGATCTCTGCCTTCGCCTTCCTGTTTCCTTTGTCCCCTCGCATTCCTTGAGTACAGTTCAGTCACTGAACCGCTTACCTTTTAGCATCAGTCCATCCCCAACAAAATAGCTGTTACTTATTTAGTAATGAGTGACTGAATGGCTGCCCATCGAGTTGGGTATTGTGAGCTTTGCTATTCCCTTTTTATTCTTAGGGAATTTTAGTCAGAATTCCCCCTTCTGTTTTGTAGTTCACTTCTGTCTAGCCTGGTAAACCTCTGTGTCCTGCCTGTTTCGTTTCAGTTCTGTACTTAGAGAAACCGTGCTTCCCACATTTCTTCCCAGACTTACTGAATTTGCAGGCCCTTCACCTCACTGGTTTCTAGGCTTACTCCACAGCTCTTTCCAGACAGTGCGGCTTTCTATCTGTAGGTGACTCGTTAGTCTGACTTTTCCTCCCTGGCCACTGACACCGACTAAGTGTGACCCCAAACCCCATTCTGTGCTGTGGCAGAGTTCCCTGATCTGCTTTTAATGTAGGCGGAAGGCCAGCTGGGATGGACAGACCGGCAGGGACAGTTCAGGCAGGCTCACCGAGTGGAGGCAGGGTTTACAGGGATAGCGTGCTCAGCTGCATGTATGTGAAGAGCCCGGTGGTGGCATGTCGTACAGGGGGCGGGATAGGTGCTCCGTGTATGCTGTGAGGGACCAGCATGGGTGTCTGATCAGGAGTCAGTGCGATGAGCGCTCGAGATGATGGAGATGGCTCCGGGCCATGCAGGGCTGGCTGCAGAGCCTCTCTGGAGTGCAGACCTCCAAGTGACTCGTGCTGGGGTATCTGTGGCTTGGAGTCCTTGTTCTACCTACTGCTTCCCTTGAAAACAGAAGGCAGGCATATCAGTCATGCGTACAACCAGAGCTGGGATCCCCATGCCTAGTGAAGAATCAGGAATCAAATAATCACCATGGACTTGGTGCTGGCCAGAAGCCACCAGGTGAAAACTAGCAGGTGCCATGTGAAAGTGCAGTTCGCTCAGACCATCACGCGCGGGGTAAAGGACTGATGGCTGCCTGGGTGACTTCAAGCACGAAGACCCAGACGCTTTGTGGGAGCTGGTGCTTACCGGCTCAGAGCTGTTAGGGCAGAGCTGGGATTGAGGAAGAGCTAGGCTATATCAGGAGAATTTTGTCTGAATCTGGACAGCTTTGGCAGGTGCCCCGGCCCACTGGAGAAGATGCAGAGGAGGTAGATGGACAGGATCTTAGGTGTCAATTTTCTGAAGAAGGAAAGATGGGAGTCATGATGCCTTCACCCGTGAGAGGCAGTTGTGAGCAGTACCAAGTGCACACGGCTTATCCTGAAACAGGAGGACGGCGTCAAGGCTGGGATCTCAGTGCAGAGGGAAGGGAGGGCATGTGTGCTCACTGGATAGGGGCAGAGGAAGGGAGGTGAGAACTCACCCCCATTTCTTTTAGGGGGATGGCCACGGGGGGGGGGGGGGTGAGAACGGGATGGCCACCCGGCAGCCTCTACTCTACTCTCCTCTGGGGATTTTGCACACATGCACCCGGTGTGGTCTCCAGGCCACCAGATCTGGGGCTCGAACTTCAGCCATGTGGGAATCCAGCGCTGTAACCATCACGTCACTTCTGGCCCCAAGGTCTCTGTTTTTCAGTTAGGGTCACTGATACCCTGAACCCGTAATACTCTGATGGTAAGTTTTGTATTAACAGTCATCCTGAATCGTCCCTCGGAGTGCAGTCCTCTGCCCACTGGGATAGCACGCTGCCTCCCTTTAATGTCTCACGTGAGCGTACAGATGCTTCATTCTTTGTAGGGTGGTTCGGTCTTTCTCTGTTGCGTTTGGAATGACGCTCACGAGGGAATCCCGTGTTATTAACCACTGCTGCTGCTTTGTCCCCAAGGGCAACATCAGTCGGCAGGAAGCTGTCAGCATGATCCCCCCGCTGCTGCTGAGCGTCCAGCCGCACCATAAGGTAGCAGTGTCTGTTGTCCTGTTGAAACTGGTTGTTACTCAGTGTAATTAGTCCGTTTGTGTAAAACATGATGTAATATATATGTATTGTGATACATTATACGTATATGTAGTATATATAGTGTGTGCATGTAACATTTATTTTATATATGTGTGTCTTTATTTTAGGTAGTATGTTGTGTTTTTATCATTTTTACTTAGAGAAACTCAGACTTCAGTTTAGCATACTTTTTCTGTGAGCTAGAGAGAGCACTCATGCAGGGGTCTTGAAAAGGGTCTTGATGTGGCTTCTACCCCCCATTTCAGCCAGCCTGGGTCATGGACATGAGTGTGCCCTGTGTACTTGAACCTGGAACCTCCTTCCCACGTGGGTTACCCTCGTGGAGTGAGCTCAGCATTTCCCTGCTGGCCCCTTTTGTCGTATTTAACTTTAATAATTTAGACAACTGTTTTTTTCCCTTTTAAAGTTTGTTCATCTGTTTACTACCTGTCGATGATTTTGATTGGCTAAATCGAATGGAAGATCGTAGTGGACATGTATGGAGAGCTCATATCCCAGTGGTTGCCCTCCTCTGTGCATCGACTGCTCGCTCATACCGCCTCTAAGGGTTGACACTATTGGGTTGTCAGAAAAGTCATGCATTTTTCTGTTTTTCAAAGGTCATTTATTTACATAAAGAACAAAGATCAATCAATGATATATTGCTTGTTTTACAACCTTTTGCCATCTTTCAGTGAGCTTCGTAATTCTTCGTCCATAGAAGTACCTGTCTTTATCAGCAAAAAACTGAACAAGGTGCTGATTTATAGCCTCGTCCGTATTGAGCGTTTCACCATGCAAGGAGTTCGGAAGGGAGTGAGATAGGGGGGAGTCTGGTAGTGCAGGGTCAGGGGAGGATGGGTGGGTGTGGCAGCACATCCCGTCCAGGCTGCGATCATGTTTGACAGGTAACGAAACCCGTGTGAGGTCTCACTGTTGTGACGGAGCACTGCTCACTGTTGTGACGGAGCACTGCTCTTTTATAGTCGACGGGCTCTGGATGTTTCTGGGTGACGGATTCAAACTCTCCAACTGGCAACAGTGCATTCAAGTTGTTTGGTTTCTTGATAGCAGCTTGAAAAACATGACACCGTTAAAATCCCAGCGCACTGAGAGCATCACCGTCCTCTGCCGAATGTCCGCCTTGATGCCATTTGAGGCAAATGGTCGCGTTGGGACCAAGACCGTTTGTGCCCCACCTTGTTGTAAACAGCGCACTTCTCATCACCAGTTATCCATTTCTTCAAAACAGATCTTTTTCTCACATTTAATGAGCATATCAGATACTTAACACGCGCCTGCAAATGAACAACTTGGAGTTTCTGAGGGACCCAGATGTCAGCCGTCCTTACGTCTCCCAGCTTCTTCGGGTGCTCACGAGTGCTCGAATGATGGGCGTCCAGTGATTCTTCGCTCTGACATCGTGTACCGTGGGCTTGACTCCACCAGTGCCCTCACTTTGTCACCATCCACCTCGGTGGGCCTCCCTGACCGAGGAGCATCGTTGAGGTCAGTCCCCAGAGTGGGATGTCCTGAGCCGTCATTGGCACTGACATTACTGTAGAGCACTGTCACCGTAAACTGTGCGCAACTTTGCACAAGCGTGACGCGCGCTCTCCCTTTACAGAAGTAAAACAATAAAACGTGGCCAAAATCCAGGTTGGTGTTCCATCTTCAGTGTCTTGTAAAATCTCCAAACTCAACCAGATGGCTAAAGGTTTTATTAAACTGAAGCTGGAACTGTCGGTTGTCACAGGACATGTAGTAACATGGGTGTGAGTGACTAGTACTTCCCAAGATGAACTAGCGGCATCTTTTGCAAAATGCGTCATGACTTTTCCGACAACCCAATGTTTCCATTTTTCCAGGTGAAGAAAGCAGAGGAAGTGAAGGAGTGGCCCTGGGTTCCAGAGCCGAGTCTGTGCTCTGGTAGTTCTGTCCCCTGGCGTAGTGTTACGACTCTTCCTTACCTTCTCTAAAGGGGTTGCTTTGATCTCATGCCCTTCTGTTCCCATCCCCTCTGCAGATTGCACTCGTTGTGTGATTGTGGGTCCCTGTGAGTAAAATGTTTGTTATGCTAGAGGTTCCTCCTGGAAGGAGATGTGCTCAGGTATCAGAAGTCAGAGTACTAGACTGACTCGAGTTGTTTTAAATGAAATATAGGATATTTGGTTTTCTAAAGACACGGAACATTGTCTTGTTTTGTTGCTAGATCTTAGATATGTGTGCAGCCCCTGGCTCCAAGACCACGCAGTTGATCGAAATGCTGCATGCTGACATGAATGTCCCTTTTCCAGGTATGCCGTGGGCTTGTTTTTGGAAAGGTGGGAGTGCTATTCTGATCAGCAGTGATCCTCAAAAGATCCCAACCTTGCCTGTTAATTGTGCTGAGGTCCCCTGTGGGAGCAGGTGGGTTTTCTAATCTACCAAATGTAGATAGTAGATATTTTTGCACACCGCCGTCAGTACTGAAGCCAGCATACTCAGATAGAAGGGGTTTCATTTTAGAACTATGTGTAAAAACATAAGTGGTATTCACATTTATGTGTAAACAAAAGGTTTACATATAAAAAGTAACTGTTTGCTTTTCACATTTACTTACAGTAGATAGACTTCATGCTTTGAATTTTCAGTAGTAATAGGTTTCTCTTCCCTACTTTTTCTCATTGCTCTATGTGAGAGACAGCATATAGTCATTAAGAGCTGATGTCAGACTTCCTAAGTTCCAATCCCACCACTCTTTAATGGCAAGATGTGATGGTGAAAACAGCACACATGACATGAAATACCAGCGCTTACTTTCTAGACGTGTTAAAGATTGCCGAGTGGTCACTCAGGCACCTTTACTGGGATTCATTTGAGAAGTGACAATCAATGTCCTCGGGCTTGTGAGGACCAACCTGTATCACATTCTTCTGTCTTTGAGCCACCTGTTCTAGTTCTGTTTTAATGGGCACATTTATTTATTTTTTTTAAGTCCTTTTATTCAAAGATGATATTTTAACTAAAAGGCCTTCCTCCTCCTTCCATGTTTGATGGTTTTCTCTCAGTGGGTAGAAAAGAGCCCTGGTGCCCCAGCAGGAGTGGTTTCCCCTCTCTGTGTGGTGGATGTTTTGCGTTTCGTAAGTTTCTGCAGAGTGACCTTGATATCGTCGTTGTTAGGCATGTCTGCTGGTTTGCTGGGGGTGGGAGGGGAAGCAGAGGAGAGCCCAGGTGGTGCCTAGCCAACCTCCAGCAGGGTTGTGGGTCCACTGGAGCCAGGCCTAGCTTCTAGGGCAAACGCTTCGCTCCCTCCCTGGGAGTCCAAGTCAGTCTGGAGTGGAACTCCAGCACCCAGTTTAAAACACTTGTCAGGTAATTCTGTTTTTTTCTGTGCCTGTCTCCTCATCCGCCTTATAATTAATAGTTACTAACAATAGAAAAGGCATTTTTGGCTCAGTAATTGGTACAAAGCAGGTAATTGTCGAACAGATGAATCTTCAGTTTCAAGTGTTTGCAGTGTCCACGCAGTGCCACCTGGTTTCTATTTATGGACCCTTACCTATTGCTAGGACAATCTTGACTTGTCTTGAATGTGGTGGATCCCTGCTTCTTGCCTGCTAGAGGTTGTGGGTTTTGGGAGAGTATTCCACTTAATGCTGCGTTTCACCTGACACTACAATTTTATGTTCCCAGAGGGCTTCGTTATTGCTAATGATGTGGACAACAAGCGTTGCTACCTGCTCGTTCATCAAGCCAAAAGACTGAGCAGCCCCTGCATCATGGTGGTCAACCACGATGCATCCTGCATACCCAGGCTCATGATCGACGTGGACGGAAGAAAGGAGGCTCTCTTCTACGACAGAGTTTTATGTGATGTGCCTTGCAGGTATTTAGTTATTAAGTCAGTACGTCCCAAGTTCACTAACAATCAAACCAAATGTAGACCAAAACAAAGCCTATGTGAATGTACACATGGAGTTTATGTGGGATCCTAGAGCCGGTGTGGAGAAGAGACATCAGGAGCCTAGATCAAAATGGGTGCTCAGTGTTCTAGTGATAACCACGGCGGACATGGATAGAGAGCAGACACAGAGAGGAATGGCTTCAATAAGCAGTCTTAAAGATCTGAACTCTCGTGGTTTATTTCAGGATATTATCTCTCGGAACAGTTCGTGTATTGAGTTATTTCAGGTTGTTCTGCACACAGTGAGTGTGCAGAAAACTTTGTCATAGAATAATACATTATTTATTTCCGTGGGGAATTTGGGAAGTTCAGGCCTTGGAGAAACTCCTCATGCCTCCATTTTAGACACTTAGTTTATGGGTGAAGAATTCCATGGCATAGCTGAGGCAAAGGGAAGGGAAAGCACGCCTGGACACGTCTGCCCGGCTCTCAGAGCAGTGCAGGGACACCGATCCCACATGTTGGTGTTTTCCTACGTTTTAAAACGCATCAAGGCCAGAGTTCATAATCTGCCAACTAACCTCGTTAGCACTGAGCGCAGCGGTGAACACGATGCCTTGTTTCAGAGGACTCCATCTTGTCCCATAAGCGCAGTCACCGCTTGTAGAGCCTCGTTTGAACGTTGGAGCTCTAACACTGAACATGACCAAGTGTTAAAATGCCCGAGAAACTTCTCTTTACAGCGAACAGTAAAGTAGGTAATGGACTGAACTCCTGTTCCCCTAGGTTGCCGTTTTTGTAATTTCCCTGGGATCTTGACATCTTTTCCCATCCCGGGTTCTTGTGGTCAGAAATACAAGTCACGTTTTGTGTCATGTGAGAATGCAGTGGCTTTCTGAGCAGCAGGTTGCCAGCCCAGGGAACCCCTGACAATCATGGTATTCCATCGTACCAGCCACCAGTGTACGGCCGGGCATGTCACTCGGAAGTAACAGTCCATCTCCCAGGACATTTCCGGCCTGCAGAATCTTCCTCACAGGCTGGTGACGAGATCACCGAGGGAAAGTAAGTACAGAGGGAGTCGGCAGAAGCAGCAGTCAGCTGGGAACCAAGTGGAAGAACGTGGGTGTAGGCGGAAGATTAGTGAAGTGGACGTGGAGGTAGTTTTCATTAAAGTGAAAGGACGGAAAGACTTAAGAATGATTATAGAACATGCTTGACAAATTAATTTGACTTAATTTGATTTGCTGTGGGAAATCCTTTATGAGTATAAATTCACATTATTCATTTCTGATTAAAATGTCATTGTTGATTAAGTTTCTGGATGTTAGTATAAAACTTCTGTGTCCTAGGTCTGCAATGTAGTTTTGCTAATGTTCCTCCCAAATGGAAACAATGTCTCTTTGGCTGTTGAATGAGATTTCCTGTCCAAATCTATTATTTCTTTTTTTGCTGGAAAATTAAAGAATAATATAAAAGTATTATTTATTGGAGTATTCTTAAAACAGAAAAAGTAAGTTGATTGTAACTGAGAATTCAGATTGTTTCCTAAGTGGTATTTATAATAGTACCTCTTTTGTAACTTAGCTTGAATATGACACTTCTGTTAAACTTTAATAATCATCTCCCTATATAGTTTTAAGTTCTTAAATATATTTTTTTTTCCAGTGGAGATGGCACTATGAGAAAAAATATTGATGTTTGGAAAAAGTGGACCACCCTAAACAGCTTGCAGCTACACGGGTAAGTAACTTGTATAAAAATTTCTTGTAACATTTTAAACATTTATTCCGTGAAATGAACACTATCTCTTAATGTCTTTTTTGTTTTGTGTTACTTTGCTTAGCATTTTAAACAACTATTAGAAGTGTCTTTTGGTTATCAGCTTTTGTATGATAGAAAGAATGCTCATTAAAGAAGATTTGTAGAATCAGCCCTATGGCCGAGGGGTTAAAGGAGCTAGTTTTTGTGAATCAGAGTCAAGAATTAGGACTAGAAAGTATGAAAGGATACAGTAAAAATATTACAATAGATGTTTTTTTGAATAGCTGGCTGTGTGGTTCAAATCTCAGCCCCAGTGGTTTGGAAAACATGCTGGGCATGAGTGCATGTGTGCCCCGAATCCCAGCAGGGTGGAGCAGTGGAGGGGAAGAGAGTATTGCGCGGCCACGCCCTGTCAGAGGGTGCTCCCTCCCTCTCTGTCTCTGGCAAGCACATGTACCCTCTGGCAGAATTAAAGAAGGAAAATTGGGAAATTTTTCAAAAGAAAAAGGAAACCTTATGCATTGGTGACTTCTGTTAACATTTGGTATATTATAGTATTTTTCTGTTTGAGATTTTTTTAAGTACATGTTTTTGATAGTTCTGATTGTATCGTTTATACAACTTTGTATTCTTCTCATTTAACGTTAAAGATTACACGTTTCAGTGTAGAACTGTGGATGATCTGAACTATACTAATGGCTAGTCACCACAGTTAACTCCAGAAGATTTTCTTTTTCGTTTGAGTACTTCTGCTTTTGTGAATCAGAGTCACAAATTAGGACTAGAAAATATGAAAGAATACAAATTTTGCATGTTAAATCATGTGTTTGTGCAAGTATGGAGGATTTTTAGTAGTGAATTGATCTAATATGTTGAATTCAGATCAGTGTTAACGCTTACTCGTTGGGACACTGGTTAACAGTAAAAACATCGACACAGATGGTTTTTAATGAGCAAATTTAACTTCCCTTAGACTTTTAGTTTTTTTTTTTTTAAGTGTTATAAAATTCATGCATAGATTTCAATATTTCTTGCACCAAAATAGACTCACATTTTAGTCCCCGCACCTGTGGTCTGGCAGGCTCGGCCTTGAGTAACCCCGCGTTCTGCCCTTAGCTTACAGTTGAGGATTGCGACCCGAGGTGTCGAGCAGCTTGCGGAGGGTGGGCGGATGGTGTACTCCACGTGCTCACTCAACCCCATCGAGGACGAGGCGGTCATAGCGTCGTTACTGGAGAAGAGCGAAGGTGAGCATGCTGATCCTCCTTTCGACCAAGTATGTGCTTTTCAGAAATGTTTCTTCCTGTGGTTTGAAGTCTTATGGACCATTTCCTGAGCATCTGCTTATGAGTGTCTGCTTATGTGAGTGTAAAGATAACCCTTAAAATGAAACGGCCTAGTTAAAAACATGCTTAGAGAGGCGGCTGGTTCCCACATGGCTGACAGCACACTTTGAGTCCTGGACCTGGCAGCTTAAAAAAACATACCAGGCCCTGGGTCAGCCGGTGGTGTAGCGGTTAAGGCACTGGACTCCTACATGGCCGACCAAGGTTCGAGTTCTAGACTTGTAGGCTTGAAACTCAGGCCGGTTGTGTGTGTGCATGCCCAAAGTCGCGAGAGAGTGAAGGAAAGGACTGCAGCGTGGCCATTCCCCCTGGGCGGGGTGATTTATCAGTTCTCCTCTCTCTCTCTGGCAAGCGCATGTGCCCTATAGCCATGGTCCATCTGGTACTGCTTACCTTAAAAGTTTTTGTAGATTCTTTAAGCATTTGAACTTCCTTGCTAAGTCTCTGTTGCCTAGCCTTCTGCAAGTTTTGTCTATTTTTCTGTTTTAAGCTTGTGATTGGAAAGCAGGAAGGGCTCTTCCTGCCCTGAGTCTGCTGTCACGCGGTGGGTGGCACCACCGGCAGGGCTTGCTGTCCCACCTCTTAGGGCCTAGCTGGGTGCCAGCTTTGTCTTGTAAACGTGAGTCCTCCTGCAGAGCAAACCTGCCGCTCAGCTCCTTGGCTGTCGAATAGAGTCAGGTGACTCACCTTGAGCTCTGTGTGCTTTCTGCTGTCGTGTTTCCTGAGCAAACCAGCTTTGAGGGAGAGCCTGAGGAAGAGGGTGTCGTCTGCAAGTAGATTGAGGCGTGTTCACGATCTTACTCCCACGGGTCTCTTCACAGCTGCAGCAGGAAGTGCCGTTCTCAGAACTCAGCAGCCCGTGTGGGTGCATGCACAGTCTCACAGGTGCACAGTTTAAAGGCTAGCGGTAGCGAGAGACAGCCCGGGCAGCGTGGGAAGAACTGCTCTCGAGGAAGAAAGCAGACATGCTGCCGGGGCCTGGGAAGGGCCCCGTGGCGCTGATGGGCAGGTCCTGTCTGAAACCTGCTTTGGTTGTGGATTTCCGCGGTTCTCTGGCTCTCACACTGGCTTGTTCATTTCCATGCATTCAGGATCTTACTGGTATTAGCAGTGTTCCCAAGGGGCACTCGATGGGCTCTTTTTCAGACCCCACAGCATTCCCAGACTATACCCGGCCTTGTCTCTGCATGTGTATCTGCAAGTGGGAGGATGGCTCTCGAGAGCCCGCTAAGACCTTCCCTGTTCAGATCTCGAACCAGGGCCGGCGCCGCGTCCTTCCCGCTCCTAGAGCTGACAGTGGTTGGCCCGTAGGGCCTCCCTTGCAGGCCCAGAGGTGCCAGGCTCGTGTGCTGTGCTTTGCTCTTCCGTGCTCACTGCCCTGTACAAGTCAGAGACGCAGAGAAGGGAGCGTTCATCAGAGGCTTCACTCGACTCTGGCAGCCTTCTAATGCCGGGGCCCGGGGAGATGCCCGGTGCGGGCCCTGCCTCCAGGTTTCCGGGAAGAGGTGCTGTCGGCAGTCGCTTCTGAGTCTGAGGGCCTGCTGAGTTAGAAAAGGATTGCAGACCCTTTCCCTCGGAGTGACTGCACTGGTCCTGGCGTGTCCTCGTCTCCACCATCCTGACGGGTTTCGTGTCGCTCTGGATTTGGGCTGTGCTTTTCTCAGACTCACCGGTCGGGCCTCGCGGGGAGCCCGGGTGGCAGAGGTCAGGAGGAGGTAGGTGTCGCCGGTCTCTTAGCCTTACCCGCTGCAGTTCTGTCTTCCACTCAGGATAGCGCATGCGCTCACCGAGGGGGCGGGAGAAGCGTCCCGAGCAGGGTTGTCGCCACTGGGCGCCCTTCCCCACCCCCTGGCTGCTCAGGATCGTGGGTGTCCCCCATTCCCGGCTGTCTCAGGTAGATGGGGCCGGGGTCTGAGCTGAAGCCTGGCCGTGTGCTCTCAGCACGGGATTTGCACGGCAGCCTGGGGCCTCAGAGGCCGGCCAGCCTCCCCTGGGACGGGCAGCTCTCGGATGTCTGCAGGTGACATCACGGCCGCCTTTCTTTGCGTGACTGTCTCCAGGCTGCATCGAAGAGCTTCCCCTTGATCTTGTGTGAGCGGAGGCTTCATTCCACACTGCACACACCTCGGCCGACCCCTGGGACTAGAGGGCGGGTGGTCTCCACCCGGAAGTGGAGGAAGGGCAGCCGCTAGCCCAGGTCTGTAGGAGGTCGTCACCCGGGCCAGCTCTGCTCATTGCTGAGGGCTGGGCCGTGTGTGATGGGGAAGATCATTTCTCCTGAGGCGTCATTTAGTGTTAGCTCCTGAGAGGAAAAATGGTCAGAAACTATGGCAGAAGTCAACAAGATGCTTGGGTAAAATGATCTTTTTTTAATAATGTTTTAGATTTCTTTCTTCCACGAGTAAGAGACCAAGAAACAAACAGCACCCACCAGGGTCCCGATGCTGCGGTGCCCCAGCCTTACCCAGCCCTGGGTCATGGGCACGTGTGTGCTGGTGGGCTCAGGGAGGTCTCAGACCTGACTTGTCACCTCCACAGGGGGTCAGTCTGCACAGGTTGCCTTTTGTCTCTTCACTGTTCAACCCAGCGTGCATCAAAGCGTCTTGCTGTCACACGTCCACCTTGGGGCGTGTTCTGCTTCGTGTTTATAGTCGTTCACGTTTCCCTAGCGCTGCCGTAGTCTCTGCTCTGTAGGAGCTGGCCCTACCTGGGAGCTGCTAGCAGTGTGGCTACTGTAGACACTTGTGGAGAGAGTGTATTTTCTTTTTCTTGTTTTTGGAGAGGTTTTTGCTATAGGGTGCCTGCGCTCGCCAGAAAGACAGACAGACAGACAGACAGAAAGCAAGAAGTCACCCCCCCCCAGGGGGCATGGCCACGCTGCAGTCCCTTTTCCATTCTCCTCTCGGGATCTTGGGCACGCACGCACACGCGCAGGGTGTGAGTTTAAGCTACTAGGTCGACTACTCGGGAGTCCAGTGACATAGCCATTATGCTAACTGCTGGTCCCAGAGAGGGTGCATTTTCACTACAAGGCCCCTTGTTTCTGGAAGTGGACTGGCTGCATCCTGACGGGCAATTTTAGAAAACTTACTTTGGTCTAAAAACTGAGTTCTTGGAAACGTCCATGGCTTATTTTAAATGTTGCTTTTTTGGTTCTGGGGCATGCGTTAGACGTAATGACACACAGACCCGAATCATCTTGGTGGTGTGTCCAGGATGAGGGGAGGGATCAGGCAGTCTGCGTCCCTGGTTGGCGCTGCCGCAGGGCCATCAGCCTCGTGTGCCCCAGGTTGGCGCTGTCCCACGGCCGTCGGCCTCGTGTGTTCCAGGTTGGTGCTGCCACAGGGCTGTCGGCCTCGTGGAGTTCATCTCACCTTTCCTGGGGTGCTCTGCAGTGCCTTTCTACGTTAGCAGCTTTCTTGAGCTATAGTTAGTAAGGTAACAGTTCCTTGCTTGTGAGCGGACAATGTGGTCATTTTTAGTAAATTTGCCCAGTTGAACATCCCTCACACATCGTCCTGAGAAGAGCCTCTGTCCATCCCACCCCGGAGCTATGCTCTAACCTGCTGTCTCCACAGGTCCGCGGGCCTTGCTGTTGCCGGTGCAGGGTCACGTGCGTGGCCCTTGCTGTCTGGTGTCTTTCTTTGGGCACAACATGCCATGCCTCATCCTCTCCTTTCTACACAGGCGCCTTGGAGCTCGCTGACGTGTCTTCCGAATTGCCAGGTCTGAAGTGGATGCCGGGAATCACACAGTGGAAGGTGAGCATTAATTCAGAAGGTAGGAAGCAGCTGTGGACTCCGTCATGGACACGTCAAGGCCTTCACCTTTGGGCAACCTAAATAAATATCGTATCAGCTCGTGCAGTTGAGATTCAGCTTCAAGTGTATGTTCAGTGACAGGTGGCAGGATTACACAGGTATTTTTCTGTGGCAGTGGAACAGTTTTCATGCCTTTATTTCACATGCAGAAAGTAGCACTGTTATTCTTGTCCCTGTAAGGGTAGCTCTGCCCTTCTTTTTTTGTTTGTTTTTATAGTTTTTTTTTTTTTTTTTTTTTTTTTTTTTTCATAGGGTGCTTACACTTGCTGGAGAGAGACAGAGAGGCAGTAAGAAGGAAAGTGAGAAATCACCCCCCTATGGGGGGTGGCCACACTGCAATCCCTTCTCCATTCTCCCCCTGGGATTTTGGGCACACATGCACCCGCTCCCAGTGTGATTTTCAAGCTGCCAGTCTGGGTCTTGAACTGTGGTTGACTGCGTGGGAATTGAGCATCTTAATCAGCACGCCACCTCCTGGCCCCTCTGCCCTGTCTTTATAGTCTGAGAGTCAGGCTTTGTTTCCAGTGCGAACCAGTTCTCTTTGTAGTTTTAGGCTAGAAACAATCTGATGTTTATTTTCAAAGCAAAGCAAAACCTACATGGAAAACATTCTCCTTTAAAATGGTTGCCCTGGTTTCTGGAATGAACGTATTTCGTTCTTCGTCTTTCTCGGGTTACATGTGATGGGAGGGTCTTGCTTTCTCTCTGCTCACCGTCTTGGTGTTGGCGAGAACGGCCGTCACATCTTCGTGTCTGAGCGTCACCCTGGGCCCTGCTGGCTGCGTCCTGTGAGGTGGCACTGGCACTCCAGGAGCCTGCCCTCCTGTCCTGCAGGTAATGACGAAGGATGGACAGTGGTTTGTGGACTGGAATGATGTTCCTCACAGCAGACACACCCAGATTCGGCCCACCATGTTCCCCCCAAAGGACCCGGAACAGTTACGAGCGATGCATCTGGAGCGGTGGTGAGTCTGGGCGTGGGACAGTCATCCCTCTGTGGTCTGTCTGGCTGTGCAGGGCGACACAGCTGCAGGGCAGGCGCACCCAGGGCCACCCTCACGTGGGAGCGCTTCCGGCAAGGTCAGTGTCCGGGCACGCCTGACTTCTCAGGTGGTGGAACTGCTTAGAACCTGCACAGTGTGGTGCTGGGGGTCTCAGACTCTGCAGACCACACGGTGCCCGCTCTGTGAGTGAGGGCTGTGCATATACGGCGAGGTGGGACGTTTTCCCTCTGATCATCTTCGTAGTGTTCGTCTTAATACAAAAGGGTGCATGTGGGTCAGTTAAAAAGTACCACTTGTAAGTATGGTGGTGGTCAAAAAGTACATAAAAATGTATATTATGAAAAATTATTCGTAGATTTCAAAATTTTTCATGCTGAAATGAACTCTTTTAATTCTGGTTTCCATGAACTTCTTGAAGATGCCCATTTATGTGTTTTTTTTTTTCCTTTGTTTTTTAAGCCTTAGGATATTACCACATCATCAGAACACTGGCGGCTTCTTTGTGGCCGTATTAGTCAAAAAGTCTCCAATGCCGTGGAATAAACGGCAGCCCAAGGTAAGGGCCTTTTTTCTAAAATAGCATCTGAACTTTTTATACCTTTACAATGAAAACTGTCAGTTCAGTGGAAGATACGCAGAGACAAAGAAGAAGGTTTGGGCATGGGACCAATAGCTGGGGAGAGGCCGTCTGAATGAGGAGCGTTTGAGTTGGGTTTCCTTAAAACACACATTTCTTATAGGTGGAAGAGGCAGTCGGTGGGGAATGTGTTTAGTCTTTGACAAGCGTCTGGAGACTGCTCTGCAGCCGAGTCTGAAGCCTGGTCTGGCCCTGTGCCTGGGCGTTCATGTCAGCTGCTCTGCGTTCACCTGGCCAGGAGGAGCGTGAGAGTCGCATGGCCAGGCCGATGCAGATAGATGTGTGGTCCTGCCTGGCGTGTGATGGGTCTAGGCAGCCCACCGGCTGCTCTTCAGGGAAAAGGAGCGAGCGCAGCCTCCCGAGCCCTGACCACCTACCCACGCCTGTGTCGTGTGAGCCGTCCTCGTCTGCCGCCCCTGGCCCCGTTCTGTTAGTTCCTGAATCAGCCCTCCATGATGACGGAACGCAGTCTGGAGTCTGGGTCTGGACATCTAGTATGTCTTTAAGGTTCATCCTTGGAAATCAGGACAAGGCGCATTTGAAAACCAAAGGACACAGCTGCTCGGGGGGCTCCAGCAGTTCTCTGGGACCCGCCAGTCCAGACCAGCACTGTGACGCGTGGTTCCAGCCGGGCACGGGGTGTGGCTGCCAGCTCTGCAGAGGGCAGGGGTCCATGGGGCCTCGCTTCTCAACCCCATGCTCCCTTTGCAGGGACAGTGCCGTGGGCTCTTGCTCGTGGGAGTAGGATGCCAGCCATCTGGTGCAGTTTCCTTTTCCAGCAGCCACATCAGGAAAAGTAAATGAGTTTTAGTAACATTGTTCACTAATCCTGTTTAAATGACATTCTCACGTGAACCAGCAGTTACTGAGCTGCTTTGCATATTTTCCTCCTGAGCTTTAACAGTAGCCTGTGTTTGAGACTAAAGGCCCATCTCCTTCACACCGGTCACACTCACACGGTCAGTAATGCATGTGGCCAGCGACTGCGGTGTCCACGGTGCAGGCTGGAGCCTGCCTGGAGTGAGGGAGCTGGGGCTTGCTTGCATTTGGGGTTATATTGGCACTTTGTCATCATCAGTGTCTGTGAAGATGGGTTTCCACCTTTCCTTCGGTTTGCTCCTGGTGTCCTGTCTCACTCGGGGATACCTGGCGTCATGTGCAGTATCACTTCTGCCTCCCTGTCATCGTGTCAGACCCTGTTCAGTTAGTTCCACAGCTGGGCTGTGGCCGTCTGCCCCGTGTGCTAGCCTGACTGCTGCGGGGCCGTGCGGTGACTCAGGGGGAGTCTGAGCTGTCGGGACGCTGCAGTCCTGGGATGTGGAGAAACACACAGCTGGATGGGGTGGGACCACCCTGACAGGGCACTGCTGCCGTCCCGAGGGAGGCAGGTCAGGGCACGGAGGTGGGATGGGAAGCGTTGCAGAGAACGGGCAGTTTGAGACAGGCTCTGAAAAAGAGAGGCTACCTTTTGAGATGTGCAGCTTGGGATGAAAAGTTCTGTACGTAACTCTTCACCCACATAGCCTGCGCTCCGGGGAGGCCGTGCTGCCCGTGCTGCCGAAACAGGCTGTGAGCGAGTCGGGCCGGCTCTCCTTGTTGTCTCTGACTTGAGGCAAAACGTGGAACTCATGTTTGTAGAAATAGTCCTGATTTGTGAGTTTACTTTATAGAAACTAGGATTACTTTTACCATTCTTCTGAACTGTTGGAAAGGACGTGGTACTTTTTTGTTATTTAATTCTTTGTTAGAGGGCATGTGCTCACCAGCACTGGGGCCGGGGGAGGGCACGTAAGGTCGCCGCTCACACTCGGGTGATTCCTCGTGTGTCCCAGCACAGGAAACGCACTCTTTAAAGGCTATTTATTGTTTTTGGTTTTAGGTGTTTGCACAGGGAATGTGCACTGCTGGGAGAGATACAGAGAGGGGGATTTGAGAAGTCTCCCCTCCGGGGTGACTGCCTTCTCCATCCTCCCCTCGGGGTTGTGGACATGCACGCACATGTGCCTGGGGTGGTGTTCAGGCTGCGAGGTCTGGGGCTCGCGCCATGCTCAGCCATGTGGGAGTCTAGCACCTTAGCTACCATGTTGCTTGCTAGCTCTTCTTTAAAGGTTTTAAGTAAAACAAGTTATTCATTATCAAAGTCATCTTTAAACTGTATTGATTGCCTTAGTTCCGAATTTCATTGTTCAGCTGATTTTCCCCAGTCCTTGGGGTGCCTGGAGGAATACTCCATCTCTCTCCCAGGGATTGTGTTTGGCCCATTTGTGCCTTTCTAGTAGAGCTGGTGCACAGTGGGTGTTTTCAAATGAAAGGAGCTGGTGTCCCTGGCTGTTTGTGGGATTATGCTCAAATCAGTTTAAACTTTAAAGTGTCATAAATGAGTTCTGTTTGTCATGGCAGATTTCAGGTGATACCTTTCAGAAAATTGTCCTCTTAAAAATGCTGCTGTAGAAGGCCCAGGTGGTGCCGGGAGCTCGGCCTTCCCAGGTGCCTGTAGAGCGCACAGCGATCGCCTGTTCTCTCCCAGCTGCAGGGTCGATCTGCACAGGCCAGAGAAGCTGCCCGGTCGGGCCCTGCGGACCTGGCAGAGGGGAAGCCCCCAGACCCCTCTGAAGGTCAGTCAGTCCCTGAAACTGACGACACAGAAGTAATTCAAACAACTGAGAATGTAGAGAATAATGGAAATAAGAAAGATGGCGTGTGTGGGTAAGAAAAACGGTCTGTATTGATCTGGTGATCTGGCGTCTTCTCAGCCCTCGTGGATAACGGGGTGGCGGAGCCACTCCCACAGGGGTTTTGCATGGCTGGGTTTCCGAGCGAGTGCACGTTTGCTTTCAGTACGAGTGGTGTGCCGGCTGCACTCAGAAGCCCTGGAGGCTTCGCACCTGCGTTCTGGCACGAGGACACGTGTGTGGCAGCACTGGGGTGGGGTTGGGCAGGGAGGAGCACAGCGTGGTACTGAGCGGGGTGGTGTGCTCACAGCCCCGTGTATCTCCTTTTTCTTCTCAGCCCTCCTCCGTCAAAGAAAATGAAGTTATTTGGATTTAAAGAAGATCCATTTGTATTCATTCCTGAAGATGACCCATTGTTTCCACCTATTGAGTAAGGACAGTTCGGCCTTTTTAATTCTTATGGAATAAACGAGGGATAAGCAGCTGGCCGTTCTCAGTAGCATAGTTCTGCATGTAGCTGTGTAGCATCTTCTTCTGTTTTTTTTTTTTTTTTTTTTTTTTTTATCTGCATGTGAGAGCAGGATGGAACTGTTGAGGTTGTTACTGGACTTTTCAGTTTAAGATGAAGTTAAACTGCCCCAAGGTAAAGATGCTAGCTGGGAAAACTTCCAGCCATGTACTGATGTGAATTCCTCGGTCTGTTGGGAGATGGTGGTGAAGGCCGCCCGTTCAGCTCCCATTTAGGAGGTGAAGAATTGCAGGTCTGAGGGCCGGAGAGACCCTGATTAGGAATGATGTGGGCAGAACAGAGGCAGCGCTTGGCGTAGCAGCCTCGAGTTTGTCTGCTAAGGTTCCGTGTGCATTTACCAGAGTGCTGTCTCTCATTGTCTTTTGAGTAACTGATCTTTTGCATAATTTGTAAAAATCTCTTGAAAGTTTCAGTGGCAGCCTAGGTGTTCATAGGCATGGTCACTGGAGTAGCAGGTGTCAGGGGGCTGTGCTTGTTAGTGTAGGCCCGGGTCTAGGGTTGCCCCATGTAAGCGTTGCATAGGCTGCGAGAGTCCAGGGTAGAGCTAAAGGCCCTTAGTCCCCTGTGCTCTGGGAACTGAGTTCTGTATGGGAGTAAGTGAGGTGTCAGGGTCCACCTGACCTGGAGGCCCCTACACCCCTGTGCTCTGGGAACTGAGTTCTGTATAGGAGTAAGTGAGGTGTCAGGGTCCACCTGACCTGGAGGCCCTTACACCCTGTGCTCTGGGAACTGAGTTCCGTATGGGAGTAAGTGAGGTGTCAGGGTCCACCTGACCTGGAGCCGCTCTCATACACAGCACTGTTTTGTCTATATAGGAAATTTTATGCATTGGATCCTTCATTCCCAAAGATGAATTTGTTAACTCGGACTACAGAAGGGAAGAAAAGGCAACTCTACATGGTTTCCAAGGAGCTGAGAAACGTGCTGCTGAACAATAGTGAGAGGATGAAGGTACAGACCGCGGGCCCTGGCGGAGGTTTGCGGGCCGCGTGCAGGTTTCACACCCACTTGGTTCATTTGGGGGTGCGAGTCCTGGTGCCTGTCCTGCCCGTGTGCGGCAGTGGCTGGCGTCCTGCTGCTGTCCTCCTGGGAGGGCTGGACTGCTGCTCCCGCGCCCTCACGGCTGTGTACAAGCAGTGTCCTCAGGACGCTGGCGTTTCCAAGCCCCTTCGCCAGCCGTGCCCCTCCCCAAGCACGTCTTTCCCGCCTGCTCGTTGAGTGCAGCGCATCTCCGGATGTGCACTGTGGTGTGCGGTCACAGTGTCTCTGCAGCAGTACTGGGATATCTTCAGTCCTTCCCACTCTCTCTCTGGTTTCCACTGGGTATTGCCAGGGGTCATGTGACTGTATCCTTGCCCTTGACAGACATGGAACCCATGACTCAGTTATTTTTGTTTCCCGGTCTTCGTTTTTGTTGTGGTCATTCTTTGTCACTGTGAGCCATGCGGCCAGCGAGTGGCACTCGGTTCTTGGAGCCCTGGCGTGGACAGCTCAGAGGTTTTCGTTCCCCTCACTTTTCCTTTCTGGCAGCTGCTTACGGACAGCCTCCCCTCCTCATGGTTGAAGGGGTTGCTTTCCTCCTGTCGGCATTTATCTGCATGAATGTTCACCACATTTCTCACGTACAGGTTATTAACACGGGTATAAAGGTCTGGTGTCGGAATAACAGCGGTGAAGAGTTTGACTGTGCTTTCCGGCTGGCACAAGAGGTAATCCGGGAAGCCGACTTACATGACACCTCCACGGATAAATGGGAAGCAGTGGGGAGGGAATGGGGAGGCGCCTACCGGCTGAGCGAGCCTTACAGGTCGCCGAGCCCTTCTGGGGAAGGGGGTGTGGAGGGTGCACTGGGGCTGCCTGCGCGGACAGCCCCCAGGAGCTCTGGTGGTGGTCCTCCCTGAGTGGCTCAGGCTGGTCTTGCTGTCTACTCCCACAGGGAATATATACACTCTATCCGTTTATTAACTCAAGAATTATTACTGTATCGATGGAAGACGTTAAGGTACTGTTGACCCAGGAAAATCCATTTTTTAGAAAACTCAGCAGTGAAGCATACAGTCAAGTCAAGGACCTGGGTAAGCTGTTTTAATGGCACAGAACCGTCACTTGTGTTGTCACGGTAGAGGGGCCAGCAGATCACATAGTGGTTATGTCGTTGGACTTCCACATGGTCGACTGTGGTTTGAGTCCCAGACCTGGTGGTTTGAAACTGACACTGGCTCTATGTACGTGTGTGCCCAAAATCCCAGAAGGAGAGTGGAGAAAGGGAGAAGGGATTGTGGCATGGCCATGCCCCCCAGTGGGTGTTTTATTGTTTTCCCTGTCAGTGTCTTCCCTCCTCCCCATGAGCACACGTGCCCTAAGCCAAAAATCTCTAAAGAAAAAAAAAGTTGAGAGAGATACAGGAATGTCTGCTTTCACTTGCCTTTCTCAGTTATAAGTTCCAAAACACTGTGGCTTTGTTTCTACCGGCCCTATCGGTGTTGAGAGGGCTTCCGGTTTGTCTGTTTTCCTAATTGCTGTTAGGTGTGCATGCCAGAGACATGTACCCCTCCCCCAGTGGGCTGTGGTCATGCCACTGTCCTTTCTCCCGTCTCTCCACTTTGCCAGGATTTGGGACATGCATGCATGCCTGGCATGTTTTTTAAGCCGTCAGGGTAATTATTTGAACAGAAACCTAAGTGAATCTGAAAGTGTAAAGAGTAAAGGAATTATGGTGGGGTTGCTTTACTTCCCAGAGACCTGGTGAGCCCCGAGGTGCCGAGTGCCAGGGTTTCTTGTAGCCTGCTCCTGAGTATGTTTGGCGGCAGCTTGCAGTTGGGGTCTGTGGAGGTCTGGCCTGTGCGAGCCGCCCTGGCCAGCTCGCGGTCCGCAGCCCTTGCCCCTCTGTCCTTGTCCTGCTGTAGCCAAGAGGCCTGAGGGAGCAGGGCCCTCGGGCTTGGTTCATCTGTGTTGGGCGGCCCCGGGACCAGCTAGCAGGAGGGCCCCACTCATGTGGCCCTTGTCACCGACCTCCTTAGAGCAGAGAGAGCTCTCGAGTCAGCCAGCCTTCTCTGCTAGCTCACCAGCCGGAGTGGGCGATTGGTTGCATCTCGGTTTTTACATTTCATCAGCTTGTACTTCAGTCCCTCTGGGACATTTTCCTCTAAGCCTAAAAATAATTTTAGCAAGCTAGTATAAAGTGTTTTCGTTCTTGTTTTTTTCTTAAAACTTGAGGTCCGATTGTGGCCCAGTGTGATGGAAGCCACACAGACCCGCTGCTGCAGTGGCGCGGCTGTGCTGCATACCGAGGGCTACAGGGCCTGGGACGTGCCGCCCGGCCGTCGCCTTCCGCTGCCTCCCAGGCGACAACCACAGTTTAAAGCAGAGTCCTTTGAAGGATAGGGCACTGTTGGTTTCCTTTTTGCTTTGAATCGTACATTTCGGTGGCTGAGGGGTTGTGTTTGACAATTTTTTTGTGTTACTTCATGCTGTTGATGGGAGTTGGGTTATAATTTATTCATCTTGAATTTTGAGAATTAACCTTTAGTAGACCCCAGCCTGCTTGCTTCTGAGAGGGACTGGGCTGGCAGCTCCGCCTTGACCCGTGGGCTCGCCGTAGTTCTGTTCCTCTCGCCTCACTGCAAGTCATTCCCTGGGTTCAGGCCTCTTCTCCACCTGGGTCGTTGAGGACAGACGTAGATGAGCCACATAACATGACTCTGGGCACGGGAGTGTGCTCATGGGGTGCCCTCCAGGCACGGGGCCACGCTCACAGGGGCTCCCCCCCGGGCACAGGGACGCGTTCACAGTGGATCCTCCCCGGGCGTGGGGGTGCGTTCACAGTGGATCCTCCCCGGGCGCAGGGTCACGTTCACAATGGATCCTCCCTGGGTGCAGGGACGTGCTGACAAGGGGTCCTTCCTGGGCACGGGGATGCATTCATGGGGGTCCTCCCCAGGCGCATGGCAAACAGGTGTCTGTTTCTCTTCTAGCAAAGGGAAGTGTCGTGCTGAAGTATGAACCGGATTCTACGTAAGTCACACCCATTGTGTTGCGCGACGTGCCCTCCCTGTTAGCTGTGTAGTGTGCTCCTTTGGTGAGGAAGGGGTCATGCGGGAGGGACCCCCTCCTGACTTTGGGAGCCTTTCGTGAACGTTGCCTGCTAACAGTGAGAATACTTCAGGACCGAAATATCCTTGTAGATCATGCTGAAGGTCTTTTTATAGAATGTCCGGCTCAGGCCAGATGTAACTTTATTTACCGAAAGTGAAACGCACACCCGCGCACAGCGTACAGGCACAGGCTGGGTAGCGAGGCCTGGTGAGTTCTTCACCATGGGTCTAGCCGGTGCGATTTGATTGCCGTTAGGCATCAGGCACTCCAGGGCCAGCAAAAACAGGGTGCCCAGCCCACCACAGCTCCCACCTAGCAGTCGCTGCAGGGGCACTGGGAGATGTGGGTGTGGTACTGGCAGCGCTCGCTAGTGTGGGAACCAGCAGGACTAGGCCCGTGCTGGCCCTGAGTGTGTCAGCCTGAGGGCAGGATTGGCACCTGCCTTGCAGCCCCCCCTCTGTAAAATGGAGCACCATTTCCAGGAGGAGGGCTGGAGGGGGCACAGGGCTGAGTGGCGCCGTGGTGCAGGGTTCTTAGGGTTAGCACTGGAGCAGAGATATGGAGGGGGAAGGACCAGCAGAGCACAGCCCTGCAGGCGGACACGGCTGGAGGGGGAAGAGAGCTGCCAGGCCAGCCCCGAGCCCCTACCTGGCTGGTGCTTGCAGGTCCTCAGGTTTCTGGCCGGCTCCTCGACTGCTGTGTGGAGAGAGGGCTGTAGCAGTGAGTGAGTGTGCACGCACGAGGGCCGGGAGGGTGCGAGGCTGAGTGGGACAGCAGACCAGCTGGGAGGCACGTGCAGGTGATGGGACTGGAGGGCGGGGAGGGGCCGTGCAGGGTCTGCTGGGATGTGGTTCAGACCGAAGAGTGTGGGTCACAGGGATGGGAACACAGTGAAGGTTCCCAGGTTTCGGGGTTGAGCAGTCATCATCTCCTAAGATGGGAAACAGAAGAACCAGCCACAGTAACGGGACACGAGGCCTGTGGCAGGCCACGTACACAGCAGTGATGGTGGGCGACACCACAGCCTAGGTGTGCCCAGGCGTGTGTAAGGGGATGCTGGTGATGATACGCCGAGGGACCCATTTGTCAGGATGTGTCCTTTTGTGAGCGGCCTGTGATGACTGAGTTGGAAATGGCTGTACAGTAGGAGACCTTGGGGAAGGCAGCTGGACAGAAGGGCGGGGAGTGCAGGAGGAGGAAGTCCCGGTGGTAAACATTTGGGGTCCACAGCGTGTAGATCCCAGAGAGCCGTGGGCTGTGCCGAGATAAAAGGCAGTGGACGGCGAAGAGGAATTGCTGGGCCCCCGCCCCAGGATAGGGCGGCCTTTGAGGAGGGAAAGGCAGCGGGTGGAGCAGCCAGGGAGGCGGGAGCAGGCCTAGAGTGGGTGTCTCAGAGCTGGACACGTCCTGGGACGGGAGGAGGAGCTGGCGTACTGGACCGGGGCGGCTGGGGCGAGTGGGCGATGGAAGGCCGGCTGCGGGCTGCGGTGTTCCCACGGCCGAGGCACGTCGTAGTGGGAGGGCAGTCGGGTAGGGAGAGGTGGGACGGGGCCGGTGCCTGGGCATGGAGGCCGAGACAGCAAGGGCTGTCCCCGCTGCGAGGGTGGTTACAGGACAGCTTGGATGACAAGCGGTCGTCTTCAAAGTGACTCACACAGGAGGCATGGGCACTTCAGAGGTGGCTCACGGTCCCACATTTAAACACCAGTTTCTAGGAACTGAAGTACGTGGGTGAGAACAGCTGAGGAACAGAGTTGGGAGTCCACTTCTTAGTAGTTGTATTTCTCATCTTGGGGCAGACCCTTTCCTTTTTCTTTTTTTCTAAAAATATTGAAATCCTCTGTCCTTCCCTGAGCCTGTGTCACTGATGTTGAACATAAGGTAGCTTTGGCACATACACACATTTTACGGGGGCCTTTAGGAGCCTAAAAGCTAGATCCAGCTGCCCATGAGAGACGTTACCCGCTGTGCCGCCTCCTCGGCAGGGCAGCGTGGAACTCAGCAGCTGCGCCGCTCCAGGTGAGGAAGGGAGCTGCGCCACCCGGCGAGCAGTTGGGCGGATCTCTTACGTGGGGACAGTGAGGTGGGATCGAGCAGGTTCCCTGAGGTACGAGTGTTCTGCATACACATGACCATGCCGGAAGCTCTCGTAAGCACGGAGCACGCAGTGGGGTGAGGAGTGTGAGGCAGGGCCTCTGGAAACCACTCCAGGTGAGGCCTTGAGTGTGGAAAAAGTAGACCGTGGGGTCTCAGACCTGGCTCTGCCATCCACTGGTTGGCGTTTTTTGGGCAAAGTCACCCACTCTGAGGAGCGTCAGTTTGTTCATCTGAAGATGTGAGCTCTGATGAGCATGTGAACTCCGCCTCGTTCAGTAGGCCAGGGTGGCACAGACGGGACTTCACATCTGAGAAGGAAGCTCTTGGAAATCTTAGCATGGAAGTAGAGGGTTGGGGTTATTCCATTGGGAGCCTTCAGAGGAAAAAACTGGCTAGGCAGAGGAAGTGGTCGTACTCAGAGTGAAGAAGAAAGCCAGCCTTCCTTTGAGAGTCCACCGTAGGGTCACAGACGGAAGAAACGTCCTTCCCATTGTTCTGGAGTTTTTGTGTTAATTTGTTGGGTTCGTCTTTCCCTTTTCAAGAGTTGCGTAGTATTTGATAGCAATGATGAAACTTTTATATTTATGTGACACCATTTTTTATTGGCAGGAACCCAGACGCTCTGCAATGTCCCATTGTGTTATGCGGGTGGCGGGGAAAGGCCTCAATTCGAACTTTTGTGCCCAAGAATGAACGGCTTCATTACCTCAGGATGATGGGGCTAGAGGTGTTGGGAGAAAAGAAGAAAGAAGGAGTTATTCTAACAAACGCGGGTGCGGCCAGCTCCGAGCAGCCAGAGAACGAGCTGACTGAGGAGCAGAGACCGGAAGAGGCGGAGCTGACTGAGGAGCAGAGGCCGGAAGAGGCGGAGCTGACTGAGGAGCAGAGGCCGGAAGAGGCGGAGCTGACTGAGGAGCAGAGAACAGGAGAGGCCGACGGCCTGGACGGGACGACGTGCTGTGACTCCGCTGGGGCCGACCCGCCCCGGTAAGGCGGCCGGCATGCGGCACATGTGGGCTGGCTTGGCCTTGGTCCTTGGTGGCTCACACCAGACCTAGGACTTGTGACCTGTCAAGTACATATTATATACGGAGCGCTGATGGGATGCCGGGAGGAGCCTCGCAGTGTCAGTACTGCCTCCGTATTGAGCTCACAGAAAGGTATTTTTTTAGCATCTTAGAAATTACTGCTCATCTTACTGTTTCTCTGGCAAAGCTGTGTCCAGTGTGTCTGTTGCTGGTAATAGACTCACCGTTAAAGTCATACTTCTGTCAAATACAACTGCCCTTGCAGAAATTCCAGGTCCCTTTGTTATGCCTGTATTGGTCTTACCGGCCTGCGTTTTTAAAATTGTATGTGTTGAAGGGATGTCTAACTCCTTAGGAGTTCTTGGGGGACGGTATTATGAGCTTTAACAATTGCCCCGGGTTGCACATTAGTGAGACACTAGAAATGCAGTGGGGCTAATTTAATAATCTGAGGCCTCAGATGACTTCTGTGCCTTTGTAATAAAAGGTCAAACAAACTTTCTCAGAATAAGGCAGCATTATGGATTTGATACTAATAAGGGGGTTTTATGTGATCTTATTGAATTAAGTGCTTTGCCATTTTTATTTTTAAATGGGGTTTGGGATCCTTGGAATGTTTAAATAAAGACTTATTAATGATAATCCGTATGTGCAGATGGGTTTGCTCTTCTGAGACAAAAACTTACTTTGGCTAAATAGAAGTGTTAGGATTACGGCTCCCTCACAGTCCTCTTACTTAGAGTAATCTCAGCATGAAGATTGCTGTTGGGTATACGTCGTCAGCTGTCCAGACAGATTCTGTCTCAGGACGCAGAGGTGGAGCACTGCTGTGAGCTCCGTGTCCGCTGTCGATCGAAGTGAATCCTAGACATTGTACCGCGTCATCACTGGGCTGTCCAATGATAGGAAGCCCTTTTCTTTTTCCAAAACCATCTTCAGCACCTGCATACCAGAGCCACCAGCCATTCTTTTATACTGAATAACTTAGTGTGTATGTTGACCTGTTGATCTCATAGTTTTATAATTAGTCTGTAGAAACACGGGCTGCACGTTGCATGTGGTTGGCTTTTTTCCCCTGAGTCTTTAGTTTAAAATCCTTTCAAACCCAACAGTATGAAGAGCTGTCTTTCCTTGAATTCTCAGGTTAATCCTACTCCATAGGCAGTAGAATTTTTCCTTTTAAAGTAGGTTGTTTTGGGGTGGGCAGATGGTGTGATGGTTAAGGTGCTGGACTCGCACGTGGCTGACCACAGTTTGAGTCCCAGACCTGGCAGCTTGCTTTCCCACTTTCACTCTCTCTCTCTCTCTCCTGTCTCTCTCTAGTCAAATTGAAAATAATAATAAAATTAAGTAAGTAATTATTTTTTAAATAAAGTGGGTTTTTATTTTTGGAAGAAAGAGAGGTAACCTCCCCAGGGTCTTGCCATGCCAAGATCCACCCCTGGCCCAGCCAGGTCATCATGGGCACAGTGGCATGCTGAGAGAAGTCCTGAGACGTGAACCCAGGACCTTTCAGTGTGTGAGTCCAGTTGTGTTACCACGGCCCCACCACCCATCCGCTAGCATTTGGTTTCTCTGCATATCTGTGTTTTCTCCTGAACACGTGGGAGTAAGCTGCAGGCATGTTCCATTATCTCGCGATACCTGATTGTCTTCCTAAAACAAAGGCCGTCTGACTGACCGCAGCATCTACAGGAACACGGATAAAAGGTCACCCCTGGACAGTGAGTTCACCCATTAGGCCAGTCACTCAGAAATGTCCCTCCTCTGCAGTCAGCGACACAGTGGCCTTTGGCTATCTTGTCCGTTGAATTCATTCCAGGCCCTAGCAGTTCCCAGTTTTTCTGTGACCGAAACCACTGTGGGAATTACAGGTGCGATGCTTTGTGGGGTGGTCTTCAGTTTAGGCCTGACCGATGCCCTCTGTGATGCACGCATTGCTGACGAGCACTGCAGGGGCGATGCCGTGTGCACTGCTGTGTATCGGGAGCTTCACTACGGTGGCTTTCCTCCCAGGTTGGGGACATTTTGCTTGGTAAAACAGTCTACCTGTCATGCTTCTCCATAGAAACATCAGGATTTTGCAGGAGGATATTTTATAACACCAGATATATATGATTTTTTACTTTTATCATCCTGTGTGATTAGTTTGAACTCTGCATATTTAGAGCACTTCTCTCTTTGCTGTTCATTTATATCAGTGTGGGTTTATTTATTTATTTTTCTGCCAGAGAAAACATTTGCTCATATAGACAGAGAGCACCCCCTCCCTGCCATGGGGAATGATCGTGTCACAGTCCTTTCTCCATTTCCCTCTCCTATTGGAATTTTGGGCATCCACACACACACATGTATCGTGTGTTTCAAGTCAGCTGTGGGACTGGACCTGTGGAGCCGGCCATGTGGGATCCAGTACCTTACCTACCGCGCCGCTGGCTGGCCCTCGGAGTTCTGTCTTGTTCAGTCCTCACCTCTTAGTGTCACTACCTACTTTGGTGCTCAAGGTGGCTCGGAATTGGCCAGCAGCAGCTGATTCTGGTACGGTGCAGTGTCCTCCATGCCCTCGTCATTTTGTGTGTGAGCGACAAGAAAGAATAGAAGTAACACTACAAAGTTTAGTCCTCTTCGCTAACTCACCTTGCTTTAATGTTTAATTGTAGCTAAAACTAAACTCTAGCTTTGCTGTAGTTCTCTCAGAACTGGGCCTTGAAACCACCAAGAGATCTGACGTGTCTAAGGACACAAAAAGGGAAGATGCTGGCCTTAAGGGCAAAGTGACCCTGTGCACAGCAGCTCTGGTGCCAGCAAGTCTCCATGTGGCTGTGGGAGTGCCCCCACTTCCCTCTTTGTCTTTTCTCTTTAAAACTCCCTACTCGTTCTGTGGTTTGGAGACAGCCTTTGAGCATCAGCTCCCATCTTCCCAGGTCACCAGTTTGCTTGTAAGTTCCTTTCTGCCAACATTGTCTGGAGTGTTGGCTTTTGAGGGAGGGGAGCTGAACTTTGGTTTGCTCATCCGGCTGGGCCTGTTGCTGATCTGGTTATAGATTTGGCGAGCCAGCCGGGGTAGGTTCTTGGGTCTCTGTTGCTAAGCCCTGGACTGTGATTGTTTGGAGGCGTCTGCTGCCCGTGGTGAGTTGGCCCCAGAGCAGTGGTTTTTAGGCATTGTTCCAAGCAGCTGCCAACACTACGTTTTACTTCCTTCTCTGCCTGCCCAGCCTTCTTTCACTTTTGAGAATGATGGGAAGGAAATGAGCACCTGGAACAAGCTGACAGTCTTGACCCAACAGGACTGCTGGCTGCTCACCAGGTCTGTGACGGAAGAGCACAGGTTCAGCCCAGTGCTGAGTCAGGTAGGGCTCTGACAGTGCGGTTCGGACCCCTGTGTCTAGTTCTTTTAAGCCATGTGTACCCTCTAGGACCACTCTGGGCTTTTCTTTTTTTTTAATTGTCAGAGGCCACATGTGCTTGCCAGAGACAAAGGGAGAGGGACAAGGTCCTCCCAGTGGAGCAAGGTCTTGCCTCAGTCTGCAGTTGCCCATCTTGTTGAGATTTTAGGTATACACACATAAGTGTCTGTGTTTCAAGCTCCTGGGGTCAGACTTGAACCATGTAGTTGGCCAAGTAGGGTCTGCTCCCTTATCCACAGGTCATGGCACCAGCCCACTCTGGGCTTTTTTTTTGGAGAGTTTTTTTTTTGCTATAGGGCACGTGCTCACCAGAAAGAGAGAGAAAGAGAAAGCAAGAAATCACCCTCCGGGGGGATGGCCACATCGCAATCCCTTCTCCTCCATTCTCCTCTCAGGATCTTGGGCACGCAGACACACGCACACACTACCAGCATAAGTTTAAGCCACTGAGTCTGGGACTCGAACCACGACTGACTACATGGGAGTCCAGCGACAGCCATTATGCTAACTGCTGGTCTCCACTCTGGGCTTTTAAAAAGCCATCTGGAATCTTGAGAGTCATTTCTGCGGTAATAGTGGTGAGGAGAATGACTTACAGAGACTCCATACTTGCCTCTCCCATGTGGGAGGCTTAATCTGGAGAAGCTTTGCTTGTCTCTTTCATTTGTCCATGTGTGTGTGATGAGGGAACCTTTTCTTATCACCTCAGATTTGGGGATAAATATTGGCAGATTGGTCAACTTACAGTTCTGATCCTGTGTCCATAGTCATGCATTTTCTGGTAAATTAAAAACTCAGTTCTCTGTGTATCTCTGTTGTTTTCTCCTCCAAGATTGAATCTTTATTTTTTTTCTTCCCCACTCGTTTTAAGATAAAATGAGATTCAAGGCTGCGTGCAAAGTATTTTTCTTTATCAGATTCAGCCAGTTTTGACTAACTTGTAAACATCTCAGTAAACTCGTAAAGTTACTTGAAACTGAAGGAAAAAAAAAAATGAAGAAAAGGTACAGAGTAAAAGCTAGACTTATAGGAGCCAGCCAGGAGGTGTGGTGGTTAATGGAGCTGGATCCCACATAGCCCACTGGTGGTTCAGACCCTATACCCTGCTGCTTGAAAACCTCACCAGGCACGTGCGTGCCCACTCAGATGCCCAGGAGCAGAGCAGGAGGGATTGCGGCATGGTTATCCCCTCTGTGGAGTACCTCTCTGTCTCTCCGGCGAACACACACACCCTATGACAAAAACCTTAACAAAAAGAAAAAACCTATAAGATCTTTTGTTTGCACATGTATATATAAAAAAGCTTTGAAAGGTTACTGGAACATGAAATTTAAATGTGAATTTATTTTTCTGCAAAAAATTCAAAGTACATGCACAGATTTTCCCATAACGCGTATTTTTGATGAATAATTTGAAGACCCCTCACAGGTCTGTGTGTGTGTGTGTGTGTGTGTGTGTGATACGTTCCCTGTAAAGCCCTTCAGGAGTTCAGCTTGGTTTAGAGGTAAGTGCGAGTATTCATATACGTTCCAGACACTTCTCAAGTTCACGTAAGTAAATCTTTGGTAAACAAGCTAGCTTTGAATGTGTAGGTAAAATAAAAATTAAGGTATTTTCAACATGATCGGCCTGAATTGAACTGATCAGACATCATCATAGTTGCCTTATATTGTTGGTTTAATAAAAACAACTGTATCTTGGGGACCAGCAGGTGGCGTGGTGGTTAAGGCGCTGGACACTCCCACATGGCTGACCACGGTTCGAGTCCTGGACCTGGTGGCTTGCTTTCTCACTTTCTCTCTCTCTCTCTTTCTCTGTCTCTCTCTGGTCAAATTAAAATAAATGAATGAATAAATAAAATAAAAAATAAATAATTATTAAAAAAAAAAACTGTATCTTCTGGCCCCCCAAAACACATGTTTTTAAACATTATAAGATGCATATCCTGGGAACCAGCAGTTAGCGTAATGGCTATGTTGCTGGACTCCCACGTAGTCGACCGCGGTTCGCGTCCCGGACCCAGTGGCTTAAAACTCAACGCCGGGCGCGTGTGCGTGCGTGCCCAAGATCCCAAGAGGAGAATGGAGGAGAAGGGATTGCGTTGTGACCATCCCCTCTGGGGAGTGATTTCTCGCTTTCTGTCTATCTGTCTCTCTCTCTCTGTCTGGCGAGCGCACGCGCCCTATAGCGAAAAACCTCTCCAAAAAAAAAAAAAAAGATGCATATCCACAAACTGTTGGTATATGATGATTTGAAATAGCTTGTTTCTGGGACCAGCAGGTGCTGTAGTAGTTAGAGGTGCTGGACTCCCATGAGGTCGACTGCAGTTCAAGTCCTGGATCTGGGGGCTTGAAACATGCTGGGTGCCTGTGTGAGCATGCCAAAACCCTGAGAGAATGGAGGAGAAGGGATTGTAGTGTGGCCATCCCCCCAGAAGGTGATTTCTCACTTTGTCTCTCTGTCTGTCTCTCCAGTGGGCACACATGCCCTATAGGAAAATCTCAAAAGCAAAGCAAAACAAAATTCCTATATGGGGCCAGCAGATGGTGTAGCAGTTACATCATTGGACTTCCACATAGCCAACTGCGGTTCGAATCCCGGACCCAGTGGCTTAAAATAACTAACGCCTGGTGTGTGTGTGCCAAAGATCCCAGAAGGAGAATGGAGGAGAAGGGATTGTGGTGTGGCCATCCCCTCTGGGGATGATTTCTCACTTTCCCTCTCACTGTCTCTAAATCTCTGATGAGCGCTCATATCCTAAGGCAAAAACCTCTTAAAAAAAAATAACTTGCTTCCTGAGTGGTAAGGTTACTAAGAGCTAAAAGTTTTAGTTATATGTGTTTCTACATATAAAGAAAACAAAGGTATGTTTTTGATAAGAAATTTATAAGCAAAGCATTAAAATATATTTTATTGAGATAAAATATGTTTAAGTTAGAGATGATTTAAGGTTGTTTCCAGAAGTTTATAAAAGTAAAACAGAAAACAGTGGGCAAAAAAGAGGTGTGGATAGAATGTTGAAGTATTTGTGAAAAGAAAGGTTAATAAGAAAAGAGGGAGACCAGCAGATTGTGTAATGGATCGCTGCACTCTCATGTAGTCGACTGTGGTTTGAGTCCTGGATCAGCAGCTTAAAATTAACGCCAGGCGTGTGTGTGTGTGTGTGTGTGTGTGTGTGTACCCAAAATCCCAAGAGGAGAATGGGGAAGGGACTGTGGTGTGGCCATCCCCCTCCGGGGTGATTTCCCTCTCTGTCTCTCTGGTGAGTATACATGCTCCGTAGCAAAAATTCCCTCCTCCCCAAAGGAAAAGAAGGAAAGAGGACATTTTTGTAGGGTAGAAATTTTTGTCCTAAAGTAAAATGGCTAGATTATTTCAGGATGGAAGAAGGGGTCGAAGAGGCCGATGCGGGGAGTGTGGAGCACTTCCAGAAGTGCTGACTTAGTCAGAGGCTGATGGGTAGTTGCAAAGATTTTTGAAGGTAATTGTGTGAAAGGAATTTTATATAAGTTAGCTAAGATTAGAAAAGTATTTTTAATAAAAATAGAGCAAAAATTATTTTATAAAAATAGAGCAAAAATTATTTTCCTCCTATATAAAAATAAGATATTTCTTAAAATATTGATCTATTCTTAGTAAAAAAAAAAAAGAAAAAAAAAGACAAAAAAAACCCCACAGTAATACTATGGAAAGTGTTTCCTTACATTTTGGTAAATGGCTTAAGTAAAAGATTTGTGTGTTCTGATGTTTGTGTTAAGTGGGCTTTTTGATTCATTAGGAAAACTGAGCTTATTTTTAAATTTATTTATTTATCTGAAGAGAGATTTTTGCTGTAGGATGCCCACGCTTGCCAGAGAGACAGGGATAGTGTGAAATCACTCCCCAGGGGATGGCCGTGCTGCAGGACCTTCATTCTCCTAGGACTTGGGGCATGTATACGCACACGTGCAGCATGAGTTTCAAGCTGCTGGGTCCGGGACTTGAACCACAGTTGGCTATGTAGGTGCCCAGCACCTTAACCACTATGCTGCCTGCTGGTCCCAGCAGCTATCATTCTGTTTGACCTTGCATTTCATAAGAACGTGGACGCTTTGAGTTCCCTCCAGTCCCGAGAATTTCTAAGTGTTAGGTGTCCCAGGTACAGTGGACACCTGCAGTGAAGAAGCAGAGAGGTGGCTTTTTAGTTGTTCCTCCTCACCTTAGAAAGGGGAACAAAAGCATTTCATTCCCAAACCCTTACTGTATCCCCGTTCAGCAGGAAGTGGTTATGGAAGATGGATTGCCACCCCTTGGACTGCAGAGCTGACTGGAGATTTGTAGCTGAGCTGCAAGAAGGAATCAAAGTTCACTCCGTAGTAAATGTGCCATTGTCGGCCAGCCCTTAAAAATAGTGTAATGGCTATGTTGCTGGACTCCCATGTAGTCGACCGCGGTTAGAGTCCCAGACCCGGTGGCTTAAACTCACACCGGGCGTGTGTGCGTGCGTGCCCAAGATCCCGAGAGGAGAATGGAGGAGAAAGGATTGCGGTGTGGCCATCCCCCCTGGGGGGTGATTTCCTGCTTTTTGTCTCTGTCTGTCTCTGTCTGTCTCTGTCTGTCTGGCGAGCACACGCGCCCTATAGCAAAAAAAAAAAAAAAAAAAAAAACCTCTCCAAAAAAAAAAACATAGTGTAGTAGTGTGCTTTCTTTTTTTTCTTTTTTGCTAACTGACAGTGCTTTACTGTTTTAACTTGTAGCCAAAAATGCGATCATAGCTTTGCTGTTATCACAGGAGGTAGGCCTTGAAGCCACAGTCGAAACAGGTGATGTGTCTAAGAAAACAGGTAAGAGACATTGGCCGTGAGGACAGAGTGGCCTGCGCATAGCCACTCTGTCGCCACGGAGTCGCCACGTGGCTGTGCAGAAGAGCAGGTGTCTCCCCACCCCCTTTCTTAATCTTCTTTCCCTTTAAAATCCCCCGTTCCTGTCTGTGGCTTTGGAGATGGTCCTTGAACATTCACCATCTTCCCGGGTTGCTGGTTTCCTAGAAAGTAACATTTTCTTTCCGCCAACACCGGTCTTTTGGGTATTGACTTTCAATCAACAGGTGGCCAAACCTGCATTTGGTCCCGAGCTGTACTTGGAACTGGTCAGGTACAATTTTGCTTTGGGGATGAAAAAAGATCCTGGAATGACCACTGGAAACCCAGCACTTTTCAGTGCAGCTCGGCAGGTGGAAATCAAGACCTGGGGCCAGCCAGAGCATGGTGGTGAAGACATCTGGGTCACAAGTGACCCGGCATAGGGTTGGGTGGCTTTGAAAACATGCCAGATGTGTCTACGCATGCCCAGGATCCCAAATGGAGGGAGAGAGGGAAGAGAGAGTGGGGCTTTCTCACTTCCCCTCCCTCTTTCTGGCTAGAACACCCTTCAGGGTGACTCCTGCTCTCACCCCTTCTCTCAAGGAGGGAATGCTTCTAGTGTTAGATGAGGCTTGGTCCATGGAGGCACCCTTCCGTACAGGCCTCCCGCACCCCTGGGGAGAGAGAGAGAGTGGGGCTTTCTCACTTCCCCTCCCTCTTTCTGGCTAGTGCAAACACCCTCTGGCAAAATTTTTTTAAAAACAAACTAAGGGACCAGCAGATGGCATAATGGTTACATTGCTGGTCTCCCACGCAGGCCGTTCAGGTCCTGGACCTGGAGGCTTAAAACTCACACTGTGAGCGTGTGCACGTGCGCCCAAGATCCTGAGAGAACGATGGAGGAGAAGGGATTGCAGCATGGCCAGACCTTTTCCCTTCTGTCTGTCTCTCCAGGGAGCACACAGACCCTATAGTAAAAATCTCTAAAAAAAAAAAAAAAAAGATTTAGTAGCCGGTGTGTTTGTCCCCCTGGTGGGCAAGCACATTCATTGCGTTGCTCGGGTAATTCTGGCCTCCATGAGACAAATCGTCAGAAGGGAATTTAAACAGTAGGAGGCGGATCAAAGAATTAAACAAAAGCAAAGGGCCAGACAAGGGACCCACCAGGGTTACTTAAACAAATATGGGTAGAGCTGTTAAAGGCTGCAGTAATGGGGTTTTAGTGGGATTATAGAAACACCTGCCTGAGAGGACGAAGTGCCAGCCCTAGAAGGGACTCCCGGCCAGGGGAGCGGTGCCCCTGCCCTTCACCTCCAGGACGTCTGTGATGAGACATGGGACCTTCCCTCTGGGACGATGAAGATGCCATTCCCCGTGCTGCCCCACTGAGGATAGAGCCACTGTGACATTGATGAACACCCTTCAGGGTGACTCCTGCTCTCACCCCTTCTCTCAAGGAGGGAATGCTTCTAGTGTTAGATGAGGCTTGGTCCATGGAGGCACCCTTCCGGACAGGCCTCCCGCACCCCTGGGGAGAGCTGTGACACCAGCCAACTACAGACACCATTTGGATGGAGGGTGGTGAGGGGCAGAGTAGCCAATGGGCAGAGCTCGGAGCTGCATGGATTGTGAGTGCTAAGGAGAAGGGGCCCTTTGGGGCCAGCAGGTGGTGTGGTTAAGGTACTGGGTTCCCAGGTAGCTGACTGCAGTTCAAACCCTGGACTTGGTAACCTGAAACTGACACCAGGTGCATGTGCATGCATGCCCAAAATCCCAGGAGGAGAATGGAGAAGGGATTGCAATATGGCCATCTCCCCTGGAGGGTGATTTCTCTCACTGTCTCCATCTGTCTCTCTGATGAGCACATGCACCCTATGGCAAAAGCCTTTAAAAAAAAAAAAAAAAAAAAAAAAAAAAAAAAAAGAGCCCTTAGCCGTGTACACAGATAGCTGGGCTGTCTATAAATGACTTACCCTGTGGACGCCACAGTGGCACCAATAGCAATGGAGCATTATGGAAACACCTTTGTGGAGCCAGCGTATGAAATTACAAGACTAAGACACTAGTGTGTCTCGTTTCTCCCCCCTTTCAATGTGGTAAGGATGGTAAGATGGACGCTTCAACAGCACGAGCGAAGGTAGGGCCCCCTTACCAGGTAACACACGCGCAATTCTACCCGAGGATGAAGTCGACTGGGGAGACCTCGGTTGAGCATACTGAGCCTGTCGGGCCCAGGGGGGTTCTGACCCATTACGGGGACAGCAAGAGAAGCCCTTCACTGCCCCATGGCAACTCATGTGCCCTTAGTACCTGGCGAGGTTGCGGCATGTATATCAGTCATTCCCCACTCATTTGGGGCAAGTGTCAAGGGTGTGGGTTAGTGTCCCCACACAGGGCCAAGAGGGAGCACACGATCGGGAGGAATGTCCCAGGGCCCGCAGAGGGTGGTCTCTGGGTCGTGCGTCCATGCACTGGCACACTCCCAGGCTAGGAAAAGCCCCCACCGCAGATGGTTACAGTGCTTAATGGTTACAGTGCTGGACTCCCACGTAGCTGACCACAGTTCGAGTCCCAGACCCAGTGGCTTAAACTCACGCTAGGCATGTGTGCATGCATGCCCAAAATCCCAAGAGAAGAATGGAGGAGAAGGGATTGCGGTTTGGCTATCCTCCCAGGTGGTGATTTCTCACTGTCTCTCTGTCTCTGGGGAGCGCACACGCCCTTTAGTAAAAATCTCTCTTAAAAAACAAGCAAAAAACTGTGACCCCAAGTTCAGAAACATGAAAGAAAAGACTCATACGTTCAATGACATGAAAGTCTACATGAAGAGAAACCCATGGAACAGTTGAGACAGGAGACAAATTGAAAGGCAAGCCAGGGCAAAGAGCGGGTGCCTTTCATAAATAAGGAGTGCCTCCAAATTGATCAGGAAAAGATGGACGGAGAAACGGGCGAAATATATGCATGCTACCAGCTGACGGACGGACCTGCGGAAACACGCTCCACCTCGTTGTGAAAGCAAACATAAGCGATCGTTTTGTTCCCCTGTGACCCCGCACTGGCCCGGCACCCTCGTCGGTCCCCAGTGGGGTGTACGCTGATTAAACCTCTCTGGACAGCAATTTGACAATATCTGCAAAGTTAGAAATGCCCGTTCCTTTGATTTAGGAAGTATATTTCCGGGGATTTCTCTCTCACATATTTTGAGGGTCACCCGTTGTACCACGGACATGGCATAAATGAATCATGGCTAGAAGATGTCATGAAAAGAAAATAGAACAACTGTAGCCTCTGTACTCACAAAAGGTACTGTCATGGAGCCAGCAGGCGACATGGCGGCGAAGATGCTGGACTCCCACACGGCTGACCTTGTCCAAAACCCGGTGGCTTTACAATCACGCTGGATGCGTGTGCATGCATGCCCCAAATCCCACGAGGAGGTGGAGGAGAAGGGATTGTGGTATGGCCATCCCTCTGGGGGGTGATTTCTCACTTTCCCTCTCTTTGTCTCTGCATCTCTCTGGTGAGTGCATGTACCCTATGCAAAAAACAAAAACAAAAACAAAAAAACAAACAAACAAACAAAAAAGGGAACCAGCAGTTAGCGTAATGGCTATGTCGCTGGACTCCCATGTAGTCGACCGCGGTTTGAGTCCCGGACCTGGTGGCTTAAACTCATGCCGGGTGCGTGTGCGTGTGTGCCTAAGATCCCGAGAGGAGAATGCAGAAGGGATTGCGGCATGGCCATCCCCTCTGGGGGATGATTTCTCGCTTTCTATCTCTCTGTCTCTCTCTGTCTGTCTGACGAGCGCACGTGCCCTGTAGCACAAAACAAACAAACAAACAAACAAAAAAACAGACAAAATGATGACAACAACAATACACCAAAAAGAGAAAGAAAAAAGATAATGTTATTATCCACTGAGACACGGAGTTTTAACAGGCAAGCTGCAGAGAAGCTGCTGCCCTCCTCTCCTTGCCGTTCGGTTTTGGGGAGAGGGTATCCCCTGCTGTTCGCTCTGTGAGGAACCACACAGGCAGAGGATTCTGGGCAATGCAGTCCAGCCCAGTCAAGCTGATTGGTCCGAAAGGCTCTCCTGGTGCTGGGGATCGTCCCTTATATGTCTTGTCTCTGGTGCTACTGCTCTAGAAAGGTCCGAGGTGCGAGACATCTGTTTCTCCGTGAGACCAGGAAGCCGACTCCATAGGACAGCACAGTGACACAGAGCTGCCACCTTGTGGTTTGGCACTACAGGCCCAGGATGACTCCACACGGAGATCCATCTCCAGCCTTAGCCAGCCGGGATCTTGGGTAACGCATGTGCACGCCGGGCATGTGCCAGTCTTGGGAAGAGAGACGAGGACTTTCCCTTGGGGTCCAGTTACCGTCCTGCCTTGTCACCATGCACCCCGTCGTTGGTTTCGAGGAGGAAGTGATCTCAGTAGTGTAAAAAAAAAATCTGATAAAACGATTCATTCAAAATGAAAAGTAGGCCCAGCAGATGACGTGGAGGATAAGGCAGCTGGATCCTGCATGGCCGACAATGTGGTTCGAGTCCTGGGCCTGGTGTCTTATTAAAAAACACTGGGCGCATGTCTGGAAAGAAGGGAAAGACGGAGAGGGGACTGCGGCGTGACGGCTCTCCGTGGGGGTGATTCCTAGTTTCCTCCCTCCCCCTCTGCCTCTCTGGTGAGCACACACACCCTACAGTGAAATTTAGAAATGGAGAACCTTCTTTTCAAAACTAAGAATAACATTAGATGTTCCTAACCTTAAGAAGTATCTAAAAATATACAAAAAGGATCATCCTAATGATTAAATATTCAAAGCACTCATTTTAAAATCAGCAACAAGATGGGATGTTCCATATCTCTCTGCTTCATTTTGACATTATATAGAAAAGGAAATTAATAGCATCTGACGGAAAAAGAGGGAGATTTGTCATTATTTGCAGACAATACGATTACCTACAGAAACCACACAATGTTCTATAAATTGTTATAAATTATATGTATTTAGTAAGGTGCTGGATGAAAAAAGCAATATACAAAAGTTAATAGAAAAAAATGTAGGGTAGGAAAATATCTGTAAATTACTTTGGAACAAATCTAAGAAATCATTTGTGAAATCCATATATAGAAAACCTGCTCGTACAGAGACATTCAAGAAGGAAGAGCCCAATACATGAGTAGCCTGCGTTTGTAAGTAAGGAGGTGCACCGTCAGAAAGGCAGGATTCTCTCCAAAGAGACCTCTAGGTTTAATGTAGCTCCCATCAGAATCACACAGGGTTTTTGTGAACTTAACACCTGGATTCTAACCTGTCCAGAACTGAGACTAGCTGTGAGTCTTTGGAGGAGGAGGAGGAGGAAGAGGAGGAGGAGGAGGAGGAGGAGGAGGGGGGAGCCTGTGCCAGCAGGTGGCATGGAGGTTAGGGCAGCTGGACCCCACAGGGCTGGCCAACTGCATAGTCCGTGTCTTGGACATGGTGACTTAAAAATCACGCTGGGCACATGTGCATGCAAGCCTGAATTCCCAAGAGAAGAATGGAAGAGAAGGGATTAGGGCATGGTCATCCACTCTGGGGAATGCTTTCTCTCTCTCTCTCTCTCTCTCTCTCTCTCTCTCTCTCTCTCTCTCTCTCTCTCTCGGGCCTATAGCAAATAAAAAAAAGAAGAAGATAATTCCTGAAGTTGATGAATTAGTAAATATCTAAAATAGATAAAAGGGTGGAGCCCTAGTCTGTCAGACCTATGGTCTTATTAAGAAACTACAAAATGAAGACAGTTTGCTGTTGAAGGAAGGATGACAAATTGGCCAACAGGCCAGGGTAGAGACCCAGAACCAGAGCACAGTGGGCACCGCTGACAGACTGGGGTGGCGCTCCCCTGCTGGAGGGGGGCTGCTCAGTAAGTGGAGCCGGACAAGCTGGCTTTCCTTGCCCACGCAGAAAAAAGGCCAACTCAGCCCCATCTCAGACGCAGAAGTCAGCTTCTGCTGAATGAAAATAGAATGATCAAAAATAAAATAAAACTTCTATTTTTTGACCTGGGATAGATAAAAGCTTTTTTCAAAAAGACACACAAATCTTGAATTGTAAAATACAGATGAATCTGGTAAGCTAGAGAAGAGAAGAGGTTTATCAACACGGACACCATGGAGCAGCTCTTAAAAATGAGTAAGACAGCCAGATGTTTCCAGTAAGGGAGAGTAAGGCAGCTGGAAGAAGAGGAAAGACCGGGGCCAGTAGATGGTGCGGGGATAGAAAACCTCATTATAATCGGGGATGCACCCCATCGGGTGACACACCACGACGGGCCCGCATCTGACTGGCAAAACCAGCCAGGGTGAGGGCACCAAGAACAGAAAGCGCATCAAGAACACATCTCATACGTTGCAGGCGAGATGGTCAACTGGCACGAACACTTGGAAATGAGCCTCGCAGATGTCAACGTTATCAGACCTTACAAGGAGGCAGTTCCGCCCCCAGGTATGCAGTGAAGAGGACTGCTGGCAAATGCGCACTCGTCATGAGCGAGTAGCAGTGACGTTTCTAACGGCGAAAGCTAGGGAGCGTTCCGGATCCCTTTGCAAATCCGTCTGTTCACATAATGAGGTATCATGCAGGATTCAAGGAGCGAACGTCCACCCCAGGCTGCAGGACAGACACGACGGTGCATGAGAAGTCAGCCCCCCAAGGCTGCCAATAGCTGCTGTCTCTTTATGTAGTCGTAAAAATTGTGACAAGTACTTTTATACCCTCTTAACAAAATTTTATAAAGGAGAATTTGCCAGAGGGTACATGAGCTTGTCAGAGACAGAGAGGGAAAGCAAGACAGCATCCCCAGGGGGCAGAGCCACAGTCCCTTCTCCTCTCCCTCCCTCTGGACGCAGGGCACACACACCAGTGTGTTCCCCGAGCCGCTGGGTAGAGGACTCCAACCGCACGTGACTACGTGGGCTCCAGCTCAGTCCTTCCGACTGAGTGCCTTCCTATTTTTTGAGTAAATACCAAGGAGAGGGCTTACTGGGCCATGCGGTGGTTGTACTTGTTAAGGTTTCTGAGGAACTTCCGTTCCTCAGAACTGTCGTTTCCCACAGTGGCTGTACCAACTTACATTCCCCCAGTGTGGAGGGCTCCTTTCTTTCCATAGCCTCGCCAGCACTTGCTGTTCTTCCTGTTTTGGTCATAGTCATTCCGAATAGGGTTAAATGCTATCTCATTGCGGTATTGAACTGCATGTCCCTTATGATAAGAGATGTCGAATATTTTTTCATTTGCATTTTGGCCATTCATATGTCTTCTTTAGAGAGTTATCTGTTCAACTCATTTGCCTATTTTTAATTGAATACATTTTTTTAAATTTAAATTTAAATTAAATTTTTTTTTTTTTTGGAGAGGTTTTTGCTATAGGGTGCGTGCGCTCGCCAGACAGACAGAGAGAGACATAGAGACAGAAAGCGAGAAATCACCCCCCTGGGGGGATGGTCACGCTGCAATCCCTTCTCCTCCATTCTCCTCTCGGGATCTTGGGCACACACGCACACGCGCCCGGCGTGAGTTTTAAGCCACCGGGTCCGGGACGCGAACTGCGGTCGACTACGTGGGAGTCCAGCGACATAGCCATTACGCTAACTGCTGGTTCCCTTTAAATTTAAATTTAATTTTTTTTTGTGGATGAGCTGCCTGAATTCCCTGGTTATCATCCCTTATCTACAGCATAGCTTGCAAATATATTCTCCCATTTGGTGGGTTATCTCTTTACTCTATTTATTTTTCTCTTTGCTGTGCAGTAACTTTGTAAATTGGTATAATCCCACTTGTCTGTTTCTGTGCTCTGAAGATTTCATTTAAGAAACATTTGCCTATTCTAATGTCTTCAAGAGTTTCCCTATATTTACCACCAGTAGTCTTATAGTTACTGTTATTATCTAATTCTTTTTTTTCCCTAAGGCTTTTACCATAGGGCACATGCACTCACTGGAGAAAGGCAGAGGGAGATAGTGAGAGGAAAAAGGAGAAATCACTCTCTGGGGGAATGGCCACCCCACAATTCCTTCTCCATTCTCCTCTTGGGACATGCCCAGTGTGTTTTTCAAGCCTCCAGGTCTAGGACTCGAACCATGCAGTCAGCCATGTGGGCTCTAGCCACCTTAACCACCATGCCACCTGGCTAGCCCCTTCTTGTGCAGACATCAACCTGCTTGACATCAGGAGGTCTTCTTTGCAGTGGTGCTAGTAGCCTCGTTCACTTTTATTTGTGTGTTAATCTTGTGTTTCACTCTGACTTATATTCTATATTGAAGTTACTTAGTGATCAATTATTAAAGCAACCCTGTTCATGCTCAAATATTGGGCCCTTGAGCAAACACTTTTATGTTACTCAAAGAAAGACCCGACAGAAAGTCCTGTATTAATGAACACACTGAATAGACTCACCCAGGCATTTATTATGAGTGGCCTTTAAAGCATGCTTTGCAAATGGACATTTTAAATTTTAAAACTGTTTAAATGCTCAAGCTCCTTTCTGCTCTCACACACTGTCGGTGATGCCTAGTGCTTCCTTTCAGAAGAGATTCGAGGTGATTAAGAAAGAAGAGCAGTGCGATTTAGCTAGGGAGAGGTGCGGTCTATTTGTGTCAGAGCAGAGTGGCCGAGTTGGCGTATTCCAAGATGGATGGGTGGTGGTGACTTGCTAGTCCAGTCTCACCAATGCATATGAGTCACCCTTTGCTCTGGCTCCTATTCTAAATGCTGAATACCACAAATCCTTCTGGGTTAAAGCAAACTTAATTTTGTCACTATTTTTATTTATTTATATTTTAATCTTTAGAGGATGTGTGTGCTCCTCAAAGAGAGTGAGACAGAGGGAGTGAGAGAGAAATAAGCAGCCCTGGTGGGGCATGGCCCTGCCACACCACAATCCTTCTCCTATTTCTTCTTCCCATCAGGAATTTGAGCACACCCCCTCTCTGCTGGGAGTGGGGCAGGAAGTGGGGGCTGGCGGGCAGCAGCCCTCATCCTGGCCGGTGCACCTGAGCCCTGTTCCCCTGCGCCCGCTGAGGCTCCCAGTCCCCCCCCCCCACCTGCCCCGTCCTCGGTGCTGCCAGCAGGCATGGATCCTCCCTCTGAGACGGGCCTGCGAGTGTCCCCAGATCTCACAGCAGGGTTGACCTTTCCAGGGAGATCCTCGAGGCTTTGCCTATCAAGGCCCGGAGGGGAGCATCTGCAGGGACTGATCCCTGGAGAGGCCATTCCTGGCCAGTTTCCTTCCAGACATCTGCACCTCCTCCCCTTTGAGAAGCCACAGCCATAGGCTGACTTTGGGAACAAGGAGATGGGTGGGGGACAGTCAGGCTGACACTGAGGTGGTCAGCTAGGACAGGAGCTGAGCTATGTAACTGGCAGGCCAGAAAGAGCCCCAGAAGAGGGCGAGTTCTGAGGGAAGGAGAGCTTACTGGCCTCACAGGTAGCATCAGATAAGGCCAGACCGGCAGCAGTCAGCCCCTACCCCCGGCAGCATGTCCACCAGCTGCCAGAGCGGAGGGCCTCTGACACTGGGCTGAGGGCTGCAGTCCATGCAGGTCGTTCTGAGGGTTCACACCGCGCAGAGTGAACAGAGGGGGACCTATGGGAGATGGGAGGACAGGATAGGGACCTTGCGTTAGCAGAAGCGTCTGAAGCCACGTGTTGGCAGTGACGGTGTCGCTTCAACGGGAGGTGTGATCAGCCTGAGGGAGACCACGCACACCGTAGGGATCTGGAGAAGGAGTGTCTGTGACCGTCAGCCACGTGGCAAAGGGGGTGCCACCCACAGGCAGGCTGGCCAGCCCCCTTCCGCTCACAGTGCTCCGGCCCTTATTTATTTCATTGTATCTCACCATTTCATTTCATGCCATTTCATCTGTGCTATCATATGGCAATCTCTTTTCTGATATCGCTGATTGTCACACAGCCATGGTCCTCACTCGCTGTCTAAGGCAGGTACTGCTCCAGGAATGCGTTTTTCTCCTCCAAGGAGGCACCAGGTGAGCATCTGGTAGCCCCTGCCCAGGAGCCCACGCTAAGGGCCTTTATGGTGCACCAGGGGCTGGGGAGAAGAGGGTGAGGGTGGGGGTGGGAAGGGCCAACAGCAGAAAGTGCCGAGTCAGCGAGGAGAGGCGCATGGCCATGCCCTGGCTAGGAGGCCTCCTTTAGGCCAGGATGAGCGTGTCCTGGGGCCCGAGCCCTCTGGACACCGCCAGGCCCGGCGGCACCAGCCCTGCATGAAGATGGAAGCTCCCCACTGAGTTCTGCCAGGCAGAGCCTTGTACCCGCCCACAGCTGGGCCTGAGTGAGTGCACGTGGGAGCTGGCCTGGTGCTGGCCTTTTCAGGGACTCTGAGGCCGTGGAGGACAGGTGGGAGGACTCCCACTCTGCTGCTTCAGTCAGGAAGTGGGGGCTGGCGAGCCCCAGCCCTCGTCCTACCAGTGTACCTGCACCTTGCGGCCCATTTTTGCTGTGGCTCCCAGTCCCTCTGTCCTTGGAGAAGTTACCCAAGTTGTCCACCTCCCTGGCCCCATGGCATCCCCCAGCCCCACGGCCCCCCATGTGCGTTCTTGGGCACCGCCATCTTCTCGGCCTGTATCCCGAGCCTCTCCTGCTCCCAGCACTGCCCCTCCCATCCGGCGGGCCGCAGCTCTGGGCAACCCGGCAGGCTGGCCTCCACCAGGCGACATGGACGTTCCACCCTCTCATGGCCTTCTCAGTGTGTGGGCAGATGGCGCAGTGTCCCAGCCCACCTGACCATGGGCGCCCAACTCGGTGTGAGGCAGCATGACATCCCGTGTGAAGGCCCACGGTGCCCTGGCAGTTAAGGTGGAGGAGCTGGCCACTCCGTGCATAGGTGGGAGACAGTGAAGCCCCCGGAGGTCCTGCCTGGACTCTGGTCTGAGCTGTGGCTGTACGGGCCTTTCCCCAGTCGACGCGTCTGTCACATGGCACCAATCACAGCTGAGGCCAGTCAGTGCTACCTCTCTCATTCGCTGCCCTCAGGGCTGTCTGGGCCTGGCACAGACCCCGGGGGCTGGCCTTGGAGACTGCTCGGGAGAGCCCTTGGGAGTGTATGCGCGTGGTCTTGCTGTTCAGAGCATGGCCGCTGTGCCGCAGAGGCTGCTCACTCTTCATCTCTGCCGAGAACCCCCAAGCTCTGGGGGAGAAATAATTTCTGAGCCCCTGACTTGGCCCAAGCCCTGGAGTTGAGACAATGTGCACCAGGGCTGAGAGTCATGTCAAGGGGAGAGGAGGTGGCAGGAGTGCGTGGGCAGCTCTAGGGGCTGGGCTACCCTGGTAGGATGCCCTTACCCAGGGAGCCTCCACCCTGCACCACCTCTGTGAGACACCAGTCGGGGTTCGGGCAGTTGAGCCATGAAGTCAGTGGAAGCCTTGGCAGCTGTGGTGGCTAGAGTCAGCCTTTCCGGGAAGGGGAGGATGGAGGAGTTCCTCCCCAAAGAGTGGACCCAAGTGGGAAACAGGAGACTCGGGGGGGGGGGGGCTCAGGGGTTTTGTCCATGCCTGTTTCCCCTGGGCAGGACTGGCACTTCCCTCTGGGCGGTTGGCACTGGACTGCAGACAACTTCCTGGTGGCCTGCAGGGCACTGGGGAGAAGGCTTCACCCAGGAGATCCCATCTGTTACTTTTCAGGGTTACTATTCAACCCAGTGCAAACCCCAAGAAAGAGAAAGCATCTTACAAGTTTCCAGGCAAAAAGAATGAGTGGGAAAGAGATCAGACTTCCTGGTGGTCCCTAAGTACAACTCTGGAACTCGACTTTGGAAGTGCATGCACAGACCCACTGCCCGTCCACTACCCCACATGGGCCAGGACCCTTGTTGGGGCAAAGGGCATCTACTCTGAGTGTCTACTCAGGGCCAGGAAGCACCTCCCAGGGCCAGGAAACCGTCCCATGGGCATTGGAGAAGAGCGACCCTAGGAAAAGCCCCTGGCCAGAGTGGGGCAAAAACTCTGATACGTGAGCAGAACCTGATGAATAAACACAGCTGGAGCGGAGAATCTCCATACGCCTTTCTCAGAATTAGATGTAATTGGTAACAAAAATAGGCAAGATAGTCAGATAGACTTGAAAAATGCAATCAGTAAACTTGATATAATAGAAAAAAATTGCAGTGATCAGGTCAGTAGATAATGTGGAGGTGAAGGTGGCTGGATCCCCACGGCCTACTGCACGGTTTGTCTGGCAGCTCAGAAAACGCTCTGGGCACATGTGCATGCGTGCCCAAAATCCCAAGAAGAGAATGGAGGAGTAGGGAATGTGCCACGGCCCTTAGGGGGTGATTTCTCACTTTTGCTTTCTCTCTGTCTCTGTCTCCAGCAAGCACACATACCCTATAGCAAAAAAGTAGAATAAAATAAATAAAATTTAAAAAGTAAAAATAATGATTTATTTTTAGTATCTATTTATATTAGCAATAGCAATAACTCTGTTGAAAAACAATGTAATTTTCCCCCATAGGTTCAAGAAACACTTATAAAAACAGATATATTGCCAGAAAGATAATCCTAATACTTTCTAAAAATTAAGGTGTACAGACCACACTCTCTTATCACAGACCAAGGAAATTAGAAGGAAGTAGTGATGCTTCTCTAAGAAACACCTGATGGCGACGGGGCCAGTGCAGTGGGAGGGGGCCCGGGGTGGGAGGCCACGGTGGCTTCCGCAGAGGGTTTCAGGATGTGGGACACACATGCATACATGACTGGCATGTTTTTCAAGCTACCAGGTATGGGACTCGAACTATGCAGTTGGCCATGTGAGAACCAGCAATCTTAATCACTGTGCCAACAGCTGGCCTTCAACTGAGTTTGTAAAAACCTTTGAAGTCTGAAAATTTACCTTGTTATATTTGGCCATTTGAAAAGATGACCTTTTACCCAATTTATTTCCTAGCTATAATATAAGCACTTTAACATATAGTTACAGGAAATCTGTCTATGTATCCAATTTCAGCAGGAGTGGTTAAGAATCAGAGAGCTATTAACATATGTCATTCCCTGTGTCCATGCCCTGGAGGAGAAAAATTATGTGCTGGATCAAGGAGCGCTGAACATATCTGATAATATTTATCCACCATGCCTAATGAGAACTTTGAACAAAGTGTGGACAGAAAAAAAAACTTCACCTTAACGTTAATAAAAATGCCTTACTAAAAATCACTAACAAAATACCCTCACCATTTTAATTAAAACCAGAAATTAGACAGAAACGCCTTCTCTTATCGTTTCTACTTATCATAGTCATGGAGGTTCTAAAAGTACTCTAATAAAATAGAATAATTGGCCTAAACGCTGTGGAAAAAGTGATAGAACTATCTCTTTTTGTTGAAAAAATTGTATATTTAGAAAACCCAAGAGACCGTTAGAGTTCATGAGCATTTGTACACAAGATAAAAATGCAATTATCAGTAGTGATTCTACTCTAATATTACATTTCTAGAAATGGAAATAATAACAAAAACTATAGATAGTGAGGAAAATTATAAAGTAATAAAGTCTTGATGAAGATAAAAAGCAAGATAACAAATGGAAAGGTATATTATAATTTTGAATGGGAAGGCTTAATTTCACAAAGGTATGAGATCTCCCAAATTATTATAAATTTAATTATAGTTAGTATCTCAACAGGGCTTTTTTAAAAAAAATAATTATTTATTTAATTTTATTTCTCATTATTATTATTTTTCAAATTTGCTGCAGGACACACGTACTTACCAGAGAGACAGACAGAGAGTGAGAGAAAGAAAGTGAGAAAGCAAGCTGCCAGGTCCAGGGCTTGAACCGTAGTTGGCCATGTGGGAGTCCAGTGCCTTAACTACCACACTACCTCTGGCCTCTCAACAGGGCTTTCCATGGAGCTGACTGATCTTGAACTCTGAGGGCAGAATGAAAGCCTGAGCGAAGCTGTGACATTGAGAGCCCGGGAGAGACGCTGTGGGTGCTGGGCCCCGCTGCAAATCCGCGTGGTGACAGACCTTGGAACGCACAGGCACGCATGGAACGCACAGAGTAAGGTTCCTGTTGACTTGGCAGTCCACATGTGACAACGCGATCACGTAACTTAGTGGGAGAATATTGGTTATTTAATATGTGCACTAGCACAACTGACTAACCGTAAGGAAATAAGAATGAATCTTCATTTTATCCTTAAGGCAATGGGAAATTCTAGATGGAATAAAGACACAAACATAAATTAAACCAAATCCTGTAAGGAAATCTAATGTAGCAACTTATACCTAAGATATCTAATATAACAGCAATATAACAATTTTAAATAGGCCATGTCAGATGTTCGAATGACAGCTATCTACTACAAAACTATTTGTAACACAGAAAACAACATGTTAATTTCTTTTTTTTGGAGAGATTTTCGCTATAGGGCGCGTGCATTCGCCAGACAGACAGAGAGAGACAGAGAGACAGAAAGCGAGAAATCACCCCCCAGGGGGGACGGCCACGCCGCAATCCCTTCTCCTCCATTCTCCTCTCGGGATCTTGGGCACACACGCACACGCGCCTGGTGTGAGTTTTAAGCCACCGGGTCCGGGACGTGAATCGCGGTCGACTACGTGGGAGTCCAGCAACATAGCCATTACGCTAACTGCTGGTTCCCAACAACATGTTAATTTCTGATCAACACATTTTAAAAACTCACCTACTATCCTATGTGTACAGAGATGAGGAGAGGACAAAGCTCTGAAAATCAAATCCGAATAGCCAACGCTTACATATATATGTATATATATACACCTCTCCAAAATATATATATATATATATATATATATATATATATATATATATATATGAAAATAAAGAGGGAAAGAAATCTGGGGGCACAAAGCATGATGATTTCCCTTAGCTCTTCTGCTAGCAAGGGTGCACCAAGGCCCCGAGAGGGAGCCTGACCCTGAGGGGAAGGAGGTGGAACCCCGCCTGGCCGTGCCGTGTCCCAGCTTCAGCCGGGAGCTGCCGCGACGCGAGCTCACCAGCACATCCGGGCCGTGACCAGTCAGGGGGTATCGCAGTCACTAAGGGAAGGGAAGAAACTCTGATGCTCTGTGTTAGTGGGGGTTCTCTGAAGAAATCAAACCAATGGAATATACACACAGGGGCGCGCGCGCACACACACACATGTGCACACACGCAGATCATTGTGAGGGGCTGACACCCGTGAGTCAGGTCCACGGAAGCGGCCAACTCCCAGTACTTGCATTCAGCAAGCTGGAGAGTGACGAGAGAGACCCGATGTTTCCGTTAGAGTCCGAATGCAGGGGAAGGGCTGGGGTCGCAGTCTAAAGACCTGAGGCAGGAGAGATTCTCTTACTCTGGGAAGGGTCGGCCTTTTTGCTCTATGGAGGCCTTTGGTGCATTGAATGAGGCCCACTCGCCTTACAGAGGGCAACCTGCTTTACTTAGTCTACCCACTAAAGTGATCAGCCCATTCAAAGCACCCCCACAGACATGCCCAGGATAACCTTTGAACAAATACCTGGGCACCCTGTGGCCCAGTCAGGTTGACACACCTAACTGACTGTCACTTGCTACAGGGAACTGTGGCCCTGACAGGTGAACGCGAGTCATAGGATCCCGAGACACTGGCTCCATGGGGAAGGCTCGGGAGCCGCTGTGGGGAAGAAGTCAAGCTGACCCGTGGCAGCTGGGCACCCTGCCCTTTCCCCGTGGGGGCGAGGTTGTGAGCACCTGCGTGGGGAGAATCCAGCTGTCTTTTCTTAGTTCAAGGCAGTTCCCAGGTGCTCCCCTCCAGCAGGGTTGGCATACGTTCTCCTGTCAATGGGTAAAGCTCTGCAGGGACCGCAGCCCCCTCTCCAGGGGAGCGTGAGCGCTTCACGCAGCACAGGGAAAAGAACAGCTCAGAGCTGCGCATTGCTGAAGAGGCCCTGGTCTGCCTGGAAATTAGCCCTGCTGGCTTCCATTTTCCCTATTAAACAACAGGGGAAACATTGCCCTCTGGTGACCCCAGTGGCAATTGTACAAACTCATTAAACCAGCCTTAAATTGGGAGGTCCGAGAGCTGAGAGTAGGTGTCAGCTTTACACACATATTTTTCATGGGGAAAGCAGTGAAAGAGAGCTGAACGCTTCAGAACGGCCACCCGGTGACACCACAGGGGCTTCTCCATGGCTGGGGCTGGAAAGGGTGGGGGGACTATCCAGCCTGCTTTTCTTTGTAGGAGGGTGAGTTTCAGCACTCTTTCTCTAAGATGTGGAGGGCTATTTTCTGTTGTTCGTAAGCAAAGTTCTGCCAGGACCTGCGTGTCCATTTTGTTTTTTGGTTTTTTTTTTTTTTTGGAGAGGTTTTTGCTATAGGGCGCGTGCGCTCGCCAGACAGACAGAGAGAGACATAGAGACAGAAAGCGAGAAATCACCCCCCAGGGGGGATGGTCACGCCGCAATCCCTTCTCCTCCATTCTCCTCTCCGGATCTTGGGCACGCACGCACACGCGCCCGGCGTGAGTTGTAAGCCACCGGGTCCGAGACGCGAACCGCGGTCGACTACGTGGGAGTTCAGCGACATAGCCATTACGCTAACTGCTGGTTCCCTGCGTGTCCATTTTTAGAAGATAAATGACACACTGCACAGGGAAGAGAGTGGCTTTGTCCCGAGGGCTGAGTGATGATGCTTACTCAGAGGCCCTGGACTATTTGGGGGCTGAGGACCTGTACCTCGGGCAGAGGCCGGGGCAGCAGGTCATGGCCAGGTATTGCTGGACGCGGTTTTCTGCAGGAATGAGGTCCAGCTACAACTGTTCGGCTGGTCTTTGCCTCTTGGTATTCCCCACTGTCTGCTCAATGTCCAAGTTTGGAATGGCCCAGAGAGAGGAGACGCCGTGTTTGCTGCGTCCTAGAGCATTTCAAACATGAGTAACGCGTGGAGGCCCGGGTTACTGGGGGTGGGGTCCTGACAGCTGAACTTTCTTGTCCTTTCAGGGGCCACCTTAAAAAGCACTGGGCTGACAGTTCTGGCCAAGAAGTGACAACCTGGACCAGCAGATCGCGTGGTGGCTAAGGCAGCTGGATCTCACATGGCCAGCTATGTGGTTTGAATCTTGGACCGGCAGCTAGGAAAACACACTCTGTGTGTGTGTGTGTGTGCACCCCAACTCCTGACAGAATGGAGGAGAAGGGATTGCAACATCGCCATCCCACCTGGGGGCTTTTCCTCATGTTCCCTCTCTTTTTGTCTCTATCTGTTTCTGGCCAGCACGCAAGCCCTACAGCCAAATTAAAAAGAAAAAGAAAAAAGAAGTGACAGCCTGAGACACTTAGCAGGTGGAGTGGAGCTCTCAGGGGCAGGTTCAAGTTCTGGACTGGGGGCCTGAGTTAGGACACCCTTGAGGAGGAAAGCATGTGGTGCACCAGTCTGGAGCGGCTCAGACCAGCCCTTGGAGACTTGGTGGGGAGGATGTTTACCTCAACGCCAAGCAATAGCAGCTCTGAGAAGGGGCGGAACACTGTGCTTCTCCTGACTCGTGGACCTGGGAAAAGACAAAGGGCCTTCCCTGCCCTGGCCTGGCCTTCCTCAGCATCCGCCTTGGCCTCCTTCTTGGCTTTCCAAGTCCTGGTAGGCAGAGACCCAGAGATGGAGCTGGACTGGGTGGGTCCTAAAGGCATTTAGAAAGGAAGTGTTTGGGGCAGGAGGGATGAGAAGAAAGCCATGTGCAGTTAGAGGCACCTGGTCAGAGCTGAGGAATGAGGTCATGATGGCGGGAATCGCAGCAGCAGCAGCAACAAAGGGGTCCTGGGCACGCGGCAGGCAGGAGTGAGGCGGGAAGAGCAGGGGCCTGTTTGTGGCTCACAGACCCACAGTGTGAGCTGACTTGTACTGTGGAGTTCGGCTTCAACCAAACACCTATGCCAGTCAACAGAGTATAACTTTGTCAAAAACCACTTCAATAGAAATGTTCCCTCTGAATGGTCTCAAATAGCACCCCCACCTGCATTCTTCTGACGACTCATTAGCTGAACATCTCACACTTCTGGGGTGCCGTAGTGATCAATGATAGGTCTGCATGGACCTGCCTTCTCCAAGGAGTGAGATGCATGAATGACTGTAATAAGAGATCAGTATTTGCAAATTACCTTCTAAGAGAAAACAGTAGGATCGACACAGTTAACAAGAAAGTTTAGCAATGTTGAGGGGTACCTGGTCAGCAGTGTTCCTCTGTACCAGAGATAGCAAGCTAAGAAATTTAACAATATTAAAAAAAACACACACACACACACACACACAATAATAAAAAAGTGTAAAGTATCTAAAAATCATTTAAGACTGTGGTAAACTTCTACAGAACACATTTAAAGCATCAATGATAAATGTAGAAATTGATATGAATAAATAGAAAATAATCCCTGTTGCAGAATGAGATGCAACATTATGAAGATGACAGTTCTTTTTTTTTTCTCTTTTTACCATTTAAAAATTATTATTAATATTTTACATTTTATCACCATATATCATTACAGCATACAAAATGAGCTTTCCCCGCATGGATACGCTATAAATTAGTCCAGTCAAAGTTACTACCATACACATTATCAGCAGATAATTTTCCATTTTGTGTCCCTTAAATGTTTGCTTCTTTCTTTCTCCCCTTGATTCCCTCTCACACCCTTCTCCATTTCCTGCCCTCCTCCCACACTGCCTCTAGCATCCACAGTTGCTCTCCACGTTTTTATATCTTCTAATCTTCCAGTTTCTGCCACAGAGTGTAGACATGCAGTATATATTAAGTGGGGACATATGATGCCTTTCTTTCTTAGTCTGGCTTGCTTTGGTTAGCATTACATCTCCCATAGTCGTCCACTTTCTATCGAATGCCAGGGCCTCATTTTTTATGGCTGAGTAGTGTTCTGTAGAGTGTATGTGCCACACCTTTTCAATCCATTCATCTGTCTGTGGACATTTGGGTGGGTTCCATGTCTTAGCACTCATGAGGTTATGATTTTTAAATAATGCTGTTGCATGGATGTGGAAGTGTGTTTCTGACTGAGTGTTCTCCTATCCTTCATGTGGACACCCAGGAGTGGGATTGCTGGATCGTACGGTAGTTCTATTTGTAGGTCCTTGAGGAACCTCCATATTATTCTCCACAGTGGCTCTGAAATCAAGCAAGGACCCCCTAATGTATTTCCTAGGGTTTCTGAAATATAAAGTCCATTTACATTGTAATGGCCCAGAGTAAGGAGTAAGTCTTCAGGCGTTTGGTTATGATAATGACCGACATGGACCATGAGTGAGGGCCATTTGACCTCAAACTCTCATTTAAAGGAAAGATAAGGTTCCCATTTCAGTATGTAAGATGTTTTATAGACTGGAAATCGCGGGTTGTGAGCTCACAGACTCCAGGCTGAAATGGCTCCAGACACCTGAAGAGAAATTTGATTATCTAAGGCCTCACCAATCAAGAATGCCCATGAGATGATCACGCCCTCTTGAACCAATCATTGAACGGATCATGCGCCTAGGACCTCTGCCCCTAATTTTTCCCTTAAAAACGCATGTGGGGAAGATCGCAGGGAGACGGGTCTTTTCAGCATGAGCTGCCCACTCTCCTTGCTTTGCGCTTTGCAATAAAGCTGTACTTTCCTTCATCACACCCTGTGCCTATGGTCTGGTTTCAAAGCGCTTGGGCGAGGGAACCTGATTGGAGTTCGGTAACAGCTCTACTAATGCGCATTCCCACCGACTGTGTAGGAGAGTTCCCTTTCTACCACAGCCTTGTCAGCCCTTATCATCCTTTATTGTTTTAATCTTAGCCATTCTGACTGGGGTTAGGTGTGTTAAAAGAAGAGTAAACCAACCAATTTAATAAAGTAGAGTTTTAATAGGGCAAACCTTAACGTGATTTAAATCGGGCAGTTGTCCCAGGACTTCGGACAACTCGGGCCAGCCTCATGGTCATCTTGGCATTTCAGTCGGTGGAACAGGAAAGTGTGGTACAAAAACGTAAGTGAGGGAGTGAGGCAGAGCAGCATTGGCTGATTCTGAAGCACTTCTGCATTAACATGGTTAAAAAGGCCAGATGCCTGTGATTGACAGAAGCCTCACTGTTGTAATTGGCTGTAACCTAGCAACCAGCTCAGAAAAACAGCCTAACATGTACGATTTCGGCTTATCCAAAGGAGTCAAAGTGTGGGAGTACAGCTGCTGTTTTAGGCCAAAATAGTTTAATTTAACAGGTGTTATCTCATTGTGGTTTTGATTTGCATCTCCATTATGATAAGGAACTTGGAGCACTTCCTCATATGCTTTTTGATTATTTGTATGAGGAAGGCAGTTCTTGAATTAGCAATAAATCCAATGCAAGACCAGCCCTATTTCTGGCTTATTTATTTATTTTTATTTTTTTTTGAGGAATTTGATAAACTTTCTATAAACTTTGTTTGGAGTGCAAAAAACACTGAAAACAAGAGTAAGAAGAAGGACTTATCCTGCTAGATCCCAGGACATGCTGTAAAATAGTCATAACAATCTGATATTTTTGAATAGTAAAAGGACCAATGACCTTGAACAGAAAGTGCAGAGAATGACTCCTGTACGCATGGGAATAAAACATACCAGAGGTGGTAAAGTAGAAGAGAATGTGGAATATAATGACGAGGGGTAGAAGGACTGTCAAACAGAATTCCAAATGCCACAACAGAGATAACTATTGATGAGTTTAGTGACGCGATGATAAAGTTTTCTGTTCAATGCTGACTGGGAGTAAATATCTATAATGTCTAAAACCAGGATGTGGAAAATAAGGAGGCAATACAAAGGAGCATCAAAATTAGCAAAAAAGAAGAACTCCAACAGAAAAAGAGTGAAAGGGTACAGAGAGGTGTTTTACAGAGGAAGAAACTTTAAAGACTTGCAAAAAGAGAGAGCTGTTTAAAGTCATTAGCCAGGAAAGAACTGCAAATTGCAAACATTACCACCTTGTGCCCATTAGGACTCTCACTTTATGCCAATTAGACTTGCAAATGTTCAAAAGCTGGAAAATGCACTTGTGCCTCAGGATAGAGCCCTCTCACACTCCTGGGGAGCGTGTAGCCGGTGTAGTTGTTCTTCGGAGCGATCTCTCAGAACGCAGAGAAGCACAGTGTGAGCCTGTCCCTCTGCTCCGACAGACCCCGAGAGACTCCCCAAGGTGCTCCAGACACTGCACGTGTTCATCGCGGCTTTCTTTGTGGTGTGAGGGTGCAGGCGGTGTGGAGTCCGGCTCCAGGGGTGGGTGGGTAGACCGTGGGGGCACTCCCACCACGATGGTCAGTTTTCTGGGTCACTTTGTCGGCCTGAAAGGAAGGTCGAAGTGAAGTAAGTAACGCGGAAGTCAATCTGGGGGCGCCTCCGGCACGGCGGTGGAGCTGTATGTGGGAAGCTGGATCCCGCACGGCCGACCACGTTTTGAATCTTAGGCCGTGCTCCATCCCAGTGGCTTGAAAAACACGTGTCTATTTGTGCACACGTGTGTGTGTGTGTGTGTGTGTGTGTGTACAGGGCCCTGATGGCTGTAGAGAGTAGAGTAGAAGAGAGGGATCGCAGTGTGGCCACGTCCTCTGGGGGTGCTTTCTCTCTCTCTCTCTCTGGCAAGCCCATGAGCCCCCTGGCAATAATAATAAAAACAAACAAACAAACAAACAAAAAACAGTATTTTTTTTTTAAAGGGTTATTCGGACTAGAGTTAGGACAGTTGTGCACACACCACAAAATCAAGTAGATAAAGGGACCAAGTTCTAACAGATTTCAGGGTGATTTTGAAGGCCAAATTTGCTATTTTAAAGGCCAAAATATCCCTTGTGTCGCTAGGTTTTCAACCTGATAGTTGGGAGGCAATGACATAATCATTACTCAAAGCTTACACTGGTCAACTGCCAGGAGGGAGCCCCCTGCCAGTGAGGGCCTGCCCGTACTGTTTACCCACTCCAGAGAACTGGCCCGGACGTCTGGCGGGGGAACGCACGGGCTATGCACGTACGCAGAGCGGGCAGGACGGTGCGTGGGGCGCAGCCCGATGGGGTTAGGGTTAGGCAGCCCGATGGTCGGGAAGCAGTCAGCGTGGTCAGGGAACAGGAGCCGAGGCCACACACGAACAGGGCAGATCCATGCAGACTTTCTGCCTCCAGGACCGGGGTCTGGCCACTGCTACCTGGTTTGAGGGCTGCAGTGAGAGGGTATTTATCACCAGGCTGTGCGTTCAGTGCCTCCCATCTTGGGGTGTGGATGTGGGCGGCCAGCTCTGGGCTGGTTTCACGAGGTGGAAGTACTGGTCTCGCGGTGCTCCTGGGCCCCGCTGGACCTGCAGCTGGGCTTCAGGAAGGACAGGGCCCAAGGGGGTAAAGAAGGCTCAGTGTGCCGCACACCCGCAGCCCGGGCTGCTGCCGGGAGGCTTCGCCGCAAGGGCAGCAGGAGGGCCTCACCGAGCAGCATGCGTCCGCGTGCCGGGCACATCGGACAGTAACTGCCGGTGAAGGGAGGGGAGGCGTTTACCCCGGCAACCAGGATGCCCGTTACCTCAAAGGCCCAGTGAGGATGGAGAGCGTCTTGAACTGGATCAGGCGCATTATCTCAGAGTTCCGGCGTCAGAGAAGCTGCCGGCGACAAAGCCCAGGGAGCAGCTCCAAGGCTGCCCACCTTCCTGTGCCCACGTTCAGGCTCCTCCACAGCCTCTGTGCCCCATCGTGGAACCAACGGGCTCTTTAATGTTCTCATTTCATAGCGTGGTCGACCCTAGTCCCCCGTTCTTCCGTCAGTGCTCACCGAGGAGCTGCTGGAGGGACCCCCGCAGATGTGGCTAAGGTCTGTGGTCAGTGCACTTCTCGTAGGGGGAGCTGCAGATATTCCCAGCAGCCCGCCAAGGCCTCCCGAGCAGACAGAGGTCTGGGCTGGGGGGGAAGGAGGGAGAGGAAACCCTGCCTGTGGACAGCAGTGCCAACTGTGCCAAGTCTTGTTGCCCTGGAGCAAAGAAGCGGTGTCCTGGCAACCTTAGCACGGAGGGCCACCCAGCGGTGGTGTGTGGAGGGGACCGACGACATGGCAGGCAGGGAAGGCGGACGGGCAGGACAGCGGGAGGGAGAGATGCCGGGCTGGCCAGAGGGTCAGGGAAGGCAGGTTGTGTGTGCAAGTCAGGTAAGACAGCACAGCCACACACACGTGCGTGCACACATGTGCAGAGAGACTGACTCTGCTTGCCCTTCCAGCTCACTGGGCACGGCCCGGATGGGAGACATCCGTCTCCTTCCTCCTGCTCAGATTTATCATGTCTGCTTCCTCGTAGGTATCTCACGGAATTGCCTGTGACGCTAACCTTTAAAACTTTTGTTTGTTTAAAGTGCAACAAGCTTTCTTTTTCTTTTTCTTTTTTCTTTTTTTTTGTTCTACATTTATGTATTTATGTATTTATTTGCAGTGAGGTTCAATCCACTGGGTCCAGGACTCGAACCATAGTGAGCCATGTGGGAGTCCAGCGCCTTAACCACCATGCCACCTACTGACCTTGCAACAAGGTTCTTAAGTGCCAGTGAACTGCTTCTTTCTGATGCTCATTTGTTGAAAGGGCTCGGGCATGGCCCCATGGCTGGTGGCTGCCCCGCGCTGAGCTCTCGGTCACCACAGCAGCAAGTCCTCCCGGGGCTGTTAGGGGCATATGGAGAAGACGAAGATTCCCACCTCCTGGGCAGTCAGGTTCCGGCCAGTTAGATGTAAGCCGTGGTGTGTGTAAGGGCGAAGGAGCCCACCTCCCCGGGTCTGAGAGGCACTGGTGCTGGGCCATCACTAGGAGAAGGGGCATGCATGTGTGTAATACCTGTGTGTACACGTGCACGCAGAAGCTGTAGGCTGGAGACCCAAAGACGCAGGAGAAACGCCTGATTTTATGCTTAAATTAAGCTCAGGGAAGCAGGGACCACCGTGTAGACGTGTGGTGGGACAGGAAAGGTCTGACCTCACGAACACAGAGCGAGCGGGGAGACCTAGCAAGGCCTGTCTCTGTGACTCGCCCCTTCCTCCCAGGAGTGAGGGGCTTTCCTCATGGCCAGCTCTCACTCAGGAAGGCAGAGGAACGTTAGGGTAATAGCTCTAAGCTTTATGGCTGGGTTTGGGAGGAAGGGGTTCTGGTTTCTATGGCCCACCTTGGAAAAAGGAGGTCCTGTCCATGGTTTGCTGTAGGGGAGAATGAGGGGCAGGGACAGAGGAGGGGAGGGTCAGAGGGAAACGTTCTGAAGCCTTCGCTTTAGGGAACTGTTTTCTGAATATCTAGAAACTATCTTTAAGGCGCAGAGAGCATAATCTTCAGTTCTCCCATTTTCTTTCCTGTTGTTTGGAATGTGGATGTGATGCCTGGAGCTTTAGCAGCTAGTCTGGACTGTAAGGTAATGCACCCAGGACAGGGAGGAGCTGAAGAGAAGTAGCCTGGATCTTGCATCCAGGAGGTCACTCAGACAAACCTCTGATGTGGAGGTTCTAGAACTTTCATGCCAGAGACTACACCTGAGTTTATTCCACGTGAGATAATGAATCCTTATGTTTTAATCTCTGTGGTTGGGAGGTCGTGCGTTGTGTGTAGCTGGGTCAGAGCCTAACGCACTCGGGGCAGGGAGGTTGTGACTAGTGAGTGCTACGTTGTGGCACACCAGACCCAGATCTGAAGAGTGAGAGGTGCCAGACGTGTGAGGGAAGAGGAAAGGACGGAGGGGGAGATGCCGCTCGGGTTTCACGTCTGAGCAATGCTGCGCTTGGCAGAGCTGAGGGGCAGAGGGCACAGTAGGCAGGACCGTGGGTCCTCTGGCTATTGGAAATAGGGACTTGGGAAATAAGGGACACGCCGGGGTAGAGAGTGAGCTGGAGCCATAGAGAGGACGACCCGGTCAGCCTGGGGTGGAGAGCCAGCACCAAAGGGGCAAGAGGAGGGCTGGGAGGAGGGGTGCGGTGGGGTGTGCAGGCTCCTGGGACAGACTGGAGACAGCTTCCGGCGCCCAGGGCAGCTGTTCATGCTGCGGCCAGCTGGCCAGGTCACCACACTTACTTCTTTCTAGCCACACTCCAGTCTGAAGGGAGACGTAGAGAAGTGTGCACGGGTCCAGCAGAGAGCGGGCAGGGGCCGGGCACACAGCAGGGAGCGGGCAGGAGCTGGGCGGCACTAGCCGGGGCGGGCAGGGGCCGGGCACACAGCAGAGAGCAGGCAGGAGCTGGGCAGCACTAGCTGGGGCGGGCAGAAAGTCCTCGGCCAGGGGTTGGGAGGAAGCCCGGCCGTAGGGCCCAGGGAGAGTGGCCAGGGAAAGACACAGGTCGGCACAGAGGCCGGTGAGGACACGGACAAGGGTCTGTGGAAGGAAGCAGGAACGCCGAGGTGGGTGCCAGTGGGTGTGCCGGGCAGCAGGCTCGGTGATCCAGCCCTTCGAGGCCAGCCAGGCGGGGACACTGGGGACACTGGGGACTCGCCGCTTCTTTCCTGGAGTGGCCCTGCTTGTTTCCGCATGGAGAGAAGCAGAAGGCCATGTCTGAGGGCATTTCTAGGGGTCCTGCACCGACTCCTCGGGGACAGAGCCAGGCTGGGCTGGCTGCTCCCAGGAGCCCCTTCTGGGACGGTGAAGCCAGGAGGCTCCTCCGACTCCAGATCACCACGGCCACATAGGGCAGAGGCGGTGGCGTCCACACAGGGGCCGACACCCAGGCTCAGACCCGGCCCCCAAACCGCGCTGTGTACGCATCACAGAGGAGTGGAAAGAAGCATGGCCCTGTGCGTGCCCTCCGTTTGGAAAGACGTGGACTTGGTGCACCACCGCAGGGGCAGGTGGCCCCACAGCTGCAGGGGACGCGGTGGCAAAAGCAGATGTCCCGCCCCCGCTGCTGTCCCAGGTGGGCTGCCGCTCTGCCCTCCCTTTCCTGGAGGGTGTCGTCCTCACCCACTTGGTCCTACAGCCTCCTGGGGGCGAGGGCCTCACCGGTGAAGACACTCAGGCCGGGCTGTTTTCCCACGGGGCCGGCTGTTCACGTCCCACCAGCAGCCTGTGAGGCCAGCCTCTTGATCCCAGCATGCCCTTGGGGTTGAGCAGCACTAAATTTACCCCCAAAAGTCTTGAGCACCCCAGGGCTGTTGGGGAACGGGGCCTGGCCAGCCCCCATCTCCAGCAGCTGCCCTCGGGTGACTGGGCCGGCTCTGGCCTCTGGGCTCACAGGGTGTGTCCTCGGGGACCTCAGTGGATGGCAAGGCTCAGGCCCTCGCAGGCGGTGGCTCAGTGAGGGGGACACACCGTGGTGCGTCATCAGGCTTTGACACAGGCACAGCCCTCGGGTGTCCTGGGATCCCTGCTCTGGTCCGACCCCTCCACATTCTGGGAACCACCCTGGGGCTGAGCAGGCGGCACCTAGACCCACAAACACCCTGCTCTGGGCCCCGAGGCGATAGCCGAGGAGAGACGCCTGCGCGGTGGTTCGGCTTTCAGAGGACTGCAAGCACGAGTCCCACGTGGGTACTTAGAAATTAGGGAAAGGTGGGCACCCGAGTCATGTAATTATCCCACAGAGCTGTGACACCAGGAGTCGGGGCACCCAGAGCCCAGGGCTCATGGCCACGCCAGTTCCCACGCTCTGCTTAATGTGGTTCCCGCCTCGCCGGCCAATCGCTCTCGAACCAGCTGTCTCAGCTCGGGGCTTCTGCAGGGTTTACCTGGAGCCATTGCCCGGGACAGAAACCCCAGGGCTCCAGGCTGATGCAGAGGTGGGATCTTTGTAGGAAAAGTTATGGGGTCAGAGACCAGAGGGCCTTGTCCTCCTGTGCTGGGGGAGTGGGGTGCAGTGTGGGGCTGCTGTTCATCACCCACCACTGGGAAACAAACCACTCCAAGATGGAGCTGCTTAAAACGCACGCACGCACTCTATCATGGAGTCCGGGGGCCAGGAGCTGGCGGCGTGGCTGGGCTTCTGCTGTCAGGAGGCAGCTGGGGTCGAGGCCATGTCAGGGTTCAACCGGCTCCCCTGGCTGCCAGCAGGGGTCACTCCTCGTGGGCTGTAGGATGAGGAAACCACTCCTTTCCTGGTGGCCCCAGGTGCCCCCAGATCCCTGACACCCTCTCATGACACAGGGCCACTCAGGTAACCCGGGACGACCCCCTTCCAAGGCCTTGCAGTTACTCCCATCTGCAGTGCCCCCTTTGCTGTGTGGGGTGACGTACTGGCCATTGCTTCGACGTCTCGGAGGGCCGTGGCTCTGCGGTCCATGCCGGGCCAGGCCGTTCTCATGACCTGTGGGAGGGTGGGTGGGTGGCACTGTGTGCTCCCCGGGTTGTACCTGCTGGTACTGACGGCCCCCACAGCCGAGAATCACTGAGGATTCCACTCCCTGGTCACCTGAGAAATGGCATCTGGTTCGAAACCCTCATCAGTAAGCAGGCGCGCTGGCCTGTGGTCCAGGCCGGGCTGGGCCACGGGACCGGGGTTCCGGGAGACACCGTCAGGCCGACCTGCGCACGCGCCAACCACGCATGGAGCTGCAGAGGCCACCGAGTTCTCGGAAGAACGAACCCCTTCCTTTGCTCACCGCCCCTAGTCTCCCCCAGGCCCGCCGGGGAGCAGGTGGCCTCCTCCGCCTGCCGTGGCTGGTTCTCCTTAGATACTTTCTCCCCACCCGCCCACTCGCCACTGTCTTGGTGCCTCCTAGTGTATTTTCCTTTCTGCTTTTTTCCTGCTTCCTTCACCACTTTTTTCCTTTTAAGTGAAAAAGGACAGGAAAGAGAAGGCTTTCTTTCCCTGCTGAAAAGAAACAAACACACAAAATGAAAGCAACCGAACACGTAGACCATTTGGAAACTCGAGTGGCAACTGGGGCCTTCTGTGTGAATCCATGAATCCAGCCCATACGGTCTGGCCCACCACGGCCACTTTGCTCCAGGCCCTGCCGCCCCTCCTGAAGTGCAGATCCAGGCTGGGTGACCCCGAGCAGGATCAGCATCTTTTATTGACTCATCCCCACTTCCGCCTGGGGCTCAGAATGATGGGGTAAGAAAGGGAGCTTTTGAAAGAAAGAAAGAAATGAGAGAGTGCGTAAATTACAGGGTGAATGCTAGACCGATATTTTTGCTCAGGTCTTGCTTATGTGGCTGGCGTGTGTTCTATTTATGGCTGAGAACGTCGGTCGTCTGTGTGGGGCTGGGTCGGAAGGCACACGTCTTCCTGCGGGCAGGTCAGGCCGCCGGCTGCCCAACCTCAAATCCTCGGCATGCCGCGCCCAGTCCCTGAGCAGGCTGGTCTCCAGGCCCACTGATTCCAACAGAAGCGGGCAGGATCGGGCCCTCCTGGGAGCTGGGGAGAGAATCCAGCCCGACCTGCAGGCTCACGATTTCCCTGTCGCCCTGTCTCGCTTGGCCCTGCCTGGGTGGGTGTTGGAAAAAGGTCCCAGAGCCACCCACGCGCTTGCACGCGGTGTCCATGGTGTCAGCCAGGGAGAAGGGTGGTGCCTGGCCCCTCCTCTCTTCCCTTGGCCCCTGCCCCATCTCCCTCTATTTCTGTTCAACCCCGCCTGGCCTGACAGGCCCTGTGTGCACACGGCAGGCAGAGCAGGCATTGCCCAGGGCCGAGGTCTGGCCGGAGGATGGGAGTGGACAGCGGCCCGGAGAATAACAAATAAGGCGATGTCGTGCTAGGGAACCAACGTGCGGCGAAGGCCGAGAGTCGTCAGGGAGAGGTCAGCTCCTCCTGGTGAGAGGGACCTGGGACAGGGCATCTTGCCTGGCTGGCCAGCCCGGGGTGTGCAGTGGGGCCACGGGGAGCCTAGGAAGATTTGTTCCCAGGGGGCAGCCTTTCCTTCCCGGCTGTCAGTGATGAATTCTCAGGGCTGGCCATTTCTCTTGCTGGAAAAGACGGAGAGTTTTATGCCCAAATGATCTCTTTCTCCTGATGCTCTATTCCCCCCATCTCCCCAGAAGACATCTGTTCTCAGCCAGGAGGGGACCAAGGGGTGGGGCAATGAGTCAGGGCCCCGGGAGTCTGCGGGACCACAGAGCAGGACAGGGCCGCTGGCTGGTGACTCAGCAAACATGCAGCCACAGGTGTCCCTGACTCAGAGCAGGCTGGCAGAGGAGAACCCAATTAAGGGAAAAGGTGCAGCTGGTGATTCTCCCTCTTGAAGGAGTCGACCCCGCACTTTTTATTTTTTCTTTTGAGAGAGATTTTTGCTATATGGTGCGTGCGCTGGCCAGAGAGACAGAGAGAGCCAGAGAGACAGAGAGAGACAGAGAGACAGAAATAGAAAAATCACCCCCCGGGGCTATAGTCATGCCGTAATCCCTTCTCCATTTTCTCAGGATATTGGGCATGCACACACATGCGCCAGGCCTAAGTTTTAAGCCTCCTAGTCTGGGACTCTAACCGCAGCCGACTACATGGGAGTCCAGTGACATAACCATTACGCCATCTGCTGGTCCCAACCCAGCTCTTCTTAGTAAAGCGAGCAGTCCTGGAGATGGCTCTGTGGGCCCTTAGACCGGATGGAACCCTGTCGGCCTTGCCTACCGCTTCTTCCCTGGAGGAGGGTCCCGCAGGAGAGGCGGCAGGATCACATGTTGTCCTGTGGCTGGGCTTTGCCTGGGAGACTGACCAGCTGGATGGGGCCTGGCCTCACCAGGGCTGGCCTGGGGGCACCTCCTTCACCCCAGCCTCATCCCAACATGGGCATGCCACAAAGATGGCGCTGATCCGGGTCCCTGGGGTGGCAGTGCAATGGCACAGAGAGGCGTGGACAGCACCCTGGGCAGGCGGTCAGCAGGTCTCCGAGGAGGCAGGGGCTCTGCCCTGCAGCCAGTGACAGGCGGAGCTGGGGCGTGGGCATGTGTGTGGGCCTCCATGCTGAGATGATGCCTGGGGTGGGTTGGAGGTGGCCCCCAGAGAATACGTCCACACCCTGGGCCCTAGAAACCGCGTGTGACCTGATTTTAAAGGTTTTTTTGCAGGCATAATTCAAGGAAGGGTTCTGAGGTGAGGAGGCCCCCCTGGGTGATCCCTAAGGACCGACCTCCAATGATAAGCGCCCTTGTAAGAGGCAAGCGGAGGGGCTTTTGACACATGGTAGAGGTGAGGCAGGCGAGATAGGCAAAGGCTAGAGGGACACAGCCACAGCCCCACGTCCTTTTCCAGCTGCCGGAGTCATTTCCACGGAGTCGTCTATGTGGGACCCACGTGGCGGCCCACGGTTTCAGTCTCTAAGGCAGCATGACGGGAGGGGGAGGGGACGAGGCTCTCGTTTCTGCCCCAGTATTACAACATTTTAGACAAGGACCCTGGACTCTGAAGCTAGATTTCTGTGCCTTCAAAACCCTCTGAGTAATGAAGTATTGTAAGTCACACTTCCTGAGTTGTGAAGACTCGCTTTAGAAGTCCCTGGAACAGGCTAGCCACGAGCCCTCTGCCTAACAGGAACGGCAGTGGGCTTTAAGGGCCCTGAGCTGAGGACTCTGAGGGCAGACCTGACCACATTAAACGGCAGGGTCGTCCCCGTGCTCCCTGGGGCCGTTTCCACTCCAGTCGGGGAGTAAATGATAACTGGCAGGAAGGTTAGAAGTCAGAGGCTTTTCTTTTCCTTCTGATGCTAACTTTCCAGAGTGAACAAAAACAAGCTCCAAGTTGTCATTGACCCCAACTGGCCTCTGTTCCCACTGTTTGAATGTGGCAGGTCTGATCCTTAGGTCCCATGAAGTCTGGGACTCTGGGGCAGTCGACAGAGGACACAAGAGCCCTGCAGGTGAGAGCGGAGGACCCGCGACACTCCAGGTTTCATGGAAAAGGCACTGGAGCGTTGAAATAGCAAGAATCTGATTAGATACTGTGCCCAGAATCTCGAGAGAAGATGAAGGAGAAGGAATGGCGGCATGGCCAGCCCCCGTGGGTGATTTCCCACTTTCTCTCTCCGGTCAGTGCGCATGGCCTACGGAGTTACACTTTCAAAGCTCTCCTGATCCTGGCCTCGCGGCCTCTCACCTGGCCACTTGCTGAGTGTATATAATACTCCTTTCACTCGAAGGCTGAGGAAACCAAATGTGACCTATTTAAATTCCATTTTGGCAAGCAGTTGTGCGTACTCAAATATCTCTGTCATTTCCCCTGTGGAAGTAAAAATAACTTGGTACACGTAAGTGTAACAAATATAATTATGCGTAATACTTACAAGGACCCTCAAAAAGTTCACGGAAATGTGTAACATGAAAAGGTTATGCATGGATCTAAACATTTCTTTGCAGCAAAATAAACTCACATTCTACATTTTTGGGTGAATGTGTTAAAATCCCCATGTGTTCTAGCATGGAAATAAACCTCTTTTGCAATAAATACTTAAGTGGCAAACAAAGTTGGCAAACATATATTTTAAGAAAGAGTTTATTTATGTCTTCCATAAGCAGGAGAGACAGAGAGCGAGAACAGATCCCTGCTGTAGATCCCTGATGCTATGACCCCCACCTGGGCCAGCTCCGATCCTGGGCGTGTGTGTGGCCAGCCTCAGGGAGATCTCTGGACGCTAACCTACAACCAGCCTATGTGGACCAGCTTTGCAGTGTCACGTTTGACCTGTGCACACCATCCAGCCCCAGGAGCGTGCATTTCACATGGTGGTGACCTGAACCTACCTACTACACAGAGAAGTCACCTTGAACTGCCCGTGTCAGGGCCCAGGGCATTGGCTCAGTCCTGTTGGTTTTTAAATTTTTGCCTTAAGAAAAATATGTCTCTGGACAAAGATTGCGTAGGTCCTCGCTGACCAAGTCTTGAATGTACCTATGGTTGGACGCACACTGGGGAGTGTGTGACTCAGTGGGCCTACCTTGGTCACCCCAGGAGCTGAGTCTACGTCCTCCCTGTTGATGTCTTCCAGGCGCGTCCAGAGGAAAGGATGTAATATCCTGGGACAACGAGGACAACCGGAGGGGAGACCTAACAGCCAGCTCTCGCTGCAGCCCAACTGTACAAAGCCATCGTGTTGCTGTTTCTAAAACAACGTACTGAGTTCCAGCCCCACGCCAGGCACGCGGTTTCCTGTGCGCTGCCCGTCCTGTCTCAGCAGATGAGGGTGGCGCAGAGGTCACGCGATGTCCTGCCGTGAGGAGGCCACGTGGGACGGCCCTAGGCTGCAGCCACGACTGTTAACTGCTATTGAAAGAACTCTGACAGAACCACAGCCGTGGACAAAGACCACTGCAGCCGGAGACAGGAGGACCTCTGCAAGGACACCTGCCCGGGGGCTGCCTGTCCGACCTCGGGCGCACCATCTTCCTACCGGTCTTGCTGGCCAAGGCTAACTGGTCCAAGACGAGTGGCATCATCCCCTCGCCCCTTCTCCCTCTTGTGGACCTCAGTGAGCACGTTCAGGGCTACCTGAGCATGTCCATCCAGGTCGCACGCCAGGTGCAGGCTTTATGCTTAGGCCCAAATAAACTCTGTGTTCCATACTTTGACTCAGTTTACCTTTTTAGATTTGACCATACTAACACAGCCACGTTTTTGGATTTTGAAAGAAAAGTATGTTTTTGAGAATATTGGCAAGGAAAATTCTTCCACTAAGCACACCAAAATAAGAGCTGAAAATCAACTTATATACTAGTGTGGAAAAGGAACTGGAGTACCTTTTAAATAAATTGCATTTAGAGTATTGGAGATTGTCACTTTCTAGAACTGCTATTCTATAACTCTTCCAAAGAAACCTCTCTGCAACTCGGCAGTGGCTTAGACCACGGCAGTGTTGTGCTGTGCACACAGCTTCAGTTATGTTGAGAAATTTCAATGGCATCTTTGACAAACATGTTTACAAATATTTATCATGCAAATGGCGGCTGAAGGAGAAATCGTCTAAGTCACACGGATGCTTAATTAGATTTGGTTCAGTTACATGTCACTGATTTTTATAGAGCGTTTCCATGACATGCATCCAAGTTTTCATTTGGCAAGCCACAAATAAGCCAAAGTACAAAAGATCAGAGGCCACCAAGTGGCCAAGAGCCACCCACAACGAACACAAAGGATAACGCACATGGAAACCCAGGGAAATCCTGACACAGACTGGACACAACAGCATTGCGCTGGGTTTCAAGCTTGCTCTCCAGAATCGTCGTTTTCCCCTCGGGCAGCCCTAGGGTATTAGACTCATGCACTCACCATCTTCCCATGATACACTTTTTCTTTCCTACTGGTTTCATGGGACGTGCATTTTTCCATTTTTCTTTGAGGACCACAGAATAGGCTAACTTTGGAAAGAGCATAATCAGGTGTCAGCGTGAACCGTGGTGATGGTCTGGACTTTATGGTCACCCTCCCATAGTCACAGTGGCAACGGCATTCTTGAGCTAAAATCACATCAGTAGGGATGGCTAGCAGGGACGAAAGCAAGCCCGTCTGGTTACCGCAGTGTCTATCTTAGCTCAGTGTCACCCCCGGGGACTGCCCGAGAGCTGGAGGCATGAGATGCTTGTATGTCTATGAAGGAGGATTTTTTAACTGCGAGGGAAGCAGGGGGAGTCGGCAGTGGGACTCCTCACAGGCCTCTGTGTCACCTTACAGACCCACGGGGACAGGCTCGCACCTGACTCCTGCGGTCCGCTCTGCGGTTTGGCTAGCCCTGCGTCTACGTGCTTCCCCCACATCTACGCTCCATGTATGGGCTTGCTCTGGGCATGCCTGGCCAGCACACTCTGCTCCTGTTTCCTCCACAGCGAGCTAACGTCACTTACTGCCGTCCTCAATGTCAACAGCGTTTGGCCTTTCCAGTCCGTTGGCCAGTCTGCAGGTCAGCGTGGCCCCTGGGTGAACGATATTGATAGCATGTGAACTGGGGGTGCGAGATTAGCAAGCTAAGCAGAGCACAGCATGAACTAAGGAACAGTGCTGGGACTTACGGTATCATCTTTGCAGAAAAACGAGAAGGTATTGACCGTGATCACCTGGGCTGAGCTCCAAGCTGCTTCTGCAGCTTCTGACGCACTTGGAGTGGAATCTCCGCCCTGGTTCGCCTTGCTCTGGGCGAGGAATGGATCACCCTGGTGCTTCCAGCTAGCTTGGGAGACCTGCGGCTGCACTGGCTCAGGGCCAGGTGAGAAGCGTGTGCTTGGATGTGGGCACCAGAATTGCCTGGTGGTCTCATGAGACGCTAGGCAGGATCAGAAAGCCACAGCAAGATGGAGGCACTCTGTCTCTGGCTTTCTTCCTTCACTGTGGAACATTTAAAGTGAGGCTAAGTGGCCTTCCAAATCCAGTGGCTTTTCCCTTACTGGAGTTAGGAGGCAGTTCTGCCCCTCTGGACAGCAAATTCCCCTAAAATCCTGCATGCTTCTCGGAGGGGCAGGCCACACACCGAGGTCCGCCTGCTGTGCAGCGGTGAGTGCCGTGCACCGTGTGGGCTGTGGGCAGGACAGCAGCACGCACGGACCCGGACGAGGAGCTGCGCTGCCCTCAGGGCCAGGGAGGATGCAGACCTCACCCTCCTGGAGGCCTGTCAGCCTTCCTCTCTCATTCCTACCCCTGCCCGCCTCATTGCCCAGCCATAGCTCACACCCGACTCACCCAGGAGAGCTTCCTGGTGGCCCGTCAGGGACCCCCCGGGCTTGCAGTGTTACCATCTGTCAGTGCAGCCGGGCGTGTCTGCTGCTTCCCGTGTGCGTCTCCACCCAGGGAGGCAGACGTGTCTGGATGTTCTGCCTTCCCTGTATCTGAGAGGGGACGTTACGAGGGACGGTCAGTCTGTGTGGTTGGTTTATTTAACAGAGAGGGCTGGGGACAGAAAGCTAGCGTGTGGCTCCAAGGCCACTGTGTGCCACCTTCCTCCTGAGCCAGAACCTAGGGGTTCTAATCAGAGCCTGTCATTTTAATCTGAGCACCTGGAGTCTGTGAAAATGACACATAAGTTCCGTCCCTGAGTTCAGGTATGCCCTACCTTAGCCTTCTCACTTTGCAGCCTCTAGCTCACATAACAGCAGCGTCATTCCAGTGCTGTTTCCAAACTTTCCCGCCATCATTTTGGCTAATCCTCACACCAATCTGGCAAGAGTTTCCAGCTGAGGAAACTGAGGCCCAGGCAGGTGAAGCGAGCCGCAGAATCACACAGACACATGGGGTTTGTCTTCCCACCCCAGATCTCTTCTCGGGACCACACAATTTTCTCTCAGAAAACAAGGTTGAATTTTGATAGATAGAATGAACTTGGGAACTGAAAAATGGAGGCCTAGCCCCTGGTTTTGGAGTAATAGACTCTATTAGCGATTGTGAGTCTTCATGGGAGTACTGCATGTGTGTGCATGTGTATGAGTGCACACGTGTGTGCATGTGTGTGCATGTGTGTATGTGTACTGGCGGGTAACAATCCTGCCGCTCACAGGACTTCTTCCTAAGGCATAAGTAATTCTTTTTTTTTTTTTTTTTTGGAGAGTTTTTTTTTTTTTTTTTTTTGCTATAGGGCACATGTGCTCGCCAGACAGACAGAGAGAGACAGAGAGACAGAAAGCGAGAAATCACCCCCCCAGAGGGGATGGCCATACCACAATCCCTTCTCCTCCATTCTCCTCTCGGGATCTTGGACACGCATGCACATGTGCCCAGCGTGAGTTTTAAGCCACCGGGTCCGGGACGCGAACCACGGTCAACTACGTGGGAGTCCAGTGACATAGCCATTATGCCAACTGCTGCTCCCCAGGCATAAGTAATCCTTGATCTTCTAGAAAGTTGGCCAAGAAACCACACACAGTTCTTATTCACGGGCCTTGGCACACAGTGGAGGGGGTACCCAGTGACGTGGGTGGCCCAGGAAGCCCCAGGGTGGGAAGGAGTTTAGGAGAGCAGGGAGTGGGAGCCCGGACATGTTTATAGCTCCCCGTCCCTTTGGCTCTGCGGCCTCCAGCTCCGTTCTGCACCCGGGTGTGGAGCTGCGGATGTGACATCTGCACCTGTCCAGCTGTCCCCTTGCTGTTCGGATGAAGAGGGATGGGTTTCTCAGGTGCTGGGGGGATGTGAGCTCAGGCTGCAGGTTTGCTGCCCGGAGGGGGGCCTCCTTCTCTACCCAGGCTCCACAGCAGACATCCACCTCAGAGGTGGGTAAGGCTTGAGGCCAAGGCGTAGAAGGCCAGGATACCACAGTCAGGAGGACCACGTGGTCATGAGGACACCTCAGTGGCCGGCTCTGCTACGTGACAGCTCGGGACACCAGGACGGGAGGTCTCGCTTCTCAGACTCAGAGCAATCGTCAAGTTCCAGGTGACTTCTCACACCTTCTAAAATCAGACATTCTTCCTAACTGAGGTGGAACACATTTCTTCCACTAAAGAATGGTTTCTAGTCTAGAAGTTTCTAACGGATGTCGTGGAAGCTACCAGAGCCTGCGTGGGCAGCTGATGTTGAGCCTCATGCCCCCTGCCTTGCTGTGGCAGCCACCAGGCCTGGCCAGGTCCTAACCTCCATCCTGGCTGTGCCCTGGGGTGGCATTCCCTAAACAGTTGGTAAACAGCACTGAAGTGACACAGCTGTGTGCGTATGTATATATATATATATATATATATATATATATATATATATATATATATGATTTTTTTCCCCTAAAAAACCAGAAAGTTGCTTTTAATTTTATATTAGATGAGGAAAACATCTGGGAAGCCATGAAGCCAGGTGCTTCCCCAAGAAGGTGGACCTGCCCGCGGGTGCTCAGTGTCCACAGTGTAATCCCATTACAACCCGCAGCCCCGGTCCCTAGGCCTTCAGTTAGATACCAGGTTTCCAGGACAGAGAATGCCACCCGGGGGGTCAGGCCAATGAATGCGGAGAGTTCACTGTCCCCTGTGGCGTGACTGTCACTGCCCAGAGGGAACCTGAGCAGGTCACTCCCTCTCAGCACTGTCATTCTGGCCCAGCTGAGCCGCTGCTGTGTATTTGGGGCAAGTAAGAATGCGGCAAAAATAAAAGCGACGAGAAAGAGGTGATCTGGTGACTGGCCAGCCATGCTGGGCAAGCCGGTCCCGGTGGCTCAAGGTAAGTCTCTCCCCATCTGAGAACCACCGAGCAAGTGAACAGTCCCTGGGCAGCCCAGACCCTCGGGAGAACTGAACATGATCGGCAAGAAGCGTCCTGGCCGTTCAGAATGGCCAGAGCCGCCCCGCAACCTCTGGGCTTGACACAGCCCCGCCTCCCAGGTCCTGGAGCCCTGCTGCCGCCCCGGCCGCTCCCGGAGGCCGGCTGAACCTACCGGACGTTCGTGGGGACTGGGGACCCCCTGAGACGCACTCCAGCGCCTGGCTGTAGAACGCTGCTCCCGACATGCATGCTACGGTGTTTGCAGGATCTGAAAAATGAACATTTTAAAAATAGATGGACTATTTTAAATGGAAAGAGAGCCCGCAATGACTCGGTCCTCGAGGCAGTGTATCTGGTATGCATGATTTTATTTAAAATGTGTCCAATAAGATTTTCCACTTGGAATGAACATTTTACCTCCTTCCGCAGATTATTATAAACAGTATTTTCTCATTTCATGGAGTTTCTTAGAAAGTTCTATGTAACTTAACAGAGGGAAAAATGAAAGTGTGGGGAGATTAAATAACAGGAAGTGACACAGCATCCCGACCTTGGAGGACACGCGAGTGACTACTGGGTGAAGGAACAGACCCGGTCATGCAAATCATCGTACGGTCACTTGGTGTCCTCTGGCAGTTCTGGCCTTCCCTGTCACTAGCACGGAGAGTGAGATGAGTCAGATGGCTGCGGCAAGTGGGACATTGTCTTTTGCTTCCGGTGGTGGAGAGAAGAGAGGAGCACGAATGCCCTGCGGTGGGCACTTTCCGACGCTGGCACAGACTGTCGGCTCACGCGCAGGTGCACCATGCTCCGCCCTGGTGGCCCCATGTCCCCACCTTTTGTCTAATGGCACTGGTTGATCTGTGGACAGCAGCACACCATGAAATCAGCAGAGAGAGCACGTTTTAACCGAGTGGGCAGTTGTAATTTTCAATCGCTAGAACCTGGCAATGTGAACTGTGTTTCCATGAGCCAAAAGTCATAGCACGGATGAGGCCTAAATGTCGTCACAGCAGACCACGGGCCACAGAGAGACACGTCTTCAGGTTACGTCGACCTCCAGGTGGAGAGGGACAGAGCACAGCGAACGGGAGCTGCGGCGCGGGGCGCTCGGCCTTCTCATCACGTGGGCAGCGCCGTTCGCACCGAGCGGAGCGAGCGGCCGAGGGTCCTGCCGGCTCATCGGAGCTGCTGTCGTGGACAGAAGCTACGGGCAGTGAGGGGTGGGCGGCGGGGCAGGCGGGCCAGGAGCCTCTCCGTCTCCACGTGTCCTAGAGCGACGTGGAGATGTCAGTCACTTCCAGCCGAAACCTGACCCTGAACGGCGTCTGCGTCCTCTCTCTGTAAACACATCTGTTCATAAATAACTTAAACGTCTCCTTGGCATTCAGGATGCAGTTCCGGCGGGAGTACAAAAGGATGGAGGATGCACAGCGTGGACGAGGAGATGTCAGGGTGCCGGGGGTGTGTGGGCAGGCGGCGCGAGCGAGCGTCTAATGCGCGTCGCCAACATCAGCCATCGGAGACGGGCGGGGTGACCCAACCATATTTTTCATGAGTCTTCACCAAACTCTTAAAGGTGGCTTCAGCCTCCTTGCGACTGAAGGACTTTTTCGATTTGCCGGCTTTTCTACAGATACGTCCCTGCATGAAGGAAAAGAAAAACCACGTTAGAATTCCAGAGGGACTTCGGTTCCCCACCATCTTTGTTACACGCGAGGTCGTGGGGACAGGCATGTCTGAGTGGACGTGATGACTGGCCACCAGCGGGGCGGGGCTTCCTCACTGGGCGGATACGGGACGTTACAGCTGGGGGAGTCCTGGGCACAGCAAAGCTGGGGCCGGCAGGAGGGTGCTGGCTTCAGACCCATGGCATTGGCTGAACCGGAACTGCTTATTGATCCTGGGACCAGCCTCTGACCCAGCCCTGAGATGGGCCGGGAGGATCAGCTTTATCTAAAGAGCATCAATTCAGAACCAAGCCTGTTCTCCCTAAAGCAAAATCGTGTTTGAACTTCTTTTCACTTTTTTGAAAGAATGCCTTCAAGTGCAGCTTACAATTCCTCTTTGAGAACAGTGGAGATAAATTTATTTACAGAGACAAGTGTATTTATATACTGGTTACAAATACTCAAGCACTCAGCTACCGAACTCCCTGTAAACCAAGCCGCGGTGAGCAATCTGGTGAAAGGGTGGTGCAGACACCTCCAGCAGGAGGCTGGTCTTCGAGTCCCAAGGGGCAGAGGTGGGGGCCAGGGCTTTGTTACCATCCTGGGAGGTGGGGCTGGGGAAGACCGCCCTTCCTTCTAGTGACCGGATGTGTTCTGGTCCGAGGGACAGAAGCTGTGGTTCCGCAGTGGACGAGAGGAACTGCTCGAGACCATGAGAGAGAAGGAAGGCGGCATCACTCCCAGGTGCCCGTGTCGTGGGAGCCCTGGAGGGAAGGTGGCGTCACTCCCAGGTGCCCGTGTCGTGGGAGCCCTGGAGAGAAGGCGGCATCGCTCCCAGGTGCCCGTGTCGTGGGAGCCCTGGAGAACGTGCTTTACTTGGCGTCAGAGGGCACGGCCAGATGAGGACACTGGGGACTGGTGTGCTGCTGGGCCCTGACTGGACCTGTGGCTCTGGTTGCTCCAACTTCAATTATTCAACACCTTGATGGCAGACGAGGCGACCGCTCCCTCAGCCTTGAGGGCCCTTGTCCCCCCGCGCCGTCCCCTTAGGCTCTCCTGGAAGCTGCAGGTCTTCCTGAATATCTCACGTGTTTTTCAGATGGGGCGGAGACGCCGTGAAAGCTTTGGCTGAGGCGCGGGCATCCTGGGAGCAGCCTCTGTGCTGTTATGGACTTGGGCCATCGGGGAGGCTGTGCTGGCCACCCGCTGCACCCCTGGCACGTGAGACTGCCACTGCACAGCTGTGTGTGTGAGCCGTGACCCGATCGGGGACAGGCCTCACAGCAGCAGCCTCCCGTGCCCTCCGCAGCCCCTGCCTGACGGGCAATGAGGGCGGAAGCCACTCCGGCCTGGGTGGCCACAGGCAGCTGAGGGCTGCCCTATCTTTGCCCTCGCTTATAACCACTAAGAGGTGACTCTGGAGTGAGGCCGCACACTGACCTGGACTCTCACAGACACCCGTCACGAGACTCTGAGAAGACATGACCCTTTTACATATTTAAATTTGGGCATGTGTGTCCTTTCCAATGGCTCTCTTTGCAAGGAAGAACATGCAGACCCATCTCTAGTTGGGGAGTCAGAAATCCAAGGAGGGGCCCAGCAGGTGGCGTGGTGGTTAAGGCACTGGTCGCCCACGTGGCTGTTGTGGTTCAAGTCCCGGACCTGGCAGCTTGAAAATCATGTCTGGTGCTTCTGTGTGCATGCCCGAAATCCCAGAGTGGAAGAGAAGGGGTTGTGGGGGGGCCCTGGGGGGCGATTTCTCATTTTCCCTTTCACTCTCTCTTTCTTTTACAAAATGATGATTTTATTTTATTTATTCATTTATTTTGGGACCAGCAGTTAGCGTAATGGCTATGTCACTGGACTCCCACGTAGTTGACCGTGGTCTGAGTCCTGGACCTGGTGGCTTAAACTCACGCTGGGCACATGTGTGTGCATGCCCAAGATCCCGAGAGGAGAATGGAGGAGAAGGGACTGTGGCGTGGCCATCTCCCCTGTGGGGTGATTTCTCACTTTCTATCTCTCTGTCTGTTTGTCTTTCTGACAAGTGCATGTGCCCTACAGCAAAAACCTCTCCAAAGGAAAAAAAAAAAAAAAAAAGAACTATGAAGTATTTATTTATCTGAATTTGACCAGAGAGGATCAGAGTGAGAGAAAGAGAAAGAGAGAGAGAGAGAGAGCGCAAACCGACAGGTCCGGGACTTGAACCATGGTCAGCCATGTAGGAGTCCAGCGCCCTTAATCACCATGCCACCTGCTGGCCCCTTCACTATCTCTTTCTGTCTTTCCCAGGCAAGCCCACACACCCTACGGCAAACACCTAAAACAAACAAACAAACAAGAAACCCAGGGAAACAGTGCTCTGACCCCACCCTGGCTATCCCTCCCGCTGAGCTTGTCCATTGCCAACAGGGCAGTGAGAACCTTCTCTTCTTCTTTTTCTAACATTTATTTTACACATGCAATGACTACACACCACTTAGCTTATAAAGTGAATTTACCCAACATGAATACACTTCACACCAGTCCAGTTGAGTATAGTGTATACACTGTCAACAGATAGTAATCCATTTCTTTGTCCCGTAAATGTCTTGCCTCTCTATTTTTCTCCTTATTTCCTCCTTCTCTCCCCCTTTTCTCACCCTCTTCCCACACTGTCGTCAGTATCCCTAACCATTTTTCCCTGCTTCTATATCCTCTAGTCTTTCAGTTTTCTCCATAGAGTGCAGATGGCTGGTATATATTTAGTGGAGACATACAATGTCTCTCTGTCATAGCTTGACTTGCTTCACTCAGCAGTAAATCTTCCAGATTCATCCACTTTCTATCAAATGTCAGAATCTTGTTCTTTTTAATGGCTGAGTAGTATTCCATACAGTATATGTGGCACATTTTTCTATTGGTTCATCTGTTCCTGGATGTTTGGGTTGGTTCCATGTCTTAGCAATTATGAAGGATGCCACGAACAACAGATGTGCAAGCACTTTTTCGACTGAGTGTTCTCCTTTCCTTTGGGTAGAATGGACAATGATGAGTGCTGGGGAGGCTGTGGTGAAATGGGAGCTCTCCTGCACTGTGGTGGGAACGAAGATTGGCCCAGTGACACCGTTTCTAACAGATTGCTGGTTCATCTCAAATGAGCTGCTGGAAGGCTGAAGGAAGCCAAAGGAGGATGGCAGGGATGGCTCTTTACCCACTGCCCCAGACGTCCCCACGCTCCCCAGGACGTGACTCCTGTTTTTGATCTTACCACTTCCTGCTCTGCTCATGTGGTGTAGCCATACTTGATGAGGAGGGACCACCACACGCTCCTATGCGTCCCGCCACCATCATCGGGAGGGACTTCACTGAACACACAAATACATCTCCGCAGGGATGCCGGCATTGATTTCACCGGGAGTGAGAGCAAGTCCCCGCTCTGTTCTCGGCTGACGTGCACACTCTAACCACTGCCCTGACTCTCCTCTACAGCACTCATCCTCTAAGAACCATGGAACAACGTGAGGATCCTGACCCCAAGTAGCTAGACCTTACAACACAGGCTCACAATGATCCTGGAGTATCCTGCTGCTTTTGGCACGAACATATACTTTGCCTAGTCTTTGTGAAAGTCCCAATTGTTATGAGAAACAACAAACAAAACCCAGAAGAACAGACTCCTTGTTGCTGCCTGTCCTTCCCTGGGAGAATTATGAACATGAAGCCTCAGTGCTTGGTCAATTCAGCCAGCAGAAGACAGAGCCTGCTGTAAGCGCGGGGAGCAGGGCCGCTTCTGACAACCCTCCCTGTCGGTGTGGAGCTCTCCTCGCCTCTCCCGGATCTAACACCCACGCTGACAGCAGACAGATTTCCGCAGACTCCAGCCCTCTTCCGATTGGCTAGTTAAATACTGCACAGAAAGGGACTAGCAGATGGCATAATGGTTATGTCACTGGACTCCCACGTAGTTACCGTGGTTCGAGTCCTGACCCTGGCAGGTTAATACTCATGCCAGGTGTGTGTGAACGTGTGAATGGATGAGAAGGGATTGCGGCGTGGCCAGCCCCCTGATGGGGGGAGGATTTCTTGTTTTCTGTCTCTTTGTCTCTCTGGCAAGCACATGCGCCCTATAGCAAAAAACCAAAACCAAGCAAACAAAACAAAACTAAAAACAAACAAACAAAAAAACAAATACCCCCCCTTTAAAAACAATTGCACGAGAAACGCTGGGCTTGCCAATCACCCCTCGTATTTCCCGGCGCCATTGGTCCATTGGTCGCTGAGCTGAGTTTGCTGAAAAGCCTTTGCAGTTCCCACCCCACCATGAAGTGGGAAGCCCACCCCACCCTGAAGTCCCAGGAGGCTCCCATCCCTCCTTCTGGGACACAGGTTCTGGAAGTCGGGACTTTTGGTGCTAAGGACTGGCCGGCACCAGGCCAGCAGCACAGACCTGCACCAACACCGGACGCGGCTACCCTGACCACACCGAGCGGCACGCTGTGAGCAGAAGCTCTTCGTATTTTCGTAACCATGCTTTTCTGCCTGTCTGTCCCCATGTAGTGAATAATCAGTCTAGTCTGAGGAGTTTCCTTTGAATAACTCGTTTCTTGTGAAATACCTCCAGCAGCACTTACTGCCGAATGACTGGAAGTGACGATTACTCCCTGCGGAGAGCTCAGCTCCATCCCGAGTTTAAGGCCTAGTTGCTCTTTGCTGAGTTCCCCTCTCTCTCCTGAGAGCAAACGGGCAGTTAGGAGCGGCCACGGACTTTGGCCACCATGCTTTACAGGGCAGGCCCATGAGCATGTGGTCCCGGGGCTGCCTCGGTCCAGCAAAGCACGGGGATACTTCGGGTTTTCCCTTACGGCATCTTAGGGGCCACACACATATACAACAGAAACATTTATGCAGCTGACACTAGCCCCGAACTCAGGCCGTGTGGTGTGCGTTCAAGCCCCGCCTGCTGCTGGTGCGCCCTCGCTCGCGTCTCATGGTCCTCATCCGTCCACTCGCTCGGTGTGGGAGGAAAAGCATCGCTGGGGAGATAGGCAGGTACACGAGTGCACAGCAGGGATTTCAGCCTGAGAGTCTCTGTTGTGGGGTGTTGGCAGCACCCCTGGCATCTGCCCACCAGGCATGAGTAGGGCCCCTGGGCTATGACCACAAAACCGTCTCCAGAGACTGAGACTTTCTCATGGGAGTAAAGTCACTCCCGATTCTAAACACCAGTGGTGTTGGGGGAGCAGTGGCAGAGCAGGGAGGCTGGCTCGTCCCCTATTCACTCCGCAATAGCTGCTGTGGGTCCCACCCTGGCCCATTCCCGGGTCTGCAGCCTTTCTGAGAGAAAGGGCCTTGGCCCTTGTGGAAGGTACAGTCTAAGGTGTGGCAGAGTCTCCTTGGGGAGGAGAGGAAGAAGGGGTGGGGGCAGAGGCCTGTTGTCTGTGGCTGTCTGTGGAGAAAGATTTTCATCTGATGACATTCGAGCCTTGAAATGTCAGTGGGAAGTGTAGGTGGGGCTAAGGTTCCGAAGTGAAGGCTTGACAGCCTTCTGGACTCAGGAAACAATGAATAGATGCTTGATGGGCATGGGTGTGCGCATGTATGTGTTGGGTGGAAGAGCTGCAGAATTCAACAGACCTGGCTTCAAATCCTGGCTCCAACATTTCCTGGCTGTGTGACCTTGGGTGAGTTACTTAACCTCTCTGAAACCCAAACAAGCATAATAATTGCATTATATGACACAAGATTTTTATAAGGGTTTAATAAGCTAAAATGTATCAGATGCTTGGTCTAGTGCCTGGCCCAGGGTAGATGCACTAAATGATGCTTTTTATGATCGTGGAAAGTCTTACTTGGTGAAGAGAGAATCATTCTGCTATCTTAAAAAAAAAAAAACAACATAGAAGTTGTGTCTTTCCTGTGGCTATTATGACTCAGTTTATTTGGTCAGGAAAAAGTCTTCAGGCAAATTCAATATATTGCATTTACATGGCTAATTTCTCAGCCTTTTAAATGATGTCCACTTTAATCGGTTGACACTAATACATTATTTCTCTATTTCTTACTTGATTCAGTTTTTCTTCTTACTCTTTTTGTTTGCAACTATGTTTTCTTGTGCTTTATTTTCCTGCGCTCCCTATGCACTAGGGAGTTAGTTAACTTAGTTAAAATAGTTAAGTTTTCCAGACTTCTCAGTAAAGTTTCGAGGTTCCTGAACTCATTTCCAGAGCCTGGTTATAGAGCTGCTGCTCGTTTTCCAAGTCTGTAAACACGTGAGGGCGAGGCTCAGCGCACTTCTCAGCCCGCGACCTCCCTCCTGGGTTTCAAACCCACACCTGCTCAGTGTCCGCTCTCCTGAAACTCTGCTCTCTGGAGCAGCGCAGAAAATGCTCAGTGTCTCTGAAAGGAGGACCACTTTGGAAACACATCAGAGATTTAGCCTTTCTTTTAAGGTTTAACGTTCAAAGCAAATCCTGGAAAAAACCGGGTCAGTGTCTAAAGGACCGATTAGGCCGTCCGGAAACATCTCTTTCTTCTGCTTTTTAAAGAAAGGCCTCGCAGTTGTCGAATGTTTTGAAACAGATGGTATTTTCTTAGAGGAAGCAAGCACAGAAAAGGATTTTTTTCTTTTGCTAGAAATGTACATGGTATCAGATACTCATTTCAAAACGAGTCTTTGGAGATTCTGCTGGTATCTACGTTTGCCTGAGCAGCCGGACTTGGCTTCCAAGACACACAGCCCCAGTCATAACAACGATTTCCTGCACTGGCGAGCCAGAGGCGGCGCGGGCCTGGCCCACGAAGCCCACGAAGCCCCGGGCAGGACCTGGGGAGTGCAGAGGCAGCCTCCCCGGCCCGCAGCGTGCACCGCCCCGCTGGGCACCTGTGCCACAGTGTGCCGTGCCTGTGACCTGAGGATGGCTAAGGCTGGAGCTCGGCATGGGGACCACGGAGGCAACGAGGTAACTTTTAAAAGTGTGGTTAGGCCATGAACAAGTCCACAGAGAGCAACCCGAAAGTCCTGAAGATGTAAGTAGCTGTCACCCACAGACCTCCGAGGCCTCGAGTGGGTGGTGGGAGACACCAGGTGAGCGAGAGCACAGGCTCGGACCTCTTCTCCCGGCCTGTGCGTGATGCCTGTGGCTGAAGAAACGAATGTAAGAATGAGTGAGTGAGTGTAGCTGGGAGACTCGAGCTCCCTGTCCTGGTTGGACTGAGACCGCTCTCCTAGAATATGGACCACCTTTAAGGTGAAGTAAGAAGATAACATTCAGAGTGCAAAATCACTCCACTCTGGGACCAGCAGTTGGTGTAATGGCTATGTCGCTGGACTCCCATGTAGTCGGCTACGGTTCAAGTCCTGGACCCAGTGGCTTAAGCTCATGCTGGGCACATGTGCGTGCCCACCCAAGATCCCAAGAGGAGAATGGAGGAGAAGGGATTGCGGTGTGGCCATCCCCTCTGGGGGGTGATTTCTTGCTTCTGTCTGTCTACCTCTTTCTGGTGAGTGCACACACCCTATAGCAAAAACCTCTCCCCCAAAATAAAAACAAAAACAAAAACACCACTCCACTCAAGAAATAATGTTTCTGGAGCAGAACATTCTAGAACGTTCCATTAAAGCTGGTACTATAATGCACCCGGGTATTGTCTCTGACATTTGTGAAACCTCTCAGGATGACAAAGCCATCATCAGTTTTGGGTACATTTTGATAGTATTCACCAGCAATTACTTAATATTATCAGAAAAAATAACCTTTAAGCCAGCCCAGCCAGTAGTGTGGTGGTTAAGGTGACTGGATCCCAAATGGAAGAACGGTTTGAGTCCCAGACCTGGTGGCTTGAAAAATGTACCAGACATGGTGTGTACATGCCCAAAATCGTGAAAGGAGAAATGGAGGAGAAGGGGTGGTGGTGCGGCCAGCCCCCACAGGGCGTGCTTTCTCACGTGCCCCCCACATTTCCAGAAGGCACAGGTGCCCTCTGGCAAATTACAAAGAAGAGTCTTGAAAGAAAATAAAACTCTCAAGCCACTGGCAACAGTAAAGGCCCAGTTCACGGTGGTTATAAGACAGAAGCGTCTCTTTCCTCTGTATATTTTAAAGAAAGTTCTAGCAGTTATTGAATGTTTTGAAACAGATGGTATTTTCTTAGAGGAAGCAAGCACAGAAAAAGGACTCTTTTTGCTAAAAATGTAAGTGATATTAGATAATCATTTTCAAAATTATTTTTTGGAGATTCCACTAGCACTTATGCTTTTGCCGAAGCAGCCAATCACGGTGGGCTCTCAGGAGGCCGGCACGACCGGTCAGGGGCAGCCAACACACTCCCACACAGTCACGGTGGCGGTGTCCGGGCCGTGTTCTGCTGTGTGCCAGCACTCTCGTCGGCACCCTGCAAGGCTCCCTTGGCGGGCTCTGCCTGTCGCAGCCCGGTTCACAGGTAAGGAAAATGAGACACGCAGAAATCTGCTGGGTTGTCAGAAAAGTCACGAAGCATTTCTGCATGGAAAAACCCCACATGACTTTCCGGCGCCCCGTACAATCTGCGTGAAGTCACACAGCTGAGAGCCGGGACTCTAACCCAAGAGCTTCTGCTCTGAGCCCCAAGACCTGGCCAGCCCTCAGAAGCATAGGGAAGGCCACTGATTTCAGAGGTACTGACTAGGTCAAACACAGAATGCCGCCCATTCTGGCTCCCCGAGGCCGATGGGGGCTCTCCTTGGCCAGAGCCCCCCTTTGTCCCTTGACATTCTTTTTCAGCATGGAGCTCCAGCTACCGTCCATTACAGAGGACTTCAGTAAGTTTGCAGGTAAAAAAGTGCAATTAAAGTACTGATTTAGTCTAGCCTGTGGCCTAGAGGTTAAAGGGGCCAGATCCCACTTGGCTGACCAAGTGGTTCGAATCCCAGACCTGGTGGCCTGAGGAATATGCTGGTCATGTGTGCCTGTGCATGCCAAATCCCCACAGGATGTAGAATGGGGACGAGATTGTGGTGTGACCACGTCCCTTGGGGGTGGTGTGCTTTTTCTGTCTCCCTCTCTGTCTCTTGGTCTTTCTCTGGCAAATATATATGTCTTTGGAAAAATTTTAAGAAATGATTTTATTTTGGTGCCAAAAAACTTTGAAATCCATGCATAGTTTCCTCCTAACACCCCTTTTCCACGAACTGTGTTGGACCTATTGTATTTACCCCAGATTTGTGCATGCCCCGCCCGGTCAGGATGCTCCGTCTGCTGTCTCTGTGCAGACTTGATCTCGTCACTGCTGTGTGAACCTGGATGCCCTCCAGTCTGACTCCTGAGTGAATGGGGGGTGGTGCCCCGTGATGCTCTCTGCCCACTCACTGTCCCTGTGTCGAGGAGACAGTCTGTTCCCATCTTAGCGAGACAGAGCGCAAAGGAAGCTGCTTTGCTCGGGCCAAGCCAAGGACACTGTACTCCATTTTCAAGGCTGAAGCACTTCTTCAGCATGAAACAGCCACTCCTGTGTTTTCTCCCTAAGAGATTGCTTTACGTCTGCATGTAGGATGCTGGGAAAGTCCTTGTGAGCACACTGCCCGCCCCGTCGTCAGCGGCAGGGTCCCTGAATGACACAGACACGGGGACCCTCCCATTGGCTTAAGCCTGTTAATCCCTGGGCTTGGCTCTGGGAAAGAACCTTGAGCTTTACCAGCCTCAGAAACCCTGTTTGCTTTCTTCTTTTTTTAAAGTTTATTTTATTCATGATCGAGAGCATGTGTGCACCTATGACAGAGCAGGGAGACTGAGAAGCAACCTCAGCAGGATCTGGCCACGCCTCAGTCCCCCTCTCCAGCCTTCCAGCTCCCCGGCATCTCAGGCACGCATGCACATCCAGCGTGTGCCATACCAACCTGAGAATGTGCACGCGCACCTGGCCCTGCGGCCTCCACCCTGCAGTCCACTCCAGACTGAAATGTCTGTGCCAGTGGGCTGGCCAGGAACACTTGCCTCCTCATCGAAGTCACCAGGCTGCACAGCTCTCTGCCCTCTCCCACGCCCACTGAGTGGTTTGCAAGAAATGCCGTGTGTGTTTCCTCCCAGCATGACCTCTGAGATAGAACGCGAGCCAACTCTCTTTCCTACACACTTTGGTTTCCCTCGGGGACCACAGTTTTTCTCCCTCTTGGAACACATTCGAAAAGGAAGAGAATCAAGGTTCGTCCCCCAGTGCCCCATTAGTTCTTCCTGGCGGCTTAATCCTGATGGCCGCCCTCCTGCTCAGGGGCACGACTCTGCTCTCTGGCACCTGCTGTGTGCCCCATTTCACCAAAGGCCTGCCTCCATCTGGCCACGTGGCCTTGATTTAGAGGGGCGCTAGGGTCCCGGTGCTTTCCCGATGCATGTCTAAATGCAGGAGGGGACGGTCCAGGGCCCCAGCTCTGGGGAGAGGCTGGGCCTTCCAGCTCCCAGGGAGGACAAAGCCCCTGGGGGAAGCAGGAGCTGGGCAGACGGTTGCCAGGGAGACGAGATGCACCGAAAGTTCCCCACTCTCAGCATTTCCTGCCTTTTCCCATTTCCTGAGAAAGGCATCCCGGAGAAGAAGGACCCCTCTCCAACATGCTAGGTGCGTGTGTCCCCAGCCCTGCCAGCGGCTGCTGTGATCAACACTTTATTCCTGACCCCCATTGTTTGTCATCGCTGTGGAAACAGTCCTCTTGGTGCAGATAATGGTTATGGTAATGCCACTGGAGGGAAACCCTCACGAAATGCAGGAGACCTAGCATGTCACCGGAAAATGGGGACCCACTCCGAGGAGACCGAGGGCAGCCCCATCTTGTTCTCTGCCCCACTAGCAGGAGCTTCGCAAGTTCGACAGAGTAACACTGAACTTGGTTGCACTGGAAAAACCACAAGCAGAAGGAACGTGACACTTGCACGGGGAGCATGGCAGCATACGCCCGGTGCTTCCATGCTGGGGTGGTTTCTAGCTGCAGGGAGAGCGGCCACAGGGAGTTCCCTGGTGCCACGTTGCGGCTTCGCTCTCTTCCCAAGCAAGTGGGAATGACAGAAAGGCTCCCGTTGTGTAACACAGCGAGGCTGGGAGTTCTAACGCAAAAGCAAATTATATATAATAAATTTTCTAGAAAAAATCCCAGTGAGAAAACATTAAGACTTGAGGACAAATTCAGTAAAATATCTGTTACTTTTTAGGTTTGTTTTTGCTGTAAAAACACAATAATAACCAGACTCTACATGAGTTATCTTCCTCCCCTACTTGATTACGGATTTTTTTAAAATAAAAGCAACAGTGATCATGAAGATGTGAGACTTAATTTCTGCCCTAGAGATTCCCATGTCCTTGCCAAACAGCTTCTCCCCTGTTTCCTACAATGCTTCTGGGACAGAGCAGGGTCTGGCACCGAGTGACTCGGGACTCCCATGTCATGAGGTATAAACCCCTCCGGGACAGTCCGAGTGCTACGTTTGTTTACAAAGAGCCACACGGGTTTGGTCTGCAGTCCACTTGATCTTTGGTCCCCAGGTACCACGCATGATGACCCCGAAGCCCACACTGTGGGCATCCACCTCCCACTCAAATCCCAGAGCTGTATGCCACTCCCCGCTGACGGCTCCTGCAGGCTGGCAATGCCGTCTCTGACGGGACATCGCGAAGATGTCACACATCGCCATTCTGCTCAGTCTTTCTTCCAACCTTCCGACGGAAAACAAAGCCCAACCAGCTTCCAGCCCACCAGTTCTTTCAAGTCTGGAATGTCACCCAGAGCCCTTCCCCTCAGCCCACAGGGTGGCTGGCAGGGTCCAGGCTCCTGGGTTTGGAGGCGCGGATGGGTCTGCAGGAACCCAAGCATCCCTGGGCTGGATAAATCTCACCTGACTCAACAGTGTCGGGGTGGGGGTGGGGGTGGCGCAATTGCAATCCCTGTGCAACTGGCCAAGAACCCCTGAGTGACGGAGCCACGAGCTGGTCTAAGCGGTGACGAGAGGAGGTCATGGCTGGGGCCTGGCTCAGCTGTGAGGCTCAGCCAGGCGTGTGGGCACCTGGAGCTCAGTGTGGGGCCCCGGGAGCAGATGACACATGACCCGATACTGTGTGGAGGTAACCTCTGCTCCGGAGGCTGGGGACTGCGTGGGTGTGGAGGGTGGAGGGTCCCTGGGCTACCCCGACCCCCAGGGAGTGGGCCATGAACGTCAGCTCCACTCAAGCTGGTCGTCAGAGGCTACCCTGGCAAAGCGAAGAGGCACCCCCTGTGCCCCTGGGGTGGGGGTCACTGGTTTCCAGAGATACTCCCCTTACACTAGAGGGCCGTTCCTGCCCTCAAAGGCAAGTCGTTGTTGGTGGCAACGTGTCAGCGACAGCTGGGATTCAGTTTTATGACCCCCACTAGGTCTTCCTGCCAAGGAGGCAAATGGATGAGTGGGTGGGCATCACGAGCCCACATGCCTGGGGGCTACTCCAGGCGCTGAAAGAGGTGTCTCCGCAAGCGCAGCACCGGCCACTGGGGCCTTCCGTGGCTCTCTCACAAACGCCGTGGCATGGGCTGGGGCAGGTACTGTGCCTTTTTGAGGGGCGGCAGGGGCTGCTTTCCAAGGCCCCCAGACTTGCTTCCTCAGACTACCCCGTAATGAGCCAGTGTGGCGCTGCCCTGGCAAAGCTTACTGAGGCCACAGCAGCCCGGCGACCTTGTGGGCCGACTGCAGAAGTGGGGTGCTTCCCCGGGGAGTTCGCCCTGCGTGTGCTAGAGAACCTGCTAGAAACCAAACACCTTCTAAGCTCACACCTTGCCGGTGCAGTTTGCCCCAACACGGAACAGGCTGGGTTGTTTAGTGCAGCGGCTGCTAATGAGCTGCTAATAAGGTGCCGGGTGTGGATGGGGCGCGGGGCACTGGAGCACCGCACTGCGCCTGCCCCAGCTCCGCTGTGAGGGAGGGAGGAGCAGGCGCCAGGAGTCCTTGGGAGGGCAGAAACTCACCCGATAAACCAGCAGGTGGTGTGTCCCCTGCTTTCAAGGACCTGCAGGTGTTTTGAACCATTTCAACGAGTGTGATGAACTTTCCCAAGTAGTTTTAGCTTGCTTGTTTTCAGTACAACCTCCAGGAGACGCGGGGCCCGCCCACCGGCAGGGCCCGCCCACCGGCAGGGCCCGCCCACCGGCAGGGCCCGCCCACCGGCAGGGCCCGCCCACCGGCAGGGCCCGCCCACCGGCAGGGCCCGCCCACCGGCAGGGCCCGCCCACCGGCAGGGCCCGCCCACCGGCAGGGCCCGCCCACCGGCAGGGCCCGCCCACCGGCAGGGCCCGCCCACCGGCAGGGCCCGCCCACCGGCAGGGCCCGCCCACCGGCAGGGGCGCTGCCCGCCACGCCTTCCGCCCCTCTTGTGGTCTCCAGCGCAGACCGAGAACCTGTGGGGCTTGGTCTTCAGCTTGGGGCAGGAGTCCAGTTCTCACCCAGGGCGCTGCCCGAAGTCTAACAGCCCTTACTGCTGAGGCCCCTGCCTTCTCTAGCTCCCCCGCCTCCCTCCCAACTCCCTCCGTTTACTCTGGTTTCTCCTTAAGTGAAGAGCTCAGAGTGCCTGAGAACCGCCTGGCCATTGCTATGAAGACCTACAGGAGAAGAAGCGACCAAACCCTTTCAGGGTCGCACGGTGTCTTTCCACCTTCCAGGTTTGCTGGTTACACGGGTGATGGCCCGAGTGCTCCGGAGACCCAGCATACTGGCCTGTGTTTGCTGCAAATGCTGGGCAATGACTCGGCCCACCGGCACACGTCGGGCAGACTAACACACCCGGATCTCGGCCGAAAACGTGGTCTCCTGTTACCAGCAAGTCGTCTTCAGACTGTGAGCAAGAATGAAAGCCGATTCCAAATTCAATGCCTAGTCCCTGGTTGAAAAGCTGAGAAAACCGAGGACCAATTTTGATTGACCTAATAATTTTAAAAAGAAACTCTATAAGCAACTGGGATGGCTATTATTACTTTTAGGTCATTACTTTGGGAGGTGTTCTGATTTTAATTCTTTTATTTGTATAAGCGTGCTGTAACACAATCTTTGCTTTCTGATTAAGTAAGAATTATAATAAGCAGATAAAAGAATACCATAGGTGAGTTCTACAAGCTCCATGTACTTTATAATACAACTGAACACAGGCTAAGCTCATGCCATCCCCACTCTGAGGCTGGCATGTCTGTGAACCTGCTCAGTCTTCACCAGGGAAAGCTCGTTACAGCTCTCCTCACAATGAGGAGACCAGGCACAGATTTGAATTGCACAAGGTCATGCAAGCTGGTAGGTGATGGAGCTGGGGCCTGAACTTGCAGAGTTCGTATCTTCTCACTATGTGACAATGTGCCCTCGGGGCGGTGATGTCCGCACTCCACTCGTTAGCTGAGCAGTCAAGCCCTCCCTGCAAGCGCTACCCATCGACATGTGCAGCACCCGCAGACGCTCCAGCAATAGTGAGGGATGGAGAGAGGGAAGTCCTTGAATTACCATGCTGACCTGAAGTCCCCTTTATGCTAAAGAATTCCAAAAATTGGCGAAATATGAGTGGCTGTTTCCAAAACATGTCCCACCTGGTATTTATGTCACACATGTCACATCATCCAACCTTCACCCAGGAGGAGGCTTGTTAATGATTTTACTAATGACTGCATGGACGAGCAAAGGGCAGATCCCATCTCTGGGGTGGAGGGCAGCAATACGACACCCCCAGCCTCTTTCTGGAGCCAGAGGGGGCACCGGGGAGGCTTGAATGAGCACGGATCAGCACTGGTTGGCTCTCAGCATTTTCCAAGAACCCCTGGAAAGCTAGGTCTCCCCAAGCTTCTGTGCCCACAGAATACCCTGCTCCTGCCACTTTAGGTCGCCATGAACACCCTCGGGGTGATGCTCACGGGGACGGGTAGGTCCACATGGAGTCAGGTCATGGTGTCACAGTCACGTTGGCCTTACCGGCCTGAAACTCCAGCCAGCCTCCCTTCCTGACCAGCACTCCAGGGGCATCTTTTATAAGGTGAAGTGCTCAGAACTCTGCAGTCACAAAGCAAATCTTTCTGTTTTCCTGGAAGTATCTTATACGACTTGTTTTTTCTGCAGCCAGTAACTCTGCAAAGGGCTTAGTGACGAGGACACCAAACGGCCCCTGTCCTACTGACGCAAAAGCCAACTCAAGTGTATTTCGTAGCAATGGTTTAAATGGCATAAGAACAGTCTCGCGAATTAATGTTTCCGGCTTTGTTATTCTGATACTTATGTCAGCTTATGCTCGATTCAAAGAGAAGGAAAGTCAGGCTTCTTCAAGCTTCATACTTGCAGTGCCAAAAATAACAAGTTTTGCTCTGGTTTTGTTTGCCTGCCTCTCGCCGAACTGACTGCTTTTCTGTGTCACTGAGATGTGACATCCTGTTGGCCTCATTAGTTATAGGTGAGAGAACTGCCTACTCAGAAAGTCCTAAAGGCACGACTTTTGAGGAACCTGCTTTGACAGAGCGTGCAGTGCTGGGAGAAGGGCCAGTATCTCCCAGTTTCTGCCTCCCTCGCCATCAGATCGTGGCCAGATCATGGCCCCGTGGCTGGCTCCGGTCAGGTGACGAGGCAGGAAGACGCGCACCGGTCTGGGTAGGGCAGTGAGCAGCGGATGTTCCCATTCTTCATCCTCGTTGCTCAGACCTTGGAGGCCACAGGCCCCAGACAGAGGGGACGCCGGCCCGTATCAGACTGCGCCAAAGTGCATGGGGCTGCGCCGAGCACTGGGAGGCCTGGGGCTGCTGTCTCGTGGAAATCAGAGTTCACGCCTCGGAGTAACATTCTTAAGATGAATGAAAAATGAACATGAGCCACAAAAAGCCATGATGATTCTGAAGAGCAGAAGATTTTGAAATGGTGCTCTGGGCCGTGTAGACATTAGACAAGGAGGCCGCAGTCCTAAAGCCACTACGCTATTTGTGCAGGAGCAGGGGAGGACCAAGAGGGCAGAGAGGGGAGCGTCTTTCTATGGGGCGGTTACAGGCTCAAATGGCCCCACAGAAGGGGGAAAAGGGCTGTGGGGTTCAGCACGTGGGGCAGGCGGAGCTGTTCACTAGTGAGAAAGGACACAGGGCTCCCTCCCGATGGCGCGCAGGAACCAGGGCTCGGAGTGGATGGAACCGAACACCCACAAGGTGGTTCCAAAGCCAGCGGACGAAGACGCAGAACGATAAGGCCGCTCGCTGTCTTCACATACGGCTTTACCGTGAGAAGATGGACCATGGAAAGAATGTGACCACTTCTTTGTTATTTTTTTTTTTCTTTCTTCTTTCAATAAGAGATAAGAAATAGAGGAAGAGAAAAGAAAATATTGGAGGAGGACAGCTGCAATGTCTAAAATTCACAGAAGGCATTGGTATCTGAAAAACAGGAAGTTTCTGAAAAGCAGGGAAAGGATATGAACAGGATTAATTTTTTTCCTGCTTGCTTTTTTTAAATTTGCCATGTGCTTGCCGGAGACAGGAAGAGACAGAGGGAAAGTGAGAAAGCACTCCCGTGGATCGTGGTCACCGGGCAATCGCTTCTCCATCTCCCCTTCCCGGATTTTGGGCATGCCCATACACATGTGGCTGGAGTGTTTTTCGAGCCTCCGAGGGGTCAGGGACTTGAGCAGCACAGTCAGCCGTGTGGGACCCAGCCTTCTTAACCAGCAGGCCCCGGGCTGTCCTGAGCAGGATGTTTGACGATGTGACCAGGTGAACAGCTGACAAGTTTATGGAGCCATGTGCAAATTTACCCGTACTCGGAGTACCCGTACCCATTAAAACAGCAGTAAGATACCACTTAGTATTGTCACGGGGTGAGACTTAGAAAGCAAGGGTAATGCCAGGTATTTGCAAGGAGCTGCCTAGATTGGCAGGGAAGCTATTCGGCAATACCGAGAGCATCTGCACAGCCATATTGACTGAGTGAGCGCGCAGTGAGCGTAGATCCCAGTCTGCTATCCCAGAACTCCTGTCCGTGGAGGCGAGCTGCAGTGCTCATGTGACAGCGGGGAGACAGAGGGAGCGGATGAGCACGTGTGATGAAGTCACAGCTTGGAACCCTACGCCCGTGTGAGGAGCAATGAGCCAGAGCACCAACAGCCCCCCAACCACGCGCCAGACTGAGTTCAGGGCGAGGCACAGACGGCCACGCTCCCCTGCCGATTAATCACACACATGTGCGTGGGATGACATTACGGGCTCTCCAAGGATCCAAGCGTATCTTAGAGTGTCTGTTCAGAACAGAGTGGGCAGGGTCAGCAGGTGGTGTGGTAGTTAAGGTGCTGGACTCCCACTTGGTCGACCACAGTTCCAGTCCCAGACCCAGCCGCTTGAAAATCACCCCAATATATGTGCATGTGTGCCCAAAATCCAAAGATAAGAATGGAGGAGAAGGGATTGCAGTGAGGCCACCCTCCTTGGTGGTCATTTCTCACTTTCCCTCTTAGTGTCTCTCTCTGTCTCTCTCCAGCGAGCACACACGCCATATGGCAAAAACCTAAAAACAAAGCAAAACGAAACAAAACAAAACCCCCAAAGAACAGAGCAGGCTCTGTGGGCATGGAGAGCTCCCAGTGGACCTGTTAGAGATCACTCGCCTCTGTCTGCTCTGGAGACAAAGGTAAAAAGCACAGTAAAAATGAGATTCCAATTACTTCACATGATTCCCAACTGAGGCTGTTCTGACGTGCGGTGTTTATCGAGGAATAAATGCGTTTTTAACTGAGTGGCCAAGTTATGGTGGGCTTATCAGGACGGAGCCCTGTCACACGTTGAGCATCTGTTTATATAAGACTTGGCTGCACGTACATCAAGATTTCATGGTTTTCCCACGTGTCGATGATGGCAGACTGGAAAATGTAATAAAAATCAGACCCCATCTGCGCTACCAACAGACACTACACGATCTCGTGCCAGGCACCCTCTAGGTGCCCAGTGATACCTGACTCCCGAGTCCGTGTCTGACTGACCCCTCTCCTGGAGTGAGCGGACCTGTGACCTTTTTCTGTGGAGTACAAGCCAGCAAGGGCGGCGGTCACTCCCGACATCAGCCACAGACTGCAGCTTTGTCCCGGTGTGTGCTCTCTCTCTCTCGCTCTCTCTCCTGGGCGCCCTTTCTCTCTCTCTCTCTCTCTCTCTCTCTCTCCTGGGTGTTCTCTATCTGTCTCTCTTTCCTGGGTGCTCTCTCTCTCTTTCACTATCCTGGGTGCTATCTCTCTCTCTCTCTCTGTCCAAGGGAAGCGCCTGCCCTGTAGTGAGCTGCCCTGGAGACGCTCACATGCAGGAACTCAGTCTTGCCAGCCACACCTGAAGGATCTTGGAAGTGGATCCTTCCCAGTCACAACGTCAGATGACCTGGTGGTGACCCTGACTCCTGCTCAGATGCAGCTTCACGATGGGTCGGCCCAAGGGGCCCAGCCGTGCCACGCTCAGGTTCCTGAACAGCGGAGACTGAGAGAGAAGAAGCGTCTGTCGTCATAGCCCACTGAGTTCGGGGTCATTTCTTACGTAGCAACGAGTAACTACTATGGAGGCCTAGGAACCAACTTGCCAAGGAACTTCCTAGAGATAATAAGTCAAATAACAATCAAAAATGGGCGAAGGGCAAAAAAATGAATTCAAGTGGCCAAGAAAACTCTCCTGAAACCCAAACAAACAGCCCTGACTGCATGGAAGATGCTATACCTTAATTTAAAAAAAAAAATGTAAGTTTAAAAAGGCAACTATGGGGACCAGCAGATGGTGTAATGGCTATGTGACTGGACTCCCCCATGACTGACTGCAACTTGAGTCCCAGACCCGGAGGCTTGAAACTCACGCTGGGCACATGTGCGTGTGTGCCCAAAATCCTAAGAGGAGAATGGAGAAAAAGAGATTGTGGCGTGGCCATCCCTCCGAGGGGCGATTTCTCACTTTCTGTCTCTCTAGTGAGCGTACATGCCCTAAAGCAAAGATCTCAAAAAACAAAAACAAAAACTGAGGTATGTTCTGCCAGTGAGATGAGGAAATGCCAAAGCCTTCAGGGTGGAGAGGCCTGAGGAGGGGCTGACGCTGAGGGACAGTAACGGCGGTCATCTTTCTGAAAGGCTGTTCAGTGATGTGCGTTCAGCCACTATGTGGAGCTTCCTTTACGGTAGCAAGGCACAGGCACAAACCCGAGGTACAGGGCAGTCCCGGCCGGCTGTCTACAGGAGGGAAGCATTGGAGGCTCCCAACTGCCCACCAGTGCAGGCCCGGCGCCCCACACCCAGGGAACATCGAAGCACAGAAAGCACCAGTGTGCTTACGAGTGGAGTGTGCACCTCAGGGCACTGCGGAGTGCATACTCCGTCACTGAAAACCCTTCACGGCCCTGGAAGTGTGTGCACATGGGTGGGCAGAGCAGCCGTTATCCCTGATGGGCGGCATCACAGAGCTTGTCATCCTCTGCCTGGAGACCTCGGGTACACGCAGACCTCATACAGCGAGCTTGCACTGTTTTCTGTTACCAGAAAACACTCTCAGGAGGTTTAGATGTTAGAAATAACACATACTATTACAACTTCGTGCCTTATCACAAAATCTACGTGTTTCCTGGCCCCTTCATGAAATACCAAGGCACTGATGTTCAGGGTGAGAGTTGTAAAATGTTAGTTGTGACAACAGCAATAACTACAATATAGTTATATATTGGCTCAGGCAGGCCCAGTCATAGGTGGGCCAACTGGAGTGGACAGAGGCCTGTTCCCAGAACCGCCCTCTGGGCTGGGAGTTAAGTTCGGATCATAGCCTGCCCTCCGAGTTTCACGTTTGGGAATCTGGTCTGAGTGGGCACTCACTGGGTGTCCCCCAGAAACTCATGTGCTGGGACCTGATTGTACTGACTGCATTATGAAGGTGATACGTGAAAACGCAACTCCTTCACGGTGTTGCAGGGTGAGGGCTTTGGGTGTGATGATGTCATGGGGGCACGGCCCCCACGGTTGAGTTCTGAGGGTTTCCAAGCAGAGGGATGAGGGGCTGGCGGGAGGCGTGGTGGTTAGTTAAGGCACTGGACTCCCACATGGCCAACCATGCTTCCACTCCTGGACTTGGTAGCTTGCTGTCTGTCTCTGGTGAGTGTGTGTGCCCTGAAGCAAATTAAAAAATAAGAAGTAAAATTAAATAAATAATTCTTAAAACAAAACAAAACTAAACAGAGGAACGAGACCAGCATGGCAGGAGAGAAAGCCTAGGGACACAGACTGCACTCCGCTCTGCCGCGAGTCCTGCCTTCTGCCACCTTGTGATGCCTTCAGACTCCCCAGCCACCAGCCTGATCCCCTACACCTCGACCTTTACGAATTCGCCCAGCCTCAGGCGTTTCTGCTGCCATGCAATGACAACCGGGACAGCTGCAGGTCCTGTGAGGGGCCTGTCCCCTACTTACAGGCAAGTCATGGAGTTCCTGACTTCTAAGTAGCTGAGAGCCTCAGGGCTCTGCACTCGGGCTGGCCCACACCGCAGGACGGAGCGGCCCTGGACCCCCGGTCGCTCACTGTCCATGTTCTCGGTCTATCGTTGCCGTCAACAGGCAGGGCCCTGCCCAGCGCCGTCAGAAAACGCCCGTGTGCACTCTCACTGCAGAGGGCATTTGATTCCAGCTCAGTAATATTTCAAAATTGAACTGAATTAGAACAATCGACTGCTCTAATAAATTGTCATCATCATGAGGGTAGATCAAAGTCGGCAGCAACAGAGGAAATCCATTCATGTTATTTTTTCATTTAATTGACTGCTTTTGGGTAAAGGGCATTTAGAAGAAGGAAAAACCAGACAAGTCACTTAATTATTATAAAACTTAGGGATGTCATCCTGAAATTAAAATGTGAACATCGAAGCGTATACTATTTGAATGAAAAACTTATATAAATACCTCTTTCTAAAACGTTTACTTCTTCCTTATTTCTTTTCTATTTATTATTTCTATCTCTTTCACAGATAGACACACATACACAGAAACAGAGAGAAGGAAACCCCCAAAGGGGTCTCCACGCCGTGGTCTACCCAGTCTCACTTGGCCTAGATGAAGAGTGTGTGTGGGCATATGTGACAGGCTCAGGAGGGTCCTGGGACTTGAACCCATGACCTTTCCCATGTGGGCCCAGCTATGTTAACTCTGTGCTACCATCTGGCCCTACTTTAAATGTGCAACTTCATCTGATAAAACTTCATGTATTTTTTGTATCTATGTCTGTTAAAGACACCATCTTGTATTCTCACAGACTGACATTTGTGAAGGTTATGGAAAAGCCCTCTACTCTAGAGATCCCTCTTTTAGCCAGCCTTGGTGCTCAATGATCGAGTGTGGAAATGCCATCTACCTGGTGGGCATCTGGACACATGGAAGGCAGCAGATTGTGACAGAGGGCCTGGAGCCAGCTGCGGCAGCTGCCTGAGCACTCAGTGCTGGTGAACAGCCCGTGTGCGCCGCGGCCCCCAGAGCTCAGTATCCCGGGAAGACGGAGATGCGGGCCTGTGAGGCTGCGTGGGGCTGGCAGAGGTGGGGTGTAACAGGTGCTGTGTGCACACAGTCGCTCGCCTCTGCGGGGACACTAGCCGAGGGCTACCTTACCCGTGCTCCGGTCTTCTTGGCAGGCTGGTTTCGGGTATTTTAGTGAACCTCTCCACTGAAGAGTGAAACAGAAAGCACGCAGAGTGCAAATGAGCAAGCGGATCTGTTCTCCGTAACCCGGGACGGGGCCAGCGCAGCACCCAAACCCGTTTAAGAGCTTTTCCAGCAGTGCGATCGATGAGACGACCCATCACTCTTCTCTGACGTGACTACCAACCGAATGAGTAAAATGAACATGGAAAGCGGAACTGGGGACTCTCAGAAAGCATCTTGCCTCTAAGACTGGTAAGGACCTCTAAACTGATAAAATTAATTTGACTAAAAGCCATCACCTACTAGCCCCATGGCCTAGAGGTTAAGGGAGACAGATGCCATATCACGGACCACAGTTGAAATCTCTGCTCTGGAGACGGAAAAAGCAGCTGGGCATATGTGCCCCGAATCCTGACAGGGTAGAGACACGGGGAGAGGGGACTGCAGTGTGGCCACACCCCACTGGGGGTGCGTTCTCCCTTTGTCTCTCTCGGTCTCTGTCTCTCTCTGGCTAGCACAGGTACTCCCTGACAAGAGAAAAGCATCACGTTAGGTACACCTGCATAAGAACCAGCGGGGTGAAAAGCACGCTCATCACCATCATTTCATTTGTTTTGCTTTGACTTGCCGGAGGGTGCGTCACTTGCGAGAGAGAGGCGAAAGGACAGGGAAGGTGAGAAGAAGGGACCCCCTTAGTGCGTGGTCATGCTGCCCCCCTCTCTCCGAGGATTCCCCTCCTTTCAGGGTTTTGGGCACTCACACACATGCCCAGCATGTTTCTCAAGCCGTGGTCTGGGACTGAACTGGTGTAGCGGGTGCTGTGGGTTCCAGCCACCTCAGCCATCATGCCACCAACCCGTCCGGTCCAACTAGGAGCATTTCAGCCTCTGTCTGTCCCGAGTGGCATTCCAGCATCGCCTCCTCTCCAGGAGGTTTTCGAGATAGCAATCCAGCAGGGAGCGGCTCTCCCTCTTGTCCCGTTTGAATGTCTACACTGCCTTCTCGACTCCCTCTCTCCACACTCTCTCTCCGCCCAACGTCCTCTGTTTACGGGCTGCTGGTAAGTGTCTGGGGCAGGAGTGTGTCTTAACCCTGTCCACGTGCTCCAGGCTGGAGACAGCCGGCCCCTCGAACAGTCGGCAGAGAAGGAGAAGGCACGGGCTGGAGAGAAGCAGGGCGGGTGGCCGGGCCAGTGAGGACGCTTACGTGGCAGTGGTGACCAGGAAAAAGAGGAGGCGAGAAAGCACTCTGGCCAGCGCTGGCTGACTGCAGGGAGTGCTATGGGAATAGTGCGTGGAATGTTTGCAGGAAGTCATGCCACCCGGGGGTAAAGAGGGCAAGTGTCAGAGAAGACAGCGGGGGTCCCCGTCCCAGAGCTTGGTGGACCAAGGAGAGACCGGGCAGCAGAGGAAGGAGTCCTTGTGCTGGGAAGGCCCCTGGCATGAGCATCAGGGCAATCACAGGGACCTGGAAGGTGAAGAAGAAAGGGTCTGGGACAGCTCGGGGGAGCCAGGGAAACCCGGCAGTCTGCGGTGAGGAATGTGTCAGGGCTGCAGACATTCAGGGGTTCATGAAGAAGCGCCCTCACTGACAGAGGAGACCCGGAGGCGGAGAGGGCAAGGAGTCCAGGGAGGGGCGGAAACCTCAGGGCAGAGACAGGCAAGAGCGGTCTCAGAGGCAAGAGCGACACGGGAGGACACACACGCGGGAAATCGGCCTGTGCGTGACAGAAGAGCCCTGTGATGGGCTGAGCTGCGACCCCACCGCGTTCCGATGGGAGCCCCAACCCTCCGCACCTCGGGCCATGACCGTGTTAGACAGAGAGGCTTCACAGAGCTTGCGGTGTTCCCCTTATTTTAACGGGGAAACCTTGTGAAGACACAGGAAGAAACCCGCCTCGGAAGACACCAACTCTGCCCACACCTTCTCCCCGGACTTCCAACCTGCAGGCCGCAGTTCTGTGTGAGCACGCAGCTGGGGTGCCCGCTCTCAGCAGCCCTCCCGGAATAACTCGGGCTGACCCGGCCCGGTGAGAAGGTACCGCAGGATGGAAGGAGGGGAGGCGAGAAGAGAAAGAGAAAGAGGGAGGAAGAGAGAGGGGTGTGTGTGTGGGGAGAATGAGTTCACACAGCAGCACGAACTCTCCAATCAGGAAAAGACTACAAAGAAATAAAACGGAAGATGTTTACAGAGGAGCTCTTTAAATAACACCTTGCACACTAAATTATTCCACGAAGCACATTCTAGAAGCTACTGTGCCGAAACCTCGGCCGGGACAGCGAGCAGGCCCTTTCCCTCACTGTCCCTCGGCACAACACAAACCTCTACTGACATCGCACCCAGGGTGTTCTCTGGCAACGTCTGACGTTTCAAGGGCACGTGAGCAAACCCACTAAAACACCCTGACCGAAAGCTTCGGCATTTAGGGAAATACGGCAACTGCAAATGATATGGAAGGCACCCGGTCTGGGGACTGAATTATTTCGGTACTCAGCGTCAACCAGAAAACGCCTTTTGATTGAGTGTCACCCTGTTGCTAAAAATGTCCACTTTCCCGACACTGCAATTAGAGTGCACTCAGCACCTTAATCTTTCTCCGATGATTCACGATGGTGCGGAGCCTGAAGGTCACCCACTCGACTTCACTCCATGGCATTTGCCAAGTGCCTGCCAGCTGCCAGGCCTGGGCTTGCCCCGTGACCACACTCCTGCCCGCTGGGAGATTTGCTGCCTTGCTCCTGCTCGGTCCAAGGGGTGTCAGGCCTAGTGGGGTGAGCGCAGCCCCAGCGCAGCCCTGAAGGCGCCCATGACAGACAGGCTGGGTGTGATGGCCCTGGGCCTTGGGCAGAAGAAGCTGGTCTGGTCAGAGAAAGGGCCGGCCCCAGGGCTGCAGTGTCACATCCTGACCCACCTGGTCCCAAGGTGGCCACCGCACTGATCAGGACTCCAGGTGGGTGGGGAGGGCAGAAGGGACACGTGGGGGAGAGCGAAGTTTCACAGAGCCCGCTCCCAACTCCCAGTCATACTGGAGTGCAGGGTGCCCCACAGGCACGGGGCATGGACAGCGAGGCTGAGAGCCCCGGGCCCTGCAATATCCACCTGCTGGAACCACCCTTCCCTCGCCTCCTGGCCTCCGGTTATGAAAAGGGAAGACCCACTTTCCTTGGACACAGGCTTGTTACTGCCACTTCACTCGGCCCTGACACCCACTGGGAAGCGCCCAAGGACACTGCGCAGGTGGCTCCATTTCAAAAGTGCCCCAATGCTGGATGTTGGTCAGGGCGTCTCAGAGGCCACATGCCATCCCTGATCCCGCCAAGCTGGGGCTTCTCACCAAGGTACCAGGACAGATGGCCCTTCAGACCGATGGACACCATTGGCTATTGGTTGAAATTCTTGGAACAGAAAATAGCTGCTCAAACCTGGCTGAGTTTCTAGCTGTGAAAAGTGATGGAGACACTTAAAATCCTCCTGGAGGTCCCCTGAGGTATGTGGTGTGACCCACCAGCAAAGCCCAGTGCACAGGTGGCCTGTCCTGGGCTGCCCAGGCTTGGCCTGCCAGGGCATGCCAGCTCTGACCAGCAAGAGGGGGTGGCCTCGTCTGGTGCTGTCTGACCTCACTCCCCGGCGAGCCCTTCCCCGGCTAAGTGCAGCTGGAGTGGCCACCGAGAACCCTCAGCTTCACGATGTGCCCTCTGACAGCCAAAGGAAGGAGCAGACTAGGACACCTCCGTGTGAGGAGGTCCCGCCGGGGCCCACAGGGAGCCATTGCTCGGGGCTCTCCTGCTAGACACCAGCTCGTCATCCTGAATTTGGAATTTTGTCTAATGAGGCATTTCAGATCTTCGGTAGCTTCGCTGTTCCCACTGCAGAACTTAAAGCAACAGTGTGTCGGGAAGAGAGGGTCCTCTGACTGGGAAGACATGCCAAATGTTGTTCCGGCTCAGTGAACGTGGCTGGAGTCTTGGCTTATGAGTGGCCTTGTTCACTGCGTGATTTTGCCCAATTAAGCGGAATTCTATGATCTGATTTTTTTTTTTTAAAGGAGCCTTTAAAATCTTCTGGAACAAAAACGGTGCGTGACATAACTGCACAAACGTTAAGCGCAGCTGGGCTTCAGGAGTGCTTCGGGTCCAGGTCGGCTCCTGGTCCTGGTGCTCATGGAATGTCGGGGTCCCGGCCTCATCACAACCCACGACTTCTGCAGCGTACCCCACTACGGAAAGGTGGAGCGCCTCGCCTCGCTTCTCGGAGCCCCTGCGGGGCCCGGCCCGAGTCACACCCTTTGCTGTGTCCACTCAGCGCTGTCCTTTCTCTCTCAGACACCGCCGTTGCCCAAACTCACCCCTCTCTCCAGACCTCCCTTGGACTCACCATACTGTATGGTAAAAAGATAACGTATTACAAGGTTTGCAAGACATCACTTTTAAAGGAGTTACTCACCTACTTGTAGAGTGAAACCTTCTGGAATATTCTGAAATATTTTTCTAAAACACTCTCTGTAAATATTGTGACTTACTGGTTTAGAAGAATAGCAGGGAACAGTGGGGGGAAATGAGACAAATGAAAGACGAAGAAAAATAGGATTGAGTACAATATATTAATCTTTACCATAGCTACAAAAGGAGTTGAGAAAGTTTATGAGAAATGGAAATTAAAGTATAAGTTTATTGTGGTCTAAAAAATTTTGAAATCCATGCATAGTTTTCTTTTTTTTCTTTTTTCTTTTTAAGTTTTGTTATAGGGCATGTGTGCTTGCCAGAGAGAGAGGGAGAGGGAGAGAGAGAGGGAGAGGGAGAGGGAGAGAGAGAGAGAGAGGGAGAGGGAGAGATAGAGAGAGAGAGAGAGAGAGAGAGAGAGAGAGAGAAAGGGAAAGTGAGAAATCACCCTTCGGGGGGATGGCCATGTCGTAGTCCCTTCTCTTCCATTCTTCTCTTGGGATATTGGGGATGCACACACATGCCCAGTACTATTCTTTCTTTCTTTCTTTTAAAAAATGTTTTTGCCATAGGCTACACGTGATCACTGGAGAAAAGAGAGGCAGAGATAGACAGTGAGAGGGAAAGTGAGAGATCACTCCCAGGGAGGGTGGCCACACCACAATCCCTTCTCCTGGAATTCCGGGCACGCACGGACCTGGTGTGGTCTCCAAGGTACTGGGTCCAGGACTTGGGGCGCAGTTGGCCATATGGGAACCTCAATCGCTATGCCACCTGCTGGCCCATGCCCAGTGTGCTTTAAGCCATCAGGTCTGGAACTTGAACCACAGAGTTGGCCATATAGGATCCAGCCACCTTAGTCTCCACACCACCTGCTAACCCAATCCATGCATAGTTTCTTCATAATATGCATTTTCCATGAACTCTGTGAAGACCCTTTGTACATAGAGAAAATAACAGGAAGAAGCTCTTTGTGCAGGCACAGTCTGTCTCATTCCCCCAGGAGCTCCAGACATGAGGCACTCTCCTTCTCCTCCAGTCCATCTTGCTCCTCACACCTGAATCCCTGTCCTACACTTGAGAAACCATTCATGCTCTGCAAGCTGCAAAGCTAAATGCAGATTTGGGGGCTGGGGGCCCATCTCCTCACACCAGCCTGCCCCAGCTAGTGGCCCTCAGCCCTGGCTGGCAGAATCCCAGTCTTCCTGATGCCAGACCCCTGGCTGTGGCCTCAGTGCCATCCTGCCACACTCAGGGCCTGGGCCTTCTGCTACAGTCAGGCGCTGACCAAGGCCCCGCTCTGAAGTCTCTGTGCACCCTCTGGCTACAGAGATAGTGTACGGCCATCCGACTGACCTGAAAACATGCTCGTGCCTGTTCCCTGCTGCCCCCTCCAGGGAAGATACAGGCAAGGCTGACCAACAGCTGCTGCAGAGCCTGCTAGGCCGACCCTTTCAACAAAGCTGGGAGGGCTGGGGGCCTTTGGGCATCGTGGCTGATCTGAGCGGGGCCCCTTGTGGAGCCACGAAAACCCAGCAAGACTCTGAGGCATCAAAAGGACGTGTGGGTGAAGCCAAGGTGGGATTGAGGACCTTGAAGATTTTCCTTAGGATAGGGTGATTGAATGCCAGGCGTGTGTGCATGTGTGCCCAAGATCCCTAGAGGAGAATGGAGGAGAAGGGATTGTGGCATGGCCATCCCCCCGGGGTGATTTCTCACTTTCTGTCTCTTTCTCTGGCTCTGAGAAGCATATGTGCCCTATAGCAAAAAGCTCTCTCTAAAAAAATAAGGATAGGGTGACTGAAGTGATCTCAACTAAAGGACTGAATGACAGCTAAATAATGTGCTAGCTACAAAAAGGAGACATAAATCAACATGAAAAAAAGAGCCTGAACACTGCTGGGTGGAGCCGCTCCTGCCTGCCGAGTGTGATGCTGGAAATGGCCGACCCTGGAGTAGTTATGGCAACGCTGCCCAGCCTGGCACGGGGATACAGGCACTGTTACGGGCTCCCCCTCCATGTAAAAGGCCGCACCTCTTACAGCGGTATGCAGGGCAGGCCGAGGGGCAGGGCGCACACGAGGATACTGCGTGCCCACAGTGGCCGCAGCACTGGAGGTTTCCATATAGCCAGGCTCTGGGAAATCATGGGCATCCAAAAGCGGCTCACACTGCCCGGAGCCAGGGCAGTGCAGACCAGTCGTCCTCCGGAGCCGCTGGCTCTGCTCACCTGGGCAGAACCCAGAGGCGGCTCGTCCACCCTGCCGAGCACAGGAGGCTTACCCTGGATCCGGGCCAACGCTCGGCCCCGCTGGTGGAGGGGATAAGAGAGCACGAGGCAGGCCCTGGTGTCCCGTGGTTGGCTGGCCTCGAACTGCCGTGGTGCCAAACACGACATCACAGATGTCACGGAGGAAATGCAACCACTGCTGTGGGGCAAACATTTCAACCAGGCCTCTCTCGATTTCCACGAAAGAAAAAGCCTTTCCTGAGAGCACTGGGAGGGTGCGAGGGAATGACTGTGCCGAAAGTCTTGCTATTGTCCGGAACACTTTGTATTCATATGATCTGTGCTCCACAAACCCATCGGAAGGCCACACGTTTCTACAAAGTTTACAACTTTTGAATCTGACTTACGAATCTGTTTTTCACCTTGAAATAAAATGGTAACCAAAAAGTTTTCAAGGGGACACTGCATTATGTAATGAAAGGATTTCAACAAATCAAGACTTCTGGTATGCATTTCGTGATTATAGATGGAACTGTTTTAAATATTAACATTCTCCTATGTAATTTTCTACCTTACTGCTAGTAGAAGAAATCAAGCTAATTAAAAGGTACTACTAATAGAATGGGATTCATAAGACATTGACGTTGCAAAGGTGAAAAAAATCTCAGCTGCCTCCTTCTGTAGGGCAACAGCATGATTATGGTCACGTCAAAAACCAGCTCCTAGGCCAGCCGTGTGGAGGCAGCTAGATCCCACACAGCCGACTGCAGGAGTCCAGCTCTGGCCCCAGCGGCCTGAGAAACCCGTCAAGAACACGTGTGCACATGCCCAGAATCCCCAGAGGGAGAGACGGAGGACAAGGGATGGCAGTGCGACCTCCACGGGCGTGCTTTCTCCCTCACCTGCTCTCTGTTCCTTTGTTTCTCTATGCAAGTACACCCACCCTCTGACGAATTTAATCAAACATCCACTTCTAATGACGCAAAATGACTTGACAATGCCAAGACGACAGTGCTAACCGAAAGGTCCCCAATGAAAGGAGGAGGGTAAAAAGGGGGCTGCCTGGAGTTTCTTGTATTTGTAAAATTATGGCCAATTACAGACATTTGAGCCAACTGGATGTCAATGTGCTCATGAAACACGACTAGCAGATCCTTTTGTGCAGTGGGTATTGTGGGGTCTTTGGGCATCCTTTTCTTATTTCAATAACTATTTGACTTCTAAAGGAAGAAACATCTATAGATCACTTCCTCTGTGCAGGGGACTCACGCAGGTCACTTCTTTTATTTTCTTTTTAAAATTTGCTATGGGGGCATGTACTCCCCAGAGAGGAAGAGAGGAAAAGTGAGAAAGCGCGCCCCAGGAGGGATGGCCATGCTGCAATCCCTTCTCCATTTCTCCCTCCTTTGGGGATTTTGGCCATGCACGCACAAGCACCTTGCATGTTTTTCAAGCTGTCTGGTCCAGGACTCAAACCATGCACTCAGTCGGCCATGAGGGATCCTCCCGTTGACCTGGGTTGGCCTGTGCCCTTGTTCTCTGAGTATCCCCATTTGCAGTGCAGGGGCTGGGTTCCTCCAGAGCAGTGAGCTCTGTGGAGGTGCCTGGCTAGCAGTGAGCATGCTTGGGGTGAGTTAGGATGGGCCTCACGTCTGCCTCCAGCCCCAGTTTGACCCTGCCTACACTGGGGAGACCTGGGACTCCACTGGGCTCCTGCTCCCTGACTCCCCTCGGTTCTGGCTCTAGACTGAGGATAAGCTTTAGGGTCTTTCCTATCACAGCCCTGCTATTTAGAGCAGGCACTTCCTGGAGCTCTTAACCTGGAGCCCAAGCGCCCCAAGAGTGAATGAATGTGGAGAGGAAGTGTCTCTCCACTCCTCGACTTCTAAAGGTAATTATGCAGGAAAGCTAACCACAGCAGTAGTGCCACGCCTTGGCTCTGCCACCAGTGGACACTCACACTTAGAGCCACATTGCGAGAGGTCTCGCCATGCCCTCAGAGCCCACCACTGCCAGACTGGGGGAGGCACTAGGCCCGCCTCCAGCACCTGATATTCAAAGTGCTGGTAAAGAAGGCTTGGCAGGTATCCCCAGGTGCCAAGAGGTGCTGCCAGGCAGTCCTCCAGGGGCCTGGCTGGGGTCAGAGGCAGCAAGAAGGGGCTCCTGGGTTCTCTGCTGTCCCAGCTGATCTCAAGAACAGCTGACAAGAGACCTCCATCTTTCCTCTTTATGAAAAGGCAGATGCCAGAATTTCCTTTGAAACAAAGTTACTAATTAAATTTTCATTTTAATTCAATTCAGTGGAATTCAAACTCCTTTTTATTGGATTAGCTTTATTTACAATTTCCACTGATGTCCTTTAAGCTTTGTCATCTTACTGGTTTATCTTACAGTCAGAGAACCCGCCTTGGGAGAGTTCTCTGGGGTGTGACGTTTCATCATATGTGTTATAAAAGTGATCAAGGGAGAGCAGGCAGCGGGTCTCTGCAGGGGCTGGGAACAGTCCTGCCCTGCTCTGCAGTTCGCCTGCGTTTGTTTTCCTTTCCCTTGGAGGACACTAACCTGATACTGGCAGGCCATGCTCCACTTTCTCTGGGCCAGTGCGGAGGAGGGGGAGAGCTCCCCCAGGGGTGTGCTGTCTGCCACCTGCCACCTGCCACCTGCAAGCAGTGGAAACAGCCCTCTTGCACAGAGCAAAGGGAAAGAAATCAGGATTCACGTAGCATTTGGATGACTCTTGGTAAGTTGTACTTTAAAGGTTTGCAGTATTCTAGTTACAGTTAATTCAAGCTTCTAGTGAATTCACTTGCTGTTATGTTGCCACTGTAACATTTTTACTTTTCCATGGCTGGGAAGCAGATTCTTGCAGCACTAGTGTTTATGTGGTACGTTTTTACCCAATTTCCGACTGACAACTCCTGGATGGCAATGTGGACACTAAGCTTGATACTCAAAAATTGCCTAACACGTATGTATTGGTAAGGCAAAAACAATTGTTTTAATAGCTGTGTGCACACAATGTCTAAATTTACAACATATTAATAACTACTTTTTCCTTTCAAAGGCTATAACTGATATATAATATTATCTATAACTTGGTGTTCTGATATTGGGAAATGTTTGATCTTTAAGATAAAAAAAAATAGAAAGTACCCTCCCAATATTTTTTCTGGAAAATTTCCCTTCGGTTCTCAAGAGAGCTGAATACATTTCAACTTTCAATATGATCTAATCTATTATGAGACAGTATTTTCTTATCTTCATCCAAGAACTCAATAAAACATCTTGAGAATGCTTGCCAAGTACAGTGATGGAGAATTAGTATTTATTTTACAGAAATTATTTTTAAAGTAGCAATTTCTTCAATCTGAGTGATTTTTCCAATGTAACAATCATGTTCCCAAAGCATTATTTTCTTGCATTATTTCCAGAATCTTTAAAATACCTTTCCCTTTTGTGCATGGGAAAAAGGAAGCAGCAATAATGACCTTTTCCGTGTGGTTGGAAAGAGTTGACGCGTTTGCTGCTCCACACAGCAGTCAACAAGCTCCCGGAGAATGCGGACCCACATATCTGAACACTGCCGCTCATTCAGCCCCAGTCGCAGGGCTTGACGAACACCCACCCAGCCCTGTGATTGGCCCCTGCTCTGTAGCCAAACCGAGCGTTGTCACCGCAGAGGTGTTTCCACATCCTCTGCACCGGGGACCCGCCGGTGACTCGCGGTGCGTGGCCACTCAGCACTGCTCCTTGGTAGCCGGAGGCCTCTGGCACCTGATTCAGCCTCCATGAGCCTCAGTTTCCTTCTCTGAAACACGGGAGCCCCCCAGCACCCCCTTGCAGACTGCCAAGGGTTTAGTCAGATAACCTGGGTACAGTGTCTGGCCGGCAGCTGGTCCTCAGTCAGCAGAGGACACACCTGGCCACTCACTCGTGGTCACACCGCTGGAGGTGGAGCCAGGGGACGGTGGGACGGGTCCGCTCAGATCGGCACACCTCGTGACAAGTTTATCTGGCACAGACGACCACGTGTGAGGTGAAGGCCAGCTGGGTGTGGGCGGGGAGGGACGTTCTGCAGGCAGGGAGGGTTCACTGGGGATGGGGGAGCTCTTTGGAGAGGAGTTGGGGTACCTTGGCAGGGGCTGAAGGAGGAATAGGATGGGAGGGCTTTCTGGGGGGCGAGGGGGTGAGAGCAGAACCCGGGTGGAGGCGCGGCAGGTGGAGGGGTGGGGGAGCGGTGCTGCGGGACTTGGGCTCCAGCTGTTAGGGCGCGAGGAAGCCAGGTCCTCGTGGGAGAGCCTGGCAGGTGGCAGCAGGGTGGCGGAAGGGGCGGGGCCTGTGTGGGCCAGCTGCAGCAAGTCACGCAGGGGTAAGCATCCAGGGCTGGGGGCCGAGACTGGGCTTGGAGAACTCCCACAGGAGTTGCGGCGAGTACCCGTGTCCTGACCACACGAGACCCGCTGGGTGGGGAGGGGCACGTTCAGGCACAGTCTCCCCGCCTTCCCGGCCACACCTGCCCTCGTCCCCCTGCCCTTTGTCACCTGGTTGGCCCCAGTCTGCTACTGCCCAGCTTTCCCACTCTGGCGTCCGTAAGGCCAGTGCCCTCTGGGCCTCACTAGACTCATGGAGAAAGAGGACCCCGGGAGAACCAGGGGCAACGCGGAGAGTGGGGAAGGGCCGCCACGAATGCCGAGGGCGTGCTGCCATGGCGTCCGAGTCGTGGTGGGCCTTCAGCACATGGCACCGCGCGAATGAACGGACGAGTGACGTGTGACAAGGAGACAAGTGAGCGATTCCACCCGGTCGTGGTCTGTCAGCTCGTTGGGCCGGAAAGCGCAGACGTGACCACAATATCCCTGCCATGACGACCAGTTCTTGGTGGGTCTGGGAAGTGCCCGACCTTCTCATTTATTAGCCATGAAACAATGTTCAGAAAAATGGGCGGACGCTCGCAGGTCAGCCTAGCCTTGGCCACCGTCGACACAGTGTTCCCTCCAGGGACGTCACAGGGACGTGTTGGGGGCTGCTGCCCGCCAGCCGCATCACCCAGTGCCCAGGTCACTAGGCCCCTGTGGGCGGTCAGGCTCATGGGCAGCGCGTGGCACGGTAACCGAACCAGAATGCGGAGCCGCCTGTCCGTAAGCGACGGGCGTGAGTGGCTCTGGCATCCCCGCTGGACAGGGAGTCCACCCTGCATGGCCGGCAGCTCCGCGCACGGCAGGCACTCTGCAGAAACACTGGCACTGACTGGCCACCTGCAGCCCCGGGAAGGGCACCGCCGGCCCTCCACTGCTGTGCCTCCCAAGGGCTGGGTGAGCATCTCTGAGCAGTCTCGCTGTCAGGGCTTACGAGTCCTCGGGGTCCATCTGAGGGGTCCGAGAGAGCAAGATTCCAGCAGAGCTTTCTACAAAGCTGGGCTTCCGGGGCTGCGCAGGGCCTGACCAGGGAGTCCAGGCAAGGTGAGCTGGGGAGGGCCGGGGCTCGGTCATACCCACACCCCAGAAGCTCACTGGCGTGGTGGCTGGTGGGGACAGGACCTGCAGATGGGTGTGTGGCAGAGGTGGGCTACGACTGGGGCAGGGTGAGGCTTTCACCCCGGCCGCCCTAGAATCATGTAGGAGCTTTTCCCACAAGCCTGTGCCAAGACCTGACCCCAGCGTGGAGTCTGGACCTCCATGGCTGGGATAACCACACGCTCCCCGGGGGGGCCTATTCCCCACCAGGCTGAGAACACGTAGAGCAGAAGGAAGTGACACGTAGCTCCTGTCCTGCACCCTCCTCTCCATCTACCTCAGCAACACTTCTGGGACAGATGAGGCCGTGACTCAAGGACGTCGGGGAGGTGGCAGCACTACTGATGAGGGGGCCCGTGTGCAGGGAGGCCGCCTCCCTCACACCTGCAGCGGACAGGCCTATTCGGGTCGGGGAAGGGGCTGCCGGGCTGTGGGGCAGCGCCAGAAGTCCGGACCACTGTGCACAGGGGTGTGCCAGTAGACACCTGCGAGCCCGTGCTGCCCCGCGGCAGGGGGACAGGCCTCTCCTATTACTTCTGGGAGATCGGAAAGGTGAACAGAAATGCACATACACCCGCGCTTTGCAAGCGCAGACTCCTTGTTGATGCTCAGAGTCGTGGCAGCGCCCATGAACTGTCCCGTGAACCCAGGAGAGGGCACTCCCAGAGCCGCGGCTGGAGCCTCCCAGCTGGTGTGGGGCTATTTTTAGGACGCAGTCCTGTCTGCATCCTCCTGCCTGCCCTGCTCGATAGGAGAACAAGTTGCTATTTTTTCTCCTAACACTCAAGCATATTGATACCTCAAGCAGCAGAGTCATCGCGGGTGGCAGTTATGCTCGTCCCCGTCCCCTCCACGCAGCACAAACGACACGGTGATTCATGGGAACACTACAAAAAATCCAGTCTCAGTGACTCAGACGGCTCACCCACGCCTGCTCATCGCCATGCACGCACCACGCTCTCCCAGCTCCCGGTACGCGGGCCACGGGCCTGTTCACATCCGCAGGTGAGACTCGCCCGCACCTTCCCGGCTGGGCCTTCCTTGAGGCTTCCCAGCTGGTAGCAGCCTCCGGAGAAGCGAGATGTGGAGTGGGCTAAGGACCTCCTGCTGGTCCTGTCTCCTCCCAGCCCCCAACTGGGGTGTGAGTGTGACCTGGAGACAGCCGGGTCACGAGGCCACAGGTGGGCCTGATCTGACTGCTGTTCTTAGAAGACCAAGCACACCAGAGGGGTGATGGTGAGGGCACGGGGCGGAGACCAGCCTCAGGAGGACCAACCCTGCCTGCCCTCGACCCTGGACCTCCTGTCTCCAGAAGGTGAGACAGTGTCCGGGTGCCAGCCCTGCCCTGGCACTGCCACAGTGGCCTGGTGGACTAATAGGGCTTTCACTCATCTGTAGTACAGGTGAGAGCCCCATAGGCTGCTGGTACCCAAAGGGCCACCTATCTTTGTCACCTTTTCTGAAGAGATGCAGTGGCTTTATGGTGACAAGTACAATGCTGTTTCTAGGTTTAGCTTTTTTTTTTTTTTTTTTTTTTTTTTGAGAGGTTTTTGCTATAGGGCGCGTGTGCTTACCAGAAAGATAGAGAAAGAGAGAGACAGAGAGACAGAAAGTGAGAAATCACCCCCAGGGGGGATGGCCACGCTGCAATCCCTTCTCCATTCTCCTCTCGGGATCTTGGGCACACACGCACATGTGCCCGGCATGAGTTTAAGCCACCAGGTCTGGGACTCGAAACGCGGTTTACTACATGGGAGTCCAGTGACACAGCCATTATGCCAACTGCTGGTCCAGACCTAGCACTTTGGAAGCAGTTCTGAAGACAGGCTGTGTGTGTGTGCACGTGCTCTCAGTGACATGTGTGTAGACCCAGGGAAGCCGTAAAGTGGATCTCCCTGACACGCCACATCGCTGAGCAAGCTGGAGTGCACACACCCATACAGGTGGCAACACCTGCACTTCCTTTATCTAAGATTCCAGAGACCAGCATGTCAGCAACGCTATCCCTGGAATTCTGCACCGATTCTACCCCAAGCGCTCAGCCTCGAGAATGCCTTAGTCCTGATGTCCTGAGCACCTGCTGCCACCGGCTGGGTACCCCTGCTCGGTGGACAACAGTGATGATCACACACGTCACAGACAATAAACGACCGTCTGGAACCAGCAAGCAGCTTCAGTGGCCCCAGGCCTGACCTGCCACCCTGGCAGCTTTCACTCAGGCTGGCGGGGTTCAGAGCCTGGCCACCCATCAGCCGCTACGAGAACACGAAGCTGCGTGAACGCGGCATCGTGGAGCTGCAGTCTCCTCATCTGCACAAGGACCACCGGTGCAGGGAACCAAGGCAGGCTCAGCATCCCCCAGCAGGAGGGACAGAAGTGCCAGCCGGTGCAGGGAACCAAGGCAGGCTCAGCATCCCCCAGCAGGAGGGACAGAAGTGCCAGCCGCAGCTTTTCCAGACCATCCTGTGTGGTTGAGCCCGAGGGGAAGGAGGAGGTGCCGAGTGCGGTGTGAGGAATTGTCAGGCAGCCCTGGGTGCCCTGCCCCTGGCAACATCTCATTAATTAAAAAGTGGATGGCACAAAGAGGTGTGGTATTATCTGTTGAAGATATTTCATAGTTTGATCAACAGTACTAGGGAGAAATGTTCACCTGTTGAAATATCCATTTTGTAAGACAAATAATAATGTGATTGAATGTATAAAAGAAAATGAAATGAAAAAATTAAAAAATAAAAAAAAATTAAAAAGTGGACACCCAGGAGGTGGCCAGTGCAGAAGGAGAACCCCGATTCATGCCAGATCCGTGGCTTTTTGGGGGCCTGTGCCCACAGGGTGGTAGAACAGGGTCTCTGGCCAGTGCCATCGGTGCCTCCTGCCCCAACCCTGGAGCAGAAGCAGGAGATCCTCGGGCCCGTCACACTGGCCTGCGAGGCCGGAGGTTTGCAGAGCTGGTTCTCTGTGAGCTCTGTACTGGAGCGTTCTGTGGGGTACTCTGTCTGTGAGGTGCCAGCACTGGCCAGCATGCCGTATACCTTCACATCAAGACCAAAACCTTATGGCTGTAATTCCAAAAATCCTACATGGGAGCTATGGGCTGTTTTCTTCTGGCTTGTTAAATGATACAAGATACAAAGAATTAGAAGTATGCTTTTAATATTTTCACCAGTTCATTTTAAAATCACAGGATGTTTTTATCCCATTGTGGAGAACTAAAAGGGTTACCTAAGATACTTCTAGGTAGTCAAAGAGGGTGTAATTATTACAGACAGTCCAGAAACTGATGTCCTCTGTGCTCTGAATGCGCCCCATGTCTGCGTGCTGAGGTGTGGTGCTCAGCGGGGAGATGTAATCCGATCACATGGGAAAAGTGGGGCCGTGGGACCAGCAGTTAGCGTAATGGCTATGTCACTGGACTCCCATGTAGTCGACCACGGTTCGCGTCCCGGACCCGTTGGCTTAAAACTCACACCGGGCGCATGTGCATGCATGCCCAAGATCCTGAGAGGAGAATGGAGGAGAAAGGATTGCGGCATGGCCATGCCCCCTGGGGGGTGATTTCTTGCTTTCTGTCTCTCTGTCTGTCTCTGTCTGTCTGGCGAGTGCACGCGCCCTATAGCGAAAACCTCTCCAAAAAAAAAAAAAAAAAAAAAAGAAAAAGTGGGGCCTTTGGGGGATGGATGATTGGGATGAAGGTCATCAGGGTGGGGTCCCACAACTGCCTCCTGGCCATTTATAAGGGACACACAGACACACATGGGCACAAGTTCTGCTCAAGCTCCTTGCCACGTGACACTATTGTGGCCTCGGGACTGACCAACCCTCGCCAGGTGTGGACCCTGGACCTCGGACCTCCAGAACTGAGCTGAACAAATCACCCAGGGGCAGGTATTTTCTGTTACTAGCAACATAACAGTCTAAAAAGTCGCTATTTCTACATAGACTAGGAGATTTATCATTCATTTAATGTAAGATAACCACAATTCATAAAGCAGCAGGCAAGAGACATTGGTAACATAGGCCAGATAATTCAGTTCTGTCAAAGCCTCAGGAAATGATCGAAGTTATCATTTTATGTGATAAACTAAACTTTAAAATTTTGCACACAAAATCATTAAGCTGATATTTTTATGGTACTACACATGAACCCCCTTTAAAATTGCTGCACGATTTCTCCAGGGATATACGAACGGTGTATACTTGATTCGGAAAGTTAAGTGGAGCAGTGCGTCCTTCTCTATGAAAGGGGCAAACAAACCTCTTCCAGCTCTGTAGCTTAAAGAAAAGAACCCTAAAGGAAGGAATCCCAACAGACAGAGAAATGTAAGTGAGATATAACCAGTCCTTCTTTTGAGGCAATGATTGGTTTGGTAGCAGTCCTGGTTCTCTTTGAATCTGATGACTTTCCAAAGCATATTACCTTCAGCTACGGCAAGAGCGTGGCAACTCCTGCAAGGTACAGAACAACCGCAAGGGCCTAGCTCCTAGCACGCTCAGAGGCACGGTGCCCAGTCTACTGAACCCGACCACGGTTCTTTCCTGCATGGAATCCTGAAACATTAATGACTACTCAGCTCTTCAGTTCTTTCACTGCATTTTGAATATTTTATGTATGCTGTACATCACTGTCTTTGGAAAGCTGTATGTTAAAAACCAGCACACACACATACACACACACACACACACGAAATGAATTTGGTGTTTTAAGGTACCACCTCGCTTCAGATATTGAAGAGGTAGTATAACACAACATCCCAGGTGGAGGGCAGTAAGTTCTATTAAGACTTTACCAAATGAATAAATAAAAACGCCAATAATTGTTTTCACTACGAAGTCTCTAACTGGCGAGCTGTACACGAAACTGAATGCTAACCACGGAGAAGGAAAATACCCCCTGGAGCCTGTCCACCTTAACAAAGAATACGGGAACCGATAGACCAGTTATTATTCATGGCATTAATTAAAAGCAGAAAACATTTAATTTGCTAGGCTCGCTCTCTTAGAAAGTGATTGCTTTTCATTTGATGCGCTCCTTTTCCTGCATCTGTCAGAAAGCAAGCTGTGATCTCGGTGCCCTCTAAGGTCTCCCCATCTAAAATATTATGATTCTGTGATTTTATAAGACAGAATTACATTTTTCTTTCCCTGATCCCCAAAGTCATCCTGGGGGATCATCTTGTTACCGGCAGACAGTAACAGATTGTTCAGTTCTGATTAGCAATGATTAAGAAAGCAAAAACAAGGCATTCCTATGGAATAGTTTTCCACATCATTTGTACAAATTCTGTTTGAAAAACAACTGAGGACCCCCCCTCCCCCCCACACACACACACTCTCTGTGGCTTGTGAGGCCATCACACGGCCTCACATCCAGAGCCGATACTGAACCGTGGGACTAAGAACGAGCCTCCGATGCTCCAGCATTACGCCTCTCTCAAAGATCCTTCCAGAGCTGCTACAGCCACACTATTCCTAAATCAAGAAACACACACACCGCCACGAGAAAAGATGACTCGCAGGGTGGCGTAAGATTAAGTGACCTTCTCTGCCGGAGTTGGGGCTGTTTGTGTGGAGTCCCAGGGGCTCCACCTCCAGGGAAATGGGCAGAACAAGCATTATTGATTAGTGTGAAAGAGCCTGTAGTGCGAGGGACAGAGACAGGCGACAGAGGGACAGAGACAGGCGACAGAGGGACAGAGACAGGCGACAGGGAAGCACGATCCCTTCTGATGTGCTGGCTGCAGAAAGATCAAACCGAGGTTATTCAGGGTCTTTGAAAGAAAACAGTGATTCCACATGATTCTAAGAGACAGCCAAATAAAAAAAACGTATTTTAATCTTTAATATCAATTCAGGAAAACCCCAGGGAATTTCATGGTCCAAAGCATCTAAGATAGGAAGATAAAGCCTTCCCTGCACGCCTGCAACCAGGCAGGTCGCCGTCTCCGGTCCCCGTCTCTGGTCCCCTCGGTCCCAGCTCTCCGGCCCTCCAGGGGTTTCTCAGTAAAGCTCCCATCAGGTGCAATGGTGAGGGGACTTGGTGACCCCCCAGCTTGGCCCTTAATTCAGGATTTTGATAAAACCTTTAGCCCTGATAAAGGATTTAACCCCTAAGGGAATGACGACGCAAAGGCATAACTGGGTCTGAAGGAGCCCAGGACCTGAAACCTGGAGGGACAGGGAACGGGAGGGAAGGAGAAGCAGGGGGACAGGTGTTTCCTGGAAGGAGTCTGGCCTTGTCACTCCAGGAAGCCCTCAAGCCACATTTCTGCCTCTCCAGAGATTTCTCAAGAGCAAAGCGTTCACCTTTACACCGTGGGGCGCTGAGAAGAAGGACCCAGGGGAGCGATTCGCCAGCAGTTAGCTGTCCCCTCTGGGGAGCACCAACCTGCTGGCCCCCTGAGACGTGTGGGGAGGAGACCCGTGAGGAGTGTGAGCGTGTGAATGTGTGTGTGTGTGTGTGTGTGTGTGTGTAAGGGGGGGAGAGCTGGGTTTGCCACTTAGACCCCGAGGTGCATGGAAAGTTCCAATCTTCACAGCGATGACAGGGACAGGGAGATGGGGCAAGCAGACGATCCAGAGAGGAGAATTTGGGGGGGACGGGGTAGAAGGGGAAGGGGTTAGGTGAGAAGGAACCGGGAGAAGGAGAGAATGGGAGCGAAGGGAGGGAGAGTGGGAGAGAATTCTAGAGAGACTGGGGGATGCGCTAGAGAGACCAGAGCCCAGCAGACAGGACCGAGGCGCGGCGGGGGCGACAGAGACAGGATGGAGACGCAGGGACGGGGAGAACGCGCTTGGGCCGAGCGACGCGCTTTGGCGCACCCGGGTCGGAGGCTTATTTAGGAGCCCCGGCCGCCGCACCCGCCCGGCCGCCCGCCTTACCTGGCCCTTGACCAGGCTGGCGGCGAACTGGCGCATGACGGCCTCCACGGTGTAGGCGCTGGACCAGCCGCGCGGCGTGAGCAGCTCCATGCAGATGGCGCCGCCGTCCAGCACGTAGCCGTTCTCCAGGCGCGGGCTGAGCACCCGCATGAAGGGCGGCGAGAAGGGGAAGTTGTCGGGGAAGGTGAGGTTCAGCAGGATGAACTCGGTGTTGGTCTCCTTCATGTCCTGCCACAGCACCGAGTCCTTGTCCACCTGGTGCAGCTTCACGTTCCAGTCGAACAGGCTGTCGTCCACCAGCTCCACGGAGATGAAGCGGTCGCTGAGGCGCGCGATGTCCTGCAGCTCCTTCATGAGCCGCCGGCTGCGCACCTGCGTGCAGTGCTGCTGGCGCGCCGCGGGCACCAGGCTGCCGCCCGCCGCCGGGCCCGGCCCCGCCCTGGCGCCCGCCGCCCGCTCCCGGGGGCCCCCGGCGCCCGCCGCCCCCGCCGCCCCGGCCGCCGGCTGCGGGGCCTTGTCGCGCGGGGCCAGCTCGGCCGCGCGCTTGCCCTTGCCCTTGCCGGGCCCGGGGCTGGCGTCGCCCGCGCCCCCGGGGTGCGGCTGCTGCGGGGGCTTGTGGCCGCTCTTGGCGCCGCCCTTGCCGCGCAGCGACGCGCTCTGCTGGCCGCCGCCGCCGCGGTGGTGGTTGTGGTGCTTGGGGTCCTCGGTGTCGCGGTTGTGCAGGCGGATGAGCCCGATCTTACGGAGCAGCGTGGCCATTTTCGGCTGGGCGCCGGCGGGGGCTTCCCTCGGCTTCTGCCCCCGGAGCCCGCGAGCCCGGGCGTGGGGGGCGCGGGCCGGCGGCGACCGGCGACCACTCAGCGGGGCGCGGCGCGGGCCACCCCAGGCGCCGGCGGCCGTGGCGCAGCGGAGCGGGCAGCACGCGCGCTCGCCGGCCGCTGTGTCGCCGCTGTCATATGACGGGGCCCGCTCCGCCTCGGGCTCCGGCCGCCCGGGGAGGGGAGGCGTGTGGCCGGCGCGGCGCGGCTGGCTGTCCACCGGCCGGTCCCCGAGCGCAGCCCCGGAGTCCCGGTGTCCGCGGTCCTTTGTGCGCCTCTGCAGCCGGGCTGGCCCCGAGTCCGAGCGCCGCGCCAGGGCGCGCAGAGCCACCCGCAGCGCCCCGGAGGCAGCGAGGGGGTCGCGGGCTCGCGCCGTGCGCGCCTGCCAGGCCGTGCCGCGCTGGCGGCTACCGCGGAGCCGGGGCCGCTGCGGCTGCTGCCATTGCAGAGGCGGCTGCTCAGTCTGAGCCGAGCGCGGCGCGGAGGGGGGCGGCACTGCCGGCCGGGAGGGGGGGCGCGGGGCGGAGCCGCGGGCCTGCCTGCGCTGAGCCACCCCCGCCCGGCTCCCGCGGCGGCACACGCGCAGCCGCTGGGGGGAGACAGCGGCGCGCGCCGGACACGCCGGGCGCAGGGGCTGCGCGGGGAGCTGCGGGCAGAGGGGTCAGCCCGAACCTGCAGAAGCCAGGAGGGGGAGGGGACCCGGGGCTTCGGGGTTTGCCCGCGAGCTGGAGGGGCTGTCGGTCAGCCGGGGGTCAGGGCTCGCCGCAGCAGGTGGGCCAAGCCCCTGGCCGCTCTACCTCGTTAGGGGAAGGGTGGCAGCAACCTGTGTATTGGGGTCCCTGGGGACCAGGTGGAACCCAGTGTGTCTCCATAGCGGATCTGAGCGCACGGGGCTAGGCCGAGCTTCATGGACGCCTTTATAGCGACCGCTGGAGCAGCCTCAGAGCGGGGACGGGGCAGCGTGCCCGGGGCCAGCCTTCGGTCAGTGTGAACGTCCACTGCCGTCCGCCCGCTCTACCCCTCGCGCCGCGCTGGAGGGCCTCTGCATTCTGGTGAGGGGTCCCTGGAGGAGGGGACCGCACGCCCTGCCTGTGGTTCCTGTCTAAAAGGCTGCCTAGAAACGCCAACGCCAGCTCCGGCTCTGGAGGAGCCTCTGCCGCCTAGGAGCCCGTGGGCGCTGAGCTTCGGACCGCCTTCCACATGGGAGCTCTTCCTCCAACCCTGAGAAACCCTTTTACTCAATCTGGTGGCATTTCAAGCAAAACGCAATTTATATCCCTGGGGGTTGGAAGAGCCGGTGAAGCCTCAGTGTGTCACACGCATCCCTGTGTTTGTGTGTGTGTGTGTGTGTGGGGGCACACGGTACTGTGGAGACGCATGGTGCCTGTCATTGAAATACAGGACGGATGTCCTCACGAACCTAAACGGCTTAGGGTTCTAACTTTCACTGCAGTTCGTCGTGGCCTTTTACATCAGGGAGGTGCCTGGTTTTACCATATTTCTCTCCAAGTTATTCGAAGTTCTTGCCGTGAGCGTCTAATCACTTAGGTCACTGTGGAGACACTTGCAGGCCCAAAGGCAGGGGTTCAGTTTGAGGGGTCGTCTAACAGGAGAGTGAGCTGCCAGCTCGAGGTGACGAGCAGGAGGGGCCACCTCCTCTGGCACCTGGAGGGGTGACCTGTAGACTGGTGCGTTCCCAGAGGGCAGGGTGGCCTGATGTTTTCAAGAGGGTGGACCTGAAGGCCTCAGAGTGGCCCAGGCGGCTGGTGGCTGATGCTGGACTCTCAGCTCCTGCAGCAGACTGACGCTGTTTGTTCTGATCTCATGATTCGGTTTGGTTTGGGGAATCTGTTTGACCCAGCTCTGCTTTTTAAGGATAGAGCCAGAAGGAAGAGGACAGTGTCTACACTGAAAGTCCTGCGAGTTCGTTTGGCCAAGGGAAGAGGGAGGTGTGAAGGGCAGAAAGCTGGCCTTGGAAAGGGAAGGGAGTGTTGCGTGTTTCAGTCCTCAACTTCAGACACCCTCCCAGCTTCATCTGACCCATTTAATGGGCAAAGAAACTGAGCGTCAGAGAGGCTCAGCAGCTGGCCCAGCTCTGCCCTGTGCTCAGAAGCCCCCTGGGACCCACCCCTCCGGAGGCCCTCTGCCTCCAGACTCTGTGCCGTGGTTGACCAGCTGCCCTGCCGGCAGGCTGCATTGCCAGGCACAGTGGTTGCCTCAGCCACAGGAGGTGAGAAAGCTTCCCCTGGGCATGACTGTCACGGTGTAGAACCGGCTGGCCTTAGGTGAGGCTCAGAGGCTCACACTGGTCACCATGTGGCAGCAGTGACCAATCCTGCCTAGAACGGGGGTGTCATCAGATGTGGTTTGGAGATAGTCATGGCTCCTGTAAGGACTTTGTTTCTGGGTGGACCTACTGGTAGGGTGACCATATAACTTCTTGTTTGATTATTGATTTCTTTATTTGTAATTTTTAAAAATTAATTCTATTCATAAGAAAGCATGTGTGTATACTTGGGAGAGGAGGGGCAACTTCCACACGGGCTACTCATGCCGTGATCAGGAGAGGAGACTGGGATCCTGGCACATAACTGCCTCACGTGCCGTCAGGTTGATTCGGGATGCAAACCTGTGGTGGCCATGTGGCTTCCAGCACTGCAGTTCAAGATGCTAACGCTGCACCGCTGAGGCTGGGCCTGCAGGTATTTTTTATTTTTTCTTTTTTGAGAATGAAAGGATCATGATTAATATTAATGCTGGGGCAAGAGGCCAGACCAGGACCAAGGGAGATGGTGTCATCTTACTTATCATTGATCCATCACACTTGCAGAATCTTGGATCAGCTCTTTAGAAGGCTCAAGTCAAATGTTAGTTAAAAGCAGGATACAACTAAGTTTACAAGGAGAGGGATGGGCTAAGTAAATGATATCTAATCCACTTGAGAGCACATCACACAGCAATACATTATAGTTCTGAAGATTATATAGCAACACGGAAATATTTATGACCCACATCATAATTTTAAGTGAGAAAGCAGAGCACAAAATTATATCTGTACTGTAGCTACAACTACATAAAACTATGCATAGGGAAGGAGACTACAAGGGAAAGGTTTGAATGATTACAGGTAGGCATTCTCACCTAGTTCGTCAGTGCTCTCCAGCCATGGACCCAAACATTATTTCTGACATGACAGTAACATCAGGGGAAGGTAGGAGGGCTTGTAAACATCCCTCCTTCTCCTATCCCAGAAGATTCTAGAAAGTCCTATCTCTCCAGTGGAATGAATTGATACTTACCCACTCTGTGGTGTCTAGGGGCTACATTTTGTTGATTCATCACACATTTTGTTGTTACAGGCATTCTCTTTTGATTTTTAAAAAATATTCTACAAAAAATGTGTTGCAATCTTAATGAACACAATTATTACCAAATTAAAAAAAAATCTTAGTAAAGGTTAGGTTTACAAGACCAGCAGGTGGTGTAGTAGGTAAGGACCGCCAACCACGGTTCAAGTCCTGGACCTGGAGGCTTGCTTTCTCACTTTCTAGTCAAGTTAAAAAATAATACTGAATAAAATTTAAAAAGTAATTCTTTAAAAAACTAAGTTTACAACATTGGGATAGAAGGTGAATCGAGTGCTTTTAGTAAATAAAATGATCTCTAAGGACAACTTGGGTCTCTAGTGCCACCTACATTCTCAAATAGTGAAGGGGCAGGAAGGGCAATGGTTGGGGATTCTGGAGCCTGAGCAGCCCAGCGTAGGGAAGAGGGGAAGGAGGGAGGGATTCTGGATATCACAAGAGGCTGCCGTCCAGGAACGTCGCATCTGCCAGCAGCCCCTCCTGTGAGTGGTTAATCAGGGTTCCAGATGCTGCTGTCTCCAGCCACAGTGCATAAAAACTGGAGGTTGCCTGTTTACTCATTGCCTCAAAGGATTGCCTCCCAATTTTTTCAGTTGATCCTGTTTTCTCATAAAGTCACCAGGACATCAACGGTACCACCTCGAAACACCTGCCCCAAATCCATACACGTTGTCTAGTCTCTTGAACTGAAGTGTCAAGATCACGTGAAAACTCAGACACTTCCTACTACAGGCATTCCCTGCAACGCAGCACAGTGCAGGCCTGTGATGTCACCGGGTCACGGGACCTATTGTGCCTTCCGCTTCTCTGTCATCAAAGCTACCTGCTGGCATTTGCCTCAGCTGCAGCACTGTCCCGGGGACTCCAGGTACATTAACCCATTAAATCTCATGACAGCTCTGCTAAGCAGGGCCTGTGTTTATCCCGACTTGACAGACAAGTAAACTGAAGCCCGGAGAAATGAGGTAACCGGGCAGCGAGTAGTCAGCAGGGCCAGGATGCCCATCCAGGCAGCCTTGGCCCCAGCTGGTGCTTTGACTACTGTGCTCTGGGCACCCACTGTGTGGGGTCACCTGGAGGCAACAGCGAAGGCACGCCTGCCTTCTTGGAGCAGAGGCTCCAGGGAGGATGTCTTCACCATCCTCTGCTCTCCTAGAAAAGCAAACTAGTACACGCTGGAGGAAGGGGGTTGGGATATTGAGAAATGTGTCATTCCCATCTGCATTTGCCGAAAACACAGGACGAGTGCTGGAAACCCAGCCTTCCATGTGCAGCACCGACGCCAGAGGTCCCGGCTGTTGGTCTTTCCCACAGTTACACAGGAGACTGTGGGGCAGGGTGTCTGGGCCCCTTCCTGACGCCTTGTCCAAAGTGACTCTCAACCTGCCACATTGCACTGGCTCCTGGGCCTCTTTGGGATGAAGAGAAGGGAAGGTGAGGAAGGCCAGGAAAACAGAAGGAGGCAGGGCAGGTGGGGAGCCCCGTGGCCCACGTCAGAGGAAGACTCAGAAGGCAGAGGACTCCATCAGGCTTGTGGTCCACCTGTACCATTGCACCCCCTTTCTATGCTTGGAGAATCACCTCCTGAGGCTGACTGTGTCTTCCAGAGATGGCCACACTGTCACCTTGATCCCGTTGCACATTTTCTTCTTATACCTTGATCACCACTCCTCTCACGAGGAGCTAGGCTCTACCTTCAGTCCTGCTGAATCTGAGCAGGAGCTCTGGCTGCTCTGAAGCAAGGTTATCAAAGGACAGGGCTCTCGCTGGTGCTCTGGAGTTTACCCGGGGAATTCAGCTACCATGTTGTAAGGAAGCACAAACTGTGTGAGGAGGCCACACGTGGGCGTGCTCCAGCTGTCTTCCTAGCTGAGGGCTGTCTCCAGATGGCCAGCAGCATACACGGGACACAGGAGCCATCTTCAGATACACACCCCACCACCCAGTCTCGGAGGCTTCTAGCTGAAGTCCCAGTTACTGTGGAGCAGAAATAAGCTTCTCACTATGCTCTGAGTCATTTCTTACCCACAGAAACATTCTTGCTCAGGCCATCACATTTCGGGGCAATTTGCTATGCAATGACAGATACTTAATAGAGCTTCACGTGATACATGGCTCCTTGTAGGCAGAAACCCGCTCTCCCAGGGTCCTTTGCAGCCAGACACGAATATGTGCCTGGTCCCAGCCAATCTGATGCCTCAAGCAGAAGGGCAGGCTGCGGAGGGAAGCCTAGTCCCGTGAGTGGGTGGAGAGCCTTCAGCTTTCAGAGGCAGAGCACCGGAGTCCTCCTGTGGCTTTGGAGCCCGGGGTTAATGGTTCTGCCTACAAGCATGTGTGCTTCTGCTGGCATGCGAGATCTTCCCTGAGGTGGTTCAGTGGTATAATCTGGGCATCATTCCAGGCTGTTCAACCCCCATCCCAAATTTCCAACCTTCCTAGAGATTCATCAAGTGACATCAGGCCTTCCTTTCCGGTCGTAATAACCAGGATGAGCTCTGTTTGAAACCGAGGGCTCTGATCTGTGTGCCTGCTTTCCAGTTTGGGCTGCTCTTGCTCGGAACAGTGCCTGGTGCAGCACCCATGCTCTATACGTGTCTTTCTGTTATTTCCTATCCACTCTCCCTAATTCCTGGACCCTTGCACCGTGCTTCGTTTCTCAGAGCCTTCGTGGCAGTGACCACCTGGTGTTTGTTTTCCACCCAAGCCTAATTCAGGATGGCAAGTGGGTTCACCTCCTCACCCCCTTGGATGGATTAGCAGAACTGCCAGCAGCGCTGTTGGAAAGACTGGCATTGCGGTTAGAGGAGGGCACGGTTATTGACGACGGGTTTTGGGCACACGGGAGTGTGTGCTCACTGGTTGAGGTCTGCTGTACATGCTGGCGGTGGTGGGGTTGTGGGTGTGGAGAGGTGGGGGACAGTGGGGGTGGCATTCCAAACGCCAGACTGTCTTTGAACTTCAAGGAGTCTCAGGGAAAATAATTTAGTTAAACTAATTCACGTGAATTTATTTTAATTTACGCGTGTTCACTGGCGAGGCATGGAGAGATATAAAATGGAAAAGCACTCCTCATAGGGGATGATCATGCCACAACCCCTTCTCCATTTCCCCTCCTTTTTATGATTTTGAACATGCATGTACATATGCCTGTTGTGTTTATCAAGTGCAAGGTCTGGCACTCAAACTAGTCAGTCAGCCATGTGGGATCCAGCCTCCCTGACCACCATGCCGTGGGCTGGACCCATGTGAAATTAAATAATATATAGTCTTTAATATATAGTTCCTTAGGAGCACTTATTTTATATATGTGTGTGTATATATATATATACAGTCATTGGGAAAGTCATGACATATTTTTCTATACAAAAATGCATCATGACTTTCCCGACAATCCACTATACCATATATATTATATATACAAAATGCATCATGATATTTCCTGACAATCCAGTATACCATATATATATAAAACATATATATGATTTAAAATAATATGTCTTGTATTAGTAAAAATACTGATTAGGTTGTTTTAACAAAACGTGATCCAGAGGCTCAAATAAGATTTGAATTTCCCTCTTATATTATAGGACAGGGCAGTCGCACGATTAACACATGGCTTCCACAGTGGCTGCCCTTTCTGATTCTGGAAATGACTGTAATGAAATGACCTGGAGGTTTCACCACCTGTGCTCATATTCCATTCCACCTAACTCCATACGAGTTTCAGAAGCATAACGTGTAGTGGATAGCAAGTCGCCAGCTTACTCTCACTAGCAGCAGAGCTGTATGAACACTGGGGCTGGCCAGAAGCCTATCACGTGCGCCTGTCTAAGAGGAACTTTAATAGCCCAGTTTCAGAGAGGGGGACTGTAACCTAGTACAGATCATGCATGGATGTGATCTGTACTAGGTTTTCCCCTCTAGCCTGCCCGGAGCAATCCTCCATGGTCCTTCCAACAGAGACACAGGTTCCCACCGGTATAGTCAGTCGTCTGTATCCGTGGGTCCCATATCCACGGATTCAAACAATCTCAGACTGAAACTATTAAAAACAAAAAAAGAGAAGAAACTAGTTGCATTCGTGCTGAACACGTACATATTTTATTCCCTCATCCTTAGTCCCTAAATAATATAGAATAACAATGTTGTATTAGGTACTATATGTAATCAAGAGATAATTTAGCATACATGGGAGCATGTGCATATGTTATCTGCAAATATTGGGGCATTTCACATAAGGAACTTGAGCATGTAGGGATTTTGGTATCCTCAGGGGATCCCAGAACTAATTACCCGTGGACACTAAGGGACAGCTGTATAAATTAAGAGCATCGTGCCAATTCTTTCTTGCAAGCGCTCTCTCCTCTTTGGTCAGACATGGCATTTGTCCCATGGGGGTGTGCTGGGCTCTGGTTAGGCAGCAATGAGGAATGGTGGGTGCGTGTTAAGGATAGGGAGTCCCTTACAAGGAGCTTCCTGGGTTAATTAGCATGGGCTCTTCAGGCAAAGGAGAGCTCGTCCTCTCAGTCAGGCCAGGGGAAACTGTTAATGCTTCCATTGGCAATGCAGGCGAAGGGGGTGTGGGGGTTGCAGGCTCTCAGTTTTCTGAGTTGACCTCAGTGCAGTGCCGGGTACTAGTGGTCAGGAGGCCAGCCTCTAATCCTGAGGCAACACCTTCCTTTTGTCGTCGGGGGTACCCTCACGGGCTGCGCAGACCCTCCCTTCACTGCAGCAGTGAATTAGGCCAGGACCGGGCAGCACCAGTATGGCGCATTTCTGAACTCACGGTCTCCTAAAGTCAGGTGGCCGGTCCACGCACAGGTGGGACAACGCGCTTCCTGGAGGACCCCGTAGGCCACCTCTGTGACGGTCTCCAGATGGTTCCTCTTGGCTATACTGAGCTTTCCGAGCAGAGAAGGGACCTGAGATGGCTTTTGTAATTACGGAATATAGAGTTTCTCTGGCAGTTGAAGGAATTCTTGAGTGATGAGATGAGTCATGCACTCCTTGCTGAAGAAGGAACCACTTGGTCTTAAAGAGATTTCCAGAGATAATCATCTCGTTTTCCCCTGCCCTTCTCATCTTTGCTTGAGGCAAGACAGTTACTTTCTGGTTGTGAGGAGGAACGAAATGACAGATGAGATTGCGTGTCAAGGTAGTGTCTCCATTCAATGCCACCTTAAACAGTAGGTCTAAATATAGGCCCAAACGTAGTATTCTGAGAAAGGAAAACGGTTCTGCTTCCTGGCACAGCTGAGGGGTGGTGAGTGAAATATTATAATTAGCTGACACTGAGAACGGTGTTATATTTATATTGTGCATTTTCAAAGCATTAGAATGTAATGGAATGTTTTGAAATTTTTTCTATTTATCTTAGCAGCAGTGTTCGGCATGAAATATCTTATTGCTCCACGTCAGCTTTGATTATTTATAATTAAAAATGAAGTCCGTACATTTGGTACTTGAAGGCAGCGTCTGGGGCCGGGTAGGGGGCAGCAGTTAATCGATGCTCTCTGAGGCTGAGCCTCGTGGGGAAGGTTCTGGGTTTGTGTCCAGAGACCTCTGTGCACCCAGTCCATGGGGCTCTGTAACCTGGGCTGGCAGAAGCTGCAGACGGATCATGACATGAGGTCCCAACTGGGAATGCTATCTCTCTGTCTCTCTCGCTCATGAAATAAACTTAAAAAATAGTATTTTAAAAACTGTTGTAAGTAGAAGATTAAGTCGCATATAGTGAAGTGTGTAGAGCTTAAGTGTACAACTCAGTGGGTTTTGAAAAACGTCTGCGCCTGTGTAATTTACTCCCAGGGCAGAGAATATTTCTATCACTCTGGAAAGTTCCTCCACGTTCTTTTCTGGGCAAACCTCCATGATGAAGAAGGAGGGGAATTCTTCTCGAAGGTGCGCGCTGAGACTGTTGTCCGAATGGGCAGCTTCCAGACACCCTCCATCCGATTCTCATCACCATAATCGATCTTGTTTGTTTCTGAACTTCCCTGAATTAGACCACAGTACGTGCTCTCTCACGCCTGGCTTCTGTCAGTGAATGTATAATCAGCATCAGGTCGGGGTGGGCTCGGCCAGGCTGGTGTCAGTGGTTGGTTTCCGTGGTCGGCATCGCGCACCCTAGGGATATCCCAGAGCATTTACCTGCCTCCCTGCCGGGACATTCAGGCACTTCCAGCTCTAACTGTTGCACACGCAGCTTCTATGAACACTCATGTTCACTCTTGGGGTCCATATTTCCACTTCCTTCGGTCACTGTCCAGGAGTAAAACAGCTGTGTCTAAGGCTGGGGATATGTTTAGCTAGATAAGAAACTTCCAAACTTTTTTTTTTGTTTTTTATCAATTTGCCAGAGGGTATGTGTACTCACTGGGAAGACAGAGAGAGAGAGGGAAAGGGAGAAAACACTCCTCGTGGGGCATGACCACACTGCAGTCCCCTTTTGCTGTCTCTGCCTTCTTTCAGGACCGGGCATGCTCATACGGGCATCTGGTATGTTTTTCAAGCTGCTGGATCCGGGACTTGAACCATATGGTTGGCCATGTGGGATTCAGCCATCTTAACCACCATGCCCTAGGCCGGCCCTCAAACTCTTCCTCAAGATGATTGTACCATTTTACGTTCCCAAACAAGACAGGGGGCCACAGTGGACCTGACATTGGGAGGGTCCCCTGAGAGACAGGAGCAGATAGAAGGAGCAAGCGTAGCCCAGAGCACTGGCAGCAGGAGCCTCGCCTCAGACGGAGGAGCTGTTCCAGGGGCATGGGCAGGGAGCAGGAGGGGACTGAGTCCTCACCTCAGTCCCTGGAGATCCTGGCTGGGCCAGCATGGGCAACATCCTGACACGTGTTCAAACCAGGAGAGAGCTCGAGTGTGCCAGAGACCCCGGGGTGAGCTGGAGGCTGCTCATTCAGGGGAGGCCCAGTTCACTCCTCTTGGAAGCCCCTCCTTCTCCGTCACGGAGAACCGGAAATCAGAATACACACCTGCTGTGAGCAGGGACTCCCATCTTCACAGAAAACAAACACCAGATGGCTGAGGAAAGCAACCCTGACCAAAGAATTGACACTGGAAGAAACAAAGTTAAAAGAACAAAGCGGGAGGGGCCAGCAGATGGTGTCATGGTTATGTCACTGGACTCCCACTTATTCAACTGTGGTTCGAGTCCTAGACCTGGCAGCTTAAAATTCATGCTGGACACGTGTTGCATGCATGCCCCAGATCCCAAGAAGACAATGGAGGAGAAGGGATTGTAGCGTAGTCATTGTGGGGGTGATCACCTGCTTTCTGTCTCTTTGGCAAGCACAGGTGCTCTATAGCAAAAATCTCTCTCTCTCTCAAAAAAAAAAAAAAAAAAAAAAAAAAAAAAAAAAAGAATGAAGGGGGAGAGGGAGGGGAAGAGAGAGATTTTAATGCAAGGGACGTCTTTGGGAGAGACATGAGATACAGTTCAGTCTGTTATCTTTCAGAGTGTGGCATTTCTGAATACTCGTTGAACAATCACATGGATTAATCCAGGAATGAATACATAAATAGAAAAGCTGGTGTCCTGACCAGGGGAGTGCCCAGCGTGATGCTCGCCCTCCAGACACCGTGTGTGCAGCTTTTCATGTGCAGACACAGGGCCTCCGACCGTTCTCCCCTGAGTCATCACCCTGCTGTTCTTCCAGTCCACATGGCCTACCCTGCCCCAAGAATGTGCCTTTTACGTAGAGAGTGTCAGAGTCCCACATTGCTTTGAGGGGTGGGACCACACAGCCAGGCAACGTGAAGAGCGAAACACCCACAGATCCCTGCAGTGGGGCCAGCTGGGACTGCCCTTCGGCAGCCCAGCCTGGGAGCGCCACTGCCTCCCTGCTCACACGTCTTCCCAGAGCCCCGCACGGGTCTAGGGGAGAGTCATCTCAGTGCGTGAAGAGATCCTCTTTGGTGGACGGGGTGGCTGAAAGGAGGGCCTTAGCATGGAATTCTTTCAAGTACACAGAAGGGGCTGGAGGTGGAGAAAGAACAAACCAAATTCTAGCTTAATTTAGATTAAGCATTAACTAGGGGAAAAAAGACGGGACAAGCTTAATGTGTCAAACAGGACGATTTTAATGGAATTCAGAGTCATAATTAACATGCGTGGCTGTTCCCACCCTACCATGATTTTCAACGCTGATAGTATTCCACGGTGCAGGAGTATTTGTTAAGCTGAATGAAAGCTTGGCATATGGGAGAGGGGGATGCTGGCAATTAGAGACCTCAAGTATTTATTTTAGGAGCAAATGGTGCTTTTGCATGGCCACTGCCAAGTCTGAGATGTCTCTGCTCCTGTCTCCATATTGGAGTTACATTCATTTGTTGCATTTATTTTGTCCTTTATCTTGTTAAAAATGTACATTGTAGTTATACACATTTCTGCAAGATATTTATGTTTTGGACCCTGGGCTAAGTTAGCAGGCTCTGACACCTGCACGAGGACAGGCAAAATCTATAGCACTCTACTTCGTGACAGGGAAGTGGCTTTATGGGAAAATGTCTTAATGTTCCACTGGGAAGTGCACGGTGTTACTGGGGTGTTTTCCTCTTCTTTGCCTCAAGCTCACCTCACCCTTTATTGGAACCAGATCACGAGATCACAGATGAAACGAGGCTGCAGTGCTTGTTCTCGAGCCCCAAAGTTGGGCGTTCCAGGACTGTCATCTCACTGTGGTCATCCCGTCCCACGGAACTTCCTGGGCCTCCTTGCGATGGGACACTTGCTCATCTAAGTCACCCTGGTCTTCCCACTGCACGACTTAGCACCATCCAGAGGTGGATGATGGGTGACTGGATGCCAGAGTGAACAGTTTGACCTGCAAGGTTTAAAATTTTACACAATTTTTCTCATTTGTCCTATCCCAATCCAGCCTATTCTACAATGTAGTTTTTTAGAAAATGCTAAATTGATCTCACTCCTTTTAAACAGGCTTTGATCTGCAGTTAAAATTCTACCCAGCATCATCTTCTGTTAATAAAATGTAACCTCTTGGGACCAGCAGATGGCATAATGGTTAGGTCACTGGACTCTCACGTTGTTGACTATGGCTCGAGTCCCGGATCCAGTGGCTTAAAACTCACACCGGGTACATATGCGTGCATGCCCAAGATCCTGAGAGAAGAATGGAGGAGAAGGGATTATGGTGTGGTCATCCCTCTGGGAGGGTGATTTCTCACTTTCTGTTTCTCTGTCTCTCTGGCGAGCACACACACCCTTAGCAAAAATCTCTGTCTAAAAGAAATGTAACCTCTTCTCCCCCACACATCACAAAATATTTGTTTCTAAGAAACATTTGGTAGGTAGGAAACACTGCTCTGGGCTAGGATTGAACCATGTCATCTCCAGGCGACCCTTGAAGAAAGGGAATGGTTTTGGTAAAACCTCAGTGATCACCCTAAGTGTTGCTAAATGTGTGGACTCCCTCCTCCACTCCCTGGGCATGGTCTGGCCTGGAGGGCCCAGCCTGCCCTGTGTGTGTGTGTGTGTGTCTGTGTGTGTTTTAAATCTCAAGTAGTGGGGGAGTGTAAGCTAACAGTACTTCCTCTGAGTCTTATCTCTTTGCAATCTCATCTTTCCTGAGAAAAATACTCTATTTTTTTTTTTAGTGCTGTGTTTTTGTCTAGGCCAGCAATATTTTTCTGAAAATAGACTTATTCAGAGTTACCCTATGCAGAAAAACAATTTGGCAATTTAAAAAGATAGATATTACTTTCTCAAAACACATAACTTAAACAGATAAGACACAAGTTATACACATGTATTTTTTAAAAGCAATTACCATATGCCTGATGGAGAAGAATAACTCTGTGGAATTGAGGTCTGTTGTGTAGCTTTATAATTAGGATGCCTCAGAACAGAATAATATCCTTATCACAATTCATGAAGAACATCTTCTAATATTTTCCTTTTATTTTCAAACTCGTTATATAAACGGCTTTTTGATTTCCAGCTAGAGGAATTTAGAAGGTAGAGTGTTGTGGGCCAGAGCACTTGGGAAGTTACTGATGTTTATCTAAGGGTTAAAGAGGTGGAGGGGTTCCTCGGCTGAGCGGCGGTCCTTCACACTCAGTCCCTCTGTCCTGCTCGCATCAGATGTCCCTGCCTGGTCTAAGCACCAGCCAGCTTCGCTGACCGAGAGGCTGCAGGTGCAGCCTTGGGAACCACCCCATGGTTGCCACAGGCCCGCTGTCCTGCAAGGCTTCTCCTCCATGCTCTCCGTCTGGCCCGCCAACCCACCCTGCTTGTGACGCTTCTTCCATTGTTCCCAGTGCAGTCTCCCTTGTCCCAGAGACGCTTGGCTCACCTTGCTCAGCTCATCCACCTACCCCCCATGCCCACTCCGTCTTGTAGGTGTGCTGACTACCTGGACAACTCAGCCACGTAGGAAGCATGGCTGTGGGAGAGGGACGTGCCGGTGACCACAGACACAGGACTTGCCCTGCTCTGGACTGAGTCGTTTCCCCACAAGTCTGTGTATCGCGGTCTTGACACTTGGAATCTCAGTGTGTGACTGTTTGGAGAAAGGGTCTTCAACACAGTCATTAAACAAGGTCATACAGGGGGGCTGTAACCCCGTATTACTGCTGTCCTTACAAGAAGAGAGCAGGATGCAGAGGCACCATGGGGAGACACGGGAGCGAATGCTGCCTGCAAGACAATCGTCCTCAGGAGAGCCCGACCCTGCCACACTTCAACCGTGGACGTCCAGCCTCCAGAACAGAGGGACATCCATGTCGTTGTTCAAGCCCCAAATCTGTGGGGGTCTGTCACAGCAGCCCTAGCAGAACACTACAGCCCGAAAGTGTCTGCTAATTTAACTGGCATTTTGCAGATCTGAGCATGAATTCCTCACCAATTCCAGACAATACAGTACTTCCATGTCCTTCCCCACTGAAGATTCAGAGTCAGGCAGACTCCGACTTCAGGGGTAGTATTCCTGTCTATTAAAGAAGAAGCTGTATTTGTTCTATAAAAAGCTCATACGGAGTGAGTGAGTCCCCAAACACCACACAGTGGTGACTTTCGAAACCCTCAGATGCTTAACTGTTTCCTGGATATTCCCCGGGCCCTCTTACACCCCTCAGACAGACAGACAGGCAAGCTTACCCCTGCCCACAGAAGGTGCCTGTTTTTCGGTTCCCTGAGGCACACCCCAGGCTGGGCACTGCAGCTCTGGGTGACACCCCGCTGGAGTCTGGGATGGGGAATGGGGAGTCCTTCCAGACTTTGTCTCTCTGTTTGAGAGCATTTGCTTACTAGCTGGTTTTACTTACTCTTTTCTCCCCAGTGGTTTCGGGCCGCCTGGAAGCAGAGCTCTTCTCCTCCCCGTGCCCCTCCACGCCAGCAGAGGGCTTGGGGCTGTGCTGTTTCAACTGCGATCTCAAAGGAGGGGCTGGGAGCCTGGGTCACCCGCTCACAAAGAGACAAAAGCCTTCCCTCCTCTGTCTTCTCCCAGTCCTTTTTAATTTTCTTTTTAAGATTGCCAGAGAGTGCATGCACTTGCCAGAGATGACGGACAGGGGGTAGTAAGCACCTTTCCCAACAGGGCCTCACACTGCAATCCCTTCTCCATTTCTCCATCCCTTGGGGATTTTCAGTGTGTGCACGCAAGTCTCCAGGGCCAGAACACGAACCATGGTTAGCCATGTGGGGTTTGGCTTTCTCAACCACTAGGCCATGGGGCCGGCCCCTGCCCCGACTCTCACTGACGGTGAAAGGGGCAGGCCCCGTGAGCTCTGCAGAGGGCAGGAGGGAGAGAGGACACGGCCAGCTGGGCCAAGGCTGAGTACAGGTGGCAGGGAGGATCACCTTTGGGGCCAGGAGCTGCTTGTTGGAAAAGCCTCCCCTTGGCCCCCGAAAGCCACATCTAGTCTACCCCTATCTGTCAGACAGTCACAGGGGCAATGGCAGCCAGAGAACAGCTCGAAGGCTGCAGGCACGGCCTGTCCCTGGCCGCGCTCGGGCAGCCTCTCGAGCTGGGCTGTTGGTCTGGCAGACACTGCAGGACCCACGCATCTCCCAGCCCCAGCTGGGAACCTCTCCAAGGCAAGGCTGAAGCGAAGGATGAGCTGGCTTGGGCGCGGAACCAAAGGTGCTATTTTTAAAAGTCATACACAAAAGCCGTGCTTGTGACATAGCGCAAGTCTGAGAGCAGAGGAAATGGGATCCATCTCGTGATGGTTTCCCAACGTCACAGGGTCTGAGGTCACGAAAACAGATGAAAGCCTCATTTGTTTAAAGGTTGAGAATTTGCTGAATTTTATCAGATAATAAATTGATAAATGTCCAGATGTAGAAACACACGGTGTTGAGCTACAAATACATGTCTTGAAAACAAGCCTCAACGTATTACTGTCTTCAGGCGAGTTTCCTAAAGCGGTGGGTAAGAATTATCTATGTATTCCAAAGTGTAACTACCCAACCTTCCGACCACCTCCCAGGCTGACCTCTGCTGTCAGCTCAACTTAATTTTCCTTTTTCTCTCTCTGGATCCCTCCCTTCTGCCTGCCTTCCTTTCTTCTCATCTAAGAACAACTGAATGCAGTGACCTCCTGGAACAACCCGCAATCTGTCCACAATCTGTGGGCAGAAACGTCTCTAGCCACACCTCCAAAATTCTTAGATGAACTGGATAATCAACGGTTAATTAACTATTCAATACGAGACAGCAGATCAGGCCTAGTCTCATGGTGGTTTCTAGAAGGATGTGATGCCAACTCACCAGTTCGACCTGGACAGCCCACTTTCCCAGCGATGGCACTGACAACATGAGGTCTGGGCTTGTGTAGCATCTCATGTCTGTATTTATTTTTTGTTTGTGTTGACTTTTGTGAGCCTCGAGTTCAGTAAACTTGCTTATAACTATGAACCGTCCCTCCTTTTGCCTTAAACCTCTACCTCTCGTGCTTTGGAGAAGCTTTTTCAGTTTAGTAGACATTTTGGTAAACAGCGTGTTGGGTTGGTTTTCTGGGCAGCATCATAAGAATGACTTAATTTGGGGCAAGGTATTTAACTGCCACTGAAATGTAAGTTTCCTGATGAGAAAAGTGAGAATACCTACTCACAGGCCCTGCTGTACTGGACCTAACAACACGTCCAGAGCTCCTAGCACGTATTGGTCACCCGGAAGTTCGTGGGGTGTGTCTCTGTGATCTAAAAGACATCAGTAATGGTTCTCCGAAGAGCTGTTTTTATCACAGATGTCTAAAGCTTCAGCGCTTGAACCTAGGGTTTTTGCCTTTGGCATGACTTACATTCTGGGCAGGATAGTCTTGGTGTGGGTCTGTCCTGTGAACTCCAGGGTAGGTAGCAGCACCTCTGGTCTTTGCCCATTAGGGGTCAGTAAGGCCCCCTACCCCAGGGGGAATGACCAACAAGCTCTCCAGGAATTGTCCAGTGTCCTCCAGAGGCAACACAACCCTGGCAGAGAACCAGTGCTTTACCCCGGAGGGGCTGGTTTTCTAGTTACGGACTTCAGTGTGCAGCAGGCTTGGTCCAGCTGGTCTCTTTGCCAAGGAAGGAGAAGGTGCTCAAACAGAAAGCAGACTGCTTCAGAACTGCTGTGGAACTCAGGAGTGTTAAGTTCAAACTTTGGGTGAAAGGACCGTGGGAATTGGGCGTTTGCTGCATCTTCAATCCCTCTGTCCTTAATTCGCTGCCTGCTTGCAGAGAAAAGTCAGAATAATTTTAGTAGCTGTATTTATACGAAAATCACAACTTTCAGGGTGCTTCTGTCTTACAGATGTCATTTGATTCGGGGTCTATGCCTATGTATCAACAGAACCACTCCCATTCCTCCTCCCTTCCACCCCTCCATCTGTCCACCAGTCTAAGGCCTTCGGGGCAACCAAAAGGCAAAAGACTAGACGTGCCTTGTCAAGTACAGAGAGGCGTAGCATCTCCAATACGATCTACTTGTAATATGTGTTCATGTATTTACACGTGGATGGTTATAATACGTGCAAGAGGGCCTTCAAAAAGTTCACGGAAAATACATACAGTGAAAAGATTATGTAGGGATTTGAACATTTTTTTTTGCATTGAAATAAGCTTTACCTTGATTCCATTTTTCCAAAAATGTTTTGAAGTCCCTGCGTATACATACCATCCAGTATTACTTTTATGTTATATACAAACATACACTTATTATCATAGCTGTCATAAGTGATCAGATATTCTAGATATACGCTCCCAGTAAAATGGCATTAGGCACAGAACTTGCAAATACCAGGCACAAAGAAGACGTAATTCTTGTCCTCAGGGCATTTTAATCCAGCGGATTAGAACCAACATGGGGAATATTTTTTAAAAGGTAGAAGAAAATACGAACATTATGAAATATATATTTTCTTGTAAAGAAAAAAGACTGGTAATGAGAAGACTGCTATTTTCCTTATGAAAATCTATTTCCTGTGTTCTCTGAGTCAGTGATTCCACATGGCTGTGCCTCAGCTTTCTCACTTTTAAAATGTCTTCATTTCTATCTACTGGAAATTCTTGGGAGATCTTGTTCCCTGAAGAATTTGGGACTCCTGCATTGGTTGGTATCATCTAACCCAGTGATCTCCAATCTTTTTGGCACCAGGAATCAGTTTCATGGAAGAAAATTGTTTCATGGATGGAGGGTTGGCGAATTCTGACTTAAAACCTGCGACCAGATGCAGCTTAATTGTCACTGGCCTCTCACTAATAGGTTTTGATATGCATCTGTAAGCAATTGACTTATTATGGTCTCTGTGCAGTCAAACCTCTCTTTAATGTTACTTAGTATTTGCAGCCACTCCCCAGAGCTAGTATCACTGCCTCTGCTCCACCTCAGGTCATCACATTAGCATTTGATTCTCATAAGGAGCCCAGGACCTAGTTCCCTCACATGCACAGTTCACAATAGGGTTCACACTCTGATGAGAACCTAATGCTGCTGCTGAGGTGGAGTGGCATTCAGGCAGTAATGCGAGTGATGCAGAGTGGCTGGAAACACAGAGGAAGCTTCGCTTCTCGCCTGCCACTCACCTCCTGCCGTGTGGCCACAGACAGGTACTGGTTTTGTGCCAGGGGATGTGGACCCTGACCTCATGGATTCCCACTATCTTTCATTACTTTCACATTTTCGAAATTATTTATTAATCTCTTGCTTGTCTGAAGGATTTTTATTTTCTACCATGTGAATGTTTGAGTTCAGATGGTTGTATTTGATGAGATGTTACTTGTGGAAGCTGGATAAGTCAGACATGTAGCTAGGGCTTTTACGAGAGAGAAAGAGACAGAGAGAGAGAGGGAGAGAGAGAGAAAGAGAAAGAGAGAGAGAGAGGAAGAGAGAGAGAGGGAGAGAGAGGAACAGAGAGAGAGAGGAACAGAGAGAGAGAGAGAGAGGAAGAGAGAGAGGGAGAGAGAGAAAGAGCGGAACAGAGAGAGAGAGAGAGAGAGAGAGAGAGAGAGAAAGAGAGAGAAAGGGAGAGAGAGAGGAAGAGAGAGAGAGAGGTGAGCGTACCCTAGTCTCGCCAAGCTGGCTGCACAGCACTCTCGGTGTTGCAGTCACACTCGACGTCTCTGTTAGAAACCCCCTTTCACTTGCCAGTTCTCGTCTGTTTCCCGTTTTTACTAGTAGTGGCCGTTATCTTCAATTCTCCAAATTTGATGTTATTTCAAAGTCAAATTATTTTTTGTTTATTTGGGTCAAAGGAGGTCTGCTTTACTCAATTTTTCTGGTGTGAAAAATACATTGTTCACTTTTCATGCTGCATTTCCCTTCTCATGTCAAGTGAGAAATTCCAGCAAATCAAATTTGACAGGAAAGCGATCTTCACATTTACGTGCTCAAAATAAGGCGATCACTTGTAAAATTCTTCCTTTTAATCTGGGGTAGCTGCATAAGTGTATTCATTCACTCCCTCATTCAAGGAACATTTGTTCAATGTAACAATTTTGCTAGGCTTTTGTAACAGAAAGAAAGAGAGAGAGAAGAAAAGAAGGGAGGGAAGGAGGAAGGAAGGAGAGGAATGAAAGAGAGAGAGAGAGAGAGAGAGGGAGAGAGAGAAGCAAGGGAGGATGAATGCCAGGGCTTCCGCTCATTTAAAGTTGCAGTTCACAGACAAAAGGTGGCAAACAGGGAGCGGTGGTGACAGTGTACGTGTTCATCGCTGGGGAGATATCCCTGTTCAACAGAGTTTTCCTAAAATGAATTCGTTTTTTTTACCACTGGCGAATTTCTCTGACTTGACTTTTAATGAAGTGGTCTGCGCCTCACCCCTGGAGCCCGCTGACTGCAGCCTGGACGGTGGTCACTAAGGAAGACGCACTGTTCACGCGTGCCGTCCAATTCAGGGTGCGCCTGTGGGTCAGCAGAGCGCTCGCCTGGCACTCATCCATCCATCCACCAGCCAAGGACCTTAGGGGTCACCTATGTCAGAGGGCCAAATGCTGAACGTGTCTTAGTCCGGGGGTTGCCATAAACGAAATAGGGCAGTCCCTCCTTATCCACGGAGGGTGCGGTCCAAGACCCCCAAGCCCAGAACCCCATGCGAGCAGAGGTGGCTGCCAGACGGCTACAGGCAGCCTCCGTGCAGTGCAGATACGCCGGGCAAAGGGGTGTGTCCCGCCCTGGCAGGCAATGTGTGGCAGTAACAGATGTTAGCATGTGGGACCAGCAGATGGCAGAATGGTTACGTCACTGGACTCCCACGTAGTCAGTTGTGGTTCAAGTCCCTGACCTGGTAGCTTAAAAATCATGGCAGGTGTGCATGCGTGAGTGTCCCAAATCCCAAGAGGTGAATGGAGGAGAAAGGATTGTGATGTGGCCATCCCCCCTGGGGGGTGATTTCTTACTTTCCATCTCTCTGTCTCTCTGGTGAGCGCATGCATGACCTATAGCAAAAATCTCTCTTAAAAAAAAAAAAAGAGATGTTGGCATGTTGCTCAGAACGATATGCAATTTAAAATGTATTAAGCATTTCTGGAATTTTGCTTTAAATATTTGCAGGTCACGTCAAGTGCTGGTGACTGAGACCAGGAAAAGCAAAGCTACGGGAAGGGGACCATGGACCGGGAGCTCAGAACAACAGAAGTTTGCCTCCCACAGCAGTGGAGGCCCGAGCCCCGAGACCAAGCTGGTGACGGGTCCACACTCCCCTGACCCTCTCCCGTCCTTGGTGGCTCTGGAGGTCCTCGGCGTCCCCAGGTTGCAGCAGCGGTGTCTCTCCAGTCTGCCCCTGTCACCATGTGGCTGCCTTTCTGTATCCTGACTTCTCTTGGCATGTTCCTCTTAGAAGAACATGTCACTGGATTGGGGCCTGCCCTGATGACATCTATTAACCTGACAGCTGCAAAAGAGCCTCTTCCCAAATAAAGCCCCGCTCACGGGGACCAGGGCTAGGAGTTCAGCGTATTTTGGGGGGTGGCATAATTTGATCATGACAGGAGGAAACAGCAGCAATGCTTTTGGGAAGGTGGCAAAGGATGGTCAGCGATGAAGAAGAAGGTGGGGAAGATGGTGAAAGCCACCTCAGGGCCACAGGGCCCTTTGCCATGGTGAGGGCTGCTACTAGCCGCTGTCTGTGCAGTTCATACGAGGCTCGTCCTTGGTGAACACGGAACGACATCACTGACAGAATGCAAGGGGACAGAGCAGTGTTTGGTTTGCGGGGCGAAGGGCACAGCCTGTCTTCCCAGCGAGTTCTGGCTGGACGGGTCGTGAGCTGAGGCCAGGTGAGAGAAGCCATGAGGATGCGAGCGGTGACTTCAGCCGGAACTTTGACGTCAGTGCGCTTCTCAGGCAGCTGGGGCCGCCAGCGCCTCTGGGACCCTGGCGTCCCATGTCCCTGGGATGACGCCATCATCTTGGCAATGCTCCCCTGAGGTTTCAGGGTGGGTTTACCCCTGGAGTTGTGCAGCACACCTCCTGCTTCAGAGGCAGGACGTTCTGAATTAAAACACAGACCCAAGGGACCAGCACACGGAGTAATAGTTACATGCTGGACTCCTACGTAGTCGTCTGCGGTTTGAGTCCCAGACTTGGTGACTTAAAACTCTTGCAGGGCATGTGTACATGTGTGCCCAAAATCCTGGGAGGAGGGTGGAGAAGGGATTGTGGTGTGGCTATCCCCCCAGGGTGTGATTTCTTGCTTTCTGTCTCTTTGTCTCTGTCTCTCCGGTAAGTGCATGTGCCCTATAGCAAAAATCTCTCCTAAAAAAAAAAAAAGAAGAAGACCCCAAATAATCAGATACAGGATCTCTGATACCATGAGAACCAGACCTAGCAAAATAACTACAGAGCCGACAGGTTACACTAATCCCTTGACTGAAAAATACGAAATTGAGGAAGCGAGCTTCTCCAGGGCACGTGGGTGACACACGGGGGCTCCCGGTTTTCTCTGGAGGAGCTGTAGGGCTCTCCAGGGCTTGTGAGGGGTAAGTGAAGGCTGATTGCCTTAATTACAAAGATGAAGCGAAGCTGTGAGAGGAGGCGAGGTCAGGAAGGGCAGGAGCTGGAGAACAGGTCAGACACAGTTCTTAATCCTGATTCTGCAACTCCCAGCTGTGTGAATGGATCGACTAATTTAACACAAGTGGGAGTAATTTAACCCATGCCTCGGGCTCGTGGCAGGATTACACCTGAGAGTGTGCATAACGGACTTGGCATGCCGAGCTTCGCACACCTTCGCAGCTGGGCTGCTGCACCATGGGGTTAGCAAGAAACCACCCAGTAAAAGCAGTGGGCTGTGTGGACCATCAGTTAGTGTAATGCCTATGTCGTTGGACTCCCATGCAGTCTACCACGGTTTAAGTCCCGGAACCGGTGGCTTAAACTCACACCAGGCGCGTGTGTGTCCGTGCCCAAGATCCTGAAAGGAGAATGGAGAAGAGGGGATTGTGGTGTGGCCATTCCCCTGGGAGGGTGATTTCTTGCTTTCTGTCTCTCTCTTTCTCTCTGTCTTTGGCGGGCGCATGTTCCCTGTAGCAAAAAGCTCTCCAAAAAAGCAGTAAGTGGAAATGCGTGAGTGGAAATGTGAGTGGAAATGCGTCCCTGCCCCTCAAAAAGACACACTGAAGTCCTGACCTCTTGGGCTTCAAACCACGATATTAGTTAGAGATACGGGGTCTTTACAGAGGTCATTAAGTTAAGGTGGGGTCCTTAGACCGGGCTCTAAACCCACGAGAACTGAGTCCATAAGAGAGGGCAAATCCGGACACAGAGACAGACACACCAAAGGGAGGTGTGATGGGACCCAGAGAGGAGCCGGCTGCCTCCAGCAGAGAGGGAGGCTGGCCCCCGAGCCTCCCCAGCACCTCCAGAGCAGAGCGCCCACCAACGCCCTGACCTTGGCCGGCCCCACATAGCCTGTGAGCACTGCACGCCTGTTGTTTAGGTCCCCAGTGAGCGCCCCGAAGCAGGCGATCGGCGGCATGGGTTGGGTGGGTGCCACCTGGCTGGGGCCGTTCCCTGTGGGATCTGTGCCAGGCTGAGCAGGAATCCGCACCAGCCCGTGATGGCTCGGCATTCGGCCGGAAGGTGCCCTTTTTAGCAGCCGCTTTCCTATTTCTCTGCCTATTTTTATTAGTTGGAGCTATAAAAAGACCAGCACATCTTGACGGCTGAGGGAGCATCTGAGTGCAGCGTAGCCCCTGCGACGTCCCGGGAGAGCAGAGCGCGCGCGCGACGGTGACATGGCGCGTGCAACAATGTGTAATTAGAGGAGGTATTATTAAATTGTAGAACGCAAAGCTGGAAAACATGTAATTGGGTGAGCTCGGTCTCCTGCCTAGGTAATTACACATCTCTCCTTCAGGTGACATTGTGTTTACAGGCGGATGTCGCCTGGGCTCCCACTGTGGTTGTCAGTGAGAGACGTCAGCGCGAGTGTCAAGGTGACAAGTCAGAGCAGAAAGAACACTCGTCTGACTCGCTGCCTTTTATTATTTACACTGTGACGCGATGAGGCTGATGTTCCATTTTAATGACTGCCCGCTAGAACGTTAACGATGACTTCTGTCCTCCTTCCTACTTTCTTCTGTGGACTTTGCTTTAAATGACTCCTTAGGTCTTTCTCAGATAATGACTTAAAGAGGTAAATAGTAATGTTTGGGTCCAATGAGCGAAGTGGAGTTTGGAAATACTGTGTTGACTTGGAGCCCGAGCTTCCGGAGTTAGAGCTGTCAGAGCAGGAAAGAGCAGCGGTGAGGCTGTCCCGTGCACCACAGGACATTGGTAGCATCCCTGCCCCGTGTCCACTACATGCCAGGAGCAGTGGCCCTCTCAGTCCAAGTGTACCTGGGCACTGCCGAGTGACCTTCGGGGGACAAAGTGGCCCCCAGCTGAGAATCGTTGGGTTATAGGATGAGGAGAAAAGGTGACGCTAGGATGACAGTGAAGGTCCATTTGGAGGGCATTTTCGGCTGCCGTGCCATGCCCTGTGTGCAGAGATGCACGTCTGGATTTTTATTAGAGCTTTTTGCTATAGAGCGTGTGCGTTCTCCAGAAAGACAGAGAGAGACAGACGGATAAAAAGGGAGAACTCACCCCCCGGGGGATGGCCCCACCACAATCCCTTCTCCTCCATTCTCCTCTTGGGATCTTGGGCACATACGCACACACGCCCGGCGTGAATTTAAGCCACCGGGTCTGGGACTCAAACCATGGTCGACTACATGGGAGTCCAGCGACATAGCCATTATGCCAACTGCTGGTCCCCAATTCACATCTATTTTACCAACGGGCAGTTCCACTTTCCAAAATCGGCCCTCTTGTTTGTTTTCCAAGATGAAATCAAGCACGTAATTATTGGTAAAGCTGATGTGAATGCTAAGCCTTGTCCTGTCCAGAACTATTCCAAAATGCAATCAGCCACAGGAAACAGGGAGAAATAGACCCCATCCTCTGGGGCAATTATGGACGTCTTGTTTGGGGCTCCCCATCAGGTCCCCATCTATCTTAGGACTATCAGGAAAGCTCATTCGGATTCCATCAAGAGCTGGTCATCAGGATAGCCCACAAGGCCCGGAATGGACAGTATAGGATTGCAGACGCTCGTGGGAGGGGGTGACCCAGGGATGGGCAATTCAGATGCTTCCCTGCAGAGCAGGCTGGTTCGACCCACGTCTTCTCTCAGTACCTGAGTGTTCACAGACAGCGCGGAAGAATCAGACAGGATTCACACCATCCCCGTGGCTTTCACATGCCACAGAGACGGGTGGTGTTGTGTTTACTCGGCTAGGACAATGCCATTCAGTCAAATGTGGATCCAGGCGTTGCTGTGTGGCATTTCGTAATTGCAGTGGTAATGAGTTAAATAGTGCCCCCTCCATCCCTGTCTGCCTGGAAGCTCAGAATGTAATTTGCAGATGTAATTAAAGTCAAGGTTGGGGTGACATCATACTGGATCAGGGTGGGCCTGAATCCAATGAGAACGCCCAATAGGAGAGAGAGGAGGAGGAGAAAATGAGGAGAGGGAGGCAGAGATTGGAGGGCTGTGACCACCAGAAGCTGAGGGAGGCAGGAAGGGTCCTTCCCTGCGCCCAGGAGTACAGCCGGGCAGGTACCTTCGTTTTGGACTTCCGGCTTCCTGAACTGAGAGAGAACACCGTGCTGTGCTTTAGGCCTCCCGCTATGGCCATCCATGATGGCAGCCTCAGGGAGAGTCCAGCCCCCTGTACCTGCTCCAGCTGCAGTCCCGGCTGGGGGCTGTCGGTGTTGCAGAGTTCCGGGTTCAGTCTGAGAAGATGGTTTAAGCCTGGTCATGGCTCTCAGGGCTGTAGGAACTTGCCACGTGTCTTCATTTCAATGAGTCTTCGTGGACGACTATACCTCGGTCACCATTTCAGGTGTGCAGTGTCTGAGGTCCACACCACTCGGTAAACCTTGGGGTGGCGAGGTGCAGCTACAGTGCGTATTACACCCACACGGTAGCCCCTGCGTCCTCCAGTGGGGACCTCAGTCAGAGGCAAGGCTTTGTCTCAAAGAGGCTCAGAGTTAGTAGCAGAGGATCCCTGAATTTACCCGGATGTAGATAAGAAGGCCTTGCGATCGATCAGGTGACAGTATGCTGGGGTCAGGGTGTAAGGAGCTGCAGTAATTCCCGGACCAAAGCGGTTGGTTACAGCGAGATTAATGTTGTTGACGTGACTCTTCCAGGTCCCTGGGGAAGCATTTTGGAACAGAAGAGCTGTCAGAAATCTGTCCTCAGTAAGGCGCCTTCGGTTGTCCCGTTGATTTTGTTGCTTTTAGGATTTCCCCATTGCTTTGGTGCTATTTTCACTTCTCGCTCTTTCTCGTTCCTCCCATGTCTACCACCTGGTGCGACTGTAGGGCCCAGGCGGCCGTCAGCCCATCTCTCTCCACCGCTCCGGGGGTGGGGGTGGGGGCGGTGCTGGTGGGCAAATGAACAATTTGCTGTTTGGTTTTTTAAATGAAAAGTCTGACTCTTTCTTTTAAAATGATCTTTGACAATGGATTCATCTTGTTGAAAATTAGCATCTTTATTGATTCCTCTTTGGACTTAATGACCATCAGAACCACATCTGGCTGAGGGAGCCACATCTGGCCAGAGAAATAGACCCACATCCTCAGTCCAAGCCTCGCTCCCTGTCTTCTCCGCAAGGGGCTTGGACAATATCACGAGACTAGGCGGCGTGCCTGCTGCAGTGTGGTGTCCGGTGGCCCTGGTGGGCACCTGGGGAGCCCAGCCCTGGGCTCTGTCCACTCAGACCAGCCTTTCTCAGATGGGCCACTGCAGGCTCCTCAGCCACAATCGTGGCTTTGTCCCCTGCTTTGTGCTTCACGTTCTCGAGTGACAGCAGCCCCACAGAGCAAACCCAGAGAGCAGCCCAAGCTGAGCAGCCCTCTTGCAATGGCAGCAACCCCGCTTCTGGTTTCGACCTTCCCGAGGGTGGGGATTCCCCGGCCTTCGTGGTTTCTCATGCAGCCTGCTCCGCCTTCCCAGAGAAAGCTGCCCAGAAGGGCCTCTTCGGAGTAGCAGCAACCACCCTCTGCTCAAGTCTGGGTGACAAGAGCCAGCCAGGTAGCCTGTCCCTGCCCCTCCAGACAGAGCGTACCTCACGCCCACGTCGATGGCAGCAGACTAAGTGACAGAGAGGAAAGGCCTCCAGAGCTAGGAGGCCTTCGACCATGAGTCAAAGCCTGAAGTCAGCCATGTGGGATCCAGCACCTTAACCTCCATGCCACCTGCTGGTCCCCCAAAGAGTCACTTTTAACCCCAGGGTATTCTGGGAGAAGTTCCCACCTCAATCTGATTGCACAGATCCTTTCAGGTTTTGCTGGGAGAAGAAAAGTTCTATCCAGATTAGGCAACCAGGTTAGTCCCGATTCTTAGCCCTGGTTGCACATACGGCTGAGCTGAGAAATAACACAGGAACTAAAAGACAGCTGAATAAAACCTTGGAAATCTCCCTGGCTGAGTCCAAGGCACAGGCAGGGTGTTGAGCTCTGTTCCAGACAGTCCTTCAGAGAGAAGTGGACCTTCTAGGACCCGAAGGTGGAGCACATGGTTGGGGAGGGAGCTGGTCTCAGGGCTTCGGCATAGTTCTGGGCCAGTCGTTCTGCAGCACGGCTGCCTGAGAAACACCAAGGAATTTGGCAATTCCAGCATCTGCACCACAGCCCTGGTCAGTGTGCTCACTCTCGGGCAATCCAGGGTCGGCACAAGGAGTCTTTACTAAGTTTACAGAATGTGCACATTATGAAAAGATTGTGCATGGATTTCAAAATGATTTGCACCAAGGTAAACTCGCACTTTAAATCCATTTCCCCGGACCTTGGGAAGCCCTCTTGTATGTGCATGTTAGTGTACAGCCACATTTGAGTGCCTGGGTGCAGACAGGGGGTCTGACTTGCATTTGCATCTCAGTGGCCTCTGGAGTGGCAGGTGTCTGGGGCTCCCTGTGGTGTCTCACCAGCAGGAGTAGGGGAGGAGAGAGAATGGAATCCCTTTCTCAGGTGAGGTCCTTGCTGCTGGCCCGCACACCCTCTGAGAACTGCGGTCGACACCAAACGTGACTTCAGGCTGGCTGAGCTGCTTCCCAGGGGCCTTTCCAAGGGGCCCACAACCAGCCGAGTGCACGGGTGTCTGCCGGCCTCCCGCTGCTCCCGGGGAAGAGCATCTAGGTCCTGCCATGGCTGCGAGGGAAGAGTGCATCTCCGTGGGTCCAATCTGTCCTGATGGACCTGGATTATGGGCTGTGATGGAGGAGTAGCCAGAACCAATAAGAAATGGGACATCGACAAGAGGACCCCGTCCAGCCACGTGGAGTCCACACCTCCCGTGGGAGAAGAGAAGAGAAGGCCAAAGTCTCCAGCAGACAGAATAATTCATTCTGGAGGCGGATTTCTAGAACTGTAGATCTGCCCCCAAAGGTAAGCAAGGGTTAAATTATTTAGGATAAAACCCAGAGATAAATTATTCAGCCAGTTAGTTTGACATTTAAAAGGCTATTTATAAAAATGATCATTTCTCAAAAAAATAAAAATAGCGAGAAACTCAAAATTGGCAGTCCTAGCAGAGGGAGACATGCTCTGCGGAAGGCGTTGCAGGGTTTCCTGAGAACGTATTCTGGGCTTATTCCGCATTCTTTCTCCCCACTTTCAGCTGTTCCTCGGGCAAGACTCTCCAATCCTCAACCTTCCTTTCCAACTTGTCAATTTAAAAAATGCTTATTTGTTTATTGTTTTGTTCACACCGACCTTGGCCTTGGGTGTTTCTAGGGGCAGCTGGTTCCCCCCAGCTCCCGGGACCTGGACGCGGAGGAGGAGGAACTGGAGCCGGCTTGCCACCCGTGGGCGTGTCGCACATTGCACCGGAAGTCCCGCGGCTCTGCACACACGGAGAACTCTTTTTAGCTCTCAATTCAAGTAGGAGGTGGTTCTTCCCTCTGAGAGAACTTAAATCCCCCCGCCCGTGCCCCATGCCTGGCTGCAGTCTGTAAGGACAGCCAGGGAACATTCATCCTCCAGGGACACTGCAGGGGTGGAGCGCCCAGGGTGGGACGAGGACCGGCGCCGCGGCCATGTGCTTCATGATCACAGTTAGTAAGCGTTCTAGGGGCCTGCTGCTAATAACAGGGTGCACCCGAAAGGGGGTGATTTATACAAACGGGGGATTGTTCAGCTCTCCGGTCGGAGGTCCCAGATCCCCAGGGCTGCCGGGGTGAGCTGGCTGCAGCAGATGGCGGTGGGCAGGACCTGTGCTCAGCGTCCCATGTGTCTGTCTGCCTCGCTCCCTCTCCTTTATGACCCAGGCAGAACGCAGCGCTGAGCCGGAGCCCTCCAGCCTCACCTCTTCACTAAGGCCTCCCCTCTCAATGCCGTAATCAGATTCGTTCCCTCTCAGTCGGCCACCCTCAGCAGCCACGATGCCTCAGCACAGGCACTTTCAAGGGACCTGCTCCTGCTGCAGCAAATGGAGGCCGAGGGGTCTCACAGCCAATGGGCCAGCCCCGTCCCAGCCGTCCCAGACAGGGCAGCCAGATCCCTGTGGGTCTCACAGTCAGGACCTAGGTGGATGCTGTCCATCCTGATTTGGGGGTATTGTTCATTCTTCTCCCTCCCTCCCTCCCTCCCTCCCTCCCTCCCTCCCTTCCTCTCTCTCTCTCTCTCTCTCTGTCTCTTCCTTCCTTCCTTCCTTCCTTCCTTCCTTCCTTCCTTCCTTCCTTCCTTCCTTCGAGAGGTTTTTGCAATAGGGCATGTGCGCTCACCAGAAAGACACAGAGAGAGACTGAAAGAGAGAAATCAACCCTTGGGGGAATGGCCATGCCACAATCCCTTCTCCTCCATTCTCCTCTCCGGCTCTTGGGCACACACGCACATGTGCCCAGCGTGAGTTTAAGCCACCGGGTCCAGGACTTGAACCGCAATTACATGGGAGTCCGGCAACGTAGCCATTATGCCATCTGCTGGTCTTCTTTCTTTCTTTTGTTCTTTCTTTCTTTCCTTCTTTCTTTCTTTCTTTCTTTCTTTCTTTTCTCTCTCTTTCTCTTTTTTTCTTTCTTCTTTTCTTGTCTTTCTTCTTTTCTTTCTTTCCTTCCTTCCTTCCTTCTTTCCTTCTTTCCTTCCTTCCTTCCTTCCTTCCTTCCTTCCTTCCTTCCTTCCTTCCTTTCTTTCTGTCTTTCTGTCTTTCTGTCTTTCTTTCTTTTAGTTTGCCTTAGGGCACATGTGTGCATCAGAGATAGAGAGAGGGAAAGTGAGAGATCACTCCTCTGGGGGATGGCCACACAGCAATCCCTTCTCCTCCATTTTCTTCCTGGAATTTTGGGCATGCACGCACATGTACCCGGCATGATTTCCAAGTTGCCAGGTCTAGGATTCAAACTGCACAGCCAGCCGTGGGAGGGTCAGCCACCTTAACCTCCACACCACCTGCTGGCCCACTCATTCTTTAGAAAGGAGAATATGGAGAGGCTTCTCAGACCTGCAGTATGTATTTCACCCTGGGAGCAGTAACTAGTCCATTACACACTTCTAACTTCAAGTGGGCCAACATTCTTGGCAGGTACTCAGGCTGTGTTTGTGAAACCCCGAGTTAGGGAGCCCTTCAGGCGTGGTTAAGATCGGATGCCTCACCTGGACAGCTGCTGCCTGGGGACTGCGATGCCCGAGATTCGGTGGTCAGGACCAGCTCAGGTCACTTCCCTCTGAGCTGCACCTTATGCTGCATGTGGTGTCACCTGGATGGCAGGTGTACTAGGGCTGCCCGTCAGTGGACCCTCCTGGACGCCGTCTGTCAGAGTCTCTCTTTCCTTCGCTGAGAAGGTAGCTGCTTCATACATGGAAGAAGAGGATTTTGCAAGATTCCAGGCAGAGTTTTCTTCCTTACTAAACTTTGTTTTGGGAAGTTTTGGATTTGCAGGGAGGTTGCAGTTAGCAGAGTGCCATGCAGGACCGACACACCCAGGACCAGAGAGTGAGCCCCGTCCCAGGACCTGGGTCCTTCCCATGTACAGTAGCCCAGTTTTCTCGTGTCGCCCTCTCACGTGACTGTGGCACACTTCAGATCCCAGCAGTGAATGTGGAGCATCCGGGATAAACAATGGGCTGTTGGGTCTCACCAGGTCCCACCAGTGTCCTTCTCTGGCCCAGGACCCCATCCAGGGTAGCAGCGACATTGCGTCACATGTCTCCTGAGTCTCGCTTGGTGTCTGACTCTTCCTGTCGTTCTTCTTGTTTGTCATGACCTTGGTGGTTTTGAGGAGTGCTGATCAAGCATCTTATAGGGTGTCCTTGCCTCTGGCTTCTTTCATGTTTTCCTGTTATTTACACAGGAATTCTGGGATTGTTATTATTATTGTTTTATTTGCTATAGGGCACACATACTCTCTCTGGAGAGACAGAGACAGAGAGAGAGAGAAAGTGAGAAAACATACTCCAGGGAGGATGACCATACTGTATTCCTTTCTCCTCCATTATTTTCTTGGGACTTTGGGTACACACACACATGCACACACATGCACGCACACACACATGTGTGCGCGCGCACACACACACACACACACACACACACTCACACATGCCTGGCATGCTTTTCAAGCTGCTGGGTCTGGGACTTGAACTGCACAGTCAGCCTGGTGAGATCCAGCCACCTTAGCCACCGTGCCACCTACAGGGCTGGAGTTCTAGGAAGGTTTTGGAAAGAATGCAGCAGAGGAGGAGTGGGGGGATTCGGTAGTGCCACCTCGCATCAGGGGTCCGCGGTATTGATGTGATGTCCTAGGGTGAAGGCCCTGGCTGTGGTTCAAGCGATACCTGCCAGGTGTCTGCACTTTAATGGGGCTGCTTTCCTGCACTCTGCATTTAGGGAGTGAGTCCCTGAGAGGGGCCCAGCCCCGAGGAGCGGGCTGGAGTTCGGCCCACGTGGAGGGGGAGTTGTCACATGGATTATTCGGCTTATTTGAGGGGTGGGTCCCAGGGCCCCTAAACTTTCTCTTTTGTAAACAACAGATGACACGAACGCCAGGGTCATTAGCGACGTGACCAACGCTGGCGTGGTGTTGAGGTGGCTGCAGCACCGAGGGGACAGACGAAGGCAGGAGGCGGGTTTTGTGAGTCTCAGCCAATGGCCTGTCGACTGCTGTTCTGTTTTTGGAGAAATGCGCTGACCACTGAGCACTGACCATGATACAGGGCTGCCTCAGCCCGAGACTGGCTGCCAGGCCGAGGGGCCCTGGGGAGCTGGGAGCTGCCCTGGCAGTACGCAGAGTCGTAATTAATAGAGACATCTCCAGACAGTTTCCTGAATGAAGGCAGGACTGACAAGCTCCTCTCCAAGGCTATAATTAAGAAGCAGCTGAGAAATGTTATCTTTCCGATCACGCATATTCAAACTTATCTGTCACAAACATATTGTTAAACTCCCTCTTCGTCTCGTTGTCACTTTCCAACGCCTGCTTGCAGAGAGGGTTTATTATGCCTTTACTCTGGAGTACTTTTCAACCAGCGCTGTGTCACGGTATCGCTGTTAAAGGGCCAGCCAGGCCTCCAGCAGAGGAGCAAATCCAAGTCCTGTCTTTATCAGCTCCTGCTTCCCTGAGCCGGTCACCTGTGCTGGGACCACCTCACGAAGAGCCCAGCCTGTTCCCATGCTTGGTCTTCCTTGTAGACTTCAGTACGGGGACCAGCAGTGTTATCAGGACAGGCTGGGCGTCTGGGCATCTTTACCTGAGCTCTGCCCAGCCAGCCTCCAAGCTTCTCAGTGCAGTAGCTTAAAAACTTATTTTTAATTAAGTTGATGTGGTCTCAGAGAGAGAGAGAAAATGAGAGCGAGAGACAAAGCGCGAGAGAGAACCCCTAATGGACGTGCTCCATCTCTCCATCCTGCTGGGGTTTTAGATAAGCACGCACATGTACCTGGTGTGTTTTTCAAGCTGCCAGGGCAGGATTTGAACCATGGTCAGCCACATGGGATCCTGCTCTCTTCACCAGTATGCCACCGATGCAGTAGCTTTTACTTGTGGTGGTTACTTATTGTTGATGTCTCCATGACAGGCAGAAGTTCCCACCCACGTGGCCGTCTCCATGTCTACACCGTGTGACGTCTTAGAGGAGGCAACGGTGCCCTCTTGGAGAGCCAGCCTGGGACTGAACCTCCGCTCTCTCCTCTTCCTCTTGGCTGCAAGTCAAGGTGACGTCCAGGGACACTGTCCAGGTGTTCCAGCATCGTCCACACTTACGAATCCTACCTGCTGGCTCCAAATTCAAGCCAGCTTGGTCAATACTACCAGTCTGGCCTGACTCCCTGCCCCCCCCCCCCCACACACACACACACTCCTCCCTCAAGTCAGCGGTTCTGAATCACAATGTTGAGATGAGTCCATTTTAGACATGGCTATGGACGATAGAGAAGAAAAACAGGGTAAAACCTGCCAGATATCTGAAGCTGGTGTCTGCGCGCTTACTCCGTCCCTGGGCCTCTGCGCCCCTTCCTTTCCCAGGTCCACTACGGAGCTGCTGCGTGGCGCCACACTGCCGTGCGTGGGAGCCGGTTACGCAGGATGGCACGTGGCCCATGGCTGCTGCCCGGGGCTCCGTGCAGGGACGTGGCAGGACCAGCTGACCAGGCAGCTGCGCCCTGCACTTCACTCATTTCCTCTCCTGGAAGCACGCGGGCTCCTGCCCTCTGAAGACTGCCTCATTCCTTGGAGTTTTGTGAACTGACCTTACGAGGAAAGAATATTTTTTTCTTCACAAACCCCTTTTATTTTAAAAACAGAATCCCGCAAATGCCCAAAGTGGTGACGGTCCAGAGAGAGGCAGACGGGAGTGGCGCCTTCGAGCCCAGCGGTCCGTGGGGTGCTTGCTCTCCCCAGCTCCTGCCGACCTGGCCTGGTGCACTGATGTGGAACCGGGTCACTGCCCAGCAGCTGTCTTTGGTTTAACCTGTGTTTCTCCAGGGAAGATTTTGGCTTAGAATGGCATTCCTGGAGCTGTTGGAACTGTGAGAGGGCAGAAGGCCAAGGACTGGAGTGCCACTTTGGGAGTGTCCTTCCTGAGGACACGAGGTGACCACAACTATGCAACCTTGAGGGAAGAGCGCCCAGCCCCCCAGAGAGCAGGGTGAGGTTTCTGCAAACAAAATGCCCAAGAGCTGCGTCCCCGTACTTCTCTGGGCCAGTTGTCACGTGGTCAGCTCCGAGGGCCGCTGAGTGGGGCCGTGTGGTAACTTGGACACCGTCCAGGAAGAACTGGATGACAAAGATCTGTGCTCTCCAGTGCGTTTCACCCCAAGTAAGTCACCCTATCATATTTCAAGGTGCTGCCAGGGACATCCGTGGGTGGCGTTTAGGCTTTCTGTGAGACTGTCGCTCAGTGATGCCCGCCTGTGCTGGGTAACCGGACACATGTATTCACGGCTGCAGTCTAATAACGCGGTGTGGGCGGCGTAGTTCTGGATGAACAGGCCCTGACGTAGAAAGACTGAGGCCAACACGAATGCTCTGCGCTCCTTCCTGAGTGTGCACCGCGTCCCGCTCCTGTGCGCTCAGACGTGCGTTAGGGGGAGTCCTGCAGGCTCCAGTTAAAAGCACCCTGCGAAGCCAGAGGGACGTCGAAACGGCTGTTCTCAAGCTGCATTTCATGGACTACGTGGTGTTTATCTGTAACACAGAAACCTGTATGGCCGATGCTAGGACACACCCAGGTTCCTCAGGCTGAGGCTCATCTCTCAAGTGATTGACTGGCAGTCCAGAGGAGGAGAGTGACCTGTACAGCTGTGCTAGCGAGGAGGGGAGCAGTGAGCGTGGACACGGAGGTGACACGGCGACCAGCCACATTACTGAAGTCAGTGTGGGGCAGGTCTTCAGAGGGAAAGTGAGAAATTACCCCCTATGGGAGATGGCCACATTACAATCCCCTCTCCTCCACTCTCCCCTGGGATTTTGGGCACACAGGCCTGGTGTGATTTTGAAGCTGCCAGGTCTGGGACTTGAACTGTGGCCAGTCATGTGGGAGTTCATTGCCTCAACCACCTTGCCACTTGCTGGTCCCCATGTGCATGGTTTTGACCCCCAATCCCTCCGACTCCTATTAGTCTCAGGTCCTCTGTTTTATTTTGAAATCTCCCTCCCATAATTTGTCGATATTAAGCTGCTTCCTAAGAATGCTGAGTGGGAATCAGGACACGGGCTGGTTAAAAGGCCTTTATTACATTCAGTGAGCACAGTCCTGCTCTGGGACCACCTGCATGAAAACGGAGACAGGGAAGGTATCAGGTGGGTGGAAATGGGACCCCGTGTGTGCCAACAGGTCTGCAAAGCAAAGATTTCTCCCTGGTATTCTGTACCCTGATGGGCGTTTATTTGAAATGAACAAAAATTTAAAGTTATTAGTGGAACAAATTCTTCACATCAATGTATATTCTATAATCTCATCACTGCAAAGAAAAGGTGCTCTCCCTAAATTAAATTAAACTCTACAAGAATCATCTGTTGTTTTGCTGAAACCCAAATAGAAGAAAGGTAATAACAGAATAGAAATAGAGTTTTAAAGTAAGTACCATCAAGCTTTGGAACCCAGAGTAGATTTCCAAGGAAATGGTATGAAAATAATTTCTCGCAGCAGCTAGTCTGAGGAGACCCCAGGAAGCACAGGACACGCTTCTCACTACCAGAATAAGTTTAAAACCATCAGTTAGGGTACAGCCTCCTGTCTCTATCAGCATGTTACTCACCCAGCGGTCATCGCCATGTATGATTCCAGTGAAAGGAAACGGTCTACGGCTGTGTGGGGTGGTCGTCTTGGGGAATATGGAAGCTGGCACTTTCCCCAAATCCGGACTGTCATGATGTGAAATCCCCGACTGTCTGTGGACCGTGCTCCACTGGGGGCAGGGTGCAGTGAGTGAATGAGTACTGGGCTGGGAAGCCTCAGCGCACGGCCTCTGTTATTTAATTCACCATGTGAATGTGGCCAAATGGCTTGTATTCTCTTTTCTCCGTCTGTAAACTGAAGTCATCAGAATAGACAATCTCAAGGAATCTTAGAATTCTTAAAGCATTATCATCTCCAAGTCTCCGACTCCTCGTCAGCGCTTTCTCAATCTGTTCAGAAGAGTGCAGTGTTGAAGAATCATTTGGCTTCAAAAAACTCACCCGTACATTGAGACAGTAGTGGCTGGGAGGGATTTATGCAGGTGTGGCCAGGAGTGGCTTTCTCGTCCGTTAAAAGACCTCCTGTAATACCAAGCTTGTAAGTCTCCGTTAATTTTGATAGTCTGCAAGACCTGCTGGGATCCAGAGCACCCCAGATTCTGCTAACAGGACTCATGTCCTCGTTTAACTTGTCATATCCTGGCCGGTACCTGGACCAGAGTAGACCAGCCTGCACTACCAAAACTAGGGACAGACTTGGTCTGCTTGAATGTGTGTGTCCCACCGAAATCCCCGTGTTGGAACCTGATACTCTGTGTGACTGCATGGGAGGGGGCCTTCGGGGCTGGGACTCCTCCTCAAGGGCTGCTCAGGGTCATGCCCTGAGACAGGAGGATGGAGGGAGTGCCCCGTGCCTTCCAGCCTTCCGCCATGCATCCCTCCAGCCGTGGGAGGACACAAGGTTCGCCCGTTCGCCCTCTTTCACCTGTGAGGATCCGGCACGACACGCTTGAAGCAGACGGCAGCCTTGGCCAGACGCCTAACCTGCCTGTGCCTTTTTCTTGGACTTTCTCGTCTTTAGAACCTTATGCAATAAATTACTGGGACCAGCAAGTGGTGTGGTTGTTAAGGACTCCCACATGGCCAACTGTGGTTCAAATCCCAGACCTGGCAGCTTGTTTTCCCACTTTCTCTCTCTCTTTCTCTCTGGTTAGGGCATATGCCCTATAGCAGATTAAATAATAATAATAATGAATAAAATAAAATAATAATTCTTAAAAAAAAGAAATAAATGACTATTCTTTATAAATTACCCAGTCTCAGATAGCACAAACAGAGGGAGACGAGACCTAAGACACCTTACTCTGATCCCATCGGGGGTTCTCTAAAACCAGTGAGACCTTTCAGGACCTCCCAGCCACGTTCTGCTAAAGGCCCTGCCACTGCTCACAGGGTTGGATGTTGGAGAACCCCGTCCCCCTCGCCACCTGTCTGTCCCTGCAAAGCCGTGACTTCTACCCCCTCGTAGATGCCTCGGCTGTGGCTTTAATCTCTGTCCTTCTCTGTGGCCAGTATGTCCCTGCCCACTGCTGAACAACCGCCTGCCCCCGGTGTCCTTCCCGGGTGCTTTCCCCTGCACTATCCTTCACCCCCTTGCCATGTGGAATTGTGCCCGTTTCAGAGAACATAGGGTCAGAGAGGCCAAGCTCTCACCTTTGGCACCCTGACTGTAGGTGGCAGAGGCAGGCTCAGGGCCTGTGGTGTCCCTCAGCTATGGCTTCAAACTGCCATGGACATCGCTGTCTCCTCTCCCCAGCCTCCCTTCTGCTCATCTTTCCTCCTTTCTCTCATCTCCGCTCTGCTGCGAGGCTTTCGTCCCTGAGATCTGGGCGCTGAGAGGACGACGCATGACCCAACCCTCTACTCCGCTGCTAGCAAGCATCAGAGAAAAGTCTCCTTTCCCTTTAAAAAGCTGAAAATAGCAACGTGGAAAACACACCTAGATTTTGGTTGTAATTGTTTCTTTTCTTTTTTTAAAAAGAATTATTTACTTAATTTAATGTATTATTATTATTGTTTTCCTGTTTGTAATGGGGCATGTGCATTCACCAGAGACAGAATGAAGGAACGTGAGAAAGTAAGCTGCCAGGCCTGGGACTTGAACCGTGGTCAGTCATGTGGCGTCCAGCGCCCCAACTACCGCACCACCTACTGGCCCCATAATTGTTTCTTTTTATTCTCTGGACACTTCTATTCCAAGACCCAAGACTTGACCGGCATGTACCCTCAATCCACATACACTCGCGTGGCGTTATTAGCTAGGCTTGGGAAGGCCAGCACAGTAGCTTACCTCCTCCAGATGTCTCATGGAGGGGACAGGTGAGGTGGCACGTCCAGGTCTCAGGCCTCTGCTCCCAGCTCTCCTCTGGCCCCAGAGTATTTCAGGGGCTTCCAGTGAGCACCACACCGCTGACAACTCCTCACGGCTGCTGCTTGTCCCGTGTGCACTCAGGAGAGATGACACCAGATGTAAGCTGAGAGAGAACGAGAGAACGAGGGAACGAGAGACCGAGAGACCGAGAGAGCAAGAGAACGAGAGACCGAGAGAGCGAGAGAACGAGAGACCGAGGACATGCATCCAGAGCCCGTCCCTGCCCAGGGGGGAAATGAGAGTGTGGTAAAAACGGAAAAAGCTCTCCCATCCGCGCTGCCTCCTTGCCCCTGGGCTCTGCCGTGGGACACCCGTCTGACTCACCTTGCCCTGGGGGCTCTGGCCCAACATCCCAAGAGCCCAGGTTTCGGCCTCCAGCCCTGATCACAGTGAGCTTGCGGGCCTTTCTGTCTTCCAGCCAGGCCTTCCTTTCCCGCCAGGCCGTTATTCAGGGCCGAGCGGTAGGAGGTGTCTGGGTAAAAGGCCAGGGCTGTGAAGGCCCTCGAGTTCCTGAGTTCCCCGTTGTATGCCCCCACTCACCTGGGCACCCCTCGGGGCAAGCACTCAATAAACAGCCATTGACTGAGAGATCCCCAGGTGTCCCCTGCCAAGGGCGGGTCTTTGTGTTGGGCTGGGGCTACACAGGAACTCTTTGATGAGCGCTGGAAGGCCACTGTCCCCGGGGAGGGTCTGGCCGGAAAGGACAGAACCCCTTTGTTCAGGCATGCTGTTAACGGCCTCGTCTGGATTTGCTGTCCGGGGACGTCTCAGGAGCAGCATTTCAGTAGCCAGAGTATTGGGTTTCCAGGTAAATTAACACCAGAAGAGTTATTTGTCCAATCATTTGTTCACTCAGTAAACATTCGTCTAGCCTCTTCCCTGGGTGGATCATGGTGGTACAGATAAACGACAGTATCCTTGAGACTCGCAGAGGAGATACTCGAACGGCTGCCAGTACACAGGTGGAAAACGAAGGCAGAACGCTCCCGACACCCAGGGTTTGATGTGGGCGAGCACTGTTCACACTTCACGGGCATCATCCTGTTTCTTACTCCCAAGAACCCACAAGAAAGAGCCCACACTTCCCCCACCCCTAGATGAGGACTGAGGCCCGAAGGTGGGGTAACTTGCCCAGTGTCACGCAGTGATATACTGTAGAGCCATGATCCAGACACGTGTTCAGGAGTGCAGAGATGAGGCTGTGACAGAGAACCCACCTCACACCACCGATGGCCGAAGGCAGGCCCTACATCCCAAGAGTTTCCCATTTACCACTTCCCGTAATTACGGCCACCCTCACTGGCAAGTGGACTCTGGCTGTCCTGTGTGGTGATGAGAATTCTGAGCACGAGGAGGTTACATAACTTGCCAGTCAGACAGTTGTTAAGTGGCAGTGCTGGGATTTGAACTGGCGAAGTGCGTCTCAGGACCCCTGCCACAACCATTCTGCCACACTACCCTCCTGTCTAGCCTAGGAATATTGATATGTTTTCCTCTCATGCTCAACCGTTCTGAGGTAAGCAGCCTATTTAGGAGGGGTAGCCTGCTGGGCGTCTCGGCCCTGTTCCTTCTGCATTTTCGCTCGTCCATCCTCAGGGGCTCTGCTGTCTGCTACAGTAGCTGCTGAGAACGTGTGGCTATGCTAATTATCATTTACATAAATAAACTGAAAGGTAATTAAGTTCTTAGTTGCACCAGTCAAGTTGCCAGTATGCAGTGGCGGCCACAGTGACCAGCACCATCTGGACACTTCTGTCATCTCGAGGTTCTGTGGACAGTGCTGCTCTGGGGTGATGCCACCTGCCTGGCTGAGGCAGAGTCATGGCTGCATCCTGGCCCAGCCAGGAAGACAGGGAGTGGGCAAGGAGAGCGAGTGCCAGGGCTGGCTCCCATGGTCCCTGCCCTAGCTCCTCAGTCCCAGCCGCCTGCAGGGGAGTCTGGGAGCAGCCGAGGGTCTGGCTTCAGTCCCATTTTCATGGAAGAAGGGCAGAGACCTTTCCCTGGCTGCAAGTCACCTCCACCGCAGGCACCTGCCTAAGGTGAAGCTGCTCTTCCAGCTTGTAGCTGGTCCGGAACCTCCCAGGAGGAAACCAGTCCCGGAAGCGCAGAACCGACCAGGAAGCCGTCAATGCCTCCTGCTGGGGTAGACAAAAGTTTCACTGGAAGGCTGGCAGTTATTTCGGGTTTTAACATAGTAGGGTTTCCCAATAAAAGAAGAAAGAGGACTTTCTAGCAGAGGGAAGAATCCAGCAAAGGTCTGAGGCAGTAGCAGTGAGGCTGGTGAGTCCAGGCGCAGGGATTGGTTGGTGGGAAGGAGGGGAGATTTCAGGGTTGACTCCAAGGACTGGCCACTCTTGACGGAGAATGAGGGCTGTAGCCAGCTTACTTACTAGAGGATGCATATTTTCACTGCACACCTCACCCCTCCCCGAGTCTCCTCCTCTGGGGCGTATGCACCCCACACCTCCTCTCGCTCCACTCAGGGAATTAGTCCGTGAGAACATGTGAATGAAGTTCTGCAGAGACGACTTCAGAACATTCCTGCCATAGACAACTGAAAGGCGTCAGGAGAGTTTTGATTGAGAAATGACAAAATCAAATGTATTTTTGGAAGGAAGAGCCAGTTGATGGCATAAAAAGAAAAACTTGGATTTGTGTGTGTTGGGTTTAAAGCCACAGGAGGAAACCCCATTTATCAAATCTCCCCCTGCCCCCAACACTCCAGGGGTTGTGTGTGAGGATTTACAGACTTACAGAAAAATTGCCTTGATTTCCAGAAGAAGAAAATTGAGAACTAAGAAAATTCTACAAATGGCCCAAAGAATATGGTCTTCTTTTTTTTTTTAGAAAAAGAGGGAGAGAGAGGTTGGTAGGTGGTGTGGTGGTTAAGAGCGCTGGACTCCCACATGGCCGACCATAGTTTGAGTCTTGGACCTGGCGGCTTGCTTTCTCACTTTCCCTCTCTCTCTCTCACTCTCTCACACTCACTCTTACTCTGTCCCTCTCTGGTCAAATTAAAATAAATAAATAAATAAATAAAATTTAAATAAAACAATTCTTTAAAAAGAAAAAAATGAAAGAGAAAGAGAGAGGGAGAGAGAGAGAGAGAGAGAGAGAGAGAGAGAGAGAGAGAGAACACAGATTGGGGATGGATACAGCTGGCTGGGACCAGGGGTATAGTCGGCTGAGACCACAGTCACACACCACTCCACCTGGCCTATTTAGATTGGGCTAAAAATGGAACGTGGGCCTCCCATGGGGCCTCAGCTATGGCACGGTAGTGCTCTCTCAGTTGGGCCACCATGATGGGTCAGAGAATGTTCTTTGAAGATCAAAGGATCTGGGATCAGATGTTGCCTGTGCACTGGGTGGTCATGTGGTCTTGGCAAGCTTCAGTATTCTTATAGGAAATGGAAACAATCATACTTCTCCAAAGAATGGTTTAAGTAACCATGTTTCCTATATTTAAAATACCCAGTGTAATGCTTGGCTCTGAGTAGTTTGCTGATGAATGGCTATTATTATTATTATTGTCACTAGCCCTAATGTGGTGCCCATGAAAATGTGTCTCTCAGGTCTCCGGCAGCCTGGGCTGGGAGTGACCAAGGGCCCCATGTGCTCCTGTGGGCCACTTCCAGCCAATGGCTTGTAGACGCAGGGACATACCGGGGAGACTGGGTGCTCGAATGATGGCTTCTCAGTGGTCTTCTTAAACCCTCCTTAGGACTGCAGTGTAGTCTCAGATGTTTCCAGCCACCCTCCTCCCTGTCTCCCTGTCTCCCTTTCTTTCTCCCTTCACTTTCTCTTTCTCCTGGGATCAGACCTGCAACTTGGCCTTATGGCTTTTCCAGCCGCTCTGGTTTCCTCTCCATTTTTGCTGACATTTATTTCTCCTAAAAAATTTCTTGCATGTTTAATCTCATCCTGGGATCTTCTCAGAAGAATTGGGATAACACAGCTATAGCCACTTTCTAGAAGGTTCGAGAGGTGGGGTCCCTGTGTCCTGGGTGTGAACAGCCAGGTCTTTGTTGATAGTTGTATAGACTTTGAGCATGTCCTCTTCTACACTGAAGAGCGTCCAGCTTCCATACTGAAGAGTTTTAATATGCTGCCTCTAAGTTTTCCAACAAAGGCTGCTTTCTCTTTGCTTTTTTCAGATGCTCTCTGCTGGACAACTTCCTGGTTATCTGTCTTCCTTGATCAGAGCAGAGCAGGTGCTCCGGGCCCACGTGTATCACAATTTTCTGCAAGACAAGGCTTTGTTTTCTGGATCATCACAATGAAAAGAGCGTGCCTGAGCACAACTCATTTCTCTTCAGAGCATTTAAGAGAAATGTGGACTCCAGCTGAACGTCACCCATTTCTGGGAAGGGCTGGGCGACCGGGACTTATGTAACATCCTGGGAGACCTAGTTAGGTGAAAATTGCTAGAAAATCTAAAAAAGTTTACATTTACATGTTCGTAATTGAGACAAAGAGATGTCTCACCTCAACCTTCACCTCTCTTGTCCTCTTTTGAACTTGGGGCCGATTTTTAATAAAAGCCTGGCAGTGGAAGTCCACTGTATCCCTCCATTTACTGATCGGCTCACGTGCCCATCTGTGGGCCATATTAGTGTTTGCTCGTCCTTTTGCGTTTTAAACTTTTGTCATGCAGATACATCACACAGAATTCCAGGGAGAGCTACAAACTATTAGTGAAAAAACACATTACTTTTTTTTTTTCATTATTGCACAAGTCATGTGTTCCCATTGGTTCATGAATCTATCAGAATGGATGGGAAATCTGATTTCTTCGAACATTCTTGCATCTTTGTGGCACTTGGGGAAAAACAGCATCAGCAGCCTCTGCCAGATGGAGTTATTCCGCCTCCCAATATTGAGGGCACTCTTTGGGCTTGTACTTGCCCATGTATGGTACAAATTATAGTGGGCTCCTCTCAGGGCCATGAAGAATCTATGAGATAATACGCTCAAAAATGTCAGAGAATATCATCGGAATGACCACGGCCATGACCATCACCACCTTGGCGTCATCAAAGCCACAGAACTGCAGCTCTTCCCTTCTGCTCGAGCCGCAGAGGCGCTGGAAATGCACGGGGTGGAGGGCGACACCAGCCGCTTCGCCTGCTCCAGGGGAGAGCTGTGCTTTCTTAACTTCAGCTGAATCTGGTTCTTAGAATAAATTACAATGACCAAATTACTTACACGCTCTAGACAGTTACTGGTGACCCTTACCCTGTCTTTGAAAGCTGCATATAGTTACAGCAGTGTATAGATTAAGGATGTGGCCAAACAGGTCACCTTGTATTGTGTGTGTGTGTGTACACATATATCAATACATATATATATATATACACACACACACACACATATATATATATATACATACACACATACACACACACACACACATATATGTGTGTGTGTGTGTGTATATATATATAAAATTATGTATTTCTGGCAAGTCTATCGGTGTTTAAAGGTGTGCTAAACTTCACATGGATTTCGAGAACACCTGTGAGACTGGATTGGACTCAAGGGGTCCTCACCGAGTAAGACTTAGTCTGTATGAAGAGGGCATGGAATCGGCAGCTGATTTGGTCAGTTGCTTCCAATGCTGGCTAATGGCCTCGCTGTGTAACAGTGACAGGTGTGTGGCATTGGGGAAAGAGCCAAATTAGGAAGTAACATATTGATGTTCAGCAATTTAAAAAAAAAAAAAAAGGAATGAATGGCAACAATTTCCAAACGGCATTACTAAGGCCCTTGAGCGCGCATGGAACGATAATAACTTAAAGAACTGCCTTAGCGCTCAAGGTCATGAAGACCTGGCAGTAAGGCACTTTCCCTGAGGCCCTCGCGTCCACTCAGAGGGAGAAAAGAAAGCAAAGCCCTGACCAGCGGCCCGCAGAGTCCCGCCAGGCATGCCTCCAACTTGTGCTCGCCGGGATTTTCCAGTCCAGTTGCGTTTACATTTGGAGCTGGGAGGGTTTAAATTTTAAAAGGTTTTTTTTTTTAAAAAAAAAACAAAACAACAAATAGTTCTTTGGACGCTTAGTAAAGGGAAAGCAGCCCCTGGCCAGCTGCTTAAAGTGTGAAAGGGAGAAGTTCCAGTACGTTCAAGTGGGTTTGAGATGGTTCTGGCTCCCAGAGCGGAGAGCAGAGCGGCCAGAGCAGTATCTTTGGGAAGTGAGAGGAGAGTGCGAGCAAGTGTTCGAAACACCTGTGTGCCGGTGGCCCTCGGCGTCGCCCGTCCAGATGGTTTTAAGTCAGACTTTAGGGCCAGTCAGTGCCATGGTGGTTAAGGCAATTGAATTGCACATAGCCAACTGCCTGATTCGAATCCTGGATTCAGAGGTTTGACAGACATGCTGGGCACATGAGTGTGCGTGCCCAAAATCCCAACGGGAGAGAGAAAAGGTGGAGAAGGAATTGCAGCTCGACCAGGCCCCGGGGAGAGGTGCTTTCTCATTTTCTCTCTTTCTCCCTCAAGTCACATACCCTCCAGCAAATTAAAAACAAATAAACAAACAAACAATGAACTTAAAAGCCTTCCATCTCTCTTCTCACTCTAGCCACTGTCTAAAGGGGGACAGGAAACTTATGAAAATTGGAGCTGCTGATTAATCACATTTTTCAAACAGAAAAATGCAAAGATCGATACCATAATTGTGCGCGTCCTGACCTGTCCCTGAATGAACCACCCTGTGGTCACCATGTGGGAAACCAGCTCTGGTGTTCCCGAACAGAGAGAAAGGGTGTCATGGGGGGATCATGTGTCCATGCTGTCAAAGATCTGCTTCGGGGCCTACCCCGAGTACCTCAGAACGTGGCTTGACTTGGAGGAAGCGTGTCACAGGTACACCAGTGGCAATGACACCGTCTGGTGGACTCCAATCCGTATGGCTGGTATCCTATGAATCCGGACACAGACGTGCACCCAGGGGGAACCGCATGTGAGCATGGAGGCAGGGACTGAGCGATCCGTCTACACACGAGGGAATGCCAGGGAATGCCGCTTCCCCGGGAAGCTGAGGGCGAGGCCTGGGACATTCTCACTCACGGGCTCGGAAGGAACCAGCCCTGCACCACCACGGTCTCAGGCTTGCAGCCTCCAGGGAGCTGGTAGAGTCCGGGGGTTTCGGCTATCCAGGGTGTGGCACTTCATTACAGCAGCCCCAGGGAACTAGGACTGAGGTCCCAAGATGATGGACCCCAGGAGACCGTGACCAGGCAGGCGAAGAGGGCGGAGGACAGCGGGTAAGCGAGATGTGTCTGTGTTACCTTCTATTTTGACCCAGAGCACACAGAGAAATTGGCTCCACGGGCTTGGTATAATTGTACAGGAGGCAGCAGAAAGCACCTACTAAGTGCGGAGAAGAACTAGGGCGAGGCGGGGCAGGTGGAGCCATCAGTGGAACTGCAGCAGCACCCACTGCTCTGAGCCACTGGGAAGGACCTTGCTGCCAGGCTCGCTGAAAAGAAGGACTTCCTGGGAGTTACGGCTGCACAGGACAAACAGCCACCTTTGGTTTCTTTTCGCCACTTCCTCTGTCTCTCTTTCCTTAGCTTTCAAGGTATCAGAGCTGTTCGCTGAGCTGGCTCACGCACGTTTGGCACCTAGGCGATGTGTGCAATGGGATTCCTGCCCTTACAACATAGCTCACACGCTAAGATAGAGGACACTGAGGGGTGGTGACATTTCGGGGCGTGTGGACAGGGTCAGTGTCGACAAGGAGGAGGACTTGGAGAACATCTGAGTACTACGTCCACACTAGCCAGCAGCAGCCCCTCTGCAAAACTGAGTACCTGCGGTGACCATGGAGGTCTGACTGTGCTCACCATCATAATGAAAATGCTTCTGAAGTTTCATTATTGAGTTTGATGCACTCTATAAGCTTTTTTGGTCATTGTTTGCTATAGGACGTGTGTGCTTGCCAAAGAGACACAGAGGGGGAGTGAGAAACCTCCCCCAGGGGTGTTGGCCATGCCACGAGCCCTTCTCCTTTATTCTCTTGTTGGGATTTTTGGGCATGCACACACATGCACCCAGCATGTTTTTTAATCTGCTGAGTCTGGGACTCGAACCATGTAGTCAGCCATGTGGGATCCAGCTTCCTTAACCACACCACTGGCTAGCCCCCATTAACTTTTAACAGCTCTCCCTTATCATATTAGGAAGTTCCTTTCTATTAATTTTCTCAGAAGATTTTTTAGAAAAAAACTCAAGAACTGGGTTGATTTTTTAAATCAAATATCTATTTTAAAAATCTACCTGAGGGAACCAGCAGTTAGCGTAATGGCTATGTCGCTGGACTCCCACGTAGTCGACCGCGGTTCGCGTCCCGGACCCGGTGGCTTAAAACTCACGCCGGGCGCATGAGCGTGCATGCCCAAGATCCCGAGAGGAGAATGGAGGAGAAGAGATTGCTGCGTGACCATCCCCTCTGGGGGGTGATTTCTCGCTTTCTGTCTCTATGTCTCTCTCTGTCTGTCTGGCGAGCGCATATGCCCTATAGCGAAAACCTCTCCAAAAAACAACAAAACAAAAAAACCAAAAAATTTAAAAATCTACCCGAGTTTTCCTTCTCCTTTAATCTCAGTAGACATAGCTACATTAATAGATATGATATTCAATCACTCATATAATTCAAGGACAAGCCCAGTAGATCTCACTTTTTTCTCCAACGTGATGTGCAACAGATTGTATTTCCCCAAAATGGCTTCCACGAGTTCTTCTGTCTCACCTGCTCTCCCCACGGTGTTATGTCTTGCTTGTCCCATTGTAAGGTGGAGTCTGTGTCCCCTCCCTGTGAACCTGAGCCTCCATGAGATGAGGAAGCCTCAGAACCCCTCAGAAACACCTGTGTGTGGGGGAGCAGTGTCTGCAGCCCACAGTCCAACTGGACATGTCATCCTTAGCCCCAGTGAAGCCACCCAACCACTGGGACAAGGAACACAGGCAAGTGCTACACACACCCTACAGCGCAATTTCTAAACTTGTTTTAAGTCATTTAGTTTATGTTTCCCTGGTGATCAGTGATGTCAAGTGTTTTTTCAGATGTATGACTTTTTTTTTTTTTTTTTTTTTTTTTTTTTGCTACAGGGCACATGCACTTGCTGGAGAGACAGAGAGACAGAAAGAGAGAAATCACCCCCCCATCCCCAGGGGGAAAGGCCATACCACAATTCCTTCTCCATTCTCCTCTTGGGATTTTGGGCACACACTCACATGCACCCAGCATGACTTTCAAGATGTCAGGTCCGGGACTTGAATCATGGTGGACTATGTGGGAGTCCAGCAACATGACCACTATGCCATCTGCAGGTCCATGTTGGCCATTTTTATGTCATTTGAGAAATGTTTGTTGAGATCCTTTGCCTATTTTTATTAATTGGGTTAGTTGTTTTCTTGCTATTGAGCTGTTAGTCTTCAATTCTTTTCTTTTGTATTGTGCAGTTTATCTTCCATCCTTGTTCTTTGCTTCTTTTATCACCTCCCTCTCTTGCCTTCTGTTGAGTTTGATTGTGTTTTCTTCATTTCTTTGTCCTCTTCTCCTTTATACTAGTTCAAAAATGACAAAATCCATTAGCTTGTCTGAAAAATGATAATGTATTATTTCTGTTTTTCTTTATTTTCTTTTCCATTTTAAACAAGAAGTTTATTTAAACAACAAGATGCCTGACTTGAAGGGAAAACTATCTAGAATTCCTTTTTTTTTTCATTTAGAGTAATTTACCCTTACTTAAAAACAGATTTTCCTATATGTAACAGCTACATATAAAAATTTACAAAATTGTCCTTGGATTTACAATGATAAATGAAAAACATTGAAATTCTCCAATTAAAAAAGGTATGCAAGGATTTTTCTGTTGTTAGCATTTCCCCACCCTCCTTTTTTTTTTATTATTATTAAAACAGTGAGAGCAAAATAACTTCCTGGAATATAAAGATCAGAGCTGAATGAGCATATCAAATAATGGAGGAAGAGGCTACTTTCACAGAGCCAGTATTTTCCCCTATCCCATCTCCATCTGATGTTAATCGAAATATACCATTAGCCAGTTAGTTTTAAAAAAATGCAATATGCTTGTGCACATACACCAGTTACTTTATGTACAGTAAAGGAATGGGGAAGGGAAAATGAAAGCATTGAGAAAACTGTACTATAGTAGTCAGGATGTAGTGAAACCAAATCGTGGTTTCCTAATGAGAATATACTCTTGGTCTGTCGGAGCGGAGTTCTGGAGTAAAGGAGCAGGTTCCCTTTTTCAGTAGACACCTCCTGTCTGCTGTGGGAACACGTCAGCTGTATCTTCATCCTCCAGTTCCAGCTGTGCAGGCGGGTCTGTTTCATTGATCGGCTGCCATCAAATCGGAATCTGATCTTCCTCATTGACAAGCCCTGTCGTTCACAACAGGCTCTCCTTAGTTTACTAATTGGTGTGTTTTGTAATCTTAAACAGCACCACTGAACCATCCTGCCCTGCCACCTTCAGATGAATATAAGCGTTGTTCTCAGTCTGGACTGCTTCCTTGGGCTTCCGTCGGCCATCGTGAGCATCAGAGTCTCCTCAGCTGTCACTTCACAGAAGAGGTACCAGGTCCTCGCCGACCGAGCACACAGGCAGCACCAGGCGCAGCAGTAGAAGCTGTTTCTGTTTTTCTATGCAAAAATGCGTCAGGACTTCTCTCACAACGACCCAATAGTAAAGCAATTCCTTTACATTTCTTAAAATAAATGCTTAATGAAGTCTAAGTTCCAATAATACGGCGCTTCCTTTCTTTTGAAATTAAGGACTATTAACTTCAGATCTCTACCTCTTCCTCGTCATCTTTTTTGGTCAAGTATTTTATTTCTTCCATGTTCCAAAATCCCCCTGTGGTTGAGTGCTGTTAGTTTGGGAGGTGGGTACTTTGTCTGACATTTCTGTGTATCCAGCAGGGAAAGAGAAGCTTCCATCCCAGTTCAGCCCACCACATCAGTTGGAGCCCCTGATTCTGTAAGTCTGGCAGATCACAGACCCTTTCAGAGTTTGTTTCTGGTCACAGCTTAGAGAGGCTTGGCAGATCTTCTAGCCAAGAACTCTAGCATTTTGCCTAAGACTCCAGGACCCAAAAAGCACAAATAATAATAATAAGAAGAAAAGAAAAGCACAGATAATAAATCCTAGGCTATTCAGTTAAAGACGTGACAGGGGCTTGAGGAACCCAGACAGGCTGAAGGAGATGGCAGCTCCTCACAGAACAAAGGGAAGAAACGTTTGTTAAGCATGAGAGTGTTATGAGTGAATTGGATTTTAGCAGGATAAATGAACAGCAGCTTCCTGGAAACTTGGTGCCTTGGAGAGACCTCTGTCCAGATGGGTGCTGTGTAGAGGAGGCAGGGAGAAGTGAGGCAGGCCCCAGCTAGGAAGGCAGCTGGAGTTAGGGAAGGTGGTAGACCTGAGTTAAAAGAGGAGGCCTCTAATTACATGCAGGAGAAAAGAAGGGAGGCCTGGGCTAACTTCAAGATTCTAACTGGAGGGGGGACCAGCAGTTAGCGTAATGGCTATGTCGTTGGACTCCCACGTAGTCAACTGCGGTTCGAGTCCCTAACCCGGTGGCTTAAACTCACACCAGGTGCGTGTGCGTGCGTGCCCAAGATCCCGAGAGGAGAATGGAGGAGAAGGGATTGCGGCGTGACAATTCCCCCGGGGGGGGGGGGGGTGTGTGTGATTTCTCGCTTTAGGTCTCTCTGTCTCTGTCTGTCTGGCGAGCGCACGCGCCCTATAGCAAAAAAAACCTCTCCAAAAAAAAAAAAAAATTCTAACTGGAGGGCAAGAGGCTTTCTCTGCTCGGTGTCTCACGCCAGGGTGGCGATTTTCTCCTAAGTAGTGCCGTTTTAAGATGGCGCTTTGCGTGCAGTGTTCACCTTCTCCCAAGCCCAGTCGCCGCTGGAAGGACTGGCAGCAGTTGGGACTCCGCAGCCTCAGGTATGACACTAGCTTTAAGTCGCCAAGAGCTGCCCTGATTGCTAATTATTCATTTGAGGACGGCAAATTACCCCCGGAAAGTCGGGGTGTGAAGTTCAGCCAGAGCTGCCGTTCTGGGTCAGGGCGGAGGCGGGGGCTCCAAGAGGGCCCGGCTGCCGGAGGGGCCGCCTACCAGCTGTACAGGCGTGGGGTGTGGGAAGGAGAGGCCGAGCAGAGCGTTTCCTGCAGGCAGTTGTACATGTAGGTAAAGGAGTGCGGGAAGATGACTTAGGTAAGGGACTGGTGGCATTCCCACCCTGGGACAAGCCACTTTCCCCAAGCACTGTCTGCTGCGCCTAACCGTTTCCAGGAGTTAACTCCCCTAACCTCCGAGAGCTCACCGGTCTCATTACTGAGGCTGGGGACTTGTCCAAGGCCCAGGGCCCGTGGAGGACGAGCAGGGTCTTTGCGGACCTCGGACCGCGCCTACGACTCTGGGAACCTAGACCCGGCGGCGGGCTCTCCCCACCCAGAGCTAAGTGCGGCCGTCCAGCATCCTGCGCGAGACCCGCCCATCCCGCAACCCAGGCCACGCCCTCGAGCTCTAGCCCAACCCACAACCCGGGCCACGCCCCCAAGCCCGGCCCCGACACGCCCATCCCAGCATCCAGGCCCCGCCCCCGACAGTCGGCCCGCCTCGCCCTTAGAGGAAACGGAAGTGGTACGTGCCCGGGCGGAAGCAGGAAGTGGGAGAGCAGGGCTGCTCCCGAGGGTGTGCTGGCGGTGGCCGCGCAGGCGGGGTCGGGCAGCGGCGATGGCGGAGAAGTTTGACCACCTGGAGGAGCACCTGGAGAAGTTCGTGGAGAACATTCGGCAGCTCGGCATCATCGTCAGTGACTTCCAGCCCAGCAGCCAGGCCGGCCTCAACCAGAAGCTGTGAGTGCGGCCGCCGTCCGTCCCGGCGTCGGGGAGCCGTGTCCAGGGGGCCGGGCTGGTCCTCCGCCGCTGCCGACCCGGTGGCCCGCTGGTCGGTACGCGCGTCCCTTCCTGGCCGTGCTCGGCGGGGCGGTGAGGCGCCCCAGAGACCTGCTGCGGCGCCCGGCCCTGGGGGAGCTGGAGGTGCGGTGGCCCCGAAGGGCCGCGGAAAGTTCCTGAAGCAACTTTTGGAAGCAGCCTCTGCTAGTCGTGCTAGGCTTGTTGAGAACAAGTAAACACAGATAAAGTGCCCTCGGGACGGGCTCACGCTTTGTAGGGGGTACAGACCTGTGACGAGTCTCTGCAGTCCCAGTGACAAGCCTCGTGCTGTGCAAGTAGCCAGGAGCCTGCCGGCAGGGGTGTAAGGACTCTAGTGTGGATTCTGAAGCAGCAGGTCCTCCGCCCTGTGCTCGCTTCTAGTGAAACCACAGTTAACCAGAGCAGCGTGAGCTTGTGTAACCTGGCAGGTGTAGGGAGCACAACGGGGAGCCCGGTCGGCAGGTGGCTCTGTGGGTGGCGTCAGTGTTGTCATGTGCATTAACCACATGGCCCTGTTTTCTGCCTTTCCTTCAGGAATTTTATCGTCACTGGCTTGCAAGATATTGATAAATGCAGACAACAGCTTCATGATATTACTGTACCCTTAGAAGTTTTCGAGTAAGTGTCCTTCTTGGTATTAATCTTGGGTGTAAATCCTGTTTGGTTGTGGTGTAATGACTCTCCAGCCATGGATATCTCAGTCTTGGTGTATAGGAGGCACAGCCTAGGTACTGGAGAAATGTCAGTGAAGAGAGTAGACGGAAATACCTGTCTTCATGGAACTTCTGTTCTAATGAAGCTTAAAAAATAAAAAAGGAATCTTTCCTTTTGTTTTCTAATTGTTTATTTACATTTAATTGTCCTACGTCTTTATGGCATGCTGTATGGGTTTTCAAAGCATGCATGCCGAGCGTAATAATCAAACCAGGGATATTATCATGTACATAGTTTTCAACTTAGAACATAATTATTGGGTCTTTAAAATCCTTTTTTTCCCCGAGTCCCCCCCCCCCACCACCAGCCCCCTCCCACACAGTCTCTGGTGTCTATACTGTCTTCTCTACTAGTATGTCTTTGAGTCTCAATTTCTGCCATACAGTGGAGACATACAGTATATATTGAGTGGGGATATACAGTGCTTGCCTTTCATAGTCTGGTTTATTTCACTTAGCATTAATTCTTACATACTCATCCATTTTGTATCAAGTGACAGTCTCACTGTTCTTTATAGCTAAGTACTATTCTGTAGTGTACATATGCCACATTTTAAAAATCCTGTCACCTGTTGTTGGGCACTTAGGCTGATGCCATATCTTAGTTACTATGAATAATGCTGCAGTAAACATGGATGTGCAGGTATTCTGGGAGATGATAGTATCTGTTGGAGGAAAAAAAAACAATAAAAATGGTTCTTAGTCCTAATACAGTGGGGAGGTCAGGTCACTGCTGCAGGAGAGTCCCATGTATCTGTTACAGTCAGACCTAAAGAACTACAGGAAATAAACTTTTCAGTTTTAATGCACGTCTTACCATACTGATTTGGTCACATCCCTGATTTCACTGGGATTTTTGTTTAGTTGCTAAGTATCAGAGAATGCTAAGCCATGGCTCTCCCCCTTCCTCAACCAGTGCAACACAGCCTCTCCTGGTGCTGCTTACACAGCAGGAATGGTCTAGTACTTTTTGTAGCAAAACTCTCCTGTAAATAACTAGATTTCTCTGAACAATAGAGGGAAAAGGTTACAGTTGTTTTCTGTCTCAAAAGGATATGGATCCTGGTTACAGCCCAGCAGCTGTCCCCCAGGACAGGACAGGAAGGCCGCAGGCTAAGTGGTTTCTGGGCTGGCTGGCTGACAAGCTGGCTGACAGTGGAGCTATGTGCGCTCCACCCCCTCTCCACTGGGAGTGAGGGTCTGGTGCCCGTGGCCCAGCTCTAGGGTCTGGGGTGCTGGCCGCCTCTCAGTGCTTTTCTGCTTTTGAATGTATAGGATATTTATCTTGACAAATGCCAGGAACCTGAAGTGGGGCAAACCCAAGGGGGAAAGTCTACCTACAGCAGAGCAGAGTCGCAGCCCCACCACTGGGCAGAGGGGACGGGAGATTCACTGAGGGTGTCAGGAAGCCATGTCCCGTGAGCTCTGATGAGCAGCAGATGCTGGAAGTTTACTTGCAAACTATCAATCGGTGTGTGCATACATGGGAGGGGGTTCGGGTCCCCAGTGGCCTTTTCATTCACACATGTCATCATATACTCTGTGTCTGTGCAGAGATAAAATCAGAAGCCTTGCCCTTCCATCCACTGCTTTGCAGATGTGAGATGCAATAACTGGGTCGAGAAGAGTCCACTGTGGGGAGATGTCCTTGTTGTTGAAGAGATTGCTGTTTCCTTAGGACTTAGTAAATGATTAGTCCCATTGGATTTTGTTTAGAAGTAACTGTAATTTTGCTCTTTTATGATCTCATTTCAAAACGTGGAAATAAAATGGAATTTTAGGACTTAACACAGTTTTAGTTTTTTATTTATTTTTTTAAGAGAGACTTTTGCTATAGGGTTTGTGCACTCTCCAGAGACACAGAAAGTGAGAAATCACACCTCAAGTGGGTGGCCATGCTGCAATCTCTTCTCCTTCATTCTCCTCTCAGGATTTTGTGCACACATGCATGTGCTCCTGGTGAGAGTTTCAAGCTTGGTCTGGGACTCGAACCACTGTTGACTATGTGGGGGTCCAGCACCTTAATTAACCACTACACCACCTGCTGGCACCACAATTTTTATTTGTTATTTGTGAAGGCCCGTTTTTATACTGTTAACAGTACTTAATGATACCTTTAACCTGACGTGATTGTTATTATTTTCTTTTACTTTAGCAAAGAAAATTGGATTTTGGTATTGTTTTAAATATTTGTTGGTAATAAAGAACTCAGTTTATCGGAGTGATACAGATTTCTTCAGGGTACAGAAATAGGTGGCTGACCATTGTTAAAATCTGGGTGTTGCTCTGAACAGTGTGCTTAATGAACTCTTAAATTTTCAAGGAGTAGTTTTATACTGTTTAGAAATCACTGGAGTCTGGTTATGTTTAAGTTAGTGTATTTGCTAAAGTGGTTTGTTCCTCCCTTCCTACCTCCTCTTTTTTTTAAAATGAAACAAAACAGTGTAATAGTTTGTAAAACAGTTGTGGCGTGCCTGGGGGTGGGGATCTTGGTCGTAGTAGCCCCTGGAGCCCCCCCTACCCCGGCTCCCCAAGTGGTGGGGCTGGACCTGGGGTGGCTGGGCCTGCAATATCACCCAGTCCTGAACCCCTGCCACAGTCAGTGTTCTCTCTTGTCGAGAGCTGCCTTGCCTACAGGCTGTTGTGAGGATCAGAGAAGTACTGGCAGGACAGCATTTTCAAAGACACCAGTGATGAGCAGACGTAAACGCTGTGGCTGGTGGAACTTGCTTGGGTTTAAGTGGTGCTTAATGTCATGAGCTGTTCTTATCACAAGTGATAGAGCACACCGTCTGTCCTGGTGTGGATGTGGCAGCCTCAGTTCCTCAGATTCCAGGACCCCAGACTCACTTTCACCCAAACAGGATGTGTGAAGTTACATAGTTTTGTTTAATTTTATTTTGCCGTAGTTCTTAGAAAGCTCTAGGAGTAGGTGTCCCCAGTGAGTGCTAACTGAGTTGTCCATGTTCCCAGGTACATAGATCAAGGCCGAAACCCCCAGCTCTACACCAAGGAGTGCCTGGAGAGGGCTCTTGCTAAAAACGAGCAGGTTAAGGGCAAGATCGACACAATGAAGGTAAGGCTTTCTACATGGGGCCTGGCGCCAGAACCCACGCTAAGAAGGGATCTTGCCTGGAGACGAAGCTTTGCCTTTATGTTTCTTGCTTTTATGAGAGAAAGAGAGGGAAAGGGGGAACAGGAGGCAGACCAAGGTAGGCATTTTGACAGAGTTTCGCTGTGTCCTGATCATCCCCCCAGCCTCCCCATAACCAGGACGAGACGTTCACACACGTGTGCCTGGTGTGTCCCATCATGGCTGGGCCGTAGACTTGGTCATTCCTTTCTATACTCAGTAGAACAGTATCTGTGCCGTAATGTCACAGTTGGACTTGCGAATCATGTAGTAAGCAGTAAAGTTAAGTCAGCGAGCTGTGTGGTACACAGAACATGGGGGGCATGTCTGCAGTCTGACTTTCAGGCAGGTCCGGCAGCGTGGTGCTGGTAGTTGTCACTGGCCGACTGGCGTCCGCCCCCTCAGGCTGGCACATCGCAGGCACTTTGGCTGTGCTGGTGCTTTCTGTTGAATTCCTACTCTCAAAGGTTTTTCCTGTGATTGGGGTCTTCTGGCCTAGCAGCTTCCCATCTGTGTCCAGTGGTGGTCTCCAGTCTCTGACCTCCAGACTCCTCCTCCTCCTGCCTTCCTGGAATTCCCAGGGAACTGTTTCTTTGTGTCTTGAGAAGATTTAGAGAACTCTGCATCTTAACATGAGATGGGTAATCTTCCCTTAAACTGATTCAGAAGGGTGGTGCCTGTTTTTTCCTTGTGATTTGGCTCCTGTGATCTCTGACTTCTGCTGGTGCCGTGTGGCCTAAAGTGGCCCCCGTCAGGGGCCCTGCCCTCTCTCAGCAAGTTCCCTGATCCACGTGCCCCTCCTCCAGCCTGCCTCATTTCCATTTATGCGACCCCCAAGCCCTGTCCGTTGTGTTCTTCTGTCCTGTCTCCTCTGCTTGGGCTCTGCCATGTTGTCCTGACGAACCTTCCCCCTCGGAAGGGATTTTCAGACCAGCCTTCTTTTGTTCTGTCTCCTCTGCCAGCTGCTTAGGCTCCAGGGTTCTTGGGGACGTGAGTTCAGTCTGCTGACGACAGCACTTACCTGGTGCCAGGCTGGCCCGTGCACGCTCAGCGGGTGTCTGTCGTGCAGAGGGAGGGACCGTGCCGAGTGGGCTCGTGGGGCTTGCTCCCAGGGGCTCAGTCAGAGGCCACGTCCCAGGCATGTGCTGCTTGTGGTCGCAAGACTTCCTGGGGTCCCAGCCAGGTGGTTGCGTACGCCCTGGAAATGCTGTCCACAGGGGGCCTGCTCTGCCTCTGGCGGTGTGGGATTGAGGAGTCGGCGAACTGAGCGTCACCTTCAGGACATAACATGGTGTTTTCTCAGTACAAAGTTGTGGATCTGGTGGTTTTCTGTGTAGTGGAGCTGAGTGAGGTGTGTTTTCCAGCAGAAATCCTTCCCCCTGAGCATGGTTGGTGGGCCGTGAGGGACGTGGCTTCCGCTCCCACAGGCTCTGGCCATGTGAGGCAATGCAGGAAGGTGACCTGGCGGCGACATTCAGGCCGCATAGTTGTATCTTCCTTTCTCATCTTGCTGCTCGGCTCGGGGTCGCTTCCTCTCCTCTCACCCGAGGCCCCTGAAGTCTGAAGTCACGGTGCTGTGGCCTTTGCTCAGCCGGCCACACATTCAGACTCACAGACGTGACTTTTGCAGTCGTCGTTGTCATGCTGCAGTGAAGAACCCCTCTGGGAATGTGTGTTTAGGTGACGCAGGTATGTTTCCATGCCTCTCTGCCAGTGCTGCCTTTTAGTACAGGGAAGGAGAAAGAAGTGTTTTCAGATGCAGGCACAGCTTCACCTGCTTTTAGGATTGCAGGGAAACACCTGTTTGCTGCTCAGTGGGATCAGGAAGCATTTGGAATGGATAATGTGCATCCAGGTGCTCTGAAGCACTTCCTCAGGCTGCTTGTACACAGTCACTTTGCTGTGGTTCGAGTTAATAATTGCTTAATTAAGTATTATTGGAAGATTCCTGTTACGTGCGCTGTCTGCAGAAAGCCTTCTGTTTATGTGGCTGGCTTCCTTCAAGAGGTGCATTTTCTTTCAGCATGAAGCAAGAGGGAAGAAGTTGTAGCAAACGTGTCTTCTTCCTTCAGGGCTTGTTAGTCCCTGTGATGGGTCGCACAGTGCAGCATGTGTGACAGGTGTGAAGGCATACAGAAGGGTCGCCTCGAGGGAGGGGAGCCCGGCCTCTGCCCTCTAAAGGGCTCCGCAGAGAGGGTGGGGTGTGTGCAGCCTTCAGTGCTGGTGAGTCACAGAGCCATTTTGACTGTGTTTTTCTTTGTAGAAATTTAAAAGCCTGTTGATACAAGAACTTTCTAAAGTGTTCCCGGAAGACATGGCTAAGTACCGAAGCATCCGAGGGGAAGACCACCCACCTTCCTAATGGCTGCACGGCCTGTGCGGCTCCCTCAGCCCAGGATGAACTGCTGACACCACCTCTCTGCTGCCGTGGGAGGACCCTGGGCTTGTCCCCAGCCCCTGTCCTGGTCACTGGGGGAGGGCAGGATCTGCACCCCAGCAGTCCTGCAGCATGCTGTCCTTGTGTGACTTGCAGACTGGCCACCCCTCACCATGTGGGGGATCCCTTTCACTCTTGCTGTGCTCAGATGGGCCAGGACCTCAGCTCTGGAAATACTGAACGTGGCTGGTAAATTAAAGGTGCAGAAGCCCCGCAGTTTATGTACTCGTTCTGCTCCATTTCGTTGTGGTGTCAGAGAGCTTTAAAAAGTTAGAAACATTGAAAAGAAGAAAAACTGGTTTCATGTGGGAAGTTTTTCAGTTGGTTTTATATATTTTCAAGAATATGCATAAACAATGTTAAATGTAACTTAAGTTTTCACGGATTTAAATTAGACATGCATATAATAAAGCCTTTAAGTATTTATATGGTTTCTTCCATGTAATTATTTTTGTAACCTTTTTTACAATGTATTTCCTTGTATCTTGCGAACAGTGGATTATTACTTCCCCAGATGTTAGTAATGTTCACAGGAAAGTGTGTTCCCCAGGCATTTAGACAGGAGTGTCTGAAGCAATGCAGAATTCTGTTCCTCCAAGCTCTGTCTTTTTTTTTTTTTTTTTTTTTTGCTATAGGGCGCGTGCGCTCACCAGACAGACAGAGAGAGACATAGAGACAGAAAGCGAGAAATCACCCCCCAGGGGGGATGGTCACGCCGCAATCCCTTCTCCTCCATTCTCCTCTCGGGATCTTGGGCACGCACGCACACGCGCCCGGCGTGAGTTGTAAGCCACCGGGTCCGAGACGCGAACCGCGGTTGACTACGTGGGAGTCCAGCGACATAGCCATTACGCTAACTGCTGGTTCCCCCAAGCTCTGTCTTTGAGACCATAGCTGTCCCTACCCATGGGACAGTCGAACAGGTTTCCTGAGGAGTGAGAGACGGGACGAAAGACGCAGTGTTACAGCTTTTCAGGGTCGTCCGTTTATTGTGGGCAGCATGGAGACGACACAGTGTTACAGCTCTTCAGGGTTGTTCAGAGATGATGCACTTTCACAGCTCTTCAGGGTCTTCAGGGTCATCTGGAGACGAAACGGTGTCACAGCTCTTCAGGGTCGTCTGGAGACGACGCGGTGTCACAGCTCTTCAGGGTCGTCTGGAGACCACGTGGTGTTACAACTCTTCAGGGTCTGGTGATTGTGGGCCAGGGATCGTGGTTATATATACATGTTGGTGGGCAGTGATTGGTTGAATAAAGGATTGTAAAAGGTGGGTTATGATTGGTTGCTTTTGTGGACCAATCATGAGGTGCCGGATATGCAAATCTGAGGGATTCTAAGCTCACCGATTTGCTATGGGAAGTGGCCAATCGGTATGGTCTTGAAGGTGAGGTTTAGAAGGGGAGCCAATCATGGCCTTTGGCATTGTGTAATTGTTTGCGCGATATTCGCTGGTGCGCAGCCTCCCACAATAGCGGGTGATAGTGCACTGTCTGCTGTTGGGAAAGCCTGTGGGCCCGTATCTCACCTGCTTGTGCTTGCAGTGCACTGGGAGTCCATTCACGTATAGGTTCTTTTTTTTTTTTTTTTTTTTTTTGGAGAGGTTTTTGCTATAGGGCGCGTGCGCTCGCCAGACAGACAGAGAGAGACAGAGAGATAGAAAGCAGGAAATCACCCCCCAGGGGGGATGGCCACGCCGCAATCCCTTCTCCTCCATTCTCCTCTCGGGATCTTGGGCACGCACGCACACACGCCCGGCGTGAGTTTAAGCCGCCGGGTCCGGGACTCGAACCACGGTCGACTACGTGGGAGTCCAGCGACATAGCCATTACGCTAACTGCTGGTCCCGATTCACGTATAGGTTCTGATTCAGCAGGTCTGGCTGGACCCTGGAGGTCATGGGCAGTGCTGGTGCTGTGGTCCACACCTGGGCTAGGGACCCGTGTATGGTGAGACTCCAGGCTGGCCTCCCTGCATCCGGATAACCTGTGCTGGCTTCCCAAGTTAGAGCTACTGAGTCACAGGCTTTAGCAGGACCCCAGGAACCCACAGTCACTTGCTTTCCTCAAGTCATTCTGGGCCCGTCCAGATCCAGGCAAGGGCTCCTTTAACAAAGCACCACAGACTGGGTGGTTTAAACAATTTATTTTCTCAATCTGGAGGCTGACAGACCAAGGTCAGGGTACTGGCAGGGTTGGTTTCTCCCAAGGCCTCTCGGCCTGTAGGTGGCCCCTTCTTCCTGAGTCCTTAAAGGTCCCTGGGGAGTGTCTGGTCTCTGCAAGGATGCAGCTTAGATGGAGTTAGGATGCACCTGCACAACCCCATTGTAACTCCACCTCTCTAAGCACCCTGTCTTCAAAACATTCACATTCTGATGTACCAGGGTTTGAGCATCACATAGGAATTGCAGGGGCACGGTTCAGTCTAGAACATTCCCCAGGAGAGTCTTTCTTACTGAGGCTCAGGAGTAGGCCTCTAAGGAGCTGGCACCTCTTTGTTGGAGAATGAGCCCAGCAGAGGACTCCCTCGTGGGACACTGCTTCTACATTAGGTCTTGGTGCCCGCCAGCAGCCCTGTCTTCACCACGTCTGGCGCCATCTGAAGCTGCTGTGGCCGTCACTTCGTGTTCAAGGGCCCTGAGGGGAGCACAGCTCACTGAGCCTGTCCATTTAAAGATGAAGCTGGATAGGAGTGGAGTGCCCACAAGCCAAGGCACACCCAGGAGGCTGGGGCCCACCAGAAGCGGCGAGGACTAAGGAGACTCTTGCTGAGAGACAGTGTGGCCCTGCTGACGCCATGGTTCACGCACCTGGGAGCAGAGCCATGAGAGAGGAAATACTGTTTTAAGCCACCAGCCTCCCATCATTGTTAGGGCAGCCCCAGGAAGCAACAGGAGAGCTGACAGTGACAGGCCGGAGACGACCGGGATTGACGTGCTAGCTATAGGGAAGGGACCTGCAGCCTGGAGGAGTCTGGGAACATCATCATTTATTTTTTTATTTTATTTTTTGAAAAAGATTTTGGCTATAGTATGCGTATACTTGCTAGAGAGACAAGAAATGAAAAATCACCCCCCGGGAGGATGGCCAAGCCACAATCCCTTCATTCTCTCAGGATTTTGAGCATGCATGCACATGTGCCTGGCGTATTTTAAGCTGCTGGATCTGGGACATGAAACATGGTCGTCTACATGGGAGTCCAGTGACGTAACCTTTACGCCATCTGCTGTTCCCTGCGAACACCATTTTAAGCAGGTGCTCACGGCAGTGTTCAGGTGGGATAGGACCATGCCCTTCCAGCCAGGGTCGCGGTGTTGGGAGACAGCCCCCACCATGTGCGCTGCCAGGAGCCCCTGCAGCCCGGCGAGGTGCCGTGTCCCTGTGCTGCTTGCTGGTCAGCGTTTCCCCTTACACTTTCTCCTGATTTGGGAGGTGCCCATGTTGACCTTACTCAGATCTGCTGGGTCCCTGACGCCTGACCAGGCTGCAGCTCTGTCACTTGTGGACGTTGGTCCTGCACTGCCTACTGAGGTTGAGGCAGGGTGCGGAGAACTGGCAGGCTTCAGCTTACGGTCCCATTTGGCCTGCTACCAGCTGTGAGCCTGGTGGCCGCTCTCAGCTGGGGCACTTCAAGAGTGGAGAGAACAGCCACAGAGTGAGCAGCGGGAGGAGAGCGTGGAGCAATCAGTCAAACGGGTCAATAGCAGTCAATCAGGATGGCCACATACTTGGGTTGTCTCTTCGTTTTTCTGAGTCTGATTGGTGGTCTTGGTTCCTGGAGCAACTGCGTGGCTTTTTTGCATCTTACACCTCCTAGCACATCCTTCTGGCTGGCCCCTTAGTGCTGCTTCCACGTGGGTGACTGAGGGTTGTGACACCAAGATGTCCCCTCAGTGTGAAACCACATGGCTCAGTAAGCTGGGGCTCAGGGATCTTGCTACTTTCTTTTAAACAACTTCCTGCCAAAACACAAATGCTAAGACAGAGAAGACAGGTTGGCCATTACCGTGATGGGATCACGGGCCAACCAGGTCATGAGAACCATCTGATCTGCCATTTTCCAGCGGAGCCATTATAGGAAGGACCCAGGACAGGATCCCGGCACATTCTGTACTGACGTGTGGAGAGTGCGGAGCAGAGGCCGGGGACACGCCAGCGCTGCTGCCTCGTGGAGAGCACCGTATGGTGCAGAGTCACAAATCAGTGCATGCCAGGGCTGCCAGGCTTCTCCAGGCTCAGGCGTCCATGTGTCCCTTCATGTCCCATCATGTCCCTCTGCCTCTTGTTCTGCTCTGCACTGGGCCTGTTTGCCATCCGCCCCAGCGCCCGGCTCCTTGGGGCTTTGCGGCTGAGTCCCGCTCTGCAGAGCCTTCACTGCTCAGTAAGGAAGGCAGTGCCTCTGAGCAAGCTGGCTGCTCGAGGCTGTCTTCTGGGAGGGCTTTTCTACCTCCCAGTCTTGTTGGGGAGTAGTAGTTCCCGTGGAGATCATGTTAGGATTTCTGACAACGAATTCCGAAACGTTGACGTTTTCTCTTACCTTTGAAGTTTTGAAGGTTTCTTTGGGGTGAGTAATCTTACGGAGGTAAGAGTATCAGTAACACTTTAAACCATGAGAACAATTTTAACTAACACCTCACTTCTAGTTTCAACATCTATTGAAAATAATTATATTGTATGTATGTGTGTATATTATGTGTGTTGAATATGATTTATTGCAACAATCACTGTCCTTTACTGTTCTGCCTCTGCCGGAGACCTGCTCCAGCCGGGGTGGGTTGAAGCTCATGGGAAAGCGACGCAGGCGATAAGAAATTCAGGCAGAGACCTTGATGCTCTTCAGCATGTTCTCAGTCAACTACAGTCAGAGCCAGCTCAAGACTGCAGCGTCAGTGGCTGGGATGCATACATATTTATTGGGGGATGTCTTACAGCAGTGGGGGGGGGGTGTGAGGGGGAAGTAAAAGAGTTTACTCTAAAAAGTAAAGTATTCAAAGCATAGGAACAGTAATCATAAAACATGTCTGTTTTGTTTAGGTATAAACAGTCACAATCCTCAGGGTGAGGGAGTCCATTTGTCTGGTGCATTCTCTTCTTAGATCTTGATTACCGGGAAAGGTCTTTTGGGTGAGGGGGCTTTCAGGAAGCTTGATAACTTCAGCCCCAGACCAGCTTGAGAACTTCAGCCTCAGGCTAGGGTGGCAGCGGATTGCTGGTTACAAAGGCCTAGATAGAAATCTTGTCTTGTTAAGTAAAGACACGGTTAATATATACTAAAGTGGAATATCTATATTACAACTAAGGGGGTGAGCCTATTGTTCATATGGGGAAGGAATGTGGTCTTGTAAGCAGCTTAAAGACTGACCTAAAGGTTATTGTGTACTTGTGACCCTCTACGTGCCCGTGCGTTCTATACAATAGCTGTGGCTTATGGAGCGGCAATTTTTCCTTGTCCTGAGATCAAAGGTGGCTCATGGTCTTTGTTTGGGGTTATCAGTACCTTGCTGATGAGACCCTGATCCTCTCCCAGCTACTGAGGTCATTTCACCAATTTAGTTGCTTTCCATTAGCCCAGACCTTTCTAATGTTATCTATATAATCCCCAGTAGGAGAAGTGAATGCGGCATTCTTTATTGACATTTTCCAGGCAGGTGGAGTGAGTCTCACGGAAATAATTCCCGTTTGCTGCCACCTTACGGGTCCACATTCTTTTAGGATTATTAATTGGTTTTATTGTAAAAGTTACAGTAAGGCTGGGGGTGTTATTTTATCCTTAGGGGGTACCGGCTTACCGTAATGACAATAAAGCCCATGGCAGAGAGATTGAAAGCACAAACCAGTATAACAAACACAGTTGAAACCTTGAGCTCATGGCTGCGGCCTTGCCTGCAGCTCTTCTCAGCCAAGTCTTGCTTAGACATGAGAGGCAGCTCCCCATGTTCTGTCTGTGTTGGCTGCATGGCTTCTGCCATGCCTCTCTATTCTGCCATTCTTAGCAAGTGGTTTTGTCTTCACACTGCAAAATGGCTGCTATACCACCAGCCATCATGTGTTCTAGGTAGGAAGAACATAGAAGAGGAAGGGCAAAGGGTGATGGGGAAAACGTTTCTCTTGTTGGGGCTTTGTCTTTTATGGCCAGAATCCCCTGTCTTCCTCACAGGCTTCTGGCCATAACTCATGGACCAGAATGGTGTCTCATGTCAGCTCTGATAATAAGTCAAATTATAGGGGTGCACCCCTCTGTCCTTTCAGGCAGAGGAGGACCTGTGCAGAGGGACTGGAGATGGGAGGTGCTGGGTAGCCTGCAGGTCCTGCCCAACGTCCAGAAGGAAGGTTGACCTGGGTGGCACTTGCTGGGTACAGATGTTGGTCCTTTACTGTAGAAACTTACTTTCTGTAAGAGGAGTGAGGAGTGACTTAAGGCTAAAACTTGAATTTCATGTAGGTGAATTCAAACCCCAAGTACAGCATTATACATTTCAAGTTACTTTATTTGATAAGTACGTGGGTCTTTTAGGGGCCTGCTATGGCTTGGCTGTGTGGAGTTGGTTGTATTGTGAAGGTATTAGGAAGACACTTAATTGATTACGGTATTGAAAAACAGGGCCTTCCATATTCATCCACTTTCTATCAAAAGCCAGTCTTGTTTTTTTTTTTTTTTTTTTTTTTTTTTTTTTTTATGGCTGAGTAGTGTTCCATGGAGTATATTTTGGACACTTTTTCAATCCATTCATCCATGCATGGACATTCATGTTAGTTCAATGTCTTAGCAATTGTGAATAATGCTGCAATAAACAGATATGCAAACACTTTTCCACTTGAGCATTCTGTTGTCCTTCGGGTAGATACCCAGAGGGGAATTGCTGGATCATATGGTAGTTCTAATTGTAGGTCTTTGAGGAACCTCCATATTGCTCTCCACAGAGGCTGGACCAAATTATTGTATGTCTACTTAATATATACTGACTGTCTGCATTCTATGGCAGAAATTGGAAGATTAGAGAATATAGAAGCATGGAAAATGGTAACAGATACTGGATACAGTGTTGGAAGAGAGTGGGAGAAGGGGAGAGTGTGAGGAAAGACATTAAGAAGAAAAATAGGGGGAACCAGCAGTTAGTGTAATGGCTATGTCGCTGGACTCCCACGTAGTCGACCACGGTTCGCGTCCAGGACCCGGTGGCTTAAAACTCACGCCGGGCGCGTGTGCGTGCGTGCCCAAGATCCCGAGAGGAGAATGGAGGAGAAGGGATTGCGGCGTGACCATCCCCCCTGGGGGGTGATTTCTCGCTTTCTGTCTCTAATGTCTCTGTCTGTCTGGCGAGCGCACGCGCCCTATAGCGAAAATCTCTAAAAAAAAAAAAAAAAAAAAAAAAAAGAAAAATAGGCAAGACGCCTACGGGACACAGAAATGGATGATTATTGTTGATGACATGTACAGTATCCTCAGTGGGACTGGAGTGAAGTGTATTCATGTTGGGAGAATTCGCTTTACAAGCTAAGTGATGTGTAGAGTACTTGAATGTATAAAAGATCTTAAAATCAAAGAAAAGAAAGAAAAACAGGGCCTTCTTGAAGACCCCGTGATTGGGCTTGGTGTGGGGCCCCATGATTGCCTCCTAGTGAGTTTACGAGGGCAGGGAATGAGGAGACGGAAACAGAGGAACAGACCCGCTAGCACAGTCTTCTGCGGCCTCAGCGCTCCGGGAGCTGAGCTCTCGCACTGCCCTCTTGCTCCTCTCGCTGGAGCTGAGACGTGGTCTGTCCGTGGCCTCTGCCTCCCTCACCCGCTCCCCCTCTGTTCCTACCCGTGGTGGTTCTGAGTCTCAGGCCAGAGAGGTCCAGCCAAGATAGCAACCAGGCCAGAGAGGCAAGGATGCTGTGGCCCTGGTCCTCCAGGCGGGATGGTTTCGAGCTGGAAACACCCCACGTCACCGGCGCTCCTGGGTGCCACCTGTGCTGTGGGTGGGGGAGCACGGGGGTCCCCGCGCTGGCTGAGACCAGGGTTGTGTCGCCATCAACCTCTTCAGGCCATTTCTGTCTATTCCAGCTTGTCTTTCTCTGCCATCACCATTCCTACCTTCCCATTCCTCGCTGGGCCCTTCCCCTTCTCAAAGCTGGGGAGGTGGCTGGCTGCAGAGATGAGCCCTGCTCGCCACCCCTCACCACTGCCTCCTGTCTGTCCTCTCCTACCCCACTTCCCCTTTCTGCTTGGAGATGCCCAAGCATCTCTGTGCCTCTCAGCTGCCCTGTGAGGGGATGAGGATGAGGGGGCTGGTCCCGTGCAGCCTGCCCACTTTAGTGGCTAGCATGCTCTACTCCATCAGCCCTCCAGGGATATTTTAGGGGAGCGTGCACATGTTTGCAGGTGCCACTGGGCAGCCTGTTTGTGCTGCGGCATTTGTTAATTTGCAGGCATCAGAGGGCTGGAGTGTTGGTGTCCCGAAGGGGCATTAACACAGTTGTCCACTGATTTAATCAAAAGCGGCAGCTGGGGTCCGAGTCAGGCGAGTTATGAAATTAAGGCACGAAGTGAAACACAGGATGGGCCTTCCCTGTAGACAGTTTAGTGCTTTCAGCTGGGACGTCCCTGGAAATCGAATGTCAGTCCTCAGATGCTGTCACCCCACTGTGAGGCTGATTGCGTTGCAGGAGCACGCGGAGCCGCTCCACGACTGTCATTAATAACCGTTTATTAACTGTCCGCGGTGCACAGCCAGAAGCCTAACTCAGCACCGGGCACCGCCACAGCCCCAGTGCCCAAAAGCTCACGTGGCAGTCACAGACCCTTTGTCCGTGCTGCTCTTACTGAGCCCAAACAGGCTTTGGGTTGCACAAGTGTCACTTTCCGCAGCAGCAGAAACAGAGTCCATGACGCTACCCACGTGCTCATTTTCCAAGGTGAGGAATGAGAATGACACGGGGTGAAGCAGGCCCCAGCTCTGACCTCGTTAGCTACATCCACTCTTCTGCCAGACCGGAAAGTCTCCAGGCCCCCGCCCAGGTTTATGCTTAAAACATACAAACAGGGTCATGTTAGACACGGCATCCAGCATTTCGCTTGTTTTTTTTTTTTTTTGTTTTGAGAGGTTTTTGCTATAGGGCACGTGCACTCGCCAGACAGACAGACAGAGACAGAGAGACAGAAGGTGAGAAATCACCCCCCAGGGGGGGACGGCCACGCCGCAATCCCTTCTCCTCCATTCTCCTCTTGGGATCTTGGGCACGCACGCACACGTGCCCGGCGTGAGTTTTAAGCCACCGGGTCCAGGACTCGAACCGCAGTCGACTACATAGGAGTCCAGCGACATAGCCATTACGCTAACTGCTGGTCCTTTTTTTTTTAGGCATCTTCGGGAACCTCCCTCTACCGGCATGTCCAGACCTGCCTCCGGCCGGTTGGCAGTGTCCGTTTCCAGGACACGATGCAATGTCCTTGGTCTCCCTCTGTTGCCTCTAGGTCCCCCAGTTTGGCTGCAGCAACAAAGCCACGGGCATGCCGCCATCCAGGATGGGCTGGTGACAGCTGAAGACGTCCGTTGGGATCTGTTTCTTGAAGTGGATAGTGTGTATTTAAATTTTGATAATTATTGTCAAGTGGCTCTCTGAAAGGTGGCACCAGCCCCTCCCAGAAATAGCGCACGGAGGTGGAGGTGCCTGCTTTTAAAAGTTCAATGAAAAACTGTGTTTAAGAATGTGTCGTTGACATAATGGCTTCCCTACCTGTGGGGCACAGCAGGGCTTTTCATACGTGCATATGATGAGGATCATCCTTTTTGTAATTATTATTTTTTTATTTTATACGTTTAATCACGATGCATCACTTTGCTTGTAAGTTGAATTTATGCCCCGTGAATGCACTTTGCGGCAGGGCCAGTCCGTACTCGGACTCGGCGGCTGCCGCCAGCGCTTGTGGAGGGCAACGATTAGAGCTGGGTTTCTTGGTTCTTCCAGACTTTTTTTTTTAACGTAGCTTTATTAAAATTTATTTCTTTTTTTATAACTCCTTATTTTCATTTAGCTGTTCCTCTGTGGGGTTTGAGACAGTGATCGAAAGCATGCATGCAGTGTGCGATGATCACATCAGGCCTGGCCCTCGCACCGTTCTTAATCTCCATGTTCACCGCCCACACACGCACGCTGACACTCTTCCCCTGCAGAGCAGTCACGGCCCTTTCCCCAGAGTGGCCCGAGCCCGACGGGCCTGGGAGTGCTGGGAGTATCCAGGGAGCTCTGAGCAATGGCTGTGGAGGAGCTGAGGGAGCTGGAGACTTGAGCCAAGTCTTGCTGAGCCTGCGACAGTGCAGGGGTGGTCGGAGGCAGGGCTGGAGGGGCCCAGGCTGGTCCAGGCTGGTGCGGCTCAAACTGGACCCAGGAAGACCGTGCCATGTGTCCTCGGGGCTTCGTGTGTGCCTGGCTGGCTCATGGCAGGATTGGGTGGCGCTCCAGGGCTGTACTGAAGCCTGGCACCTCTCACGGCTCCCCTGCCTCCTCCCTCGGACTGTGCCGTGCACCTGTCTCATTTCAGGGTGACCCTCTCCCCGCTGCGGTGCCCTCTGGCCCTCGTGGAGGTTCTGACTCATTCGTCTCACCACATTGTTGCTAGCAGCTCCTTCTCCTCCTAAGTCCCCTTCTCACCACACGTGGAGTCCATGCTTCATCGCACAATCACTTCCTCTGAGCACTCTCAATTCCCTTGCCCTCTTCCCTGTAGTTTGTAATTCCCTGGGAACCCTCCCAGCTCTGATTAAGCCCATCCATCTGCCCTGAATGTCTGAACGTTGCAGGGGAAAATCACTCTCACTTCAGATTCATGACTGAAAACCAAGAAGGGTCTCTGTGCAGCCTGGAAACCCTGTGGGTCTTTCTGGCAAGTCTGTAGCTCCACTCGGGCGAGGCATGCGGGAGGCTCCCTTGTGGTTCTAAAGCTCAGGAAAGCATCGGGGCCTCCTGGGGATGTTAGTCCCCTGGTGCCCAGGCCCTCCGCGCTGGTAGGACTTACTTGGTCTAGAATGGGGGCAGGCGTCACTGACTTACATACATGTACGTTTCTATTTCACTGAAGTACAAACACATGTTACTTCCCCATGGCCGCTGTAACGAGCAACAGCATGGAGAACTCTTGTCCCCTTTTCACTCTAGGCAGTCTTTGTTGAATGCTATGTCTCTAGAGTATCTTTTTCTTGCATGGATTGACTTTCTTCTCTCGGTGGGGTTTTCTGAAGAACAAAAGTTCTTTATTTTAATGGGATCTGATTTATCAGTTTTTTCCTTTTGCGTTTGGAATACTTTTTCTCCTTTCTTCATATTTTCTTCCTGTTGCCTTATTCTTGCACTTTCACATTTAGATTTGTAGCCTGTGTGAAATTGAACCTGTGAACGGCGTGAGGTAAGGATCATATGTAGATTGCCCCTTGGGTTTTGAATCCATCACTAGAAACACCCGTCCCTTTTCTCTGTCTCCTTGTCTTCTTGGTTTTGAGGACTCTCCTCTCCCTGTGTGTCCTAGGGTGGTCTCCTGTGGGAAGTGGAGGGATGGTGGGAAGAGACCAGCTTTCTCCTCACCTCTCTCTGCCCCAGCTCCTTCCAGTCCAGCCTAGCTCTGGTCTGCTAGGCCGTGTCTGGCTCCTACTCTTGCCTAATTCTCATTAGGGGCTCTGTCCTGCTCTTTGTCCCCTGAGCTCCTCCACTGCTTCCTTCTAGCCACACCGTCCTGCCCCCTGCCCCACCCACCAGTCCCCAGCTGTCCTATGAGTGTGCCTCGTCCTTGCCTCTCCTGACCGTGTCCTGCCCTGGCCAGTTAGCACTTCCTCCTGGGCTCCCCCTGGATGCTGGCCCTGACGTCACCGTGGAGTCCACAGAACACCTGTGTGTCCTCACCTCTTTAGAGCAGAGCAGCTCATTGTAGCATTTTGTTCACAGGCTCAGTGGGCCTCTTCAAGCTCTTTCGCTATAGGTGGAGGCTGGGGAATGTATAGGGGGCAGGGTCTGGAGCAGAGTGTGGGTCCTGACCTCGTCTGCCACCTGCACTGACAGGCCAGCGCTCCATCTCCTCTCCCCACACCACATGCCCGCTGCGGGAGCAGGGCCTGCTTCCCTGCAGGATGGAGGAGAGGGGCTGAGGCTACCTGAGGCCCCAGGAGAAGGGTCAGCTCCTGGAGAGACAGGTGTGGGGCTGCACCGCACAGACTCTTTTTTTTTTAATTTTTAATTTTTAAAATTTTTTTAAATTTATTTTTTCTTTTTAATTAAATTTATTTATTTACATTCATTCACTGTACATCATTACAGCATACAAAGTGAGATTTTCCATCTAGAGTACACTGTATATTGTCTCAATCAAGCACATCAACATACATGTTACCGTCAGCAAATAATTTTCCATTTCTTGTTTTCTGTATACATATATATATATATATATATATATATATATATATTTCCCATCCTTGATTCCCTATCTCTTTTTTTTAATTTTTATTTTTTCACATTATTTATTATTATTATTTTTTGTATATACTTTCAATCATATTGTTTGGCTTACAATGAGACCATTTCGATATGTGAACATTTCTCCCCAGACCCGTTGATCGAAATATCTTCAACAGATAACACCACACCTCCCCATCCCGTCAATGCTCTACCTCTGTATCCCTTCTCCAAATGTCTTTCGTTAGGCCCCACTCCTCCACATACACCTCATCTGACATTCACACCCATCTCTTGTGTTTGTTCAACTGTTAGTCAATCAGTTTCATCACCCTTTGTCATCAAAGACTCCCTGCGACGAGGTAGCACAGGCTGGAGAGCCTTCCCCCAAGGGGAGCCAGGGTGATTGACAGCCCGTTTGTGAGCATGAGTGTGCTGTGTTTGCCAAGCCTGGGCGCCCCGGCCGGAGAAGTTCCCTCATATTTACCAAGCAGGGCCCCTACATTGATCTCATAAAACAAGGCTCAGACAGAACAACAGCATGACAGGGGCAACGGCGGTCACGATGGTGCAGATCCCTCTGATTCTTTATCAGAAGCTTTCACACCCCCCACGCTGCGCCTCCCTCCCCTGCCTCCCTCCGCCAGGCACTGACATTATTGTAGGGCCCCAGCCATAAAGGGAAAAGACTTCAATTTCAGACACCCTAATCCCACGCCTAAAGAATAATGCATTTACAGTAGGATTCTTGCTTTCTGGAGTGGTGGGTATTATGATCGAAATTATTTTGAAGCCAAAAATGAAGGTCAGTTAAATGAAGCTTGTTATCAAAGAGCTCACCCCTGTCTTTAACCAACGAGTGGCATTCCACTTCTGCTAGTGGATCACTTTGACGAGTGTGATGATTTTGAGGCTGCACATGCAGGTAATCTCTCATGCATAGTCGTTTAATGTGTAAGAAACAGATTGTTCAATTCCCTAGGACTTCTAGCTGTAAGATAAGTGTGTGCAGGTGCCGCGCTATGACGTCAGGCCGGCCGGCTCTACTGAACACTTTCTCTAACGTTTGAACGTCTCCTACTTCCCAAGGACCTTCCTATGCAGTAGTAGAAGATCATTTGTGTGAGCCCAAGATGCCTCAGTGACTATCCATTATGGAATAGGTGAGACTGAAAGAAGAGGAGGGAACAGTTTTGAGATGGCTGGTCTGGGGACCAAGGACAAGAGTGGGTGCTGAGTGGCAGAGACACCAGGCTTGCACCTGAAGCGCACCAGCAGGACTGCAGCCATTTTGAAATTAAGAAGGCCTCTAACAAGAGCCATCTGACCAAGGGCTGAGTCGTGGGGAGGCCTGTTTGAGGAACGGTCAGATGAGTCAGGAGTGGGTTTTCGGAAGAATCAGGTCATTACCCAGAGAAAAGTAGTTGGCTGTGAATGCAGTGAGGAATGACTTGCCCCTGCTTGTATCTTGTGCCCTAAACACCGAGGACATGCTGAGCTTTTTGAGACAGCTGGACAGAGCTGCCGACTGTCTCCCTTCCTCGCCAGCCTCTGTCTCTCATTGCACGGACCCCAAGGGAAACAGCCAGACTTATTGGGCTGTTGGAAAAGTCATGATGCATTTTTGCATAGAAAAAAATAAAACACATCTTGACTTTTGCAGTGACCCAGTAGTCGGCCAGAACAAACCCGAATGCTGGCTCTTCAAATTTTGCTGGGAGAAAATCAGGAGATGAAGTGGTGGGTCACAGGGAGCTGCGATGGGCATTGTGTGGTACAAAGCCACGAGCGCTGCCTCTTTATCTAAACCAAACACTGCGCACCAGAGATAAAGGCCGTGGGAAGAAATAGCTTCATGGGAAACTCAAGTTTGGGTTCAATTTGGTTGGAAAGTTTATTTTGTTAACTCTCCTCCCTCTCTCTGCCCGTCTGTCCATCTGTCCATCCTTCCTTCCACCTTTACACTGATTGGACGATGAGCCAGTGCATTCGCATGTACCCCCTGTGGTCTCTAAAGTGAAAGATCCCTCAGCAAACAGCGTTTCCCTGCAGGAATGCGGCCTCTGCTCTGACAGTGGAGGTGGAGCTTTCTCAGCTCCTGGTGGCTTTGTCTCTCTAGGGACCACCCCACTTTCCTTTCCTCTCCAGGGACACCTCACAGATGGTGGAGGCCCCATGGTCCAGCAGCCTCCCGCTGCCCATCACTGGACATGTGAAGCCATAAGCAGCATGGAGCCGCTGCTCCATCCACAAAGCCGTGGTCCCTCCCGTGGCTTTGCACATGGAGTAACTGGCCAAAAACAAAGGCAGGAAACATTCACAGATGCCACTGGTCAGCCGCGCTGGGGTCCCCGGCCCACTCTGCGCTCTCTCTGTATCGCTGCCTGGACTTGTGGCTCGGGTTACTTTCAGAGAGTGGCATTCGTGACTCCTCTCATGAGTGGCCCGTCATGAACGCTGGTTTCAGAATTTCGCACGGAGCGATGGACGTGCTGCTGATGTGTGGCTCTGGGGACGGCCCTGTCCCCTTCATTCGCACATCTGCTGTCCTGGCAACCCAGCTCCCAAAACCTGGCAGGGCATCTCTTCCCTGGTCTCCAGACCTAAGCCCTGGGCTCTCCTCTTCCAACTCCTGAGCATCGTCTCCTTGGAGCTCTGTCTTCCCACTCCTGAAGCCACCCGTGGTGCCCCTCCCCGGCTGCCCTCTGGACCGCGGCGCCTCCTTTCCTGGCCCAGCCGCCAGCCTCTGCCCCTCAGCTGTGGCCATGGCATCCTGCTCCTTCACTCCTTGTCGTCATTTATTTTTAAGTTTATTTATTCCTTTCATGAAGAAGGGAGAGAGACAGAGAGAAAGAGAAGACGAAGGATCTGCCCCATCTCACCCAGCCGAGATCGTGCACACGCGTGTATACCCAGCGTGCTCGGCGAGGTCTCGGCATGGGAACCCGCGACCTCCCCCATACGGTCCAGCTGCCTTACTTGCCCAAGTGCCCCTGCTGTGTGTGGTGGGGCCCAGGTGGTCTGAGCCGTCTGCCGCCCCAGACGCCACCGTGTCCCACTCGTCTCCTCTCCAGCCCCACTAGGGCCCTCCCGGCACACTGGTCTCTGTCCTGTTCTCTTCCCCCACCGTCCTCTCCCCCAGCACCGCCCCACCCCTCAATTCACCTGTGAGTGTCCTTCTAAGGATAAATCCGGGATAGGCCGCGAGCCTCTGCTCACTTCCGATTTCTGCTCACAGTTCCCCAGCACTCCAGCTATACGGCCTAACACACAGAGATTGTCGGGTGAGCTGTGTCATGCCGATGGTGCCCACGGAGGAAGCGAGGTCACAGTTACCTGTGCAGACAGAGTGGGAAATCAAGGCCACCATACTGATCATTCAAACAGCACGTAACACTTGTGGGGGACTCAGTTATTTGGGTTTATCCGATGGGAGTTAAGAACAACCACACAGCTGTCCAGACAGTGGCTGGGAGTTCCCTGTCACTGTGACTGGCCCGGCGAGGGCTGTGGCCGTTGCTCTGTGCTCCGAGCCGGCTGGGAGGCCCGCTCATCGCTGGATTCGGGGAAAACCGAGTGACTTCTCTGGACTCTAGTTCTCCTCTCCGGAACGGAGCGCTTTGCAGAGCTGTGGCTGCGTCACCAGCCTCCTGATAGTCGTCTGTCTCTTCTCTAATTCTCTGAATGCCACATCTTGGCCTTGACTTTGTGCTGTGTGTTCCTGACTAGCTGCCAGGAGCTCTGTCTGCGATGAGGCCGTGACCGCCATGCCGTGCAGACCCAGCTCCGCTTTCTTGGCCGCGCATCCACCTCCTTAAGCGAGGAGCAGAGCCCGGGGCGGGACAAGCACAGGACTGATGGACGGAGCCACGATGTGGCCACCGTCACGGTATTCTATAGCAGCGGCTCTCGGCTGGCACTTGTCACCGTCTCCAGCAGAACTTCCGCTGTCTGGGTCTGGGATCGACCCTGGCATCAGTGCTCTATTAAAGGGGCCTCGGATGATTCCGTGGGAGCTGAGCGCTGCTGCAGGGATTCAAGTACCATCATGAGCTCTGGGCGCGCGGCTCCGCCACCTCGCCGGGGTCACGGCGGCTCCCCTTCCGGGATGTGGAGCACAGGGAGCCTCGTAAGATGCCGTCCGTGTGGCCCAGGGCCTGGCGGTGTGCAGAGGGACAGGGCCAGGCTCCTTCTGACTCTGTCAGCCCTACGCTCAGGTTGGCTCACGTGACAGAGGGCAGATCACAGCAGAGCTCTGCGTATGTTGACTTTCGGTGTTAAGACCCCAGTTAGGCAGTCAAGCTTTTAAATCAACCTTGAAGGAGATCCTTATAAGCAGCAGTTCATAAAGCCACCACCCTGTGTGACAGCCTGCACAGAGCCAGGCCCCTGGCTGGCTCTCAGGGACAATGCGCTCTTCCGAGTGTGACCCTGGTCTTGGGGATACTGTCCACATGTGGCGAGACCTGGCTTCTGTCCAGGACTGGCGCTTCCGTTTAGTTAGTAAGCGGAACTCCAGATACGTTAAGGCTTGAAATGAGAAAACTTGCAAGGTTTCAGATTCTGTTCAATGCCCCCTGCTAGCCAGCCTTGTCGGAAGCGGCGGGTGCCAGTGCCTGGTGAGTCAGTGTTTGGAGAGGCAGCTGGGCTAAATTTGGAGATTTTGACTCAGCCCTCCGTGAAATTCAGCAGTTCCTCTGAAGCTGCGGGTGACCGACCTTCGGTTTCATTCAAGCTTCAAAACCCCAAAGTGAAGGTGGGTGTATTTTTGAACTCCTGAGTGAAGATGTACGAGGGGTTCCTCTATGGCAGGACGAGTCTTGGCCTCTCTTCCCCTGCCCCTTGAAGGAGGGCGGGGGCTGGGGCGGGAGGCAGAGGCAAAGAGAAGGGGGCAGGCGGTGCCTCCCGGTATCCCGTGTGGCAGAGAGCCAACCCCTATAGAAGCCCGCTCCCCGCGGCGTCCTCATGCCAGCACCCCTGGGAGCAGACGCCCCAGTCAGTGGGTCCTCAGACGCATCCGGTGTTCCACTGGGAGTTGGAGTGAGTGTTCCATGGACACCAAGTGCCTTCCATGGTCAGCACAACCCTGTGTTTCTGAATAGCACTCAAAGCACCCTGTGAGCGTGAAAGTGGGTTAGAGCGACACGTCGAAGTGCAGCTCCGTCCCGGTAGCCTTGTTAACGTACCTGTGGTTTCCGACGCGGGGGAAATGCGAGGGTACTTGTGTGCTTTTATGTCTCTGCTCTGTGACTTGCTTACTCAGGGTGCAGCTACTCATAGAAACAAAAGGAGGCACACGACATCAGCATGGTGCTAGTGTGCGGCGGGATGCATGTGTTTAACTGCCAAGCTCTGCTGGGTTGCAACATGCACGTTGGGGCTGGACGCTTTATTACCCCGGAGACCACGAGCCTCACTCCCGATGCTCTTCTCTTCCCACCCTACTTCCAGACGCAGCTGCAGCGCCTCAGCACCCGCGAGGTGTTGGCCTCCAGCGCTCCTGGCAGGAATGGTTTCGTCTCCGTGTCTGTCCTGGCTCTCCGTTGTTCAGTCACGGAAGTGCTGTGTGCCGACCAGGAAGAACGTAATGACATCCGGCCTCAGCGGTTCGTGCTGCCAAGGCGCTGCGCGCTGCGGCGGGCCGCAGGGGTCTGGGCTTGCTCCTGGTCCGCCCTGAGGCTGGGCGTGCTGTTCGCGGCTGGAATCCCAGCTGCTCAGGAGACCACGAGCCTCAGCTTGGCTGGACAACAGCAGGAGACTGAAAAAGAGCAAGACGTGGTGGTGCGAGCCTGTGGTCCCGGCTGGGAGGCTGAGACGGGAGGGTCGTGACGGGGAGACTTGCCTTAACAAACTGGGCCAGCCCCACAGTACAGTGGGGAAGGCAGCACAGGAGAAGCTGGACCGCACAGGGCAAGCATGGTGGTGAGGCCTGGTCGTCTTGCTCTTTCTCTCTCTCTCCTTTATATGCATGTACCACGCTCTATCATAAATAAAGACAAAAGTGTAAACAGGTAGGTAAATATGACATAGAAATGAGTAACAAAAAATGCGCACATCCAGGATCTCACTCCGTTTGTAATTTAATGTTCATTCACCCAGAATGAACGTAAGTGTAATCACATTCACAGGGCGTCATTGTTTTTCATTTTAATATGGTAAAAAGGATATTTTTGACATCCTGCTTCATTTAACAAGGCATATTTAACAGCTCTCCAGGAATGTATATTTGTTGGTAGAAAACTTATTTGTAAAAGAACAACTTAAAAAGACGTCCTAGTATATCTGAGCATTGGGCAGCCGTGAAGATGATTGGTACAAAGATGATAGAAGTACTTAGAAAAGCCGATAGCCGATAAGTAAAACATTACAAGATTATTTGCAAACCAAATATCTAGTTAGTTTTCAAACAAAACTTGTTCCTCTTCTTGGTTAAGGTGGCTTCGCCTTGATAGACAAGGACAGGAGAGGAAAGTCCTGCTTCTCTGGAGAAGGTCCCGTTGGCCGTCCTCTCAGGAGGCGTCGTGTGGGTTTTACTTCTGATGACGCAGTCGTGACTATGAGGAGACGCACCCCTGCCTGGAGCTCCACAGGCTTGCTTCACCCGGAACCCCCGAGGCTCACATGATGAAATGGGAAGTTACTGGACTGAATCCTTTCACAAGCTCATCCTTTATCTTTAAGCTGGTCAGAACTTCTTAGGCAGACGAGTTTTAAGTCCAAATACACTTTTTAGTAAATATAAGATAAACAATTTGAGGGAATAAAATGTTTAATAATGAACAGATTGAATAGAAAAGACTTGACATTTTATTGGGATGTTAGATTCCAAATGCAAATAGTCTGATTCTTTTCCAAAGGCCAGGAGTGTAAAGCTGTGTCTCCCCGTCCGTGTAATAACTGGTATCTCTGTTGGTTAAATGTATTCTATAATGAAGTCTCGATTCTCACTTTGCCTCCTGCTTGCTACACACTGGATCAGGAAACTAACCACTGTCTATGCAGTTGCTTAAGCCATATATGCAGCGAGTGCTCTTCAGCAGTTAACTTCTGCCCCAGGAACAAGCCGTCGTGAAATCTCTGCAGCCACAACTACAGAGGTTTATTTCTTGCACATGGCTCTGAAGGCTCTGCAGCGTCCTGGACTCTGCTGCTCTAGGCTGGACCCGATTGGGCTCCCCGAGGCCCATGTCTTGCCATCCTGGCTGCGGGTTGGCAGAGAAGTTGGTCCCTGCTGCGTTCACGGTGCAGGGAGAGGCTCAGAGGGCGGCAGGACCACGGGATGCCTCCTGTCGTCTGCCTATCCTGGAACATGGACCCCTGTGTACTAGGGATCCCTTTGTGTATCCTCTGTGGGGTGCAGCAATCACATGACCATGCCTAAAGTGAAGGGGGCAGCCATGCTGGGTGGGGTGGAACAGCAGGGGTAAACGGTTTGGGCCCGAGCCCTTCCTGCCCTCGCTGGTGTGTCCACGGTTTGGACGCGAAGGTCCGACCAGGACTTCTCAGTGACCGCACGCTGGAATTCTTACTGGCTTCCTGGGGTGTCCTAGTGGGGCTCATGTTGATTTAAAGCCACATATGTGATGATTGAAATCAATATTTATGGATTGTCAAGAATTTTTCTTTCTAACAATGAGAGAAACTAATTGGTAACAATTAGAGGTTTTTGTCTCAGGTTCAAAAAACCCTTAATAGGGAACCAGCAGTTAGCGTAATGGCTATGTTGTTGGACTCCCATGTAGTCGAACGTGGTTCGAGTCCTGGACCCGGTGGCTTAAAACTCACGCCGGGCGCGTGTGTGTGCGTGCCCAAGATCCCGAGAGGAGAATGGAGGAGAAGGGATTGCGGTGTGGCCATCCCCCCGGGGGGTGATTTCTCGCTTTCTGTCTCTCTGTCTCTCTCTGTCTGTCTGGTGAGCGCATGCGCCCTATAGCGAAAAACCTCTCAAAAAAAAAAAAAAAAAAACAAAAAAAAACAAAAAAACCTTAATATCCCCCTGCAGGCCTCTCGCAAATCAGTAAAATCACCCAGACCTTTCTTGTTGTTTATAGTTGGCCCGTCTGACTTCAAGTAGTGTTAACCACGGCCCCTGAGGCGTGACTGTACACTCTGTGGAAATGGGAAGGGGAAGGCTCAGAGAGGGTGAGATGGTGGCCCAGGTCACGGCTTCTCAGTGCTCTGTAAGGGCAGGGCTGTGGCTGTGGCCCGGGGTGTCCTCCCCAGGCTCTCCCTCCTTTCTGTGCTGGTGCCCTGTGGCCGTTCTAACACCGTCGTCAGTTAGCAGCTCACCCACGCACTTCTGGAATCTTACCTTTCTGGGGCTCAGAACTTCCACCTGCGCCTCCCTGGGCCAGAGTCAAGGTGTCAGTAGGGCAGGTCCCCCTGGAGGCTTTGGGGAGAGCCTTTACCTGCCGCTTCTGGCTTCCAGAGGCCCCTGTTCGTGGTCCTCCTGCCATCTTCACAGCCGCACCTCAGCGTCTCTTGGCACCTCCTCCACAGCCACGTCTTCCCGACTCAGGCCTCCCTCTCTGCCTCCCCCTTGCACTTTTGAGGGCTCCGTGATTGCCTCCTGATAATCCAGGACCCGCTCCCCTGTTAAGGCTGGTGGGTCAGCAAGATGAATTTGCCTGCAACCTCACGTCCATGTCACCACGCGGGCTGACATACTCACAGGTTCCAGAGATTAGGACTGGACACTGCTCTGGGAGGGGACTTCATCACACCAACCCTGGGCCTCTGGGATTGCTGCTGGAGAGGTCACCTGCCTGGGCCTGGCCTCCAACCAGGGCTGTCTCGGCCACCCTCCTGACTCCTGGAGCGGGCTTCCCTGCCCAGAGAAAAGGTGGCCAGAGATGCCGGCCCAAATGCAGCTGCACACGTGGTGCGTGTACCTGCACCTCTGGGGCTGGCTCCCGGCCCAGCGCTCCTAGCAGGCGTGGGGAGCCAGGCTGGAAGACACCTCTTGGCTGAGCATGGGAGAAGCAGTCATTGCCTGCCACTCACGTCTTATCTGAATTCTAGAAAAGCGGGACAAGTAAACGTTGTGCGGTATTTTCCATTCAATGGCAAAGCCTTTTCTTAAAAGTGACTTTTGATAACTGCCTCTGAAGGGCGGCAGACACAGTAGGGAAAAAGCTGGAGTCTCATCATATAAACGACTGGGTTTCCTTGCTTCATCACTGCTTTAATAATAATAAAAGAGCCAGCTCCCTCGCTTCGAGCTGGTGTGATCACTGAATGCACGTTGCTGTGTCCCTGCTGGTCCTCACTGGTTCAGACCTGGGCGACTCGGTTCCTTCGAATGGCGTCAGTGACGGACGCTGAGGAAGACATCGCGAGTCCTGGGGCTTCAGTGGAAAAGCATCACTCCAGCAGGACGGTAATTTCCCGTCTGCGCTCTGGGCAGCTTTCTCTGGCTCTGTCTGAGGCAGTTCTTCTTGCGCATTCCGCACACACAAGAATGCGTGTCCCGCACACCCGCACCCTCCCTGGCTCTGCAGACCATAAATCATGATTCAGATCTCTGCGCGTGGGGGCAGCTGCAGCTTCTAGGAGATCTGTGAGCCCGCTTTGTTCTCTGACTCCCTCCCACACATGCGCACTCTGCCGGCACCCCACAGTCCGCGCTCCCACCTCAGGGGTACCCCCACAGGGAGATCAACCTGGGGGAGGAGGTAAGACACAGGGTGGCCCCAGGGGAGAGCAAGCTGGGACCCTGAGGGCATGCGACACTGGGCAGGTGACCCCACTCGAGTTCACCTGGAGACCTGGATACCCGCTGTCAGTGGTCCTTTGTAAGCTTGGTGTGTATTTTGTGTATTTTAGGATGACGTTGCACACAGGGTTAGAGTGTCACCTGGCTTCTCCTTTACTTCGGTCACTCTAATCTCTACAAAATAAAGGAAGAAAAAAACAAAAGAAAAGAAAAAGCCCGCAGGTCTGAATTTATACCCTCTTCTCAAGCTCACGAGCCAGCCTGCCACCGTCTGGGGGAGGCTGGGGGAGCACGCACTGCTGAGACAGAGGAGGTCGTCAAGCAGCTGTCCTTGTGCCCAAGTCCCGCGAGCTCTGGGCAGACAGCTCAGATGGACGCTCACACTCAGTGAGTGTGTTTCAGCCGTGGAGCTGGAGCTCAGGGGCCCGAGTCCCTCGGCTGCGGGCAGTGCGCTCACCCGCCCTGTGCTCTGCAGGGAGACGCCACAGCTCTACGAGGGCTGATGGCGTCGGCTAACCGCCGTGGACGTCCAGGCCAGCTCTGTGTCAGAGCTCTCCTGAGCGGAGGCCGGTGCGGCATCCCTGGCCTCCCCACGGGGCGACTGTTTATATCCCCACCCAATTATTCCTATTTTTATTTTTGCCACGGGTGCATGTGCTTGCTGGAGAGAGACAGAGACAGAGAGAGAGGGAAAGTGAGAAATCCTCCCCAGGTGAAATGGCCACAGCGTAATCCCTTCTCCTTTCTCCTCTCGGGATTTGGGCGTGCACCCACAGGCGCCCATCGTGTTTCTCACGCATTTGGACCTGGGACTCGAAACGCAAAGTCATCCACGTAAGACCCGGTGCCTTCGCCACCAACCACCGGCTAGTCTTCCGCACCCCAATCATGAGAAGCAGAAACGCCTCCAGACGTGATCGAAGGTCTGACGAGGGGCAAAGCAGCCTGGTGGATCCCATGGCTTATTGTATGTGTAGACGTGGACTCGGTATTTAAGTGGCCTTGAGAAGGAAGAGCGAAGGGCAAGGCTCTCCTAGTGGGGCTGGGCGCAGGTGCTCAGCCTCTGGTCCACGGCCCGGGGCCGCTGACAGACCGCTCTGGGGCTGGCCGGCAGTCCCCAACAGAGGCAGTTCTTCACCTCCGGAGATGAAGGAGAGTAATTCGGTGACTTTAATGCCCCCTGTGGTCAAGGCCTGCTTACTGGAACCCAACCGAGCTCCCAGGGACCGCTGGCCTTTGGCGTTTGAATCAGAGATGCACTCAACCACAACATGCCAAATGCCGACGCTCAGCTACTCGCTGAGTATCAGCGCCATAAAGTAAATTTCTAGGACATGAGAATAAATCTGAACTTGGTTTAAAATGTGACCACTAAACGAGCCAGACGGTGGTGTAATGGTCAGGCAACTGGCCCCACACAGGAGGGTCCGAGGCTCATGCCCTGAGCCTCCCTGCAAACACAGGGCATTCACGTGTGGGTTCCTGGCCCAGGCTGACTGAAGCTGCCTGTGGGTTGAGGCGTGAGGACCCTAGGGGGGCACATGTCTCCCTGTCTCTCTGTATCTCTGTCTCTTATGGAATGAATAAATACACTTAAAATGTGATCATAGTTAGTTTTTCGGTGGTCAGATTTTAAGTTGAATAGATTGCTATTTAAAAAATGTAGAGAAGTGCTTGTGAGCACCCTACTGTGTATAGTAGTAATGCAAAATTTTTTTTTTTTTCTGCAGAGGATGGCAGGGCATAGGCAGAGCCAGTGGCAGGCACTTGCTGATGGTGGCCCCCGTGCTGAAGGTGTTTGGTGGCCCTACCATGGAAAATGCTGTTGCTGCATGATATTTTGTGATAAAAATATACATTTCTACTCCAGCTGGTTGAAGGAATTTTAATGTATAAAAGACAATGGGAAATTTTATTTTCCTTTTGATGAATAAAAATTGTATGTATTTATGGTGCATATGCCAAACCTGAATCACAAGCAGGGACAGACAGCCGCCAAAGGTGGCATGTTTATGCGAGAATGAGCATTGCAGTGAGATCGTGAGTTCAGGGGTGTAAAGGGGAGGAATTTAAAGGTAGTTTGAGGAAGGTTGTTCTGAAACAATTATCCTTAGCTGTGAGGATCAGCCCAAGGCTGGACAGGCAGTTACTGGGTACATCTTTGAAGACTGTGTAGATTTTTTTTTCCCCTTTTTAATTTGCCAGAGGACGTGTGCATTTGCCAGAAAGAGACAGAGACATAGACAGGAAATGAGAGGGGCAAACACTCCTCTCACCCTATGGGCGATGGTCACACTGCCGTCCCTCTCCATCTCTCCATCTCTCACATGCACACGTGCACAGTGTGCTTCCCAAGCTACTGGCTCTGGCGCTTGAACCATGCCATCAGCCACATGGGTTCCAGCTGCCTTAATCACCCTCCCACTGGCTGGCCCTGTTCTTTCTCATGTAGGGCTGCCTGGCCTTGCAGAGTGGTGGTTCTGGAAGGGTCTTTGCAGCTGCATGCGCGTGGGACCCCTGCTCCACTACTGCCCAGCTTTGTGTACCCGTCCATTTGGCTCGGGGTTGACAGTGACTTTATCTTTATTCTGACGACCTCACAGCCTGAGGCCTTGGTACACACGGATGTAGTGGAACGGCCAGATCAATGTGGCACTCGGCACACCCCTGACCTCGCATTGTGAGGACACAGAGTGGCTACGCGCTCAGTGATTTTCATGTACAGTCACGCCCTGCAGAGTGGCATTTCAGTCAATGATGGATGGAGGATATGGTGGTGTTCCCATAAGGCTATGGGATGTCACACCGGGACATCGTAGCTGTCACGTCCTGATGCAATGCATGATTCATTTGATTGTGGCCATACCGGTGCAAATGCACCTCCTGTGAGGTCAGACATACAAGCGTAAAGCACATACAGCTGTGTACGTGGTGCTTGATCACGGTTGCCTGTGACTGCTACCTGGCATCTGCATTCACTGTACTCTGCTACCATCACAGTTTGGGCTGTCCTCCCTCCTACTTCCTGAAGAAGAGTCCCTTGTGGAACAGTGCACCATGCCACACCTGCTGCGGCGCACACGTCTCACGGTCAGCGAGTCTCCCCGGCACAGCATTTTCTCCTATGCTTGGCTTACCCACGTGTCATTGTGTTCATCAAGGCCCTCATGGCGGGACAGAATGTGGAGGTGAGATAGTGACGTTGATGAACTGACCTGTGTGGTCTGGGCTAACGTGTGTACTTGTGTCTCAGTTTTAACAAAAAAGCTTAAAATGTAGAAAAAAGAAAATAATTTTAAAATAGAAAAAAAGCTATGGAGTAAGGACACAAAAGGAGAAAATATTTTGTTGTTCAATGTGTTTGTGTTTTAAGCTAAGGGGTTATTACAAGAGTCAAAAAGTCTTAAAAATTGAAGTAAAATAATGTTACAGTAAATTAACTTATGATGGGAGAAATTATTTTTTTAGAATTATTTAATTGTATTTGTTACTATTATTTTTTAAAATTTGGCCAGAGACAGACAGAGAGAAGGAGAAAAGGAAAGTGAGAAAGCAAGCTGCTAGGCCTGGGACTCAAACCTTGGCCAGCCATGTGGAGTCCAGTGCCTTAACCATCACACCACGTGCTGGCCCCCCAATTATTGTTTTTTTTTTAATGTTTTTTTTTTTAATAAGTTGAGTGCAGCCTAAGTGCCCAGTGTTTATAAAGTCTACAGTGCTTGGTAGCAGTGTCCGTAGATCGCTCACACTCTCACTGACTCATGGAAGCAACTTCCCTCAAGCTCTGCTCACTAATGGAGTAAGTGCCTGTACGTGCCCTCTACAGGTGTGCCCTTTGCTAATCTTTCATGTTATATTTTTGCTGTACCTTTCTGGTATTCAGATGCATTTAGGCATGCGGATGCATTTAGGTATGCTGGTGCAACAGCCGCGTACAGTCTGTAGGAGATACCACCCTGTGCAGCGTTGTAGCCTAGGACTGCTGTGCTCTGGGGTGGAGCCTGGGTACGTGATGGGCTTTTCTAATACCGTCCAGGTTGGCATCAGTGCACTCTGTGACTTTGGCACGAGGACACAATAGCTAGCGGGGCATTTCACAGTGGTCTGCATCGTTAGGCAACTCACGGCTGCACTTGCTCTGCTACTCACTAGAGTCACAATGACATGGGACAGGTCTCTGGGGCTTCTTCCTCCTGTTCCACTGGAATGCTTTGTCTCTGGCCAGCTTCTCCCCAACTCTGCTAGTGCTGGCCTCTGGGGAACACCACCATTGTACTCTCTGCAACTTTTAAGTTTGACTTTTTTACAGTCCATGTGTAAGTGAGATCACGTATGTTTTTCTGTTCTTGGGTTATTTCATGTAATGTAATGGCACCAGCTTCATCTCTGTTGTTGCAAATAATGGATTTTCTTCATATATATATATATATATATATATATATATATATATATATGTATATATATATATATATATACACATATGCACATAAATACACACACACACACACACACACACACACACACACATATATATATATATATATATATATATATATATATTTCCCTTTTTTGTTCATTCATTCTTCAGTGGATGCTAGGCTTCTTCTCTTGGCTACTGTGGATGAGGCTACAGTGAACGTGGGAGTACAGATGTCTCTTCAACACGTTGATCTAATTTCCTTTGGATATATACCCAGTAGGGGAATTGTTGGTTCATATGGTAGTTCTCTTTCTAATTTTTCTGAGCAATCTCCATCCCATTTAATAATGGCGGTACTAATTTACATTTCCACCAACAGTGTACGGTTTTCTTTTCTCCATATCCTTAACAACACTCATTATCTCTGTCTCTCACGAAGGCCATTCTAATAGGCATGAGGCAACATCTCGTGGAGCTTTACATTTGCATTTCTCTTCTGACTCGCAATGCTGAGCATTTTTCACATGTTGGCTGTACAGTATGTTGGCCATTTGTTGGCCTTTTTTGGGAAATATCTATTCAACACCTATGCCCATTTTTAACTTGGATTGTTTGCTTTCTGCTATTGAGTTGCCTAAGTTCCTTATGTACTTTGGATACTTACCTCAAAGGGATTTTACTCCAAGGAATATCTATAATACATGACTTTCAAAGTCCACATTCAGATGTTGATAATAAATTCAGATGACATGCTTGTGTATGTTACAGCATTGGTAAAATGAGCTGAGTGGACCTGCTGGTGGCCTACGAATCATGTGACTGTCAGATGTTCACAAGGTAGGGACTAGCACTGTTACAAGCTGTCAGCTAATTTCTTTCTATCTGCAAACATGAGTCAAATAGCAGACTCTACCCAAACACCGAGGTTTCTTCTTAAGTTATTGAGGACTAATCCTGAGAAGCCCAGATCTGCAAGGCTGGCTGTTATGGCCACGCTCCCCCTGCAGGTGAAATGTTCAGGACAGTGGCTGCATTCTTTTCTGTTTCTTGAGTTGCTTACTATTTTGACTGACTACTCTGGTTGACTTTAATAATAAACTGTTATCGGTTCAGCTTCATCTTTGCTAATTCTCTTTTTCCCATAATTTTTTGTTAACCCTTCAATGTGTAGAGTTGTTATTTGAATGAATTATTTAATCTAATTCTAATTCTAATATTTGCAATCTAGTATCTAAACTTAAGGACACGTACACACATTATGGCTCCAATCTGAGTCATACTCCTTGCACATAAGTGCGCCACGAGTGCTCATTTCTATACAGTCCCACGTACCCCAGGTTTTCTCCTGCAGTCACGTTGTGTCATGCTGTGAACTTTTGCTATTATGAGTGGCCTTAGTTTGGGGTTCTGATCTCCCCAACACAGACCCTGGAGCAAGGAACAGATAGAACAGGTAGAGTGAGGAAGCTGAAGTGTGACTGGAGAAACAACAATAAAAGGTTTTGTTTTGTTTTGCTGCGAGGTTTTCCATTGAGAAGGCCAGACACCTGCTCATGAAGCTCAAGGAACTATGTCTTGGAATCGTTTTACCCGAGGACAAGGGTGCCGGGGCATGCACTGTGCATTCTCATCTCCTGCGGGAGGTTACCTTGAGGGCATTGATTTGTCCCTCTCCCACGTTGTGAGTGCTTGGACCTCAGCAGCCTCCTGCGGCCTTGGATTGGCGAGAGAAACGGCTCCCGCTGAAGGTGGGAGGCTAGCCGGAGAGTGGAGCTGTCCGCCTCCATGGTGCTGAAGCTGGATGCCTTTGAGGACTCCCAGTTATCATCCTAAGGGAATGCTCCATAGTGTTGTAAAATTTCCGGAATGTTCTTAAGATCATAGGGCACATTTTCTAATACAATGAAGACTTTGTGAGGGCGCAGGCTCCTGTCTGTTTTGTTTACGGGTGTTTCCCAGCGTCTGATACATAGCAGAAGACAGTCCAAGTTTTGCTGAATAAATAAATAGATAGGTGTATGAGCTGACATTGTTCCATTATAAAGTAAGTAATATGGACTTTAAGAAAGAATTATTTATTTAATTTTATTATTGTTATTGCTATAGTGAATGTGCATGAGAGAGCGAGGGGGAAGAGAGAGGAAGAGAGAAGAGAGAAGAGAGAAGAGAGAGAGAGAGAGAGAGAGAGAGAGAGAGAGAGAGAGAGAGAGAGAGAAAGTGGAAAAGTAAGCCACCAGGTCCAGAACTCAAACTGCAGGCAGCTACGTGGGAATCCAGCTACCTGCTGGCCCCAATAATACAGACTTTGGATATGCTGCTAAGAAGAAGCCTATTGCTACCACTTGTTCCTCTTCAATTCTTTGTCACCTGCTTCTTTTGTACTCTAAAAGGAGTGTGGGTAGGAAAGGTAGGCTACAGACTCTTCTGTCCACCTGAGAGAGGCTACCCCACACCACCTCCACTCCCAGGGCAGGGCTGAGCTCGGAGAAAGCAGACTTTTCCCAAGTTGGCAACCCTGGGCCTGAACCAGGGAGATAAAGGATGAGAGGGTTCCCCTGGAAAAGTCTGTCCAAGTAGTGGGAGCCCCCTTTGTATTTTAATTTGCATATTTAAGTGGCTCATCTTACCATTTAATTTTTGTAGCCCAGTTATGTGATAGATAACATTTGTAGCGCTTAATCAAAATATGAATCAGAAAGGCGTTGCTGTTTTTCATCTTCACTGCCCTTTCTCCCTCAGGAAGTAGATGAACATCATTTGACACACGGGCCAGTAAGATACCATCACATTCTTGTGCAAGCAGACTCTGGAGAAGCTTGAAGGAGTTTATTAAATTAGTATGTGGGATATGATTTCATCCGGGTAAGAAAACCTGCAGTTGCTTTTAAAGAAATGAAGTGGTATTGTAAATGACTTCTCTGTCACCTGCTAAAATAATGGAAGAGGCTTAATCTTCCGTTCTGCCAGTAAGCGCTCTGCTGCAGAGAGGCACGGCTCCTGGGGGCCTTCCCTGGGGGAAGGAGGGAATCCAGCCCCGAGACAAATGAGCCTCCCCGTGTTCACTTTGTACACGCTGGATCTTCTCTAGCAGGGTTTGGGAGGCATGGATTTCATTACAGCTGAACATTAAGGGCCAAAGGAAAAAAAAATCCAATTTTCTACTGTCTCGGTGACTTTGTGTTTTAATCAAATGGATAAGAAAGAATCATTAACTGATGCTCAGACTGATTAAAACGCCGAGAAGGAAGGGAAATGAGAGAGGCCCAGCAGTAGGGACCCTCGTTCCCTGGCAGTCCTGGGTCTGCCGTCTCGCGATGTGGATTGCCAACAAGATGTTTACTGAGAAGTCCCTGTGGGTGTGGAGAGCAAGGTGGGGGGCCTCATTCCCGTCCTGGCACTCAAGAGTCCAAGTCACAAAGGCAGGTGGCTTCCCTTCCTGGAATGATCTAGCACATGGATTACATTAATCTTCTCTGCACTGATTTTAAAAAGTTTTGTTTGCCCTGAACCCTTGAATCCCCACTTAAAATCACAGGGACTTTAAGATGTGGCTGCAGGGGTGACGATCTAAACACATACAGGGTCGCTGGTGGCATGGCGGGAGCAGCCAATGATTTGCAAGCACTCTGAAAGCCAGGCACAGCTACGCGAGCTCGGAGTGCCTGTTGTTATTGCGATCACCGTCATTTCCTTCCCTGTTATCGCTCTAGCCACCTCCACTGCTACTATGAAGTTTCAGATTGCACACACTTTTTCCCATGGCTCGTCTGCTAGACAGGCAGGGAGGTTGGTCAGATTTTCTTTCCTGATTTCCCTGCTGCTGCCCTTGGGTGAAGCCCCAGGACCCCAGGAGACATGCCATCCTCCAGCCAGGGGGAAGATGGAGTCCTGGGCTCTGAGGGGGCCATGTGGGTGGAGGCAGGCCAGAAGTCCCCATTGTTCTGTGTTTGTTCACTAGAGCTTCCGCCTCCGCCTCCTGACAGAGTGCCTGCTCGGTGTCGGCACTGCCTTCCCTGATGCCCACCTTGCCACCTTTCACAGGTGATAAGGAGCGCCACCTCCGATTCTGTAGCAGCATAGCGAGACCCTCCAGGGCTGGCAAGATGAGCTGCGGCCAGTGGGCAGTGCCTAAGGCTCTGGGCTGGGAAGGAGGGACGCCCCGTGAAGACACAGGGAGAGCAATCTTTAGGGAGTAAGCAGGAAATGCAGGATAAAGGCTTGAGATAGTTGGCAAAAAGTCCGGAAAGTCTGTGAAATGAAAACAAAATATACCAAATCAGGCAAAATACAAACCAGACCCCAGAGTCCATGTCAGCCAGGGAATGGAAACACAGGCGTGGAGGCTGCAGCGTCCTCCGTGCTGCCTGGGCGACAGAGAACAGGCTGAAGCGTGAGGAGGTCTGTGTGGAGAAAGGCAGGCAGTGGCACCAAGTCTCCACTTTGGGGGTCAGAGGAATAGCCTGACCAGCCCAGGGTGTGGGTTAGAGCACCCCATTTGGCTGTTGCCTTAAAGCCTCCGGTGTTCCAAATGCTGTGACCAGAAGTCCTTCATTTACACCCAGCTCCGGGGGCTGCAACTCCCCGAGATGACTGCTCAGCAGGAAAGGGGCCCTTCCTTTTGCAGTCCCCACACCTCTCCTGGCTTCTTAGGGGTGACAACGCGGCTGTAGTATTTTGGGATTTGATTTAAACAACCAATGCACACATCATAATTCTTCTAATGAAAATATTCACATGGTAAATGGAGTCTTCTTTTAAAAATTGCATAAAATACTGAGATAACTATAAGTGTAAAGACCCTCATGTGAACTCTAGGGTGGTGGCTGAGGTGACAGAGGGACAGGCAGAGAGTGCAAGCCCACGGCTGCCTCCTGTCCTCGGGTGGGGGCACCTGGAGCTGGAAGTGACTCGGACCGTAATGGAATTAGTGTTGCCAGGAGGAAGGTCAATAAAGAGCAGGTGGGAAGGAGGAAGCCCTTCCCGCCACGGCTGACCCTTAGCCCATTCAGCACCCAGAGGGTGAAGGATGCGTTCATGCATGTAACCCTCTTTTCCAAAACCCACAAGCAGAACACCGGTAGGCACTTCAAGGAGAACTCGTGCTCCTCTTGTTCCTGCAGTCACGTGGGTGTACAGCTGCCCAGACCCTCTCCTGGCTGGTGTTTTATCTGCCAAGAAGTCTCCGAGGCTCAGAGAAGGTGGCTTGGTCAGCTCCCTGAAAGTGGCTCTATCTTTTAGGGGTAGATTCCTAAGAGGCAAGCAGCAAGACTGATGTATAACCAGAAGGAGGATTTGCTTGGTTTGTAGTGCCAACTCTGGTGCGGCTGGCACAGAGCCGGTTGGCGTGAAGTCAGTGAGTCCAGCGCACTTCTGTCCATAGGTGGTCCTGCGTGAGAAGCTGCATTTGGGACTCTCCTGGAGAGCCGGACACCTGCAGCTGTTTGTGCTGTGTGGGTGATGGTGCTAGGCTTAGAGTCGTTTTATAGCAGGAATCCTCCTGCCACTGGGCAGTGAGGGCCAGATGACATGTTAAGGCCCATCTGTGATGTGGACATCTTCTCTGGATCTTGATTTTCCTCTTCTCCATTTTCCACCTCCCTTCTGAATGGTGCACCCTGTTCTTTAGATGTGTTAATATCTGCTGAGTCAGGTTCCAGCAGGCACAATGCCCGGGTGCCTCTGATCAAGGTGATTCCAATCTCTTTGCCCCATCCATATCCATTAAAGATTACAGACCTCATGGAGTCACCTTTCAGGAGCCTTCCCGTTTCTAAGTTATTGGAAGAGTCTTCACATTAGTGAAGATCTCCAATTGAAGTGAAGATCTCCAAGTGACGGTGAACAGGCTTGGGGGCAGGGAGTCAGAGTGAGAAAGCGAATGTGAATAATCTAAGAAGTTCTCCCACTGAAGTGCCATTCTGTTAGAACTGGCTGCTCATTGTCCAGCTTATTTCCCTATGACAATGCCCAATAACTTAAAGTCCTTCCTTGCAGGGCTGTTTGAAAATAATTGTGGTATGGACAGTGCACCCACCTACTCCTTCCGTGTGTCAGAGAACTGGCAAGATCAGCAGAGAATGACATACGGAGGGCCTGGCAGGGCAGGACTCAGCTCCAGGAGCTCCTGGGCAGTCCTGGCTGGGGCGTGTGGGGTGAGGGGTCAGGGAAATCCCCCAGTGTCCTTCAAGATTAGCCTGGAGAAAGTGACTGTTGAGGCTTGTCAGATATGCCCAGATATTTACTTTGTATGATTAAAAACCCATTTTAATTTTCTTTGTTATACCCTGGCATCAATAGATTAGGTAATATGATTTCAAGGGGATACATTTCTACCCCTACTTGATGTTTCTTAAAGCCATTTTCATTTTCAATTTTAAGAAGTAGCTCACACATAACTGTTCTTCCATCTGAATAGTCTGCCTCGTAAACCAAGTCTGCTTGGTGTGCTGTAAGGTAGGGGCCTCTCTATTCAGTGTCACCTGGATGTGTCTACACCGTGGCCTCACCTGACGTCATTGCTTCTCACTGTCATTACTTACAATGGTCTGATAAGTGGGGCGGCCTTTGAGCACTTCCATCCATAATGGAAGTGGAATGGCACTGTGCTTTCCTAGGAGCATGTTAATAGAGCCAAACAACACCATGCTGGTATTTTTTTTTTTCTTCTTGATAGTTCAGTGCTTCTCCCTTTAAATAATTTACAATGACCTTGTGAAGAATTTAATGAGCACATGTCTTTTCTTCTAAAATTGTCTTTTTTATAACTTAGAAAAAATCAATTTCCTTTCCACCCCTCCTTTCTACCCCTTTATGAGGAAAAACCCAGTAGCAGTGCCCTGATTTGCCAGCTTTGCGTGTGCAGGGTGCGTGATGGAGTGGCCAGTGCTGGGGAGGGTTCTAGTTCTTCTTATTTTTAAAATAAATTTACATTTAGTCATTATGTATCTTGTAGCATACAATATGGCTTTTCTAAGCATACATACATGCATATCAATCAAGTCAAAGATATTACCATACATATAATTTTCAACAGATAACTTTACATTCTTGTGTCTGCTAAATGTTTTTTCCCTGAGCCCCTCCTCTCATCCCCTACTATTCGCTATTCACTATTCTCCTATGCAGTCTCTGGTGTCCATACTTGCCCTCCCTACTATTACATCTTTGAATCTTTCCATTTCTGCCATACAGTGTAGATATTTGATATATATTGAGTGGGGATATACAATGTTTGTCTTTCGTAGTCTGGTTTACTTTTCTTGTCATTTAGTCTTAGATATTCATCCACTTTGTGTCAAATACCAGATCTCATTGTTTTTCTATGGCTAAATAGTATTTCATAGTGTATATGTACCACATTTTTTTTAATCTAGTCTCCTGTTCTTGGGCATTTAAGTAGATTCCATGTCTTAACAGTTGTGAGTAATGCTGCAATAAATATGGATGTGCAAGTGTCCTTATGATTGTTTTCTTGTCTTTTTGGGTAAATACCCAGAAGTGGAATTATTGGATCATATGGTAGCTCTATTTGTAGAACTTCCATATTGTTCTCCACAGAGGCTGTGCTAATTTACATTCCCACCAACAGGGTAGGAGGGTTCTCTATTTAACCACAGCCTAGCCAGCAGTTATCATTCTTTATTTTTTTAATCTTAGCCATTCTGACTGGTGTTAAGTGGTATCTCAATATGGTTTTGATTTACATTTTCTTTATGATGAGAGGTGCTTAGCATTTTTTCATATGCTTTTTGGACAATCATATGTCTTCCTTAGAGAGTTGTTTATTCAATTCATTTGCACACATTTTAATTGGATTTTTCTTTTTTTGAGGTTAAGCTGCTTGAGTTCCCTGTATATTCTGGTTGTCAGTTGCTTATCTGAAGCATAATTTGCAAATATTTTCTCCCATTCTGTGGGTCATATTTTCACTCTAATTATTGTTCCCTTTGCTGTGCAAAAAATTTTTAAATTGATGTAGTCTCATTTGTCTATTTCTTAAGAATTATGTATTTTGACTTCTATTTATTCATTCATTTATTTTAATTTTATCAGAGAAAGACACTTAGAGAGAAGGAAAGTGAGAAAGCAAGTTACCAGGTTCAGTACTCAAACCATGGTTGGCCACGTGGGAGTGTCCATTGCCACACCACTTGCTGGCCCCAGCATTTGTCTATTTTTGAGATTAATGCTTATGTTTTAGGGATCTTATTGAAGAAATCTTTGCCTATGACAGTGTCTTCAAGTGTTTCCCCTAAGTTTTCCACAAACAATTTTATGTTTTGAGGCTTTATATTTATATCTTTGATCTATTTTGAGTACATTTTCATTCATGGTGAGAGATAAGGGTCCAGTTTCATTTTTCTGTGGGTGGATATCCAGTTCTTCCAGTACAATTTATTGAAGAGAATTTATTTACCCCACTGGACCATTCTGTGTTGTCAAAATTCAGTTGACTCTATGTCTTGAGTTTTATTTCTGTATTCTCTAAATGTCTATTTTTGTACCAGTACCATGCTGTTTTGATGACTGCAGATTTGTAATATATTTTGAGATCAGTGAGATGCTTATTTTATTCTTTTTGCATAGTATTGCCTTGGCTATTCAGGGCCTTTTATGATTCCAGAGAAATTTTATGATTTTTTTTTCTATTTCTGTGAAGAATATCTCTTGTAATTTCATTGCAGTTGCATTGCATTTGTAAATTATTTTGGGTAGATTTGACATATTGATTATATTAATTTTATCAATCCAGGAACATGGGATATCTTTCCGTTTTTGTGTGTCATGCTGTTTTGTTTTTTTTTTTTTTTTTTTTTTTTTTTTTTTTTTTTTTTTTTTTTTTTTTCCCATAGAGTATGTGTGCTCATTGGAGGGAGACTGACAGACTGACAGAGAATGTGAGAGAGGGAAATGGAAAGTGAGAAATCACCCTTTAGGGTGGATGGCCATGTTGCAATTCCTTCTCCTCCATTCTCCTCTTGGGACTTTGAGCATGAGAACACATGTGTCCAGTGTGATTTTCAAGTGGCTGGGTCTGGGACTCAAATCCCACAGTCGGTCATGTGGGATCCCACAGCCATAGCCCTCCATGACACCTGCTGACCCATTCAATTTCTTTTTAAAGTTTTTCATAGTTTTCTTCTTTGTTTTTAGAAAAAACTTTTATTATAACATTTTTCAATTAGACTTTTAGTGGATATTACAGCCATTCAATTTATTTTTGTAATATAGTTTAAAATTTATATTTAATCACTAAGCATCTTTATAGCATATAAATTTTTTCCCCCAGCATTTACAAACTATGCCTCAGATAAGGAACTGATAATGGAAATATGCAGGGAATTTAAACAGCTTATCTATGAAAACAAATCCAATTCAAAGTGGGCAAATGAGCTAAATAGACAACTCTCTAAGGAACACATATAAACAGCCAAAATGCATATGAAAATATGCTCAACATCTCTTATCATAAGGGAAATGCAAATCAAAACCACAATGAGATACCACTTACCAGTAAGAATAGCTAAGATTAAAAAAAAAAAAAAGACACAGAATGCGACGGTAGGTGGAGTGGTGATTAAGGTGCTGGACTTCTGAATGGCTGACCGCGGTTTGAGTCCTGGACCTGGTGGCTCAATTTCCCTCTCTCTCTGTCTCTCTCCCATTTGTCTTTGATCAAATTGAAAAAGTATTACTAAATAAATAAAATTAAATAAATAATTATTTAAAAACGTACAGAATTGTAAGTGCTTTCAGGGCTGTGGTGAAAAGGGAACTCTCCTACACTGTTGGTGGGAATGTAAATTGGTCCAGCCACTGTAGAGAACAGTATGGAGGTTCCTCAAAGACCTCCAAATAGACCTACCATATGACCCAGTAATTCCACTCCTGGGTATCTACCCAAAGGATGGCAAAATGCTCAGATGGAAAAACACTTGTACATCTGTGTTCATTGTGCATTATTCACAATTGCTAAGTTTTTCATAGTTTTCTTTTTTAAGAGAGATTTTTTTTTTTCTACAGGGTGCCTGCGCTTGCCAGAACAGCAAGAAATCACCCTCAGGGGAGATGGCCGTGCTGCAATCCCTTCTCTTCCATTCTCCTCTTGGGTTTTTGGGCATGCATGCACACATGGCTAGTGGGAGTTTCAAGCCACCAAGCTTGGGACTTAAACCATGGCCGACCACACGGAAGTCCAGAGCCTTAACCACTGTGCAATCTGCTGGCCCCAGTTTTCCATAGTTTTCTTAACTATCATTTTGCTTCTGCAATTTCAGGATAAATGGTATCTTAATAATAAGAGTTTTTAGGCCAGCAGGTGGTGTGGAAGTTAAGGTGCTGGATCCCACATGGCCAGCTGTGTGGTTCAAGTCTGAGACCTGGGAACTTGAAAATCACTCTAGGTGCATGAGCACGTGTGTCCCAAATCCCAAGAGGAGACTGAAGGAGAAGAGACTGCAGCACGGTCATTCTCCAAACAGGGATAATTTTTCACTTTCTCTCTCTTTCTTTCTCTCTCTCTCTCTGTGTGTCTCTTTCTGCTGAGTGCACATGCCCTATAGCAAAAACTAAAAAACAAAACCAAAAAAAAAATGTAGCTTTTTAACACCTATCTAAAGTTCTGTGAAATTATACTTATTTTTATTTTTATAGTGGTGAACCATAAAATATTTAAGATTATGATTTGACTTTTTGAAAATTATAATCACGAGAAGAAAAATTGTTTTTAGTCTAATTTTTTATGTAGAATACGTGATAGTAGGTACACCCAGCCTTTAAGCTTCCTGTGCACCGCCTATTTTAACTAGTAAGCACGTGATATTTAGTTTGTGTAAAATCACAATAATTAACTTGTTTGGCCAAAGTACTCAGCTCATAGGTGGGCGGACCTAAGTATTTGATCATCTCTGACGTTTGCCGTGGGGCAGCGCAGATACCTTCGTAATGGTCCTGTCTGCCAGTCTAACCTTACTCTGGTGGTTCTAGGTTCTGGAGAGGAACAGCTGGGTTAATGCATAAAAGGCATTATTTTTCCTTCTGAATCAGTTACTGGAATGAAATATGAAGGTTATAAACTCACACTTAAAATACGTAAAGGAAACCCTTAACCCTTGCCACCCACCTTTTTCCCAACTCCCCCTTCTTTCCAGGCTGTGGGTGTAGTTTAGAGAGGACTGCATCCCAGCTGTTTTCCCAGCTGCTTGGAGACATCATGGTCTTCATGTGTCTCTCTGGCCACCTGCGGCTCTTGCATGAGTCTACGGCGTCTCATGGGAGTCTACCGTGTGTCACGGGCGTCTACCATGTCTCATGGAGTCTGTCGTGTCTTATGGAGTCTGCCACATCTCTCGGGAGTCTGCCGCGTGTCACGGGAGTCTGCCGCGTCTCTCGGGAGTCTGCTGCGTGTCACGGGAGTCTGCCGCGTGTCAGGGGAGTCTGCCGCGCTTCTTTACCACATTCTTTGCTCAGCAGCTGGGGCTTCCTGCTGCTGGCTTCTCTCACTCATGGTGACCCTGCCTTTCCCCACATACCAGGGTGTCTACGCTCACCCAGTCTGTGTGTTGAAGTCCTATTGATTCCTGAGACTGCTCACTGCCTTGTTCTCCAGGCCTCCAGTGATGTGACACTGCAGTCCAGATTGTCTTGCAGGGAGCCCCATCCCACGACCGTGTTGTTACCTTCTCTCTCCTTCCCGACACACACATACATGTACGTAATGTCCAGTGCTTCCAGTTCTTCAGCTCAACACACTGAGCATGACTGTACATGGAGTGGCCACATGCCATGGCCTGAGTGCATGTCCCCCAACTCCTATTTTGGGGGCCTCGCGCCCATGCGGCTGTATTTGGAACAGAGCTGTTAGGGTGATTAAAGTTAAATGAGGTTGTAAGAGTGAGGTGCTCATCTGTTGGAATTGGTGTCCTTGTACGAAAGGGAAGAGGGAGACGAGACCTTTGCCTCTGTCTCTGTGGGCTGCAGAAAGGCCCTCTGGGGACACAGCGGTTGGCACCATCAGCAAGTGAGGCCCTGACTAGGGCTCCCTGAGCTCAGCCTTCCAGTGCCGGGAACTGTGAGAACAGGGCTGTCAGTTGTCTAAGTCGCCGTCCATGGTATCTGTCATGGCCGCCTGGACTGACCACCCACTACGCAGAGAAAGTCATTCGATGCGCATTCAGTAAGTGGGGACTTGTGCTCTTGGAAAGAAGTCATTTATTGCCACAATTAGATTCAGAAAGCAACAAAAAAAATGTAGAAATACAGTTTACGAATTTTCTGTGTTTTCTTCTTTGCTACAGATGAGTTTGACCTTTAACCACAGCGCACACAAATTGCTCTGAATCACAAGGTCTGTGATGAGACTGTGAAAATAATTCAAATGATTTGTTTTCCTAACCCAGGCTCTATCCTTCTGATTACACTGTAACCAATATTTGCTGCAATCCCTGTGGACAAAAATTGTTCATAAACTCCAAAGAAATTGCATAGCCATGGAAAATATCAACTTGTTAAATGGGCCATGTTTTCCCCTCTAAGCAATAGAGAACCTGTAAAACATTTTCTTGTGCTAGAAAATAAAATAAAATAAAAAGAGTTGCAGAGATACACTGTAGACATACTATTGGAACTGTGAGGTTTCCGAGCGCTGATCGGAAATTCTTCCCTGCAGAAGGTTTATTTTGGTAGGGTGAGCAATGGCGGGACGCTTTTCTCCCACTGGGAACACTTTCAAGGGTGTATCAATGAATCAGAGCAGCCCCCTCAGCACCGGTGTGCACATGTAGGTCAGCTGGAATCGATCCTTTCTGAAGGCAGAAGACTCGGCAGTCACTGGCCACCACTAATCAGGGTCGGTGTCACTCTCTGGAAAAGTTGGTCATTTCGCGTGCGAGCCGCTCTCTGTGTGGATGAGTTACGCTGTGCCGACTCTGCCGCCATCCCTGTGATGATGCGGGACACAGCGTCTCCCAGCATTTTGGAAAGGACAGAGCTGCCACGCGGCCATCATCATTTGGCAAGGAGCAGGCTGCCATGGGGCCTCTACCAGGAAGGCACCAGCCCCAGGCATGATGGCTGACTGCGCTTGCCCGTCACCTCTGCATGCACGGAGTAGCCACACGCGTGCCTCGTGCAGCCTCTCTCTGTCAGTGCTCCTCCCTTCCACCGCACGTGCCAGCCCCGACCCAGGCCACCGCCGTCACGGAAGGCCCTGTGGGTCCTGAGCAATGAAAAAAAGACACAGACTCATTTTGTCACGTGTATATATTTTTTGGCTTATTGGGACTCCAGAGGAGCTGGGAAAATTCTTTTTTGGTTTGGCTAAAAAAAAACAAACGAACAATCAAACAAAAGACTTTCTGCTGTAAGGTACTCAGTCCCCTCTCCACTTTCATTTCTTCCCAATGTGATACAGCCAGCATTTGATGACACAGCCTTCAGGAAACACAGGAGAAATGGCGAGACTCGGCTGTTCCTGGGCGTTCGGCTCCCGGCCACAGGACACTGGCTCGGAGTGTGCCTCAGCCCCTTCTGCTTCGTGGCCCGCATGCCGAGGACTCACGCTGTGACTGGTGGGGTTGCTGTGGGTCACCCACCCTGGGTCTCGTACCAGCTGACCAGAAGAGCACCATTGCCGAGATAACAGATGCAGTTAAGGGCGTCTCGACCTGCCTGGGCTGTGGGAACAAAGGAGTCTGGGCGGCCTATGAGCAACAGACACTTGTTTCCCAGTGCTCTGGAGGCTGGGAGTTCACCGTCCAGAAATGGCAGGCTTGTTGTCTGAGGAGAGCACATTCCTTATGGTGGCACCATCTCACCCTAACCCCACGTGGCAGAAGGGGTGAGGGAACTCTCTGGGTCTCCTCCCATGAGGGTCGAATCCCACTCACGAGGCCCCACCCTCACGATCGACTCACCGCCCGAAGGCCCCACCTTCTAATACCGCCACCTGGGGCGTGAGGACTTCAACATACGAATTTTGTAGGGACAGAAAAGATTCAGACCATGGGAACGGACAATGTGGAGCTAAATATTTTTGGGAAAATACAGTTGTATTTCGTTAAACAGGAAAGGGAACATAAGACCACAGGAGATGGACCAGCTCTGGCCCAGACACAGCCTTACCATAGACCAGAAAGCTGTGCAGTTTCAGAGAAGCCCAGGCCCTGGGTGCTGCGGCCTGCCCCGGGGGGCCGAGAGACGAGGTGCTCCCAGACGAACCCCGTCAGAGCCCCTCTTTGGCCTGGGATGGGGCGCTCTGGGAGAGGTTCTTTTTCCTGTGTGCTCTTGGCTCCAGAACCCCAGAAAGCTCTTCTAAGGCATGGGCTGGCTCCTTCCACTCCGTCTCCCACGAGCAGGCTTTAAGGAATCTGGCACGGGCTGTGCCCTGGGCGTGGTGGGGGCGGCTTGGCCCTCCCTCAAGGGCTATAGAATTCGGGGCTGTTCACAGTCCCTGGAATTACCTAAGACAACTTTGAGAAATTTCTGATAAGACGAAATAATTAAAATGGGTTTTGGATTTATACAGGACGTTCTTTTCCTCTGCAGTTATTTCTTGTAGGCAGAAAATGATGTCGTTACCATCTTGGGAGAAAGAACAGATGGAAGGGACTTGATTAAACCCTCTACGGGAATGGAAGAATTTATAGCAATATTGAAATTGCTCTATTCTTTCTATGAATACGGGAGGAATAAATCAAGAGGCTGCAAATTTAGAACAATAATAGTACAGCTATGACTTCACTGCTGCAAACACCGTCTCGTCTCTGGCTTTTAGAGACACGCAGCGAAGGAGCCAAGGGGAGGCGAGATCGAGGTTCCACATCCTCCACGAGGGCGTCGGGCGCCGGGCCACTCGCCTCAGTCCCCAGGGAGGCGAGCTGTGTAGACTTGGGCGTTCTAGTGCTGTATTTCTCACGTCTCCCCACGTGTGACATATGTGGGTCATAATCAGAAGGGAAAAATGGAGCAAGAATTCCAGAGAGCCAGGCTCAAGTGCCCATCTGTCCAGTCCCTCCACTTACCGAGTCACCTTTTCATTTCTGAAAGCAGCTGCCCCAGTCCATAGCCTGGGTGAGCCCAAAGCCACGACGCCGGGGCTCCCTTCGAAGAATGGACAATGCGAGGCCATTTGAAAGAGCGTGATTTTTTTTTTTTTTGAGGTTTTTGTCATAGGGCGTATGTGCTCACTAGAGAGATGAGAGAGAGAGAGAGAGAGAGAGAGAGAGAGAGAGAGAGAGAGAGAGAACGCGAGAAATCACTCCCCCAGGGGGAGGATCACACATATGTCACATATGTGTGATTTTCAAACTGCTGGATCTGGGACTTGAACCATGGTTGGCCATGTGGGAGTCCAGCACCTTAACCACAATGTCACCTGCTGGCCTCAAAGTGCAATCTTTTGCTAGATGTTGGATGGCTTAGACAGGACTAGCCAAAGGGCACTAGGTTGTTTTATTCTTGTGAATTGAATGGTCTGCTTGCCTCCTCTTCCCCCTATTTTTTAACTCCTCAGAAGACATGAGCCTGTGGGTAGGGTTGGAGAGAGAGAGGAGAGGGGAGAAAGCACTCCCATGGGTGGGTGGTCATATTGCAACTCCTTCTCCTCCACTTCTCCCTCTTTCAGGCTTTTGGGCATGCACAGGCACACATGCCTGGTATGTTTTTCAAGTCTCTCTCTCTGGGACTTGAACCTCACGGTTGGTCATGGAGGATCAGTCGCCTTAACCTCCAGGCCACAGGCTGGCCTTCCTTTCTTCTTTTAACTACACAGCACGTCAGGCTTTTGGAACGAGAATGAGAAGCCTTGGGCAGTAGGAGGAAAGTGGCTGAGAAGCAGCTCCCAGGGAGCACTCCCCAGGGAGCACCCCGACTGGGGATCAGGCTCAGAGCACAGCAGGTGGGGGCTGGGTTTGCCCATCCCATCCCACGACTGCTGTAGGGCCCAGCTGATCCTCCCAGAGGAAGTGCCAGCCAGGCTGGTGGCCAGGCAGCCACTAGGGTCAGAGTCCCTTTCCAGGTGGTGGAGGTGGTGGCAGCTGGTCTTCCAAAGGGACGAGCCCCTACCTGGGAGGAGTGTGCTTTTCTAGCTGTGTGCCTGTCACCCTCTGTCTTGCTGGGCAAAGCACATGCACTGGGGAGAAGGGATCCACTTGTTTCAAGGTTTTCATACCCCAGTGCTGTGCTGTGGTCCGAGAGAACCCTCTTTTAGGCACATCGGCCCTTCACTTAGGGAGTGGGGAGGTATCGTACTTGGGGTCAGGACCCCACATGCGTAAGTGCATTGGCCCGGGGGGCAGGAGTTGGGGTAGAGCCCCGGAACCCCTCTCTGGCTTGATAAAACTGGGCACCGGTTCCCCTCGGTGGTGGGGGGAGAAAGCCCTGAAATGGAAGGAAAGGCAAGTTCCCCACCCAGCCAGGGTAAGGGCCCTTTGCCTGCGCCGGGGAGAAGACACTTGCTTCAATGCACAGTGGAGAGATGTCACTGTCCCAGAAATGTGCCCTCCCAGTCCCTGTTCCTCGTTCTAGCCCATTGCCACATTTTGCTAAGTTAATTTACATTTGTCCTATGCACTAGGACTGAGTTACAAGCCAGAATGCCAAAGGACACATTGACAAGGACCCATTAACTTTGACCTGCAGGCTTGGGTTTGCCCAGGCTCTGAGGTGGACGTGGCCCCATGAGCAGGAGAGAGAAGGGGACGCCCTGTCTCGTATCTCCCAGAGGCAATGTCATGCCAGCCTTGCTGCAGGGCCCCGACTCCCAGCCCTGGCCCGGTAACTGGGGCGCATCTGCACTGAACCCTGCTCACGATCATTTCCATCCCAGGCGCTTATTCTCCTGCTCTGAGCAGCCTCAGAAATCTCCTCAAGAGGTGAGGGATGCCAGCTAAGCTGTTAATAATAAAAGGCGCGACCCAGATCCTGCCACAGATCGCAGCCGGATGAGGGCAGGGCATTTGGGAGCCGATGGAATGGCACCAGGGCGGGGTGACCAACAGCTGGCGATGGAGCTGTCCAGCTCAAGCTCAGCGAGGATCAGGAGGAGGTGGGGATGGGAGGCCAGGAGGCGTCCGCTCCCGGGGAGGAGACGCATGGGGCGTGTAGGGTCTGGGAGCTGAGGGTCAGCCACTCCCCGGGACAGGGAAGGACTGAGATGGCCAACGCCCACGGACAGGGCGGGGTTGGGTCCCGCCGGCCGAGGGCGTGCTGTGTGCAGTGTCCACCCTCCCCTGCTCTTCGCTCTGGCCCTCAGCCTTCCCCAGGGCATTCGCTTCCTTCCCAGCTGCCCTCCCTGCCTGAGAGTTTCTGGCGGGTCCGTTTGTGTCCTTGCCTGTGACTGGTGCTGTTTCTTTCCTACTGGTGGGCACGTCCTTGTCATTTCCCAGCCCTTCTATCTTCTCACGATATTTTTTTTTTCCATTTTGCTATAGGGCACGTGCACTCACCAGAGAGACAGAGAGAGAGAGAGAGACAGAGAGAGAAAGTAAGAAAGCCCCTCCTCCCGTCCATTCTCCTTGCGGGAGTTGGGCATACATGCACAGGCACCGGCGTGATTTTTCAAGTCCCCAGGTCTGGGATTTGAATTGTGCAGTTGGTCGTGTGGAATCCAGCTGCCTTAACCTCTGTGCCATCTGCTGGCCCTCACCTTGCGGTCTTTATCTCGAGCATCTCTTATCTTCACGCTAAGGTTTGCTTCAAGGGGAGCATTTCATTGGGCTCTCTGACTTTGTGAGGCACGACGTCACATGGGTCCAGGTCACGGTGTCCGCTGTGTGCCCGCTGAGTCAGCCCATGTTCTCGGCTCCGATCCGTTTGCTGTAAGACGTGATCGTGTGATGTATGGACTCCCACATAGTTGACTGTGGTTTGCGTCCCAGACCACGCAGCTTAGAACTCATGCCGGAGAACCAGCAGTTAGCGCAGTGGCTGTGTCGCTGGACTCCCATGTAGCTGACTGCGGTTCGAGTCCTGGACCTAGTGGCTTAAACTCATGCCGGGCGCATGTGTATGCCCAAGATCCCGAGAGGAGGATGGAGGAGAAGGGATTGCAGCGTGTCCATCCCCCCTGGGGGTGATTTCTCGCTTTCTGTGTCTCTGTCTCTCTTTGTGGCGAGCACACGCATCCTATAGCAAAAACCTCTCAAAAATAAAAAAGATGAAAACAACAACAACAAAAAACTCATGACAGGCACGTGTGCATGCCCAAAATCCCAAGAGGAGAATAGGGGAGAGGGGATTGTGGTGTGGCTATCCCCCTTGGGAGGTGATTTTTCACTTTCTGTCTCTCTCTGTCTTTTCCTGTCTCTCTGGGGAGCGTACATGCCCTCCGGCAAAAATCTCTGTTAAAAAAAAATTAAGAGTCGATCTCTGCAGGAGTCAGGCAGAAGGGAGGACCGTCAGAGTGAGGGGCCCCGCAGTAACTTTGTTCGCTGACTCCCTCTTCTTCAGGTGGCCCGCGGGAACCTGCCCAGCCTCTTCACCCGGGGACGACCCTGCCGCCCTGGCTCCCTGGCAGTGCTGGCGCTGTGCATGGCCGTGCTCCTCATTCAGGAGGGCGTTGGGACCGGGACGCTCTTCTTCATAGACACCACTCGGGCCACCCCCAAGACAAGGGCTTCGTTTTTATTCTCATTCCTGTTAGCTCTCGTTCCTTGCAGGAGAAGGGGCGGGCTTTCGTGTCTGGTCCAAGGTCCTCGAGGAGGACAGGAGACCACAACACAGTCACGCTAGCTTGCCAGGGTGGCTTTTCATTTATGTGGTGAGAACACGTGAGATCTACTCCTTGGCCTTAAAAACAAGAGAACAGTACTGCTGTGACAGTGAGAGACATGGCCCTGGAGGAGAACACGCTGGTGCAAACAGACCGGGAAGGGCAGGCCTGCTCCATGTCCTGGGCCAGCGGCATCCAGACCCTGGTCCTTCCCCAGGACAGACCTCGCCTCCCTCTACTCACACTCGCCGCGTCCTGGGGCTACCCCTCCTGCCTTCTCTGTGTGCTGTGGAACATGGTCACTGGCCTGGTCCTGCCAGGGGCTCAGCTGACACATCCTGTGGCTGGCCGCTGGGCTGGCAGGTCCCGTTCTCCGGGGGTTACTGGGGTTGCCCTGCCCCTCACTGTCCTGGCTCTCTCCAGCCCTGGCCCTCATTCGGCTGGTTTGCAAGGTCCCGTCTGGAGTCTGAGCACTCCCTTCTCCTTTCCAGCCTGACTCTTTGCAGGCTCAATGCTGGTCCTGAGAATCGTCCTGGCTTGGGGCCTGGAAGAAACCACGCAGTGAGAACACCAGAGTACAGCTCCGGAGGTTGCTTAGTGAGCACAAAACTGGAGCGAAGGGAGCTGGGTATCCTTAGGGACGTTTCCAGCGTGCTGTGGTAGCAGAATCATTGTCCTCTTCAACTCTTGGGCTATTTCCAGCAAAAGACCTGGGAGGGCACATCTGAAAGCGGGACAGTCAGGCCTGGGAAGCGTGCGTGCCCTTCCCGCTCGGCCCCTTCTTCTAACACATCGCTGTCACTTGCCGAAGGCCTCTGCAATTGCAGCATGTGCGTTGCGGGTTTCGAGATGGCATTTCGTCTTTTATTAGTTCCATGTCCACCCTACCTCCTGATGAGATTTCGAGGTGCCCGAGTCTCAGCAGCAATGCGTTTACTGGCCTCACCCTCCCAAGGACGAAGGGCTGCATCTGGGAAGAGCTTTGCAGGCGGCAACTCCGACTGCCAGTGCCAAGTCCTGATTCCTGGTGGAGCTGTCGTGCCTGGTGGGGATGGGCCATGTGCTCCTGTTGGGCTCACGGGGCCCGGCCCCCTCCCATCCTCGGCAAGTGTGGCTTCCTGGGGGTGGCCTTTGGCTTTTCTGCCAGGGGAGATCTCTGTATTGACCACATAGCACTGCACCCTCTCCTCCACAGTGCTCAGCACTCATCCTCTTGGGGTTTTATTTGATGAATGCATGCACGGATTTCCCAGAGCTGCCGCGAGAACAACAGCACTGGTGTGTGTGCCGGGGGGGTTAGCGCAGCAGAGACGCACCGTCTCACAGTGCCGGAGAGCAGAGGCCAAGGTCAAGGTGCCTACAGGGCCGCTCTCCCTCTGAAGGCCCCAGGGAGGGGCTGTCCCACACCTCTGTCCTAGCTGCTGGTAGTCCTGGCGTCCCTCCCCCCGTAGAGCCATGGCTCCAGATCCCGTCTTCTCACTGCCGTCTTTGGGCCACATCTCCACATTGTCCCTGTGCGTGTGCAAGTGTCTGTGCCTAAGTCTCTCCCTCCCAAGAACAGCAGTCAGACTGGGTTGGACCCAGACCTTAAGGCCATTAGACTGCATTTCTTTTGATTACCTTTCTTAGGACCCTAAGCACAGCCACATTTTGTGGTAATGGGCATCAGGGTCCAACACGCCTTTTTGGGGTGATACAACTCAGTCTCTAGCGATGTGTCCCTCCGCGCTTGGTCTGCGGCTCTAAGTGAAGTTACAGAGCTTGTCTCTTACTGCTCTCAGGACGTCCCCATGTCTAGCATGCTGAGTGGCACAGGGGGAGGACTTTTCTATAAAAGTTTATTTCTTGAGAGCAAGCAAGAACCCCCCGCAGGGTGTCAGTGGCGCGATCCACTCCCTGTTTTCCAGGCAGCACGTGCGCCTGTCATGTCTGGGGGTGGGGGTACCCCAATCTGTACTGCCCACCGGGACAGCACACCCAGCAGTGGTCAGTGCCGTGTCGCCGAGCCAGCCGTGGGCACGCTGAGCACCGTCTGCTGACTGAGAGGTGGTCACTAGGCTCGGGCGGCCCCCCAGACCCCATGCACATGTGGTAACTTCCACTGTGCAGTTGCTAGCAGGCCACCTCCGCACTTGAGACTCAGAGCACCCCGCCCGCCCCTTCTGTGCCAGTGCCATGGTTGAGGGACTGAGTGGTGGAAACCCTTAGTGAATTTGCTTTTCTCTTCCCTCCCTTGGGTAATGAATGGCAGAACGAGGCCGGACAGTAGAGAGAGTACATTCTCAGTAAAGGTGGTGTTGCCAGATTTAGCAAATAAACATATAGCTTGCCCAGTTACATTTGAATTGCCCGAACGTGGCACGAGACATACGTATACTTAAAATACTCCTTGTTTATCTGAAATTCAGATGTAACCGCACACCCCGTGTTTTGTCTGGCAACCCTGTTGTGGTTGGCACCTCGTTTGCAAGACTGACTTATTGCAAGTCGCAGGCAGATTTCCGTGCTGAGGAGCAGGGCATGGGAAGATGGGGCTCTGAGGGAGGAGCGGAGGCAGGGCAGCAGTGAGGGGGGCGTGCAGGGGCTATTTCCCACCTATCTGCTCGCCCTGTGCACATGCACGCAGCTCCCGCCACCTCTCCTCCTTCCACACCTTTGCCTCTCCTCTTTGCTTCCTGACGGGCAGCGCGTGGCTCACACAGTAAGCAGTGTGTATGCACCAGGCCGAGACGGAAATGCGGACTGAGCGACAATGACAGGCTTCTGCAGATAGACGGCTTCATATCAGAGGCCAGGACGCACCCAGTGACTCCCAAGGTCACGTCCCCACTCTGAACGGACTTGTCACTGTCTGTGCCTCGCTGGGTTCTCTGGACTAGGACAGGCTGCATCTGAGTCTGCTCTCCATCTTCCCACATGAGTAACAAGCCTGTTGTTATTCTCATGTACAAAACAGAGTAGCAAGGGACCAGCAGTTGGCATAATGGCTATGTCACTGGACTCTCATGTAGTTGACTGCGGTTTGAGTCTCGGACCTGGTGGCTTAAACTCACGCTGGGTGCATGTGCGTGCGTGCCCAAGATCCTGAGAGAGAATGGAGGAGAAGGGATTGCGGCGTGGCCATCACCCCCTGGGGGGCGATTTCTCGCTTTCTGTCTCTCTGTCTCTGTCTATCTGTCTGGTGAGTGCACGCGCCCTATAGCAAAAACCTCTCCAAAAAAAAAAAAAATGTAGTAAAAGGCCAACCTCGTCCCATGTGAGGACTAAACTTGATAACTCAGCAAGGGTTTCCTGGCCAGCACGTAGAGAGGCCAGTTGGGGTCATTACCATCTTCCTCAACACCACCAGCATCCTCACCACCATAACTGCCATTCTCTCCCCTGTCCTCATCATCACCATCACCACCATCATCGCCCTCGCTGCGATCATGATAAAAAATTACCAGAATTACCAAAAGCATGATCATATTATCACCACTGCTAACATTTTACTCATGTACCAGCAGGGAAGAATTGTGCCCTTGAACCTCGCAGTGAGCTCATTCCTGATTGCACCCCATGCAATGACCGCGCCTCCGAAGGCTGTCTGTGTGCCCTCGGGCCCGGCTCTAGCTGACTTGTTTGCGTGCAGCAATTATCTTACCGGCTAGATCACGTGACCCTCGACCTGCATGGCTTTGCGCCTGATCTGGAATTCACCACTCACCTAAAAATTGGAATATCTCGCAGACTTCAGGGACTCTTCAGGAGCACGAGAGCGTTGCCGTGCAGCTGCGCAAACTCACTCTCAGGTGCCTTTATTCGCAGCCCTCCACGCTGTGCCGTCCTGCCTCCTCCTTGTTTCCCCTCACGCCCTCAGTTCCTGCTCAGCTCTGCTGCCTCTGCTGACGGTCTATGTCCTCAAAGCCTTAGGTTTCTCCTGAGTAGCCGTTCAAGTGTCTTCCTGAACACAAGTCCCTTCCAAACCAGAGCCCGGTGCAAGCCATGACAATGGTAACGTTCTCCTCGACCACCGTGATCTTGGCCTGACTGCGTCTCCTCACGTACCTGCTCCCGTTCAGCTGAGAGACGTCTTTTCATCTTCTGCTTTCGACATGTGACACCAGATCTCTTTCATCTCAGAAAGGCAGCAGCCTCTTAAAGAAACCTCTGGAAACACCTTCCCCTTGAATGTTTTATTCAGTTATCAACACAGCACCGTCCCTAATTTCTAGTCATTGTCACGTGCTTGACTTGCACGTCATCAGCCGTGGCGATGGCAGAGAAGGCGGCCATTTAAAACCCTTCTGGAGATGCCGTAGGGGAAATGAGAAGATTTAAGTGTGTTTCTGAGAAGCCAGACTCGGTCCGCCTCAGAGTGTGCCCTTCCCTGCAAGACCCTGCAAGAGCAGCAGCTGGCCAGGCTGCCGGGGAACTTCCTGGGATTCGAACGAGGATCACGTGTCAGCACAGTTGGAGGCTGGGGTGCTTGTGAGGGAGCTGTGAGGATTCAGGATGTTAGTGCTGAGCCCCATCCGTGGGGGACAGGTCAGCGAGTCTCAGCACAAATTTTTTGTTTGTTTGTTTGTTTGTTTTCATATTTTAGTTTTTTTTAGAGGTTTTTGCTATAGGATGCATGCGTTTGCCAGAAAGACAGAGACAGACAGCAAGAAATCACCCCCCAGGGAGGATGGCCACACCGCAATCCCTTCTCCTCCATTCTCCTCTCAGGGTTTTGGGCACGCATGCACACACACAGGGCATGAGTTTAAGCCACCGGGTCAGGGACTCAAGCCGCGGTCGACCACATGGGAGTCCAGTGACATAGCCATTATGCCAACTGCTGGTCCCCTCTCTGGCTCCCCTTGAAGCTGCCATGTATAAGGTGTAGTGGGGCAAATGGTGCCCCCTCAGTTCACAGCCAGCTGGAGCCTCGGAATGTGGCCTTACTCAGAATAAAAGCCTTTGCATTTGTAATTAAGGCTCTTAAGAGGAACTCACCCCGGAGGAGGGCAGAGGCTGGCTCTATGTCCAGACAGTGTCCCGTAGGACCCAGAGGGCAGACAGCCCAGACAGCTGGGGGGGGGGCGCAGAGGGCTCCTCTGGGTCAGAGCAGTGGGGGGCAGAGCACGGGGCACGGCAGGCCCAGGGAGAGCACACAGACCGGGTCCGGTTAGGGTTAGAGAACAGAAAGGCTGGAGGAGGATGGGGTGCTGGTTCTTGACTTTTGTGACAAAAGACACTCGAAAGGGACAGAGGGGACTGAATGTCCTGAGACGGAGACGACAGGCCCTCCGTGGGTGCTCGTCGTGGGTGAGGTTTCCCACTCCCCCTGTGCTCGGGGGACTATTCCTGGGTTCATCGTGTCCAACTACTGGTTCCCTGTCCCCTCTTCCCCTCTGTCCACTGTTCTCAGCACTCAGAGGGTCTCTTGTAGAGGTATTTCCAGATTTTTCAGGTGGTAAGCATGTTTAGTAAAACGATTATGCGGTCAGCATTGGTCTGATTTCAGAAGAGTGGAGGATCTTCTTCAGATCAGTGACCCCCCCCCTCCTGTTCAGACCACCCCCGCTCCCAGCCCGGCTCCCGTCCCCTGAAGTCACCCTCACCCTGTCACCCCGCGCTGTCCTTCTTGCTCCTGAAACAGCTGACTTTGTCCCCATAGCCTGTCTGAAGAATTCTTTGCTCTCTCCCGTCTTCGCATGGCCGTTTGTCCTATTCCGGTTTCTGTGTGCCTCCATCCACCCGCAGGGTCCCTGTCCGCCATCCCCACGTCATCTCACGTCTTGTCTGAACGTTGCTAGGACCGGCTGCGCTGGTTGCCCGCGTTCCTGCTTATTGCTATTGACGTCATGACTTTCTCTCCACCCCCAGCCCCACGCTGCATGCTGCAGGCTCCGTCGGTGCAGGGACACTGTCTGGGTGCTGAGATCCAAGCTGGGTATCAACTTCAGCACACGCATGAAGCTCGGAGCAGGTGTGGGCGCATATGTACCCAGGTGCAAACAGGCAGAGGAGGCCCCAGGAGGGCCCAGTCCCTGCAGCCAGCTCCCACTTTGGCCAGTCCCCCCTGGGGCCAGCTCCTTCCTACTGCACTGGCCATTCACTCCTCAGGACAGGCCCTTGGTGCAGGGTCTTCTGTGTCCTCCAAGGGTCTTTTGTCATCTTCTATGTGTGCAGTTCTCCACTTTGCCTCTCACAGGCTCGTCCTCGGCACTTTCCCATTGGTAGGGTAGCCTTTCCTGCTGTGGCAGGGTGTTTCCTGAGGACTGCATCAGAACTGGGGGGAAAGGAGGTTCTACAGCCTGAGGAGCTGCCTGCTTGGCCTCTTCCCCCGTTACACCACCACTGAGCACAGTGCAGTGGGACAGTGTCCTCCCTGCCCTACAGGAGCTGGGGGACGAGGAGCACTCTAAGCGGACATGGAACATTCTGAAGAGGCTGGTGGTGTGAGCTGGCATGTGTTCCCAGGGATGATGCTGGTAGCCTGGGCTGGAGCACAGCTGGGAACAGGCCTCCAGGCTTGGTGCAGAGCTCCCTGGCTCCTGGTGACTTCTCTCATCCTCATCAGCCCATTCCTTTCTCCTGGGCTTGAGCCAGCAACTTCCTCTCCAGCCTGGAGGGGAGGACACACACCTCCTTTTCTCCAAAGCAGCATTGTGGAACTTATGTGATAGCTTGCTTCATTCATGCTGAGAGTGGATCATGTGCCTAGAGGTCGATCAAAGACTTGAAGACCCAGTGATACCCAGAGTTAAGGTGTATCAACAAACATGTAACCAAGGCACACTAACCCAGCAACTGGCAGATGCCCAGTGACACATTACCACAAACACCTCGACTCCTTTTTGTGGTTCGAGCTGGCATCCCGCGCCTCTGGGCCCCTCTTCTGAATGTACATCCCTGCCTCTCAGTGAAGCATAATGCCTGCTTCCTCCTTGCCTCAGTGGGGATTGCAAAGACTAGTTTTCATTAACCTTATTTACTTTGAGTTCCTCCGAGAAGGGGTTTTAACTAACACAAAAGAGCAAGAACAGTGCTTCTAATTGGGACAATATTAGCGAACAGTAATGAAAAAAATCTAAGCTTATGTGAATAATCATTCAATTTAAAGGGGTTTTCTATAAATACTGTGGTATTGTATTGAAATTAGAACTTTCATTTAATTCTCTTGACATTTTAATCTGCGAATTGCATTTTAACTCATTACGTTATTGGTGGTGTCATGCTTTAACATAATAATTTTCTTTTCTAAAATAACCCATTATATGTACTGTGTTTTAAACAGAGAGTATTCACTAGATAATAAGGCCTTCATATATTGTGAGCCTGTACCTTTGTAATAAAATGTAAAGTGCTTAATCCCCTCAGCTGCACAATCCTGAAATAACCACAGGGATTTCATAGGTATTAAATTAGCTTCAAGGGGGCTTTGAAAGTGTTCTCCAAATGCAGTAAAGAAATATTGAGGAATCAAGAAAGACATTGAAAATTGCAAGAAAAAATTAATAATGCCACCTAGTCTATTAAGATTCATATTATATTATATATTTGTTTATATTAAATTCTCTGCTTATCTGGAATTTCTTGAGCTGAAGTGCATCAGTGAGTTTCTACTGCTGGAGTTGGAGATGGCCATTCACCTCTGTCTCACTTGGTGGGACCACGGGGCTCGCCAGGCTGTGCCACTTGAGATTTGAACTCACCTCACCTGCTTCTTGGCCAAGGCCAGACTGCTCACCTCTGCACAGATGCTGGCTACACATTTCAGCTACCCACCTCTATATTTCGAGTTAGGCAGCAGATAATCTTCCCATGTTTCCTGAATGTAATAAGATTGTGGGGATTATGAGCTAAACATTAATTAGAGCTTGGATATTGGTATCCTTTTGAGATTATCTAGAAGTTTGTTCATTAGAAAATACTCTTTCTATTGTAGTTTAATTTAGAAAGAAATACTTTTCTTGATACACGTTTTGTCTCGCTGGACATTCGAGACTCTATTTGTGTTTGAAATTTCTTCACAGTAGTACCCTGCTACAACAATAACTTCAATATCAAGGCGATGGAAAAACCACCCAAACCTGATGGGGTTGTAGGAGAAGGGGGAGTTGGAAAACCCAATGAGTCTGAATTGCTGCCCCTTCCTGAAGGAACTTCAGCACCAAGGTCAGTGCCGGGGCGGGAGTCAGAGAGGCAGAAAGCAAGAAATCACTGCCTACCGGGGAAGGCTATGCTGCAATCCCTTCTCCATCTCCTTTCGTTTTTTGGGGCATACATACACATGTACCCAGAGTAAGTTTTAAGCCTCCAGGTTTGGGACTTGAACTGCAGTCAACTATGTGGGAGTCCAGTCATGTAACCATTACGCCCTGGAAAGCATTTAATAATGGATGCGGATGACTGTGATATATCTTGGGTCTTCTGTTCAGGGTGATGAGAAAAGAGCCCTAATGCTGATCTACTCTGGGAAGGACAGGGACTGGGTTACAAATGCTGGCTCACACCTCTTCATTTTTGCAGTGTCTCTGGCCACAAACCAAGAGGAAGGGAGGGAACTGTTTACACATATCTGCTTGGAGGGCCTCGGTTACTGAATCCACTGCTGAGCATTTTTGTGTGGTACATGACCCACTGTGCTGATCAATATTTGCTGAATGGGAGATTAAATACACTGTTTAGAGTTAGCATGCCTTCTTTCTTTACCTCTCTGTTCACTTAAAATTATTTTCTAGGGCTGGTTTGGCGGCACAGTGGTAGCTTGTTGCTCAAATGAAGCTGGATTCACATGGAAGGTCATCGGTTCTGTTCCCCCGTTCACCTGTACACACAGGGTGCATGCGTCCCTGCTCCTGGCTGGCGGGAAAAGCTAGGTAGGGGGTAGGGATTGTGGCATGAAATCCTGTGAAGAGGATTGTCTCTCTCTCTCTCTCTCTTTCTTTGTCTTACTCTCATGAAATAAATAAACTTGCTTTTTTCTCGTGAAGTGCAATACACATGTAGAAAAGTGCACAACCATAAATACAGAATTTAACAGATTATACCATGAGACATGCCAATGAAACAGCATATAGCCACTCACCAAACCCAGCAAGAAAACATCCCCTCTCCCTTGTGTCCCCTGTTTTTAAAGGCCACCCACGTGCTGACTCACGCAGTGACCCTTCCTGGCTTTTCTTCACGTTGTACCTAGGAGATGTCATTCCTAACCAACGCTGGTTTCTGTAAATGGGGCCAATCGCTGCTTCCCTTTATCCTGGCTTCTGTGTTCACCTAGTGAGTGCGACATGCTCTTGCATCGTTGCAGAGTCACAGTCTTTAATTCTGTTGTGTGAATGCATGACAATCTGTCATTCTACTGTTGATGGACATCCCGGCTGATCTTAGGACAATAACTCCCTGAGCACCCCTGTGTGTGGTCCCTGGCCACACATGCCTGGGATCCTGTTGAGGCCACACCTGGGCCAGGCACAAGGGACCCACACTAGATTCTGCTCAGAGAGGGCCTCGCATAGAACAAACACAAACACACACATATTCAGGGAGACGTGGGCACCTCTCCAAGTTAAGAGCCTGTCTCCAGCACCAGCACAGCATGGCCCTGACCCCTGAACCTCTTACCTTATGGTTCCTACCTTTCAGGCCCTGAGATAATAAACATTTGCCCATGTGTTCTTGAAGCAAAGGAGAGGGCCCTGGAAGCCACAGAGGTTGAGTCACACCCATCCGCTGTCAGAGGTAGCTATGATGGCAGTGTGGGGATTCTGAGTGTCACAGGTGCTTGGAGTGGGGTCTACAGCTACCTTGTCATGTCAAAACTATTTACAGTTAGAAGATAACTGTAAATAGTTTTATTATTATTATTTTAATTGACAGATGAAAGACAGAGAGACAGATAAGGAGAGAGTCCTCACTCCCATGAGATGAGGTCATGTCACCATCCCTTCTTAACCATTTCTTCATTCTCTTGGGGTTTGGGGCACACACACACATGTGCTAATGTATGTTTCAAGCTACCGGACTGGAATTCAAACCATGGTCGGCCATGTGGGATCCAGTTCCCTTAACCACCAGGCTATTAGCTGGCCCATAAATTGTTTTATTTCTGTAAAAAATTAATAAAATCAAATTATAGTTTAAAAATTTACAAAATTACTGATTTATTTACATGAGTTTTATTTGAAATATTGATTTCATTATAATTTGCATTTGACCTTTAATTTTTACAAAGTGGCTTAGATATCTTAAAATAAAAAAAATAAAAGAATTATATATTTAATTTTATTTATTATTATAATTATTATTGCTATAGGGCATGTGCACTTGCCAGAAAGAGAGAAAGCAAAAATAAGCCACCAGGTCTGGGACTAGAACCATGGTAGGCCATGTGGAAATCCAGCACCTTAATCACCATGCCACCTGCCCAAAAGAAAAAAAATTTTGAGAAAATACATAAAAATATTTATAATCTTCAGTTATTAATATTATTTTAATTTATATTTTAGGTATTTATATATTTCATATATTTTTGTGGAAATAGGTTCAATTTTATACATTTCAAATAGCACCTCATTGTATATTTTACTTTAAAATACCATATAACATAATTTAAGGATTACTTTCATAATGGAAAACAAAAATCAGTCAAGATATTTTTATAGAAATAAAAAATAGAAGCAGAGCTCAGAATTGAAAAGCTGAAATCTTGAATAAGAGATTTCTACTTAATCAGAAAAATCTCTAGAAACTGAGATTTCTGTCACATATGACTCATATGTAATTTACAGATAGGATATGATAATTTTTTTCTTTCTTTTTTTTTTTTTTTTTGAAGAGGTTTTTGCTATAGGGCGTTTGTGCGCTCGCCAGAAAGAAAGAGAGAAACAGAGAGACAGAAAGTGAGAAATCACCCCCAGAGGGGATGGCCATGCCACAATCCTTTCTCCTCCATTCTCCTCTCAGGATTTTGGGCACGCATGTACATGCGCCCAGCATGAGTTTAAGCTACTGGGTCTGGGACTCAAACCACTGTCAGCTATATGGAAGTGCAGCCATTACGCCAACTGCTGGTCTCATGGATATGATAATTTTAATCACTCATATTTAACTATTAAAATGAACAAGAATATTAGTCTTGTTAAATATGAGTCTCGAACAGGTCAGATAAAATCTCTTCATATTTGTTACTAAAGAAAGATCAACGTTTTGATCAAAGAGTGAGAATGGACAAGAGTAATTCTTATAAAATGCACAACTCAAAGCAACAAACAGCTCCAGTCTTCTGTTAGAAGATGAGGAAAATGATATTCATGAAATTGGTAAATTGAGCAAGAAAGATGAAACCTCATCACATCGTTTTGATAGTGTGTGGATGTTTCTAGCAAGCACAATCTGATTCAAATTGATGATTCTAATTTTCCTTTGGATAAGCCTGGTAAATACTTTAGTATTTTACATCAAACTTTTTTCAAGTGGAGAAAGAATATGCAGAAACCAACTTTCATATTTTAAGTTCTAAGATAAAGTATTTTTAAAGTGTTTCTTTTATGTTTTATCCCTTGGCTTTGGCTAAGATAGTGTGTGTGGCTGGAAACAAGGAAACACCCACATTCGTAATTATAGGAACAAAAAAGTTGCTTGAATATAAAAAAATTCACATGTGTAATACTGCACATGGGAAAATGTCTGAGTAAACAGTAAATAATCAATAGTGTTCAAGAAAGACATCTGAGCACTGAAGCACATACATGTGAGGTTCTTTTAAGGATATTTTGTCTAATACTTAGCTAGCAAAGTGATGAGTGTTTGTGGTACCACTAGTATGATAATTACAGAAAACAATGCAAGTTTTCTAGTTCAGTAGTGATTATTTGAAAATTTGATGATGAACCTGGAATACAGACAAACAAGCTTTATAAATATTTTCAAGGATCAAAAGTTTAAATGAGGGCCACATTTAATAAATATTAAACTGAGAGAAGAAATCATACATAAACATTTAAAAAAGTAAATATTACTCATTTCTTTTTTAAAAAGAATTATTTTATTTAACTCTATTTATTTATTACTTATTTTAATTTGACCAGAGAGGGACAGAGTGAGAGGGTGAGAGAGAAAGTGAGAAAGCAAGTCACCAGGTCCGGGACTTGAACCGCGATCGACCATGTGGGAGTCCAGTGCTCTTGACCACCACGTCACTTGTTGGCCCCAGTATTACTCATTTCGACCAGATTATAACTGGGGCAAATTATATTGAACAACTAATCTTTGTTGCAAACTACCAGAAGAAAAGGAGACCTGGGTATAAAAATCGGTGACTATGCCATTGGTTTCATGTCTACTACATAGGTTTTCACTTAAGTAAAAGATGGGATGAAAGATTTTCAGTTTTAGGCATTGTTCTTACACGTGCTCACAAAAGAAGATGTGAGATAATGAATATGTTAACTAGCTTGACTGTGGTAATCATTTCATAAAGTATACAATATGTATATCAAAACACCTAGTTGTACACCCTAATTACATACAACTGTTATTTATAAATTATACCTCCATAAAGCTGAAAAAAATAGTTGAGGGCACGCCTGTGGTAAAGACACTAATCATGATGGTGAAGAGAAAATATACAAAATGTGGCTGTCACTCAGCATCACAGCTCATACCACCGCCGTGGCAGCTCTGGAGCAGGGCAGTGATCACACTTGCTATTGTCTCTATCTTCCCAAATATAGACTCTCCAATCAAATTGACTTTACAACCACTTTCAAATACATGAATGGGAGTACCAAATAAATGTTACTGGAGAAATTAGGTTTAATTTAGACAACATGCTATATTTACTGGAAGAGTTCAGTAAAACAACAGGTAATCCTAAAATAAAAGGTTAGTATGGTCTTCAGTAGACAAATGGAATGAATGTTGAGTTTGTACCATCCATAGTTATTAGTAAGAACTATTGCTTGCTAACAATAATGTAGCAAAACCTTATGAAAATTCAAATCTGAATTTAAACATTTCACTTAAAAAGGCTGAAATAATTTTTGGAAAGAAAAGTTTAGATAAAAACAAATTTTGCTCATTTGACATGTGCACTGAAAGTGACAATCCAATAAAATATGAAAAATTAGCACCAAGAGATGAAAACGCTTTCATGACTGCAGAAGATGATTCTGTAACTAATTGTGCCCATTATGAATCACGATACAGCCTCAATTGAAGAGAGCGTTGAAAAAAACTGGGCATCATTTTTCTAGTTTAGGTTTTCTTGATAATGTTCTAGAGCATTAAATTAAATTGAGCAATTTAGAAAAGAATCTAAGAACTTAAGTTAATTAGGAATTAAGTAAAGAATTAAGAAATTAATTAGATGTCATTTTACAGCTTATATATTCTTTAAAATAAAATTATAATTGTAAAATAGTTTTAGATTTTTAGAAAAGTTGTGAAGATAATACAGAGTTCTTACATACTTCACACCCAATTCCCAAATTATTAACATTTATATTAGTATATTTATCATAATTAAGGGACCAATACTGGCATGTTATTATTAATTAAAACTCATGCATTGTTCAGATACTTAGTTAACTTGTCATTTCATTTGCCTTTCCCTAATGAAAAGTCACAATGAGTTAAGCCCATCACTTTATATGGGGAATAATTTTTACTCAGATCTCACCAATGTAAAAGTTAACCAAAATACCTTCACAGAAGCATTCAGAATGTTTGACAAAATGTCTGGACATTGTAGCCTGGTCAACTAGACGTGTACATGTAACATCACAGGATTTAAAAAAAACTTTCAAATGCCGGTTGTTATTTATGGTGTTATAGGAAAGCAATTGACTTTCATATCTTAAGCTTGTATTCTGAGACCTTATTCTATGCGCTTTTAATTTCAGGAGTTAGGCTGCTGGGTTTCCTCACAGAAAATTATACCTGAGAATAAAGACAGTTTTACTTATTTCTTTCCAGTATTTCTTTCTCTCTCTTCCTTCCCTCCTTCCTGTCCTCCTTCTTCCCTTCCCTCCTTCTTTCCCCCTCACCAGCAAAACTTCTAATATGATGTTGAACTTCTCAAGAGAGGACCTTCTTGCCTTATTCTTGACCTTGAGAAACAGAGCCCAGCTCTCATCCACAAGTGCGATGTTAGCTTTAGGACTTTAATACATGCTCTTTGCCAAGTTGAGAATCTTCTTTTTCTTTCCAGTCTGCTGAAAGTTTTATCATGAATGGGTGTTGGATTTTGTCAAATGCCTTTTCTGTGTCAATAGATATGATCAAATAATTTTCTTTTCTTTAGCTTGTTGGAATGGAGGATTCCATTGATTTCTTGTTTTATTTTTCAATATCGAACCAGCCTTTCATGCCTACAATAAATCTCCTGGGTTGTGATAGATAATTCCTTTGTACACTGATGGGTTTGCTTTCTCAGTATTTTGTTGAGGGGTTTCTCTTTTGACTCATGGACTATTTAAAAATATGTTATTTAATTTTCAAATATTTTGTTTTTCTCCTAGATACCTCTTTGCTATTGATTTTTACTTTAGTTCTATTGTGGTCTGAGAACATATTTTTTCATTCTTCTATCTAGTTGGAGTGTTTTTCATGGCTCAGAATGTGGTCTATCCCGGCAAATGTTCCACTTGAGCTTGAGAAACAAACCTAACAATAGCAGTAACAAAGCAATAACAGCACTCTGTTACCGCTGGCTGAAGAGTTCTGAAAAATGTCAATTAGATCAAGCTGATTGATAGCGCTGTTCCGTTGTCTACATCTTTACTGATTTCCTGCCTGCCTGATCCGTCCATTACTGGTGTTGAGGTCTCCAGCTATAATAGCGGGCTGTCTCTTTCCTCTTCCCGCTCTCTCACTTTCTTCCTTGGGTGTTTTGAAGCCTTGTTGTGAGGCATGTTCATGCTATCATCATGTCTCCCTGAAGAACTGACCCTTTATCGTTACTCGGTGTCCCCCTCTATCACTGATCTTCCTTGCTCTGAAGCCTGCTTTGTCTGAATTCTTACAGCTACCCGTAGACTTTTTTCCACTGGCGTGTTAAATTTCCTCTGTCCTTTTCATTCTAACTTGTTTGATTCTTCAGACTTAATGTGGACTTTTTAAAATGTAGAGAGCATACAGTTGGGTGTTTTAAAAAATCTTATCTGATAATCTCTGTCTTTTAAAGAGTGTTTTAGGCTGAGTTGGTAATTGTATGTTTCTAACTGCTCTCTGCATTAATTCTTGCTTATGCTACTCCTCTCTTTTCCTGACATCTCTGATTTAAGCATTTTTAAATTACATTTTTATCTCCTCTCAAGAACATGTTGATTTTACTTCATTAAAAAATTATTAATTTACCTTAAAGTTTACAATATGTGTTTATAGTTAGTCTAAGTCAGCCCTCCAATGCCACGCTATCTTGTCACGTGTGGGGCAGGTGCTTTGTAACATCGTTCCCATTGCTCTTGCCCCACCGTGACGTTTATCTCACGGACCGTAGATGTTGCTGCCCGCTGCATTATTACTATTATTACTTTGAATAATTGGTTTTCATTTAGATCAACTACAAATAAGGCCAATAAAATATTTTCTTGTATTTATTCCTTCTCTGGTGCTATTTATGTTTTAGAATGTAGGCCCAAGTTTCTGATTTGCATTATTTTTCTTCTTCCTTAGGAGAGAACTTCTTTGAACACTCTTACAGGCTGATCTACTGGCAACAGATTCCCCCACTTTCTATTTGTCTAAAAACGTCTTTCTTTTACTGTTGAAGAGTAATTTCACTGGATATAAAATTTTAGGTTAGTTTTCCCTCCCTTTTTATACTTTTTACTCTCCTCTTTTCTCAGTTACATGACTTCTGATGAGAAGCACTGCCATTCTTTTTCCTGTTTCTTTCTTTCCTTTTTTTTTGTTTGAAAAAGATTTCCTCCCCTAGTTTCTTTCTTTCAAGATTTTCTCTTTGTATTCGATTTTCTGCAGTATGAATGTACTATGCCCATGTGTGCATTTTGGTATTCATCTTGCCTGATATTCTCTGAGCTTCCTGTATTTGTAACCTGGTATTGTCTTTGATTTTGGAAAGGACTAGATCATTATTAGTTGGATTATTTCTTCTGCTCAGTTCTCTTTCTTCTTCTTCAGTTATTTTAACTACATACTTGCTACAACTTTTGAAATTATCTTACCTACTTGGATATTCTTTATTATTTTTTTTAATCTTTACTCTTCCTCTCCTTTAGTTTGGGAACTACCTATGGACATACTTTGACCTAATTTAGCTTTTATTTGTATTTGTAAAAGATTGATCCAATTCCATGAGTAGGCCATTAAGTCCATCAATATTGTTGGACTTAAATTGGTAAATAATATGTTTGGGTCCACTGAAAGTTAAATAATGATGCACAGTGCTAATGAAGTGAAGGCTTCATAGTCATTGGGCTGAAAGGTAATGGTGGAAACCTCTGTTATTTCAGGGCACGTGGCGGGCGCCCCCATGGAATCTGCCCACCAGGGGAGACTGCACGGGAGCAGTCTACCACATTCCTGTTGCTATCATCAATTTAATTTTAGCAAAATAGCATAATTCATAACATCAAATTCTATGGACATACATAACGTAAATTAAAGTTAAAAATGATAATTTTTCAACTTGTTTCAGTTCAATAGTTGTAGAAATCTACAAGCATAAAGATTTTGCATTTAGTTTAATTAATGTTTGCACATTTTTAAATATCATTATAATGTAATTTATATTAACGTTAGTTCATGAAAATGTTTTAATTTAAAGTAGTTCATAAATTAACAAGCTTGCATAAATTGCCTGTGCCCAACACCCTTAGAACATACAAATGAGAATGTTTTACTGTCACATATTTTAGTAGCTTTATTTATTTATTTATTTTTTGGAGAGTTTTTTTTTTTATGTCACATATTTTAAATTGTGAGTTCTAGTTTAAGCTTCTGTGCCAAGAACAGAAAAACAAAAAAAAACAAAAACAAAACAAAAAACTCTACTGATTACCAAATGAAACAAAGAGCTGAAATTAATGGTGGAGTTTAAGTCCTAAGCAGAGTTCATTTGTGAGGGTAAAGAGAGAATGACATTTTGGGAGACTCCAGGCAGTCATGACTCCTCCAGGGATGTACCCAAGTCTTTCATTTCCGTGGGTTGGGTTTGGGAGGCACAGGGGTGAAGTATTGATATCAACCACTCAGTACCTCCTCGGAGCTGGTCTGTCTCCTGTTGGGGACCAGGATAAGGCTGGCTGCAGAGTGCCTGTTATTGGGGGAGTGGAAAGTGTCAAGAGAGTGACCATATGTGGCAAATCAGGTGACAGAGGCCAGAGCCAGCAAGCTGGAGAAAAAAACACTTCCTTTATTCTCTTGCTCTTCTCTTTTTCTGAGTCCAGCTCTCCCATTTGTAAGGTTTTCTACTGTCCTTCCTGTATGGAAAAAGATGGTTACGATTTCCTACCTGACACCTCCTGCTCCTTCTCTTCACTCCATTCCCCAGGCCCCATTCCAAAGCAAGGACCGTAGCCCAGAATCTTTTGAGATGCTCTAAGTACCAATTACTTTTCAATATGAAGAAACAGAGAGGATAAGTCAATAGCTAACAAAGAAGACAACGCAACATTAACACCCTGTTTGGGTACTCTACTCCGCGTCTTAGGTGCGGTGAAATTCAAATCTGTCTACTCCTTTCTGCTCTCAGGGATCTGTTGTGATTCTTCCCGTGACTCCTCCATTGGCTCACTTCGTGTTCAGGGCCTGGGGCCCATCTTCTTTCTTCCTTTCTCTCTCTGGAAAGGGAGGTAACAGTTGTATTTAACTTCAGCTCTGGGAAGAAAAGTCAAGCCTGATCGTTCACCAGGACACTGAAGATGGAAATGAAGTCCACTGAGGAGGTCTTTCCAGGGAGGGGGCGCTGCAGGACTTGGTGACTGGAGGGCTGGGCTGAGAACGGGAGGATTCAGGAGAGGGTGTGTTAGACTAGTCAGGTAGTTAGAGATGAGCAGGAAGCCCCAGTCTCCTGCAGAAACTACGTCTAGCACCTTACACATTGCTCTGGGGGTTGCAGTCACTCCGTGGCACCCGTAAGAGAAGGGTCGCCTGACATCTGCCTGAGCCGGGTACATTCTCCAGGTTCCCCTCTTCCCCTCTCGCAGCAACACGTGCACCACCTGGCTACTAGACCAATCTGTGACCTTACTCTAGGGGGCGCTAGACTGGTATGACCAAAACCATCCCTATGTGCATGCTCATACCTTCAAAGTCCACACTGGGCATGAGCACAACTTTCCCAGACTGGGCACTGGACTTCCTCTTACTAGGTGAGAAGCGTATAAGCATGAGAAAGCCTGAGAAAACAACCAAGAGAGCTGGCTACACTGGTGGGCCTCCTCCTAAATATTCATGACAGGATCCCTCAAAACAAGAAAGACCCGTTCCCTCTGAGTGCAGTTACTTACCCCTGGTAGCTTGGCCACTCTGCGAGTGTCTAATTAAAGCTTTTTCTTTGCATACTTTTCTCATGGCTGTGGCTTTGTTTGCATTTTGGGATGAGTCTCTAATCTTAGAGCTCTAGACCCAAGAATTGAGCATTTCCTCACATCATTTTCCCTCTGATGACAGGTGAAGAAAGGATTTCACACTCCTAGCCTCGTGGGAGGCGGGTGAGTCATTGAGTCATTGGTGAAGTATGCCCTGACCATACCTGAAAGACAGATAGTTTCCTGATAGGAAGGTCGTAAGACCGCAGCCGGGAAAGCAGAAGCATCGCTGAGCTCAGGTCTGTGCTCAGGAGGGTAGGGAGAAGACCCAGCAGGGCAGGTCGTTGGAAATATTTTGGGGGCAGGTAAATGTCAGGCTTTTCTTATCTCCCTCGTCCTGATGGAAGCCCCGAGGGAGGCTGGAGTGTGTCGTTCTCTCAGCCTGATCCTGAGCCAGGGAGGGGGATGCTAGCCCACAGTGAGGGCTGCCTGTAGCTCTCTTGTCAGCATGTTGTGAAAAGAAACTCAATAAAAACACCGTCTTCAGAAAACAGAAGGCTTCTCTTCTGAGAACTAAGTGCTGTTTCCTTCTCTCGCTCTCTTTTTTTGCACAAACAGGAAAAAGGATTACATTTGAGTGTAACTCCAAAAGCTGCCGTTATATTTTTGGTTGTTCTCATTCTTGTGATCAAATATTGAAGGCGAATGGGGGAAATCGATTGTGGGTGAAGGTGTGCAGTTATGTAAGAGCCACATGAATGAAACATGAAGTGCCACAAATCAAGAGCGGGCTTTGAACTCCGGGGCTTACTGCCGCTCTGCTATGTGGACTGTATTCTGGAATGGTGAGAAATCAATTTGAAAAGTGTTCACTCATCAAAGTGCTGGCTTCAGTCAGCTTGAGCTCAGAGAGAACTACCGTTGTCAGAGCAAAGACGAATCTGGAAATCACAAGAGGGGCTCTTTCTTTCAGACCCTCCAGGCTCAGGGCAGGGGCGGTCCAGAATCAGCAGCCGTCTGGGTTCAGGGGAGCAAAGGAGCAGACCTGGTGATGTTAACCAGGATCAGTTGGTTAATGTGCTTCCTGTGGTGCTTTTTCACTTGTAAAGATGCTGTGCCCCCCCCCCCCCCTCCTCCTTTTTTGAGGAAGGCACTTTGAGGTGATAGAAATATAATTTATCTCCTTAAACTTTTTTCCATTGATTTTTAGCATTTGTGAGTAGATCTTGCCCACGGATTTTCCCATGTTGTTCCAGTGGTTGTATTCTAGTTCCCACATCCCCTCTACACTTATTAATTGGAATTTTTCTGTAATAAAGATGTTGCCACATATTTATTTACTTATTCAATCATCTGTTTTTATCAGTATTCACTCATGGAAATGTATTTGATTCCTTGGGTTGTAATCCAGCATCATCATTATTATGCATTTGGTTATCAAATGGTTCTTAATGTGGCCATTGGGACTACTTGGCACTGCCTGAACATACCTGCTTCATGCCCTTGCACACACTGTCTCTTCTTCCTAGAGTATCTTTCCCTCCTCTTCTGTCTTGAAACTCGAGGCCCACCTCAATGGTCACTTCTCCCCTGGTCTCATTCAGTGAGGGTTGCTGTATAGAGGCAGGGGAGTGACTTTCCAGCTCTGCATTCTTTTGGCAGTTGCTTTCAGTTTGGCTTTAGATCTTTCTTTTCTTTTCTTTTTTTTTTTTAAAATGATTATTTATTTTAATATTTAGTTTTATAGAGCAAAAATTGCTGAACTTCTTTTTTCAACAGATAACTTTACATTCTTTTTTGCTTGCTTGCTTTTGTTGTTTTTGCCTTAGTTCAGGTGTGTTTGCCAGAGAGAGACAAGAGAGGGGAAGTGAGAAATCGCCTGGGAGATGGCATGCTGCAGTCCATGCTCCTCTCAAGATTTTGAGCATGCACACACACATGCCTGGCTTGATTTTTTAAGCCACCAGGCCTGGCACTAAAACCAGTGATTGACCATGTAGGAAATCAGTGATTAACTGCCATGCCACCTGCTGGTCCCAAGAACTTTGCATTCTTTTGTCTTTTAAATGTTTCATCCATTTGCTCCTAACACCCAGCCTCTATCACCTACTGCTCTCTCTCTGTCTCTCTCTCTCTCTCTCTTTTTTTTTTAAAAGTGAGACAAAATTTTATTTATGAAATTCTTTAATAATACATAACTCAGAAGCTCTACTTAGGTACAACAGACTTACATATAATTCTAAGCAAATCCAGTTTTCAAAATAAATGAGTAAGATCTAAGTTGGATAGAACTTAGTAACCTTAAATTGGTAATCTTCAAATTTCAATAGTGCCCTGTAGCTTTTAAATAAACAAGATTAGAAAGAGCTATAGTTTTTATTCCTAAGTATATGATGGCAATTATATGAAGTGATCTGAACAAAGGTGCATCTAAACTTTCAACAAAACAAAGCTTTTTGACAGCGGTAAAATACTGATACCATAACCAAACTGTATGATCCAGTTGCATAAAGATGACTAGATTCTCTACATAGGAGGATGAAGGCTACTGCTCTCTTTTACAGTCTCTGGTATCTACACTTATCCCCTCTGTGATCCTATCTTCAGATGGCTCCATTTCTTCCATAGGGTGGAAACATTTGGTACATATCAAGTAGGGATATACAGTGTGTATCTTCCAATCTGGCTCACTTCATTTGACATTAAGTCTTCTATATTCATCCATTTTGAATCAAACGATAGGGTCTTATTGTTTCTAATGGCTTAGTAATTAATATTTCATAGTATGTAAGTGCCACAGTTTTTCAATCCAGTCATCAGTTTTTGGACACTTAGGTTTATTCCATGTCTTAGCAGTTGTGAATAATGCTGGAATAAACATGTCTTTCTAACTGAATGTTTTCCTATCCTTTGGATAAATACCAAGTAGTGGGATTACTGGGTCATATGATAATTCTGTGTGTAGGTTTTTGAGGAATCTCCATATTGTTTTCTACAGAGGTTGTACTAATTTACACTATTACCAACAATGTAAGAGGATTCCCTTTTTATCACAGCCTTGCCAGCACTTGTCATTATTTTTTTTATATTAGCCATTCAAATTGGGGTTAGATGGTACCACATTGTGTGTGTGTTTTAAAAGAATTATTCATTTAATTTTATTTATTATCATTATTATTATTATTTTTATTATTTTTAAATTGCTACAGGGTACATGTGTTAACCAGAGAGAGGAGAGAAAAAGAGAAAGTGAGAAGGCAGCTACAGGTCTGGAACTCGAACCATATTCAGCAATGTGGGAGTCCAGCACCTTAACCACCATGCCATTGTGGTTTTAATTTGCATTTTCCGTATGACAAGAGATGTTGGACATTTTTTCATGTGCCTTTTGGTTATTCATAAGTCTTCCTTAGAGAGTTGTCTATTCAGTCCATTTGCCTATTTTTTAATTGAATTATTCATTTTTTAATAGGTTGAGCTGCTTTAGTTCCCTATATATTCTGGTTATCAATCCCTTGTCTGAGCAGTAATTTGCAAATATTTTATCCTATTCCAAAGGATGTTTTTTTCACTCTAATTGTGATTCTTTTGTTATGAAGAAGCTTTTAGCCTGGGTAATCCCACTTTTCTATTTTGGGATTATTGCTTGTGCTTTAGTAATCTTATTTGGGAAATCTTTGCCTACTCCAATGTCTTCAAGAGTTTTCTACTAGTAGTTTTGTAGTTTGAGACTTAACATTCAGATCTTTGATCCATTTGAAGTAAATTTTTGTTAAGGGTGAGAGATAGAGATCCAGTTTCATTTTTCTGCAGGTTGGATATCTAGTTCTTCCAGCACTATTTACTGAAAAGACTTTTTTTTCTTCCACTGCACTGTCTTGTACCCTTTGTCAAAGGTCAGTTGACTGTATGAGTTGGGGGTTATTTCTGGATTCTATATTTTGTTTCATTGGTCTATGCATCTATTTTGTGCCAGTACCATGCTGTTTTGATTATCACCACTTTGTAATGTATTTTGAAGTCAGGTAGTGAGATGCCTCCTGCTTTATCCTTTTTGCACAGTATTACTTTGGCAATAAATGGTCTTTTATGATTCTATACAAATTTTATAATTTTTTTCTATTTCTGTGAAAAATGTCACCAGTAATTGGATCAGATATGCATTGAATATGTATATGAATTTGAGTAGAACTGACCTTAGATCCTTCTTTTTAAATGGACATAAAAATTGTACATATATAGGGGTACAATGTGATGTTTCAATACATCTGTGCATAGAGAAATGATCAAGTCAGGGTAATGATAATATCCATCCCCTTAAATATTTAGCCTTTCTTTGTCACAAAAACATTCAGGGTTCTCCCTTCAGGCTACTTGAAATATACATCACATGTTGTCTTTGAGGGTCGCCTGCTGAGCATCGGCACTGCAGGACTTAGTCCTCCTGTCCGATGGTAGCACTGTACCTGTTGGCAAGCCTCTCCCCAGCTGCCCCCCCTCTTTTCTCTCCTGTCTGTGGCAACTCATTATACTCTAATTTCCCATAGTATAATTTCTTTAAGGTTCTGCGTACGAATGAAATCATGTGGTATTTGTCTTTTAGTGCCTGGCTTATTTTACTAATATAATGTCTCCCACTTTTATCCTTGTTGTTGCAGATGACAGGATTTCATTTTTCAAAGTGATTGAATAGTATTCTAAAATGTTTATAAGGGAATGAAATTAAAGTACACATTTATTTGGTGCAAAACTCTTAAAATCTATGCCTAGATCAACCAACTAGGTACAGAAAGAAGGTACCTGAACATGATAAAGCTGATGTGTGATCAACCCACAGTCAACATCAGACCGAATAAGAAAAAGTTGAAGCTTTTCTTGTAAGATCTGGAACAAGAGGAGGATGTTCATTGCTTTTATTCAACATAGTCCTTGAGGCTCCAGCCAGAGCCGCTAGGCAACAGAAAGAAAGAATACCATCCACATTGGATAGAGGATGTTAAATTATCCCTGTTTGCAGGTAGCATACTTTTATATAAAGAAAATCCTAAAAAAACTCCACCAAAAACTGTGAGAACTAATAACTAAGTATGATAAACTTGAAGGATACAAAAGTAACCCACAAAAATCAGTAGCATTTTTTTTTTTTGCAGAGGTTTTTGCTATAGATTGTGTGCGTTCACCAGAAAGACAGAGAGAGACAGAGAGACAGAAAGTGAGAAATCACCCCCCAAGGGGGATGGTCACTCTGCAATCCCTTCTCCTCCATTCTCCTCTTGGGATCTTGGGCACACATGCATACGCACCCTGTGTGAGTCTAAGCCACCGGGTCTGGGACTGGAACCACAGTCAGCTACATGGGAGTTCAGTGACATAGCCATTTTGCTAACTGCTGGTCCCATCAGTAGCATTTTTGTATACCACAGTGAAATATCTGAAAGAATGATCAAGAAAGTAATCCCAAGAACTCGTGGGACATCTGGTCTCTAAAAATGATGACAACCCATCATAAATTAAGAAATGACAGTGTCTGTCATAGTTCTCATTTTTATTTTTTTGAACTTGAACAACCTTGAACAAAAAAAATATAACCAAGGAGGTGCAAGATCTCTTCAATGAAAACTGTAGAACATTGATGAAAGGAATTGAGTGAGACCGCATGGTGGCTCAGCACATCAGTGCTGTGAGGCCACGTGGCCGACCCACAGGCGAAGGCTCTGGGTTTCTGCTCAAAACCATTCCTGAGCACACTGGGTGCGTGCATGTGCATTCAGGGCTGGCTGAAGCTGGGGTGGATTGTGGCATGAAGACCCTGCTGGGGTACCTGTGTCTCTCTGTCTCTCCCCCTCTCTCTCTTTCTCTCTCTGTCTCTCTCACTCAGGGAAGGAATAGAATGAAAAACAAATTAAAAAGGATACAAATGAATGGAAAAAATGGTGTGTGTTCATAAATTAGAATTAATATTGCTAAAATGTCTAGATTACCCAGTACCTATAGAGTCAATGCACTCTTCTATCAAAATTCCAAAGTCATTCTTTGCAGAAATAGAAAAAAACAAATCTAAAATTAATATGGAACCACGAAAGAGCCTGTATAATCAAAGCAATCTTGAGGAAAAGAACAAAGCTAGAGGGATCACACTGAGCCTGAGTCCTTTGGACATGCCTCCCCTCTCTATCTGTCCGTCCATCCATCCATCCATCTACCCACTTACTTATTTCTGAGCACTTCCCTGCTCAGGACACGCACTGTGCTCCAGGCTCACCTCACCTTTTCCCTGCCCTGGACAGAGTCGTTTCTCATAACACAGAGTGGCACTCGGAGAAACTTGTTCCCCAGGCCACTTCCTGGAGGACGAGTGAGGACATGGCCATAGTGGGGCTGGCACCAGGGCTGTCGCTTCAGGAGGCAGGAGGAGAAACACGCAGTGCAGGTGGGAGGCAGAGGAGGGAGGCTGAGCAGGCTTCCCCACTGCCTGGAGAGAAGGGGAGAGAAAGGGGGAGAAGGCTTAGGGCGAGACGGTTGCTTTGCCTTCTTGGCTTCCAGCAGGGGTTGTATCGTCCAGGCTCTCAGCTCTCTTCCTTCCTTCCCTGGGATCTTTTGAGGAGAGAAATAGGTTTTCTGTCTGTGCTGTCTTCTCAGTTCTCTGGCTTCTTTGCTTTCTCATCAGGGTTGAACCGAATCGCGTGGCTCCCTGCAGGGCTCTGCTCAGGCAGCCTTTTCTGCTCGTGGTGTGTGAGCTGACATCCCTCCTTGCTCTCAGGCCCCGTTCAGGAGCCGAAGATGAACCTCGCAGTCCACAGGCTGCTCTCAGGAAGACAGCAATCTGGCCACATTAATAAACAAGTGAGCAAAGAGCAGTGGCCCAGCTTATTCCAAAGAGCGGATGCAGGCCATAACATGGGGTCACGTGATGGAAAGGGACTGAGATCGAAGGGAGGGTTCATTTTGATCACACAGTTACCACAGATTTCATCAAAGAAAGGACCCGAGTCAAGATGTGCATGAAAGACTTAGCATGTGAAGATCCTAGCACACATAAGTTACCACACCGGCCATGCAGCTGCTCCACGTCGTGTACAATAAGACGGTTCATGCTCAGACGTGCCTCGTCTCCCCCCCCCCCGCAGACCAGGTGTGGCTCCACTCGCTGCTCTGGCTAGACTGAGACCCAGGAATTGGCATGGCTGCCTTTTATATGGAGGCTCTGGGCTACCATCTGCCTCCCAGATCATCCCTGATAGCAGAATTCAGCTCTTCGTGTGTAGGACTGAGGGCTCCATCCTCCTCAGGCTCTGGCGTGGGCTGTCCTCAGCCCTCATTCCTTGTCGCACAGTCCCCTCCATCTTCAAATCCAACCATGAGCAGTTTGTCTTGCATCAGCTCTTTTCCAGCCCGAGTGTCTTTCTTCAGGAAAACCTTACAAAGGTAAGGCTTCCCTGATTAGGAGAGGCTTGTGAGGGTAAGAATTATCCCCCTTTCCTAAAGTGAATTGTGTCAGACAGCACAGCCTCGTCACTTGAGTGGTGTCCACCATCTTCATGGGCAGGAGGAGGGGATTCCGTGAGGACGTGGGCTCGTTGCTGGGTCTCTGGGGATCTGCCCACCAGCACCTCGGCGAGTTCTGATGAACCACCACTTGTTCTCTTCTCCAGTAACAATGACTTCTGTGTCCCTCTCACAGCTCTGGACAGACACAGCTATCTTCCGGGTCTTTGTTCTAGCTTTTGTGTGCCCCTCAACTCTTACTTAGAGACCTAGTGCTCTCCTGGGAGGTATTTGGAAAGAAATGGTGTGTGTGTGTGTGTGTGTGTGTGTGTGTGTGTGTATGTTCGTCATTACAAGGAGGTTACTGGCATTTGGTGTATGAAGCCAAGAGTGTTGAAAACTCCTGAAAGGCAAGGGACAGTCCCATGGAATGATTCCCTCTGCTCACAGGGGTTCTCAGGATAGAGAATCGTGTGTTAGATCAGGTTCCTGTGGCTCCGGGGACCTTGAAAAAAGAAAAAAAAAGCCCTCTAAATGATCCAGCACCAGAGAATTTGGACTTAGGCTGCTGAAGGTAATTCTAGGATAGTTTTCCACGGCTGCCCGAGGAAACTGGGGCCTGACGCGGTCTATACTGGGTCCTAGAGGAGGCTGCAGCGCTTCAGCAGGCTGGCCAGGCAGCTCCCACGCTCTGTGTTCTGGAGCCCCAGGGGGTTTGCAGTTTCCTTTCTCTGTCTCTCTCAACTCTGTCTCCGTTTCCATCACCTTTCCACAATCAACTGACCAACACCGTCCTTTGACCTCACACCGTGCAGACACTGTCTTAATCACTACTTGCCTCTATGATTTATTTAGTTTCCCTCTCTCAAGCTAGACTCACTCTAATTAATTCTCCATTCTGATGGTCTGAAGTAATCGTGTCAGGTTATTGATCAAATCCCTTCATTACTCCTGTGCCTTTCTTGGCACAAAATCCTCAAGCAGCCAAGACACAGCCCTGTCTAATGTGATTTTAAATCACTCATCAGGCCCTATCTTCAGCCCACAGCCCACTGCCTGCCAGACCGACCAGACCCCAGTGGGCTCGCTTGTCTTCTATACGGTGCTTAATCCAGGTCTTTGGATGAAGTGTGCTGGGCCTGCCCATGGGCACGTTCGTGATCTTGGCTGGCAGAGGCTGGAGAAGCCACTGTGGCGTGACAAGACTCTGTTGGGGTCCCTCTTTTTCTCTCAAGAAATAAATAAACTTTATTTTAAAAAGGGTATGTGGCATATGCGGCCTCAGCAGATAAGTATACTCTAGTGCGAATGCTGCCCTGTCTTTGTCCCATTACGAATATCGGGTTTTCGCCACTCAAATGCCCTCAAAGAGTCTGCATTTGCTGTTTGTTTCACGGCTTCCGAGGTGTTTGGAATAAGCTATCTTTTTTTTTTCATTTCTTCTTAATTTTTACTTATTTCCAAATTGACTTAACTATCTTATTGGTGCTGTTAATTGGTACCTGATGGAGTTGTGTTAATATGATGTAGATAGGAAGTAGGAATAGTGTCTGAGTGTTGTGATGCATTTTCTACATCCCCAATATTGTCTGGGAGAGAGGACCTTTCTCATCATGCATCATGAGTGACACAAAAAATTTGCTATCATGAATGTTTATCATATGATGTTTCTTAGCAGATATGGCTAAAGCTGTAATAGCCCCAACAAACACAAACTCTCGGTATGTCACATGATGATGTATGCACCTTTGCTGGATGTGTGTTTCTAAGATGGATATGTCTCTAACCTCGGCTCTGCAGTCAGGTGAGAGAAGCTGAAGACCTCCATTCATTGATGTCATCCCTGATGAATGGCAGGGCTTTGAGTGCCTTTTCATGTTGGGATCTTTAACTCTGGAGAGTCTGCTGTTCTCCTCATGTGACTGGCTATTCTTAGCGGAATTAAGATTGAAATGTGTTCTCCTCATCTCCATTTGTTTGGTAGAGAATGGACAACCCACTTAGCTGTCACATTAGGGGCGTCTATAGGCAAGCCCACTGGGAGGCGGGGAGGACCTGCTTCTAGCACCACTGCTCCTGTCCTGACTTTGGGGCACCCGGGGAGGAGAGAGCTCTCTTCCAGCCCAGTACCATTGTTGGAGGCAACGGCAACTGTGGTGCAAAGCCATTTTCTTCCAAATGGAATGTCTCTGCAAGCCAGGCTCTGTGCTAGGTGGAAAGCTGCCCTGGGCCACCTTTATGAGGTGACAAGTTGGGTACTGCAAGTAATTGGCCTGGTTCGTTTGAAGGCCATGCCAGTGGTCTGAGGTCTGAGTGTGTGTCCCCAGTGTCTGCTGTTCCTTTTGCAGGCCAGATGCTCCAGGAAGTGGACTCTGAGGTGGTCTAGTGTTTAGGATGTTGGATGTGGAGGCCCTGTGGGACTGACAGCTCTGGAAGGAAGGGAGGATGCAGGATTGGAGAGCTGGGCTCTGACGCAGGCCTGGTGACTGTGTTGGGTGAGTCCATGAGAGCTCTGGAGCCTGATGGTCTGTCGAAGTTGTCTTAAGTTAGCTGTTATTTTATATTCCTGCCTTGGCCAGTCCCTGGTTGCAGGTATCCCCCAGCCAAAGTGCAGGCTTGGGTGAGGAGATTCTCTACAGCTGGTGCCATCTCTGATGGAGTAGATGAAGGTTGTCTTCCAGTGGCTGGGTAGCAAGTCCTTTCTTGGAGGGGTAGCTAAGCTGCACACCATTGTGCCCACATAGCTTCTCGCCAAGGACCTTTCATACTATATACTTGGCAAAGTTTATTTTTTCACCAGAAGAAAGTCTATCAGTTAGCTTAGACCACAGAGTGCTGCAGTAACAAAAGATCCCCACATCTTAGGACAAAGGCTATCTCCCGCTTATGCAAATGTCCAACGTGGACCATTTCTGCCTCTGGTCCATAACTTCTTTACTCTTTACTTTAAGCCCAGTGAACATCAGTGCTATTACAGACATTGCTGGGGTCAAGGCAGAGAGAAAGTGAGACCACAGAACTGTGCCATTGCTTTGAAACATTCTGTTCAACAGGGCCCAGTACACTTCTGCCAATACTCCATTAGCCAAAGCATGTCACATGACTAATTTTGACATCTATAAGGCATGAAGTGTCTCTCACAAGTTGCGTGCAAGAAGGTGGATAGTGACTACTTTGACTGTAGTAGAGTCTGTAGTGAAAACACACCAGGAAGTCAAGCAGAGGATCAGAGCAGTCCTGGAGGTAGGGTGGGAGGGCTAGGACTTTGGGCTGAGCCAGAACAGCATAGAAAGAAGACAGCCCCTGAAGGAGATGTGGAAATTCACAGTGGTGTCAGAATATATATATATATACACACACACACACACATACACACACACATATATACATAACATAGATACATATATATGTATATATTGCCATGCTTATAAATGATTGATATATATATATATATATATACACACACACACACACACACACATATACATAACATAGATACATATATATGTATACATTGCCATGCTTATAAATGATTGATATACACACACACACACACACACACACATATGTATACACACATATATTCTGAAATCACTGTGAAAATTATATATATGTATGATGCTTTTTGTTTTAAATTGCTAGAGAGTGCATGTGCTCACTGGGGAGAGAGAGAGAGAGAGAGGGAAAAGAAGAAAGCATCCCTCAGGGAGATGGCTGCCCTGCAATCCCTTCTCCTTCATTCTTTCTTGGGATCTGGGCACACATGCACATGCTCCTGGCATGTTTTTCAAGCCACCAGTTCCAGGACTTAAACTATACCGTCAGCCTCCTTAGCGATCACACCTCTGGTTGGCCCAATGTTCTTGAATTTCAGTGACATTTCCCTTGAATGTGGAAGGCCTAACTGTGCTCTCGGCTGAGGGCAGCCCGTCAGCGAGCGGAGCAGACGCAGCTGGAGGAAACATGGCCGGGTGCCTCGCTCTCGCTTCCTTTTACCTCCTGTCCTCCTGACTGCCCTCCCTTGCAAAAGGCCTTGCAGTTTTTCTTCTTCCTTTTTCAAATGCTTTCAGAAAAAGCATTCAACTGGCACTCAATTTTCTGACCAGGATCTCAGCAAGAAATCCTTTTTCTATAACATGGTGGTCTTGTACACATGGAAATTGAAGCAAAGTCTTTTACAAGGCAGTTTTTGCTCTTAGTACCGACGCATTCTAATATTTCCTGTTTTATCCTGTCTTCTCCTCTCCAAAATTGCTGGTCGTAAACAATTACATTGATTGATTTCACAAACCTCTAACAGGTCTCTATGATTCTGTTAGGGCTACTGTAAAAAAAACACCAGAAACTGGGTGGTTTAGAACAGTGGAAGTTTATTTTCTCGTAGTTGTGGAGGCTGGAAGTCTGAAACCAAGAAGTCTTCAGGGCTCTGGTCTCTTCGAAGCCTCCAGGTGAGGATCCTTGATGGACTCTTCCAGCTTCGGTAGCTGCTGCCACTGCGGCTTGTGGACACATCACTCCCCTCTTTGTCTTCATCATCGCGTGGCTTTCTCTATCCGTGTCTCTTCCCCACTTATAGGGACATCAGTCATATTGGATTAGGGCCACCCAGGACCTCTCCTTAACTTAATTACATCTTCAATGACCCCATTTCCAGATAAGATCACATTCATAGGGTTAGTACATGGAGGGACACAATTTTACCTAGCGAAGGCTCCCAACTGGAAATTTGAAAAAACAACCCATTCTGATACCTCAAACTTACATTGCCATGCTTATAAATGATCATCTTTAAAAGAGGCTCAGTAGCTTAAAGAAACAGTATTCTGCCAGTTCATTTTCGGCCGACCTCTGTATCCCCCATGTGTGAACTAATAAGGGTGCCCCTGGGACAGAGGAAGCACCCCCTTGCAGTACTTGGGGTTCTTGCTGGAGATGGGCCCCCACTGGCCCAGGAATGACCTTGGCAAGTCACTCCTCTGGCTAGGTCGAGTTTTAGGCTCCTGTAAGGGGTTGGAGATATTTAGATATACGGTGGTCTTGGGGTGTTTTCAATAATCCTAAACATCTCAAGTCATACATCCCAAAGGAAATGCCTTGGAATGTACGTCCTTGAGGCACTTCCCTAAGAGCAGAAACCTCAGCCTCCTTTAGAATCACATAGGCAATTTACTGTCAGACATTATTCCTCCGTATAGTGTGCATTAAGTCATATTCAAAGAGACTAACATGAAACCAGAAAGTCTTTTATATTCTAAATAAAACTTATCAGCAAGACTCTAAGGGAGGTCAGCCGACTCCAGATAGTTGAAACACAGAGCCGACACTATATATAAACACACTTTGAGACAATTATTAGCTCTGCCAGCTCTTGAGAAGCTTGAGCTGTCAACTTCCTGTTGCTCGTGTCGGGATGAGTGACATTTACAACCTTTAAAGTAGGGATGAAGGAGGAACTGTACCTGCCTCCCAGGGTGATGCCAGACACCATGGAAATGCCAATCAAGAGTATTATGACTCTTATCTTCTGAATTTTCTTATTCTAGCTCATCCTTCCATTTTCATTAAAAAATAGTCTCTAAAATTAACTGCAGACGGATAACTTTCATGTAGCTTCCGTGCAGAATTAAATTTTTAACTACCCCTTAGAGAGAATTCTCCCGTGTGTTACAATGAAATTGGATAAGCCTTGTTCACATCTGATGGATAGATTTCTCTTGACAGATTTAAAAACCAGAGCATGCACGACCATACCCTTTTATATATCAACTGCAGAATTAATGGCGAATTGTTAGGTTACAAGAAACCTCTGGTATTTTATTTAAGATTATTTTAACAAATGCATGAAAGAACCTAGGAGGTAATCAATCACCTACAACATCACAACTATATTTTATCAATTTCATGAGACATTTTATATGTGACAGGTTTCTTCCTGGGATTGAGGATGGCATTTTGTATCATGCAAGAAGGAAATGATGGGGAGAAAAAAAGACGTACGGCAGTTTAGGATTTGGGGCTTCCCTGGCTTCAGCCAATGTGGTTTCAAAATAGACTGAGTCAGAATTTGGTTTCCTTTGTATTGTAGCATGTTTGGTTCCAGACTCCCCCATCCGGAATGCTGAAAACCAGCACCAACCCTCTGTTCCTCTGCAGAATCTCCCTCTGTGCGTCTTCCCTGGCCTGCTCTGTGAAGTGTGGACAGTGAGTGTGTGTGTACCTGAAACTGACTTGAGCTGTTGAGGCTATGGGTGTAGGTGGGTTTTGTTTATTAATCAGAGAGAAGGCTTGATTCTAGATTTTTTTTTATGAACACCGGTCACTATTTTCATATGTGCTATTGAATGATAATTTCATTTTTTAAAAAATATGATTTATTTCTTTATTATTATTGTTATTATTCACACGAGTTTTTCCAGAGAAAGACAGAGAAAGTGAGAGAGAGAGAGTTAGAAAGCAAGCCTCCAGGTCCAGGATTCAAACCACAGTTGGCCATGTGGGAATTCCAGCACCTTAACCACCATACCACCTGCTGGTCCCTGAGTGATAATTTCAAGGAACAGTAAAACACCACTCACAGGTATATGCAGTGAACATCCATTGTGGAGTATGTTTAATTAAGGAGGGAACCAGTACAATGTTATAACTTTTGCACAGGAAAATTAAACATACATATACACACACTGGCAAGAGTGCAGAAATTAACTTACAGCCAGATACAAAATTGATCAATATCCATAGGATGATAATCACGTGCATTTACACAAGACACAACTTGCTTTCCTATAGGCAAGAATCCTTTGTATTATGACAGTATTCTAGAACTTATCACAATTTTATGTAATAGCTCAAAGTCAACCAAAATCACAGATCACCCAGAAGGATGCCGTGCACAGTAATTAATTTTTCTCATTTCAAAGTCTTTCCTACTTTTCCAAGACACTACATTTTGAATGCTGCTCTTGGATTCAGCTTTAACATCTCATAAAAAGTTTGCCAATTAAAGCTAAACCTCTTTCATGTTTCCATATTGAATTTATATGCAGTTTAGTAAACTTAGCAGCAGAATCATTCTTCTTTACATAATAATGATCTTTTTTCTTTTCTCTTTTTTTCTAAAGCCATATTTTTAATTTCTTCAATTGGTTGCATTTAGAAATAAGTTCAGGTAGGCTGTCCAGTTTAGGCATCTTTCCCCAGTCTGCACGAGAAACGCCAATAAAATCACTAGCAGTGGTTAGTGAGCCAGGCTTGATGCGGGATCTGTGTCTCTGACTGGCTGTATGACCTTGAACAACTTTTTTCTTTCTCTGGATTTTGAGCTCTTCATCTGTTAAAGAAGAGGGCTTTATAACGCATGATTATTTCAGCACAAAATACAATGATTCTCTTTATATTTTCCTTTCATTTGCCAGAAGCATGTATGCTTGAGAGAGAGAGAGAGAGAGAGAGAGAGAGAGAGAGAGAGAGAGAGAGGAAGAGGAAAAAATCAACCCCCGCTGGGGTGCAGTCACATCACCATCCCTTCTCCTTCACTTCTCCATCCCGTCGGGACTCTGGGACTGCATGCACATGTGCCTACATGGGAGTCCAGCGACATAGCCATTACGCTAACTGCTGGTCCCTGGAAAAGGGATTTAAATAAGATATTAAACGTGGTTTTATCAAACTTTGAGCAGCAGGCTGTCTACTTGCCGAACTCTTGTCAAAGTAAGAGAGCATTATCATGAAGGCACTGACTTGCTCAAAAGGACGTGTGTGGGCAGTTCTTTGTTTCAATGATAACATCATGCAGTTAGAATTATCTTGTTTTTTTTTTTCCTCTATGAAGTTATGAAATTAAATGTAAAAATATTTTATTTTAGTGTATTGGTCTTTTAAAAAAATAAAGTGCTGATGGGTCGTTAAGAGCAAATTCTTACAGTTTGACTGCTTGGTTTCACATCCTGTCTGGGCGATTTTTGCTGTGTGATCTTGGACAAGTTACAGAACATCTCTGAGTCTTCATTTTCTCATTTGAAAATGGCAATAATAGTAATTTTCATGTCATCCAATTGGGATGAGTAAACTAGAACATCCGCACATAACAATTGCTCAACAAATAGTTCTGGAGGTCGCTGTTATTTTGTCCGTGAGGTAGCCGAGGAGACAAGCTCCACAATGCACAGCAATGCACAGAGCTGCCGCCTTTCTGCAGAGGGTACTACTGGTAAACCCACTACTGTCAAGGGGGACTTCGCCAGTGGCTTTGCTGGACTGCAAGCGGCTGCCTGTCCCACGGCTTCTTTGCTGAAGATGTGCCAGAGAGAAGGCGGAATTCCTCCAGTCCAGGCACGTCCCAGCACCGTCAGCCCCGCCCTGACCCAGGAGGCATGGGATGGCCCCCATTCTTCACCTGCCTGAGTTAGCCTCTCTGGGTCAACACTGAGGACAGGAACCCGTAGGTGCCGACAGCTGCAGAGAATGGTTCAGCTCCCAGGAGAGGGCACGGCGAGCTCCAGTGGAGGAAGATTGGCTGCATTTTCTCAGGGCTCCTGTCTCCAGCTCCGGCTCACCTTCGCTGGTGGGAGAAATAAATGAAGTTAAACGGGAGCAGGGCGCAAGGCTGGCGCAACGGTGACTCGGGGCACTAGGAGGTAATCCCATGTGGGAAGTTCCTGCCCCAAGTCCGGAGCTCTTCCTGAGTACCCGGCCCTGCTGGCACACAGGCAGGTCTGGCTAAAGGAAGGCATGATTGCGTGCTTAAGAACCTGTGGAGGGTGGTGTCTCTCTGTCTCTGTCTCTCTCCTGTTTCTCTTATTCCTGGATGGAATAAACTTGAAAAAAGAAAAGAAAGTATCAAGTATTTCCACAAGTTGGTATTTCTCTCTAATGTGTTTCTTATAATTGCTAATCACTCTTGAGGAAAGAAACTTGGTTGATAAGAAAATTAAAGCAGGGGCAGCAGGTGGCATGGTGGTTAAAGATGCTGGACTCCCACATGGCCAACTGTGGTTTGAGTCTTGGACCTGGCAGCTTGCTTTCTTACTTTCTCTCTGTCTCTGTCTCTCTCGGGTGAGCGCACATGCCCTATTGCAAATTAATGAATACATTTAAGTGAGTTTTTAACAAAGTTTTTAAAATAAAATTAAAGTAAGCTACAAACAATGCACTGATTATACAAAAACTTCAACCCAAAGCAATTGTCCTACTACAGATATGAAGGGGCTGTTCGCATTTTCCTTTACGTGCCACTTAATTTCATTGGAATTGCTACTTTTTCTTCAGAAGCTGTGTCTTCACTGAAAAAGGGCTGCTGGCTCCATGCTGGCTTGGGTCCTCAGGAAAACAGTCCGGAGTGGGGGTCAGACCTGTAGGAGACCTGCACGTGTCTGTGAGGGGGCGGAGGGGGTAGGGGCACAGGAGGCTGAGGTGCAAGTAGGTCTGGCACCTGCGGATGATGGGGAAAGGAGGTTGGACCAAGTCTCACTGCACAGCGCGGGTCTGAGTAGAACTGGCCAGGCTGGTGATCTGTCCTCAAGCCAAAGCTGCAGGTTGGAGGAGTCCAGGCCTCCAGGAGGGCCAGCCGGGCTGTGCTCAGGCACCTCTGAGAGCACACAGAACCGGCCCTGGAGCAAGCACAGTGCAGGCTCGGGGCGCCGCAGCTGGGGCTGTCAGACACAGGCTCCTGCCCCAGGAGTGCAGAGCGTGTTTGTGTGGGGGCCACAACAGTCTATTTTAAGGGCCAGGCCAATTTCAACTCAGTATGGCTGGCTGCGGAGGGAGAGCCTCTCCCCGGGTGTGCTCAGACTCCTGGGAAGGCAGGGGTCTCCTTGTACACACATGGCTGTGCGCGCAGGTCCCGACCAGCATGGACACTTACTGGGACCACCGAAGGTGCATGGCGTGGCCAGAAGAATCCAATGGCATACCCTCGTGGCCGATGTCGTGCCCCAAGGTGGAGACAGGTGGGGGAGCCTGCGTGGGGCCACTGCTGCCTCCTATGTCTTTCCACTTTGCCTCCTTTTCTCCTGTGAGCTCTGAGAAGACAGTGTCCTTTAAGAGAATTTTGTTTGTTTTTTTAATTTGCCACGGGCTCATACACTCACTGGAGAGAGAAGGAGAGAGAGCAAGTGAGAGCGAGAGCGAGAAAGTACCCCTCACAGGGGATAGACGTGCTGCAGCCCTCTCCACTCTTGTCTCAGGATTGTGGGTACCACTGCACACCTGCCCAGTATGTTTTTGTGTTTAGTTTTTTGGCATAGGGCATATATGCACTGGCGAGAGAGACAGAGAGAGGGAAAGTGAGACATGATCCCTGGAGGATGGCCATGCTGCAATCCCTTCTCCATTCTCCTCTCAGGGTTTGGGTATGCGGTTGCATGTGCCAGTGTGATCTTCAAGGCCTGCGTGCTCTTTAAGATGCCAGTGCTGGGACTCATGGCCTGTTCAGTGGCCCATGTGGCATCCAGTGCCTTAACCTGGACGCCAAGGGCTGGCCCCGGAGAGTGTCCTTTTGTTTCTGTCTTCCTCAGGCACAGGACACCATGGGCTCCTAGCAGATATGGCGGATCCGTGCAGTTCCTGAGCTGAGCAAACCTTGAGGGTGATTGTCCGTCGTTATCACCACCGCCACGCCTGGCCTACACCAGTTTCATTCCCCACCACTTCTCTGCGTGTCCTCTGAGGTAAATGAGAATCACCCTCTCACGTGTCACTCACATGCGGGTCACACGGGGCCCAGGCTCAGTTTTGACATGACGCCAATAGAGGGTAATGCAGTAAAAGCTGGGACTCCCTCCTTCCCCCGAGACTCGTGGCCGTGTGGACGCGAGCCCTCTCTGTTCCTGCCACTGCGCACCCGACTTTGCTCAGGGCCAAAGGGTGCCGGTCTCCCCAGGGAAGAAGCAGACACCTGGTCGCAGCCACTTCCTGGAACCCCAGTCTCCAGCCTCTTCTTTTCCATTCTCCTGGCTTTGTCCTGTAGGCCCCTCGTGACCAGGCCTGGGAAGGCGAGCCTTTGCAGTGCACTCGTCTGAATGACCTCGGAGTCCCCTTCCTTGTATTTAAAACAGACATAGAACATGGAGAATAACGGGGGACCGCCGTGAACTGCCACTCCGCCTGACCAGCTCTCCACGGTCCACCACATTCGATTCATCCCCTTAAAGGGTAAACCAAGTAAGCTGAGTTTGTGCGCTCTGACCGCATCCGCTTGTGTATTACCCCTGGGATCTTTTCAATTTTTATTTCACACGGGTGTCTCCCTAAACAACAAATAATCTGTTTTGCATGTTCCTGAACATAAACCAAATCTTTGTTTTCTTCCATCCTTCCCGCCCGCCCCCCCCCACCCTCCCCCCCCCGTCCGTATCTGTGAGTGGCGTCTCCGACACCCACGGCCTCAGGTTCACGGACTCCCCAGGAGCACATACAGGCCGCAGCGTGTGGTGTGTGAGTGCTCCAGGGAAAGCAGCAGAGCAAAAGGCGTGGGGACAGGGCCCAGGGGAAGCCAGGACTCTTCCAAGACTCTCTGAGAGAGTCACTCGAGACACCCTCACCCTTCCAGCAGCGTGGCATGACGACACGTGTGAAGTGCTGTTGGCAGGGACTCGCTGGACACTCGTCGTCCAGGGCTTTCATGGGGCTGGGCATGTAGGTGCCCTGTGCCGTGCACACGCAGACATCCCAGCTTCCAGAAGGGCAGAGGGTGACAGCAAAGCCACAGTGCTGGTTCACTTCAGACACAGACGCTGATCATCTGGGGATGGCAGGACCCTCCCGGAAACCGAGCTCCCAGGCGCAGGACAGACCTCCCTGCAAGCAGGCCTTTCTCAGGAGACTGTTCCAGACCCACGTGTACCCCTGTCCTGTGCAGTTTCTGTGCTGTGAACTGCCTTCTTTACTCAACATTACAATTTTAGGAGCCATGTACCTAATCCATTCACATTTAGGTCTTTGGCTTTTTCTTTTATGGCATTTGATCGATGCACATTTAAGTCGTGTCCTGTTTCTGCTGCAAACAGTGCAGTAAGTGTGCTTCTGGACCCGCACCTGGGAGTCCCTC